>JAWNPG010000009.1:11015000-11650000 GCA_035045145.1 Drosophila meridionalis
TAAATAAAGAAGAAGCGAAGGATAAGTTAGGAAAGGAGCATGATAGAAATTCAATATATAAACATGATATAAATAGAGATACGAACAAAAACTACAATAAAAGAAAATATCTGAAAGCGAAGCATTCATTATTCAGAGAAAAGTTTAGGTTTAGTTAAGAACATTTGGAAAAAGATCGAGATAGAGCGAGATAAAAAGAGAACACACATTTCCTCATCGTATTCAAACAAATATTTAACTAGACTCAGACTATACTTTTGTGTAAGGTTTGAATATGTTTGGAAACAGAATATTATCTTAATTTTTAATAAAAAGTTTAGATTGGAGTTACCGAACCTATTGAATATGTACATCATCATATACATATATCAGAATGGTATTTTTAATGCACTTCTAAGTACAAATCTATCAAAATTCTAACATACATACATCATTATACATGTACATATTGTATATCAGAAGAGTATTTTCAATTCATTTCTAAGTAGGATAGAAATCTTAAAATACTATCATGAAATATGTATATAAGCAGTATTCCAATGGATGGATGGAATTCTGATCCCTATAGATGATCAAAAGATCACAATATTATGTATACGCCCTGATCTCTTAGTTTCTGAAAAAACTTAGCTTATTCAAATTCACACATAATGCAAACCTTTTGAAACTTCTCAATAAATAACTTCTTATAATTATAGTATTTATATATACATTTATTTATTTTTTTTTTTCATTTAATTGTTCCCATTTCACAGTTTACCACTCTTTAGCTACCTCCCTCCCTCCCTCGCTCAACTGTCATTCGTAATAATTAAGAATTATAAACTTTTGTGTGGCGGGGGCGAGTTGGTATAATATTTGTAATACCTTAACTTGGTGAGCTGTCAGAACCCTTTTGGTTCCAGCCCCCGTTCCCATGCCACAGTCACAGGCCCCGCCCCAACCCCAACCACAGTGGCAGCCACATTTAGCAATATCTAACAATTCACTTAATGCTTATTCAATGTTGAACTTATCTTTGGGCATGGGAGGCGACGCATCGCTATTTACCTGCTCGAAGCCTACTTTGCGCATTTCAGCGCCAGCTTAATTAATTAATTTATGAATTTATATGAAAGTTATATGGCTAATGAAAAAAGGCAGCTGAACCTGAACGGACGCACACACACACACACACACACACAATTCTTTGCGTCCGCCAACACTTTATTGCCATAATTTTTATAATATCTTGGCATTTCCATTTGCCATCATTTACCAACTGATTTATGAACTCCGAGTGATTTCAATGCGCACTTTGTATACTCTGAAAGAGAGAGAGAGAGAGAGAGACAGAAACACGAAATGTATGAGAATATAGCCAGAGGAAAGAAATATGGTATATATAGTAATATATTGTAGTATATGTAGTATACATAGTATTCATGGTATATGTAGTATATATAGTATTTATAGTTCATATTGTATATATATATATAGTATACTCATTTAAGATATGTACAAAAAATCATGATATTTAAAAAGAAAATCTCTAATATTTCTTTAATAAATGAGAAATTTTCTCGAATCTATTTTGTTAAAACTCATCAAATGTTGACTTAAAAGACTTCTTGCTATCTATTATAGATCGGAAGCAGATATGGCAGATCCTATCAAGCATATATATATAGTGGATTAAGATGACGAACTGACTCGTTCTACCCTCGTTCATTTATCCATCTGTCTCTCCATCAGTTTGATCTTCTAAACCACAAATATATATCTACTAATCTATCATTCACTTTTGTCAACTTATCGATAATAATCGATTATTCTATATAAATTTCCAAGCTTAGCTTTAACAGTAGTTTGACAATTCAAATATGTAGTGTAAGCTCAGCTTAATTCGCCTCATGCATACCTAAACAACATTTACTACAATTAATTACAATCTAGACTTTGGCACAGCTCGAAGAAAATTGTTGTTTTCACTTCAACAACTCTCTGCTGTTTCTTGTATCCTTTTTAGCAGCCTCAGATAAGCTAAATACCTGAAAAATACCTGAAAAGCACCTGAAATCATGCTGTTTGCCCATAGTTAAATTTCTCGACGCTATTTTTATAGTTGACCTAAGCAAATAGGCAAAAAGCGTGAACAAATATGCGCGAACAGGGCTGCAAAGCTGCCCGTCTCTCTCTCTCTCTCTCTCTCTCTCTCTATCACACTCAATCTCTCTCCCTCTCACCTTAGGTCGTAAATTTTGCGGCGGACACTGTTTGCGCTGCCCGAGTGTCCGCGTTTTTGTGCCAATTGTTGTTGTTGGGCCATTTGTTAATCGTCGCCACATAATACACTCTCGAATTTAGGCTTTCGCCTATTTGATAGAGCTGCGCTCTAAACCAGCTCCCAATAGTGCTTTTAACTTTTTTGTTGATTCTATATGGATCGGCGTTCTGAAACGTTTTTAAGCTGATGAAATGTATGTGTAAAAATAAATAGAAATAGATCAAATATTAACAAAAAATATTTATAAATACAAGAAAAATAAATTTAAAAAACTATAATTAGAAAAAACAAAAAAACAAAAAACAATAAAATAAATTCAATAAATTCTAATTAGAAAAACAAAAACAAAAATTAAATTTAAAAAATTATATCAAATAAAAATAATTTACAATTAAATTATATGTAAAATAAAAAAAAAAGTAAAAAGAAAATAATAATTAATGAATAATAAATCATAAAGAAAAGAGAAAAATAATAAATTCAAAATAAAAGAAAAATAAAATAAAAAATTTTAAATTAAAAAAAGTAAAATCAAGTTGATATAAAAAAAAAAAAATAATAATAATAATAATAATAATAAAACAAAAATGAACAATTAAAAAAATATTTTAAAATATTAAATTAATAAAAAGTATTAAATTAATAATAAAAAAAGTTAATATAAAATAAAATAAATAAAATAAAAATAATAATAATAAAACAAAAATGAACAATTAAAAAAATATTTTAAAATATTAAATTAATAAAAAGTAAAATCAAGTTGATATAAAATACAAAATAAATAAAAATAATAATAATAAAACAAAAATGAAGAATTTATAAAAATAATTTTAAAATATAAGTTCAAGAAAAAAAATAAAAAAATTGATTAAATAAAACAAACCAAAGACAAATACAAAATTTGAATAGTTTTAGTAACCAAATTTAAAAAAAAAAAATTGAAATGATTAAATTTCTAGAAATATAAAAGTAAATCTGTATTATTTGGTATTAATAATATACTACATTATTTTTTGTACACTGTATAAATGTTGATTAGAAAATAATACCATCATACCAATGTTTAGCATAAAATAAGTATGCTGCATAATGCCAACTGTTCTCCGAATAGTTTGGAAAGCTACTTGAGCTAATTGTGAAGAGTCTTCCATAAACTCAGCGAGACAATGCCATAATAAAGCACGATTTCTATTTTGAAATACATTATTAAATTTTGGTTATAATAATATTATATGATGGTAAACATGTAGATTGGCATTTATGTAAGTCGCGTTTTTACATTTATTTATTGGTATTTAAAAAATACTACATTTAATTGTATCGCATTCGAATGCATCTAAATGCTTTTGAGTGTGCTCAATATTTCAGTTTTTAGCCAACAGTGCTTTAGGACAAAACACACACAGAGAGAGAGAGAGAGAGAGAGAGAGAGAGAGAGAGACACATACATAGATAAAGGGATGGGATCTGGGAAGTTTGGCATCACCTGCTGCATTAGTGCCTAGTGGTTTAGCTAACGTTGTTGTTGTTGTTGTTGTTGTTGGTGCGTGTGTTTTTGATTTTTCCAGCGCAGGTGGCAACAGCACAACAACAACAACAACAACAACAACAACAACGCAGCCTTTGAGTAAAATAAATGATAATGGCCTCAATGATTATGCATCGGCACGTTTCTCATCGCGGCCAGCACACACACACACACAGAGAGAGAGAGAGAGAGAGAAAGAGACACGCACAGCTACACACACACACAGTGATACAGGTGTTGACTTCTATGTGTATTAGTGTGAAAAAGGATTCAACGGCCGCGGCTGTTTTTAGCTTTTTGACGGCGTTTAGCAGTCGTTGTTGTTGTTGTTGTTGTTGTCTTTTATCGCCACTCGCGCGATTTGCCCAAACAAATTACAAATTGGGTTTAACTACTATTTTTTATGCTGCCACGGCGTTTTGCCAACGGTTCTCACAGCTGCGTTTCATACACACACAGAGAGTGAGGGAGAGCGAGAGAGAGAGAGCGAGTGAGAGAGATAGCCCACCCACAGCTATACCTCGGTTATACTCTTTATTTTTTATTGTTGTTTGATTTTCGCGGTCGCGCGTTTGGCTTTTCATTTCATTAAACCGGGGCCCGCCAATGTTTTTGCGGCAAAGCTGTGTCAACAAATCGGCCGGACTCGGACCCAGACCCAGACCCAGAACCAGTTACCCGTTACCGTTACCGTTACGTACCGAGATCCGCACCCAGAGCCCGGGCTCCATTTCATACTGGACGCACTTTTTGCCATGTTAGAAATACATTAGGCGGTTTGGATCCGAGCCGTACAACGTATCTGTCTCTGTTTGACCTCTGGCCAACAACAACAACAACAAACAACAAAAAACGCATCTAAATGTATTCCACAAACAAAACGGGAAAAGCTCCGAGCATTTTCGTTTGTTTTTTTTTGTTGAGTTTTGTATAAAAGGTTGCACATTCCATCAAATATAAGCGATATGATCTTTATAACAAAAAATGTGGCTAAAATTGGAAGTGAGAAGAAACTTTAAAATATAGTTAACTGTTCCCATTAGCTGTCCTTATCTCTTAACTTTACCTCTACCTCCACCACTAACTCTACCCCCACCTCTACCTTTACATCTACCTCTACCTTTACCTTTACCTCTATCTCTATCTGTACCGCCACCACTACCTCTACCTCTACCTTCACCGCCACCTCTATCTCTATCTCTACCTCTACCTCTACCTCTACCTCTACCTCTACCTCTACCTCTACCTCTACCTCTACCTCTACCTCTACCTCTACCTCTACCTCTACATCTACCTCCACCACTAACTCTACCCCCACCTCTACATCTATCTTTACCTTTACCATTACCTCCACCTCTATCTCCACCGCCACCTCTACCTCTACATATACCGCTACATCCACCGCTACATCTAGAGTCTACATCTATATCTAGAGTCTACCTCTACCTCTATCACTTGGGTTTGAATTTTTTAAAATTTTCAAAACTAAGTAGGCCCTGTTGATATTTTCGCTTGATATAGCTCTATCGCTCTACAAAATTTCTCATATCACTTTTCATACGGCTAGCAAACAGTTCAACGAATTTCCAAAAAATAAATCCTGATTTTTCGATTCCTAAAATATATATATATTTTTAAATAAATATTTTATAATAAAGCCAAGATATTTTCAAACGGTAAGTAGAGGAAGATAAATATACATACATAGCATGATGAATGCGGAATATAGATTGATACTGTATATAAAGAAAAGATATCAAGATTAATGGGTAAAAGGTAAACAACTACACAGATAGAGTGTAGAAGGATAGGAACTTAGAGAGACAGAAATACAGAAGAAGGAATTTTGATGGAAAGATAGAAAGAAAAGATACAAGAAAAGTGATATGTAGAAAAGTAGATATATAGATAGCTTGAGATAGATAAAATAGATAAAAATGATAGATAGATAAAAAAAATGGACAACTGAATAGAAGGATAAAAGGAATAGATGGATAAAAGGAATAGATGGATAAATAGATAGACGGGTATTGATTCAAGATACAAAATATTGTAGGGATCGATATAAAGTCTTTTGAGATCCAACCAGTTTTGAGGTATGAAGACCATTAATAGGCAGGAAACGCAGCGGTTTATAGGGATTTATCCCTTTAAAACCCTACCAATCGATATCTATATTCCCTATTTTCCAGATGAACAAAGCGAAGGAACAGCGCATGAGCCCCATGGGATCGGCCTCGGGATCGGTGCGCTCGCCGGCCACGCGCGAGCGTCGCGCCGTCGTGGAGGCCTACGAGGGCACCCAGCTGATGCCCGACGAGGCCATGCTGCCCATGCCGCCACACAATATTGCTCGCAGTCCGAGCCTGCTGCTGAAGGATACGCGGCAATGGCTGAAACGCTGCCAGAACGTGCTGCGCCTGCTCAAGCGTCGCATGTAAAGGATCCGTTAACCGTTTTATGTTTCGTTATTGCTCGTTGGCCCCAAGTTACCGTTACTTTCACAAACCCATTTGATTCCACTTCCAGTTATACATATGTGTTTACATACACACATGGGCACTGGACAACCCTGTATATCAGCAGGCATTCCGTTGCTAGTTTGTTATACAGTTTCCCGTTTACAGCCAGACTCAAGTCTTCAACTACATCGAGCCAGCTCACTCGATGTTCAGCCCCCTTGTCATGGAAGAACCTCAACAACTATTGACTGGACGTTCGAATTCAATTTAAATTTTAAATTTCTATGCAAATGTCTTAAGACTATGTTTTGAATATTAAATTCTTAGTTTCTTGATGGATTTTGAAATATTTGGAGGGATAGTGGATGGATGTTTAATTAGTGGACCTAATGGATGGAGATAAGTGGTATAGAGATAATGCTTTGGGTTGATTTGTCTCATTTGTTTTCGAACAATTTTAGCTATTGAATGAATTCTTTTGTTTGTTTACTCTGAGATTCTTCAATACTTTCAGCTCAAGACACATCCCAAATAAACGATATGTTTTTATCAATGTACATCTTAGTTTACTTCAACTTATCTAGGTAGATAAGTTAGGATAGGTGAAGATCCTAACTTTTCTAAGCAGATCTTAACTCATCTCACTCATCTCTTATCTCATCTAATATGATCGAATCTTCTATGTGGCCATTGCTGAACGATTCAATTAAGTTTTAAACACACATATGGATATATGTATATATTCATATATGTGTCGTAGAATAGGGTCTAGCTAGATCATATTTCATGTGCGTACATTACTTGGTAGCAATATTTAGATAGGTTACAGAGAATAGCTCTGCTGTTATATTATATACATATGTATATATATTTATATTATTATTATTATATAGGTACCTTATATTATATATTATATGAAGTTAATGTAGTAAATGTAGTTCAGACATAGAAAGAACTAGAACAAATCCCACATCACATCAACATTTTTGCCAAATATTTCCTCATAAATCTACATTCTCCATATTCCACTATTACAGGATAACTACAAGTCGTGCACATACTTCCCAGTTTCTATCTCTCCTTGGCCTGCTGCAGCGGCTGCATTTTTTGGACCATGGCGTTACATTAACAAAGGATTGCCACACCACAGACGCCGAGAGCAATTTAAATGTATTAAGGGTCGCTGTCGCGCTGCACAACAGCTGCCCAAATCGCAAAAGGCCCCTCTCAGCAACAACAGCAACAACTACAACAACAACTACAACAACAACAACAACAACAACAATGACAACATTAAAATAAGTTTTAAAAACTAAGCAGCGCGGCTTATGCCACGTCTCAAAGCAAACAAACGGCAAAAAATGCTGCCACAACATTTAGAATATAAATTTCGTAAAACAAATCTCAGACGCAGCTTCCCCAAGGTACAAGCGGGCACAGGGTTGCCACATGTGTAGGGTTGCCAATCGTCTATCTGCTGACTGCTATCCTTTATTGTGTGTCGGATACTTTTTTGTCTATCTTTTCTCAGTTCTTCTTGCCGCCTCTCTGTTGAGAAAAAAAGGTCAAAAGGCAAGGAAAGATAAGCAGAAAGAGAGAGAGAGAGAGAGAAAAAGAAAGAGTAAATTTAAAAAAAAAAATCTTTCTTTTCTCTTTCTACTTTTATATTTCGTTCTCTTTTCCTTCCTCTTTCACTTGCACTCATTTTCATTCTCATCACGTTTCTCTTTCTCTCACTTGCTTTCCTTTTTATCTTTCGATCCTTCTTAATCTCTCTTTCTTTCCCTTTCTCTCGTTATTTCCTTCCTCGGTTTCTCTTTTAACGTTCTCCTTTTTTGCCGGCTCTCTTTCCCCTCCTCTTTCTATTTCTCTCGCTTTCCTTAGCCCATCCTATCTTCCTATCTATCTTCTCCCTCATTTTTGCCTTGCTCTGTCATTTAGTTTTCCTTATTTCTTTCTCTGTCTCTTCCTCTCTCTCTCTCTCTCTCTCTCGCTCTCTCTTTCTTTCTTCTGTTAATCATTATCTTGCACACTCACTCACTATCTTTCTCTTCCCATCTTTCGTTCTCTATCGTCTTCTCTCTCTCTCTCTCTCTCTCTCTCTCTTTCTCTCTCTCTCTCTCTCTTCCTTTCTCTCTGTCTTTTCTTTCCTGTTTCTCGTTTTCTCCTTCTTTCCCTTGCTATCTCTCTCTCTCTCTTTCTCACTTTCTTTTCCTTTCATTTTCTCTCTCGTTCTCTCCCTCTCTTTTCTCTCATTCTCTCTGCCTGAGATCACTTACGTTATAGGACAACACCTACACTTAACCCCTTCTCGGGTCCCCAAAGTGCATTCTGTCTCGCTTTTTTTGTTTGGGGTAAAGGCCTAAACCTTATTCTATTTATTTATTTTTTTTTTTTTTCGCTTAGGCCACATCTTGTTGCAGTCCACCCACCTGCGCCCCCGTTTGCCCCAACCACTGACAAACGTCAAAATATAATTTTTGCGTGGATTTGCGTCTGCAACACAACAGCAACAACTGCAACAACTGCAACAATAATAAATGTTCAAAAATAACAAAAATAACAGAAAATAGAAAATTTTTTACCACTTTTACAACTGCTGCTGCTGCTGCTGCTGCTTATCGCAACGCTGACTGAGTAGCACATTAATGTGGCCTATGTGACTGGAGCTGGGATTGGAGAAAGGGCTGGGGGCTAGGGATATGGGGTACTGGGGGGACTCGGGGCTGTGGCAGCAGTTGCCTGCGCATTGCATGTCCTACTGTGAGACATAATTTTTAATAATCTACAACACGACCGGGTTGAAAAGCGACAGCGCTGTGGCCCTTAGCAGAGCCCCCACCCTCCCCTCCTCCCCCCTCTCTCTCTCTCTCTGCCCCAAAAATACGCGCATGCAAATGGCTTAATTTAATATATAATTATACCCTGTAAATGGCGTCAGCTAAGAAATGGGCTGCATTGGCCAATTGTAGTATGCAACTGTTGTCGATTCTCGGAAAATTGAAATTTATCATGAGAATAATCTTTACAGCCTCATTGTAAATATTTATAAGTTAAGTTTTTATGCTTTAAATGTGTAAATATTATGATAAAGTTTGTCGTTCTCATTGAAACTTTTGGATATTGTTGGATATTTGGAATTATGAAAACTTTTGGATATTAATTTACATTCATTATTATTTGAAAATTTTTAATTAAATTTTTTTATAATTTTCTATTTATTTTTATTTTGTTTTATTTATTTTCTCTGCTTTATATTTTTTCTTGCCTTTTTTAATTACATTTTTACCCTTATTGATTTTTGTTTTTTATTTTACTTATTTTTTTACTTTCATTTTTATTTTATACTTTTTTACTTATATTTTTTTGTAATTAATAAATTATTTTATTTATTTTAAATATTTTACTTATTTTATTTATTTAATTCACTTTTTCTAATTTTATTTTATTATTTGATTTTTTTCATTTGTTGTATTAATTGTATATATATATATATATATATATTTTATTTTATTTATTTTGTTTATTTTTTATTTAATTTATTTTATTTTATTTTATTTATTTTACTTATTGTATTTATTTCATTTATTTTAATTTATTTTGTTTTTTTTTTCATTTATTTTATTTTTATTTTTATTTTTATTTTTTTATTTATATAATTTATTTGATTTCTTTATTTATTTTTGAGTTTCTAGTAGTTTTTTTTATCCATTCTCATTGTATATATTTACCATGCAGTTAAACTTCCTGTTACTTATTAGTCAGGTCATATGAAGCTGGAAAAGCTCACAAAAACATATCCCAAACATTTTTTGATCGAATTCTAATAAAATATATTTGACATGCGGATAAATTATAGCACTTACTGGCAAAAATGCAGCTGACTTTTCGTATAACTGAATGAACTGGAATATAAATAGATGTATGTATATCTATATGTATATACCCCAATTTACATCATAAAACTTTATCCTCCAGCTAAAGTGCCTGTTAACTTTGACTTGACAGTCGCATATACCCCATCCTGGTGATTAGTTCGCGCTAACTGGTTTGTATCTGGCACTTTGGCTCGCTGAGGTGCCAAGGATAATGTGGATATGTATAGGTGTACTATATGGGCAGATTGTCTTGCCTAAGCCAGAGATTGATGCTGTTTCGCACAGCCGCCAACCGCCAAGCGCCCTCTGCCGGCCGCCCTCGCAATCCCACAGCTGTAATTAAATTATCATGCGAGCTACGTAAAGCTGCCTACTTTTAGGCTGAGACATTGTTGCCTGCATATGTAAAGATGCTGCACGGGCGACAGTGGGCGTGGCTAGGTGCTCCGCCCCGCCCATCCTTCAGTCGGTAGCTGCGGTCTTGCTCTACCGAATGTTGTAATTCAAACGACAGCAACGGGTTAACATTAGCGCACTTTTTATGGCCATGCGTTGGATAAGTGCTCCTCGTTGTAGACCAGATTGTTGTTGTTGTTGTTGTTGTTGTTGTTCTGTTTGTTGTTGTTGTTGTTGTAGCTGCTGCTGCTGCTGTTGTCGCATCTCTATGATTAGCGCTGGAATTTATGCCAGCCGCAAAAGGCATTTGCGACAGCAACAACTGCAGCGCACTTTGCTAGATTTGTCCATGGCCACGCCCACTCCCACGCCCACAACATCTAGAGATTCACGTAATAAATGAAAATATAAAATATCTTAAGCTGTATATAGAGGGTAAGCTAAAAGTCATATAGATAAACACGTATATAGATCAATAGTTGAGAATGATCGCCTCTCTATGCGAATTTCATTAAATTTTGTATAGATAAAAAGAAGATGAGATGGAAAAAAGGGGTGTAAATTTTGTCACTTTACATAAGTCATATATAGGACATACATAAGCTATTTCTTGAAGGTAAGTCCTAAGCTAAGCTTATCTCATATGGTCCCACCCTCTCTCTATCTATCTGGAAGTCGCTCTCTTTCTCTTTTTTCCACCTCTCTTCCTTCAAATCTCTGTTTGCTTACCCTTTTTTCTTGCTTTCTTGCTTTCTTGCTTTCTTATCTTCATTTTTCCTCTCTTTTTCACTCTTTCTCTCTCTTCCCATTTTCTTTACTATTTTTCTATCTATCTATTCTATTGAGATATTTCTTACGTCCTCTCGTTTTGTCTCAATATATTTGTTTTTCACTCGCTCTTCTTCTAACTTCTTTTCTTTCTCTCTCTCGTCATTTTCTCTTTCTCTTTTATTTCTTTCTTCTTTTTTCTTTCCCTTTACCTGTCTGTCTCTTTCATTGTCTCTTCTAACTATCTACTCTGTTCTCTCTCTCTCTCTTCCTCTTCTATCTCTCCTTCTTTTCCTCTTTCTATTTTTCACGCTCTACCTCATCCTCTACACTGTCCATCTTACTTTCTCACTGTCTCTCTTTCTATATCTCTCTGTCTATCTATCGCACTCTCTATCTTCTTCTCTACATCCTCTTTCTCTTTCTTTCTCCATCTTTTACTTACAATTGTACTTCTCATATACATATATTTACATTCTCTTCATGTGCTCTCTCTCTCTCTCTGTCTCTCTCTCTCTCGTTCATTCTCTTTCTCTGCCTTTCTCCCTCTTTCACTATCTCTTTTTCATTCTTTACTCCGTTCATTTGACTTACTTTCTCTCTCTCTCTTTCTCTGTTTTTCTTTTCTTTTCCTATCCATCCTCTCTCTCTCCGCCTCTCTCTCTCTCTCTCTCTTTCTCGACCTCTCTCTCTCTCTTTCATATATAAATATATTTTTTATATATAATTCACCTAACATATATCTACTTCTATAACCTCGTAGATACCTTTTGCTGATAAATTCTGTTTCATATCATTTTTGTTTCTTCTTAATTTTTTCCTTTTTGCATTGTCTTGAATTGTTTCGTCAAGATAGCGGCGCACTTAGCGGTCAGTTGTGTTGGTTGTGTGTCAATTTGCCTGGGTTCAAGCTGGACTCGAGTTCTTTTTTGGGCAGCAGCAGCAGAGGCAGCGGCAGAGGCAGCGGCAGAGGCAGCGGCAGCGGCAGCAGCTGTGTGAACCAAATGTGGACTTAGGACGTGCTTTTAATTTTTAAAAACTGCTTTTAAAACGTGATAAAACACGTTGAAGCTGCAAATAGTTGTAAAAGACGCACAGAAAACAAGCTGATATATATATGTATATATGTACATATATATGTATGCATAGCATATTTATATATGCAGCAATACATTTTTTTTCTTTCTTTCTTTCTTCAATCTACATAGAACGCGCGCAAATCCCCAGCCGCTGATGAGCGACAGAGAGAGAGAGATAGAGAGAGAGAGAGCGACGCATGGGGAAGCAGTGCAAGTGCCGGACAGCAAAGGCAACAAACAAAACAAAAAACGCAAAAAATAACTGTGTAAAGCGTGCATTTACATAATGAAAGATGTAGCAATATGTGACAGCGAGTGTGTGTGTGTGTGTGTGTGTGTGCGTGTGTGTGTGTCCGAGTTCGGCTGGGGATAAGCAGCAAACGAACGGGACATCATGTGCGTGGCCGTTTTTTTCAGCCATGCATACACACACACACACACACACACACATACATATATGCAAGGCGAAGCAGCGGGCGAAAAAAAATGAAATTATAAAATATTGAGGCGAGTAAGAAATGCACAAAGCACACACGCACACACATACACATATGCACACATATATGGACACACGCAGCCAAGCAGTGGGCGCTGCTCGACTGCTTGCCCGCACTGCTTGCCGTCTGTGTGGCCATGTAGATGGCGCTGTGAACCACACACGGAATTAATGTCCTTTTAGATACAAATGCAATTTAGAAGTGTGTGTGTGTGTGTGTGAGGGAGGGGGTGTGGGGGCGTGCCCTTTTTTTTTTGCACCCAAAAAATGCTTTCACATGGTCAGCTCAGCATCTTTTGCTACGCTGCCTTCCACTGCTTCGACTGCTTTTTTTTTTTTGCTACATAATTTTGAATAACATTAAAATTATTAGCTACAAATGCAAAAGGAGAAAAAAATGGGGCGTGGCACGGCAACAAATGTGCATAATGAGCTACGGTCTGACCGGGCTGCCCAGTGGGCAGTGGGGTGGGCGTGGCAGGGTAAGTCGTTGTCTACGCCGAGATTTACGCGCGACACATTTTTTATTTGTTTTTTTTTTCGGTTTTTTTTGTGAGGCTAAACACTTTTCAGTTGATATCGCAAATCCTTTTTTTACAGCGCTTACATAATGATATGTGGGCAGCGGCTTTTTCCTAAAGTCCAGCTGCTGCGGTCTGGTGGAAGGGGCGACATTTGCATGCTAGAGAGAGAGAGAGAGAGAGAGTGAGCTGATAAGAAACCGGAGAGCAAAAGAAGAGTTTGACTGAAACTAAGCGGAACTCTTCGTCCCGTCCAGCTGGAGGAGGATTCGCATAGAGAACCAACAGCAGGAAAAAAAATGTTTCTAGTTAACTTCAAGGTTCAGGCAAAGCGTCAGCTTTACATATTATAAAGTTGGGTTAGAATCAATTTAGATTTAATTAAATAACTAAAACTAGTTTATTTTACACTGCAAGAAACTCGACTATTGTCTGTGTGCCTTGAGGTTTAGTTCAGTAGATCCATAAATTCAGGTTTTAAGTTGAACTAGTTTTATTTGAAGACAAAAATATTTGTATGTCTATTGACTCTCTATGCAGTTCTCACTATTCTTGAAGTTTACTTCTTGAATTGCTTCTCTATGCGTCTCTCTCGTTTCTTATCGTAAATCTTCTTCTTCTTCTTCTTCTTCAATCAATTCTCATCTAATGCTAAAATTTGTCACTTTTCAATCACCTCTCTAAACGATTCTCACAATGTTTTTTGATAGCTATTGTTCAATTGCCGCTCTATGCAATTCTCATGACTTTCATCTGAATTTTACTTCTTCAACAACGCCTCTATGCGATTATTACGAATCTCATAAAATTGTTCTTTCTCTACATGATTCCCCCGAGAGTTGACTATTGTAATATATACGATTCTCAGAGCTTTCGTTCTTTTTAATCATCTCTCTAGGAAAGAATACAAAATTTACAGATTATGCAACTCTCATGATTTCAGCCTAGACGCTTCCTCTCATTCATTCATTACTTTCATCTCGAACTTTACTTTTACAATTGATAAGTATGAACTCTATACAATTTCCAATCTCTACATATATTTAAGCCTTACCATTCACTTAATCATGATATCAAATGTGTAACCTCATTGTAAATTGCAATCGGATTTACCTGCCTACGTTAAGTCCCTCTAGGCAATTCTCACTATTCTCATCTTGAAGTTTTACTTCTTCAATTGATAACTGTAAACTCTATACAATTACTAATATCTTCATATATTTAAGACTTATCATTAACTTGATCATAATGTCAAATGTCAAACCTCATTGTAAATGTTTCACTTTGATTTCAGTTGATAATAAATTTCAATTTCTGATTAGATTTAACTACCCGATAATTTAGACTGAACATGAATGTTTTTAGTGTTTTTTAAGGTTTATTTTTATCAGGATTGCCTGTACATATTTATGTATATATCATTTGTAGTTCATTGTATAATCTAAGCGTCTGCCCGTCCCGCTCACAATCGCAGTGAAGTTGTTGTTGCTGTTGGCTTCGCTTTGCGCTTGCGTCGCTTGCGCGCCTTGCGGCGCAGCCGATCGAATTCTCTGATGTGCTTAACGATAAAATGCTTCAGGTCCTCGCCCTCGTACTGGCGGCAGGACATTGTGAATAGTATAAGCGAATTAATGTAGAAAAAAAATCTTATATCATAGTTATGCATATTTGCATTGGGGCCGTGCTTGCCGTGCTCCCCCCTCCCCTGCTGTTTGCCTTCGCTCCTCTGCTGATTGTTGTTGTTAGTGTTGTTGTTGGGATTGTGATGCTTGTGCTTGCGCACCTTGGGCGAGGGCGGAGGCGTGTCCTCATCGCTGTCCGTCGAGTACCGTCGTTGGCGTTTGCCGGCAGCATTGAAATGTTGGCGTAAATAATCGTAAATGTTCATATTTCTAATTGTGATCAAGTTGATGGTGTTGTTGTTGTTGTTGTTGTTGGTGTCGCTGTTGCAGCTGTTGCCTGTGATGTTGTTGTTAGTGTGTTGGTTAATGATGTCGCTTGTCGTTTGCCTTGTGAATGGTCCCGATTTATGCAGCGCCACATGCTGTAGATAAGGCCAACTGCCGCACGCCATCAGCGCGCGTGTTGGAATCGTTGTTGTTGTTGTTGGCAGCATTGGCTTTGTTTTGTTGTTTGCATAGCGAACATTTGGTTGATCTACAGCAGTGACTGCAACGCGTCAATGATCAGCAATCAGCGGGCCCCAGAACATTTTGGATATTTTGGTATCATCTTCGGTTAAAAAGTATTGGCGACCCAAATGTACGAACTCCTTGAGCGACACCTGGCCATCGCCATTCTTGTCTATCACAGCGAATGAAATGGCAGCATCCTCTTCAGATATTCCCAGACAGCGGAAGAAGAGCTTGTATTGTTCGAGATCCAAATGGCCCGTGTGATCGAAGTCAACGGCCTGCAGAATGTGAAAGAAAGAGATCAAAATTAAACAAATGATTTACTGATCATCATCATCATTAATCATCACTCACCTTAAACAAATAGGGCAGGAAGCGTCCGATGCGCTTGGCCATTTTCTTGTCGTTCAGACGATGATGCAAATCGGTTAGGAACTGCTCAGCAGTCACCAGATTGTAGGGGGTTATCTCGCCGAATTGCTCCTCCCAGGTCTGTTTGATCACCTCGTTGAACTCCTCGGCCACCTCGTCTGAGAGATGGCCCAAATCGCTGAAGCGTTTCGCCAGCAGCTTGAAGTCATCGTACGAGATGACGCCATCGTGATTCACATCCATGATGCGGTGCAGTGTGCGCATTTTGCGGCGCCAGAACTCAGAGTCGCCCTGAAAAATATAGAAAAATTCAAATTAATTTCAATTCAAATTCAAATTCAAATTCAAAATATAACCGCCAAAATGCAACTGCTTGATTGCACTACTTGCTTGCACTGCTTACGTTCACACACTCACTGCTAATGCTCAGCATTAGCCGAGACATCAACCTTGCACTGCTTACGTGTCTGCGCCTGCGTCACCCACGACTGCGGCGCAGCCGTCGCGAGTTCAAAATTCGACATTGAGCCAAAGCCATAAAAACTAGTTTCACACACACACACACACACACACACTTATAGAGCATACCCGTTTTGGGCACGTGGCCTGCTTACCCGTTCGCTATGCTTCACATTGGCATTTCTGCGACGCCGTTCGAACTCGTCATCCGAATCCGAATCCGAATCGCTGTCCTGGCGGCGCATTGTGGCTGCGCCCGCCGTTTTCTTTGAATATTGGCGCACATTCTGCAGTGCAGTTGGCGGACGGTAGACAAGGCTCCAGGCTGGCACCAGGCGCTGCAAGAGACAAATGAAAACATAAATTTTCAAATTAGTTTTGGTTGCTACAGTTGGCGAGCCATTGGCCCGTGAGAACTGCTTGTTGTTTTTGCAACGCACTGCTTGCCTACTCCATTTCGAATTCGCTCTGTTGGGAAAGAAAACAACAAAACACGCGCACATAAATCAACTCTGTTAATGTTGTTTACTGTTGCATTAACAGCGAGCTGTTACACAATTTTTGGCGCTCACGCAGCGTCACGCCCTTCAGCTGGTATATATGTATGTATGTATGTATGTATGTAAACACCTACATATAAACAAATATGCTCTTGTTTTTGTTATTGTTTTGCTTTGTTTTCGCTTTGTTAAGGTCAGTTCTGGATTCTTGTTCTGGACCGGTTTCCACAGCAGCTTAACAGCGACCCTGAGACCCTAAAACTATTGCCAAGTTTTGAAAGCCACTGATGGCTCAAATCTCCACGTGGCGTACAGTGCATTTCCAACTAAGGTTTTTGGCTCCCCTTGACCTAGGAGCTAGAGCAGGAGAGATACATACAGATCAACTGCACGCATACACACATACACAGAGAAAGATATATGTATGCACATGCCTGATTACAGCTTTGAATCTTTTGTGTGTGTGTGCGTGAACATTTTAATGAGTTTTCGGATCTGTTATGGCTTGTTGACAGTTTGCTTTGAAGATAACTGTATGCAATGTTTCTATTATTTTTTTCTTTCTTTCTCTCTCTCTCTTCTGCTCTTTTGTTTTTAATTACAAGTTGTCAACAACCGCGAGGAGTTCAACAGTTTGTTGATAATGGATATTGTGGCTGCTCTCGATATGATAATTAGGATGACATCATTAATCGCAAAAGAAATAGTTGAATTTGGAATATCGAAGCAACTTGTCAGCGTGTGCCAAGGCACACAAAACAAGCTGAGAATTAATATTTAATATATGCCGAAAAGTAGCACAAAGCGCACACCGAAAAATGTAGAGAATGAAGCTAGCAGCGCACAATGGGTGCATGCATTTGCTAGAATTATCCAGTGAGAAATGGGTTTGTGGCGCGGCTAAGCGCAACTATCGCCGCACGCAACGCTTTGGTAGGCTTAGGCTGGCGATTTCCGTTACGGCAGCCGTTCGCTTTTTGTGTTTTGTTATTGCTATATGGCGCTTTGCGCATGTTTTTTTTTGTGGGCAGAATTTGCGCAGTTCGCCGAGTCGCCGCATTTTTTTCTTGTTTTGGGGATGGTTTGAAAGTTGCCCACACTCAGCGGCGAATTTGAGCTGCTGTTGCTGTTGTTGTTTTTGTTTGTGCATTGGCAGTATTAGTGTATTGATTGCTGTTGTAGTAGTGGTAAAGGAAGGCATGGTGTAAGAAACTAACAACATATACATATATGAATGCATGTATGTATGTATAGTGATCTATATATGTATATGCATTGCATTTGCATTTGCATTCTCTTCTTCTTCTTCTTGGCTATGCCACGCTTACAAAACAAAATGCTTCTCAAAAGCAACTTTCTATGCCATCTCTGTCGCACGCTTGGTGGCCTCGTTTTCTTGTAACTGTAACAGATGCCCCTTCCCCTCTCGCTTGCTCATCCGCTCTTTTGATAAATTAATTTAACTAATACACACACACACACACACACACACACACACACACAGGGACAGAGACATACATGTACAAACGCTTACATTGTTGTTGCAATCGCTTGTTGGAAAGGTGGAAAGGGGCTGGTGCGGCTGCTGCTGCAGTGCGCCCACCGTTGCGGCCATATTGCGTTCCAGGATTTCTCTCGAAGTACGCAATAGACTGCGGCTTACAATGGAGAGGGCCATGTTTAGCGTTGTTTTTGTTGTTGTCGCTGGTTGTCGCTTGGATATCAATCCCAACTTAACGGTTAAATTGAGTAGTTAAACTCCCTTTATCTTGCTTGCTTGCTTGCTCTTCTTTCTTGTTGTTGTCCCTCTATCAGGCAAGCGAAAAAAAATGTGCAAGCTGACGGCGTTGCTTTGCTGCAGGTATTGTTTTTGGTGTTGTTGTTGCTGTTTTAAAGTTGATTGTTGCAGTTGCAGCGCGCATTTAACAACCGGTTTTAAAGTCACAGTTTCAACACACAGTCTTTCAGAAATGTTTAAAAAAAAGTTGCACTTTTGTTTGCTTTTGCGTATTACACTTTTGTGCTCCTCTTCAACTTCTTCTTCGTCTTCTTTTCTTGAACTTCTTCGATTTCTTTCCGTTCAACACAACCGTTCGCTGGCACGTTCAAATACGTTTTGACAGCGACTGCTGCGGCGAAAAGAAATGAAAACAACAGCGACGGCAACGGCGACGGCGACGCTGTACCAGAAGCCGCTTTGGTTGTATGTGTGCTTGCGTGTAAGAGCAACGTGCGCTTGTGTGTATGCGTGTGTCGGTGTATGTAAAATTGGGAGTGTGAGCGCATAGAAGGGCAGCAGCGATGTTGCCAGAAAAACAACACACATACAGAGACACATTTAAACCAGCAGTAATATTGAAAACAACGTCAACAGATGTTACAGGCCGGTCAGTGACTCGCAAACCGTTACATATATTGTGTTTAACTATATTATAAATGCATGCCTGTATGTTTTAAGCAATTGAATAGAGAGAAATTTAACTAATGCATGCATTTTCATCCATAAATATGCTCGTATGCACGTAAATTTACGGTAGTTTGTATGCTTATTGATAAAGTAAACGAAAACTTACATATTGAGGTCGGTGTGACAGACTGTTTGTCGAGCGAACGGGCCAGACGTACGAACACCCATGCACACATACATACATATATGTATTGGCATGCGTGTGTATGCGTATATTTACACACATGCATACATATGTAAGCGCCAGACCCATCGGTCGAGCGAGTTTCTGTTTTCTGTTTTTGTTCTACTTCTACTTCATTGCCTCACCAACACATGCGAGCATATTTACCACACAGACAGCGTGTGTGTGTGTGTGCACATAAGTATTTGTATGCATGAGCTTGTTGTTATATAATTGCTCTTGCTCAAATATAACGCGCGCTCTTTACTCTACCCAATTTCACAGCGATCCTGCAGGAATGCTGCTGCGCAAAAAACGAAAACAGTAAACAAGAGAACGAGTAGTGGAAGGGGAAGAATATGCAGAAGAGCTCACTAAAATGATCAGCTGTTGTGCATCAGCTGATATCCATACAAAGATATGTATGTATGTGTGGACATGTTACATTGTGCATGTAGACGCACTACATACCTACAAATACATACATATATGTGTATGTGTATGTATACATCCGATTTGCTATACTGGCAAATGTGCAACAAGTTACAAGTTGCCTTTGACTGCAAACAGTCCCCAGCAGCGCCATTTATGTATGTATGTATTGCTTCTTTTTGTTGTTTGGTGGGAGTGCAATGCACTCTGTCTTCATTTTAAGTATTAGTGCATTTCTCTGCTTAGCTGTCGGTGCTTGAGTGTGTGTGTGTGTGTGTGTGTGTGAGTGTATGTGTGTGTCTGCATGTGAACGTGTACAAGAACAACGCGCGCGCATCGGCAGCGGCATCGGCTGACTTTCAAGTCGTCACGTAACGTTTTAAGCGCCGGCGAATGCAGGCAATTTACATGAGACAACAGGTTAAGGAGAATGCCTCAGTTACCTTGTAAAATGCATTGTGTGCGTATTATGTAGGCGTGAACGTTTCATTATATTTCATTATGTAGGTGTGAACGCTTATTTATATATTATACTTTCAGCACTCTCACAAAGCTGGGCACACGTCGTTGTTTACGTTAAGCTTGGAATGAGGGAAAAGTGCGCTTCCTTGGCAAAATTTTTGTTTGTTTGTTTTTTTTTTGCATTTCATCTGTTTTTTCGTTGCAGTAAAAAGTCGATAAGATTTATGTCATTCGAGTACAACGCTCTGTACAAAGTACATACATATATGACTATATATATTCCGATTTCCGTGATCGGAATGTTAACCTTTACGTCACAGGCGTAAGTCTGGAGTTGCCAAAAAGAAATGCGTAATTACAAACCACATCAGCATGTTAAGTAACAGTAGATAAAAATCAAAGATGGCGGGCTTTGGTGTAAGAAGTGTATGTGTTTTCATATACATTTGCATATGTAGATACTTATATATACAATTGAACATTTATATATGTACGTACATATGTATGTTTGCTTGTCTCACATGTTGATCTGCGACCGGCTTATTAAATGGCAAAGTATTGTAAACATAATTATGTATGTATGTATGCTTATATAAATATGTAGTTACATTTATAGTTTGTATGTATGTAAGTGTGTTTCTGTGTAATGTGTGTAATTGTAATTGTAAATTTAATCGCTTTTTCAGTCGTTGAAGCGTGGCGCGAACCTGAAACACATACGCACATACATACATACTTATGTATGCATGTATTTGTGTACAGAAGCTCAGTTTCTGTTTTCGTTCTGTCTTTTGATTTAACATCTGTTTTTTTTTTTTTTTTGGTGCTGGTTTTTTTTTCGCGCTGCTTAAGCGTTTGGCGCTTTTGTCAAGGTTTTCATTTTCGTCTGTTCGAGATTTCCGCAACGCCATTTAATTTTTGGCGTACGTGTGTGCTTCATTGTCGTCTGCCGGCTCCAATACAACAACAACAACAACAACAACAAACACAACGCCCGAGCTGTTTTGATACTGGTATTTTCAATTTCTTTAATACTGCGCTGCGCTCTGCATTCGCATTGAGAGATAATTTCCATGCAACATGGGAGAGTGCTGCGGCTTTAGTATGCGGATTTTGGCACGTCAGCACTGTTATCTGAGAGCACGAGAGGCTGCCAAAGCGGGTGCTACACACATACATACATACATACATATGTAGATGTGTTTTTTTTTGTAATGCTGCCTTACATCTGATCTGAGAATAAAATGAGACAAAATTAAGCGTGTTGAGTGTGTGTGTGTGTGTGTGTGACTGACTGCATGTGCATGCGTGTGTGCTTGCGTGTATTTCTTTAGATATGCATGCATGTGTGTGTGTGTGTTTGTGTGGTTGTTTGCGTGTTTGTTACTATTGGCGTTGCCACAGTTCCACAAAGTCTACGTGCGGCATGCAACGTATCCTTTTTGTTGGCCTAGGTTCAAGTCGAAGGCCAATGCACTTAGAGTTTGCTATTTATACATACATATATACGCACATTTGACCGTGGGTGTGTGTGTGTTTGCATTTGTTTGTAAATACATATATTTACAGCAATTCATGGACAGCTGAAATCTAACGGCTTATCAGCGACCTGCTTGTGCTATTTTTCATTTCATTTATTATATTTTTTGTTTATTGTTGTTACAATTGATAAAAAAAACGAAAAATAAAAACAAAAACAACAGGCAGCAGACCTTTCGTCCATCATTAATTTGAAAGTGCGGGCGCTTTGTGTGTAAAGATTAGGCCGAAGCATAAACACAAAATGAACGAGGTTCATTTGACAAGTTCCTGTCAATCATTTGAGCACGTGGTGCGAAACGTTCTCAATTGTTCTAGTAAGCTTTTCCCCAGGAAAGATTTGTGGAAAAAATAAAAATTAAAATTGAATATTCCTCATTTTAATATTCATCTATGTGGAGTTGCTTCCGCCTAGCTAAAAGTGTGCGTATGGACATTTATAACATTAATATCTATAATTATTATATGCAGCCATAGCATTGGCAAACTCACAAAGCGGCCCTCGGCGAAAAAAAGTCACAGACAGATTTGGAAATAGCTTGAATTGGGTAAATAAGAAACCAAAGTGGTAAACAAAGTTTTTAATTTATTTGTATCTGTTTTTTCATTTTTTTTTTATTTTGTTTGCGAGTATATTTTTTTGCTATTCGCTTTATGTTGCCAAAGTTCAAGATTGGTTTTTGTTTTTTTGCAGCGATCCAAGTCCACGTTTTAGGCAAAATTCATTTTTGAATAATTAGTTAGTGAATTAATAGAACTTAAAATTGATCGGTTAACAGTTATACAAAATATGCAAAGATCGATTGGCCTTGCAGAGCAACAAACAGCAGCACAAACAAAGCGAGAGAAATAAAAACATTTCCAATACATGAACAACAGCAAAAAGCGATGCACAACAAATACATACATACAAGATTACAACTGTGCATGTGTAGTCTCCCTCTCTCTCTCGCTCTCTCTCTCTTTGGCTGTACTCATTTGTATGTGTGTTGGTGGTATTACTTTAGCTGTAATCCACACCAGAAGGGCGTATGATTGCCTTCCTACAGTGCACACAGAGAGGAGATAAACTCTTTAGTTTGTAACAGTTATATAACATGCGCTTCGATAATTTAATAATAAACAAGATATTACGATGTATTTGCTAGCACATGCATATTAGATATGCTAAATATGGTCATATTTTACGCTTCAGCTTATCTTGCAATTATTCCGTTATGTAGAGCATTCACTGTGCCATGTGTGCTGATTACCCCTTCCCCGAGTTGGTCAAGTGCTAAGTGGTAAACAGCAATTCGACGCTTCGCTGGCCCTTCGGCAGCACTTTTGTAAATTTATGGCTATTTTTAGGTGAAAATGCGTTTCGCTTTATCTCTGAACGAAAATAAGGGTAATTTGTAACTTCGGCGACGTTGAAGCCGGCACGTTAGCCAAAAAGCAAAAAAATCGTGCGTAAACAAAATTGTAAAAAAAAAAAATGAAAAACAAATAAACAACAATAATAAAGCCCCACACAACCTTAAAGAACTTATCGCATTACAGTTTTAGAGCCATTACCTACAAATCAATATTGTGTATGTTTGTAAGACGAAGACCACAATTGTAAACAGACAGGTGACATAAGAGCGTATCATATTATGAAAACAACAAAAATAGCAGTCAATTGTTTTTAAACTTTCGCGCCTTATTCAGGGCTGCAGCAACACAAATTCAGTAACAGCTGTGAAGTATCAATGTTGCAGCCCTACTTCGAAATGAATATATCGATAATGAAATAAGCTGAAATCCCTAAGCGTGCTGTTTTTCATAAGGAAAAAATGAAATCAACAGAGGTTTTAAAAATCTTTTACAAATTTATAAATAATTTATAATGTAATCAAATTAATTCCAACAACAATACAATTATATCGATAAATACCAACATACGCACTTAACGCACACCGATAATTCGTAATCGATTGCTAGCGACTATCATCGACAAGCTGTCCATCAGGAAAAAAAGAAGAAAAGATTGCAACAGCAGCGGAATAGATTTATTGATTTTAATATTCAAGTTTACAAAACTGTCGCAAGTGCTGAATTTAATTAAGACATTTTTGCAAAATGGAGTCGCTGGTGAATTACAGCAGCGAAGATGAGCACGAGGAGGATTCCGGCTACGAGATAAGGGTAAATACACCATACAAAATTTTTGAAAAAAAAAAAACCAAATGTCAGTTTTTTTTTTTGTGTATACATTTTGCCGAGGCGTGCATGCCTCTATGCATATGTGCGTGAGAGTGTGTGTGCATGTGTGAGCTGTATGTGTGCGTATGTATATATTTATAATATAAGCCGAAAACTGTGTTGAAATATGCAGCTACATATGGCGGGCAATCCACAACAAAAGCAAAATCAAGACTCTTCCCCGTCCTGCTCCACAACCCCACAACCAGCCTCTTTTATTGTAGTTGTGCCTAGTGCTTTAGTTGAATAATGCGAATTTGCTGTTTCTGAATAGTTGAACCATTCCCCTAGGCACCACCACCACCATCTGCACCGCCATCAGCAGCTGCCCGCCGAAAGCGCAGCTCGTCGCCCGCACACGCATCAGCATCAGCTGCAGCTGCAACTGCAGCTGCAGCTGTGACTTCGTCCTCATCCATGGAGGCAGAGACAACAACAACAGCTGCATCAGCAGCAGCAGCGGCAGCAGAAGTAGTTATAACATCATCGCCATCATCTGCATTGGATGCTGTAAGGCAACACAAGTCGAAATACAAAAGCAACGATCGCCAGATGCGGCGCCAGCGTCGGCGTTCGAGCAGCCAAAGCGCGAGCAGCGGCAGCGACAACAGCGTCGACGCCGACGACAGCAAAGACAAATCGAAGAAACATCTGGCAACGCTGTCGCCAACAGCAACATCATCATCAACAACAACAACAGCCAGCTCAAAGGCGGCTAAAGATCTTCAAGTGGCTGCCAGCGGACGACACAGCCATCATCATCATCGTCATCATCATCACAGAAGCCGCAGCAGCCGCCACAACAACAGCAACAGCAACAACGACGAGGTAAACTCTTGTTTTTATTGCCACATAGAAATAATTAGCCAAATATGCCTCATATAAATACTTAAGATTCGAACTGTATTTGATGGAATTTTATGGAACTTGCATCTCTATTTGTCGACAGCAAGTTGGAAATTTTGATATTGTAAAAGTCAAGTTGATGGAGAGGGGTGAACAGTTAAGAAACTATATAGCTTATAGAACTTTTGTACACAATGTGCTGTATGCAGGAATTCAAGATATAAGCTATAATCATAATTGATATAAGATATAAAATATCAGCAAAATGTAGCTTGAGAATCTGTTATATTACACATCATTAACTATGTATGAAACTATATAGTATATAATTTCTAGAACTCTTGTGCGCAATATGATATAAGCAGGAATTCAAAATATATTCTCAATTGAGCGAAAACTTGAGAATTATGTGTTATATTACATAATCAGCTATGCAAAAAACCATATAGTATTTAAAGTCTAGAATTCTTCAATTTGATGTAAACAAGAAATCAAGATGTATATAGATATATAGATATGACATGTCAGGAACTCTTAGTTAAAGAATGATCTATTATAAAATGCATCATGACAATATAAGATATTTGACCTAAGCATAAGATTACAAATCTTGTGTTATATTCCTGGTAATACGAAGGATATACTAAGGAAATTTCGTAATTCTTAACATCCCATCCCATTTAATATGCGCCCGAATCCTTCTTCTTAAAATTAAGTTTTCAAATCGACACAGGCCAGTTATTGGCTTTAGTTTTAGCCTTAGCAGTTCGATTAGCTTAAGAGGTTAGGTTCAACCATTAATTTCACTTCTTTAATCTTTAATACTTAAAATTTGTAATACAAATTTGAATATGTAAGCGTCATCGGTCTAACTTGACTTATCGATTTCACATAGCCAACTTGTGAAAGTCTTCAGAAAGCAGATTTCCTGTTCAACACCAAAACATTGCCATCAAATACAATCGCAAAACATATATAAAGCATGAAACATGATTTTAAGTATTTATGTGAGGCACATACACTTAGTTTCAAGTTTGTTTTAAGTTTCGAATACGTCAGTTGTACCTTCCTTTCATTATATTATTAGCTAAGAGCTTTGATTTATGGTTTCAAGTTTCCCACCTTATCTGATGTCTACTTTGATTTGTCCGCTTCCCCTAAACACTCAAATCCCCTCTATATATATATAATATCTATGTGTGTGTATGTATGTATGTGTGATATAGTTTTTTGTTGGTGTTGGAGTCGAGGTTGTTGTAACAACTCTATTAGTATCTATAATATATATATATAATCCCCCAATTCTATTTTCTATTTCTATTTTTTGATTAATACATATTTAAGATTAAACATTTATGCAAACTTTTATATTTATATATGACTAAAATATACCATTTTATTATTGTTATTATGTAAAAAAAAAAAACAAAACAAAACAAAACAAAACAAAAACAAAATGAAAAAAAAATTAAAGAAACAAAAAAATAATAGTCTCGACCAGGACCTGGACTCGAACATAGTTAAAAAAATAAAAACGCCCTGCATTAGTTATACTAATAACTGTAAACGAACTGTTCGACCGTTAATACGATAACCGATAACCGATAACCGACAACCGCAGATCGATAATCGATAAACCGTGCTCGTGACTGTTTTTAGAGTTATTAGAGTTGTTCCAACGCGCCCAACACGGTTTTGTGTCCCACTCCTTTAACTCCTTGAACACACACTCTGACCGCAAGGTTTGCGACCAAGAGCGAAAGAAGACCGAGACGCATCCAATGTGAGTATTGCAACAAATCAATAATAACAAAAAGAAAAAAAAAAAACAGAAATAAAAACACAAATTCAAATAGCATTTAATCAACACACACTTAATCAACCCAGCTGCAAATCGACGGCGAAGCGACAAATTCCAAACAAATTCTTTTCCAGGCTCTTCGCAATCAACAGTCCACAGTCCACAGTCCACAATCCACGATCCACAATGCAAGATCAGGAGCAGATGCAGCTGCATCCAACAACCAAAAAACTTATTTCGGTTACTTGTTAACAGCAACAGCGACTAATTAACCAAAATTTCTTTAAATTTTCCGTTTCATTCTCTGTTTTGTTATGAAAAAATTTAAAAAACTTTCATTTAAAGCTTAAAAGTTCGATTAGTTGAGCATTGAATGTCCAAGCATTAACTCGAACATCTGCTGCCTGCGTCTTTTCGTTGCAGGATTCGCGCGGCAGACAGCGCGATTCGGAGCGCAGCAGGGAAAAGGAGCGGGACAAGGAATACAGCAAGGTGAGACAGGAAAGAATTATGTAATGAAAGAGAGAGAAAGAGAGATAATCAGTTCGCAAGATCAAGTTTGCAATCCTTCTGCTAAATTAAGAACCTATAACCGATTCGCTTTGTTCAAGAATTGCTGAGCAATAGCTATCCATAACTGTGAAATCTGCTGAATAGCTGAATTTTTGTAGACTCAATAATAGAAGAGATAATTGAGGGAGTTCCCAAGATTAAGTTTGCAATTCTTCAGCTAACTTCGGAACCCATAACCGATTCGCTTTGTTCAAGAATTGCTGGACAATAGCTATCCATATCTAGAAAAGCTGCTGAATATCTGAATTTTGCTGAATTCCTGAATAGAAGAGAATATAGAGGTAGTTCCCAAGATCAAGTTTGCAATTCTTCAGTTAACTTCTGAACACGTTCATTTCATATTAACCGATTCGTTTTATTCATATGCAGAAATGCATAAGCTGAATAGCTGAATTTGTATAGATTCAATTGCTGAATAGAAGAAAATATAGAGGAAGTTCCCAAGATCAAGTTTGCAATACTTCTGCAAACTCCTGAACCGGTTCATTTCACACTAAGCGATTTACTTTATCATATCCAGAAATGCATAAGCTGCTGAATAGCGGAATATCCATATAGCTGAATTTGTATAGAACTAAATTTCTGAATAACTCTATCAAAAATCAATTTTCTTTTCCTCTCTCTTTTCAATCCATGAGATGACCACTCAGGCTCATCTATCTCGCTCTACTCTCGCATTGGCTCAGCATCTTTAATGAACTTTTCACATTTCGTTTACAGAGCGAGCGACACCATCGCACCAAAGAGAGCAATAAGGAGAGCGACTATAAGCGGGAGCGGGAACGCGAGCGCGAGGAGCGTCGCCATGGCAGTGGCAGCGGACGCGACAGAGATAGAGACAGGACTGGGTCCAGGCATCAGGGTAAAGAGGTGCGCTATAGCGACAACTCGCGCAACTATAACTCCTCATCCTCCACATCTTTGACGTACAAATCTCAGTCACAGCAGCATCAGCAGCACCAGCACCAGCATCAGCACCAGCACCAGCAGTCGCGTCGCTCCTATGATGATCGCAGTCGTCGTAGATCTCGCTCTCGCTCGAGATCCGGCTCCCGCACGCGCACGCCCATCGAGGCGCCCAGCAGCCGGCGGCGCCATGCGACGTCGCAGGCAACACGCAAATATCGCAGACGCGACTCGCACGATTCCAGCAGCCGTTCCAGATCACCGCCTGCTCGAAAGTCCAGCGAGCCGCTGCTGAAGCCCGCCTATCCCTCGGCGGGGCTGCTCGGCAAGCCGCCGGGCCATGGCATGCCATATCCAGCCGGTGGCTCGGCAGCGGTGGCAGCGGCCACGGCAGCTGTTGTGACGGCCACAATGTCTGCGGCGGGCGGTGTTCCCGGCGCCGGGTTGCTGCCCACGCCCAACTATGCTCCCAAAATACCATCACTAATGTCGCTGGAGCTGAATACGCCGCCCAGTGCTTTGGTCGAGCCGCAGCCAGCAGCTGTGCAGCTGCCCAAGTACTATAATCCGGGCATCATCAATGCCAATCGCTATGCGGAGCAGCAGCAGAAGCGGAAGCTGCTGTGGGGCTCCAAGAAGAACGAGGACTCGGCGAACAAGTGGGGCAATGCGCACTTCTCCCAAGACTCCGACGGCAAGGTGGCGTCCAAGTTTATGCGGCTCATGGGCATCAAGAATGCCAACAACAACATCAGTCCCGGCAGCTCCACCAACACGAACAACAACAACAACAACATCAGCGGTAACAGCAACAACAGCAGCGGCAGCAGCAACAACAACAACAACCAAAACAATGGCAACAACGTGAGCGGCGGAGCCAGCGCGGATCCAACGACTGACCCAACCTGCAGCAACAACAACAGCAGCACCAGCAGCAGCAACGGCGGCGGCGGCGGCGCATCCGTGCCCACCGACGTGCAGCTGCGCCAGCGCATGTTCTCCAACATGGAGCAGCAATACGAGGTGGCCCGGGCCGCCACCCACACGATGCGGGGCGTCGGCCTGGGCTTTGGCTCGCAGCCGCGCAGCTTCTGAGGCGTTCGAGTGGATGCTGTAAATAGAACAAAACTCGTTAAGTCACCTACAACAACTGTTCTAATATCTGTTCGCAATATTTATTTGTTTTGACTACAAATTTCCTCAATTATACAATACTTGATTTTGTTTTTATTTTTCTTTATTTTTTTTGGTTGAGTACTTCAAATAAATTTGCGAGAAAAAGTTCCAATTCAAGAGAGAAAAATGTGTTTTTGATGGCATGGATGCTGATCTATGGCGATCTAGTGGGGAGAGACTGGGTGGGATATCAATAGAATAATACAATAATGTCCATGATTAAAGATCTGTTTAATATAATGATCAAAGGTGGATGGTATTGCTACTATAAATATTTGAAGATTTTGTTAAACTCAGATCCTTTGAAATTCTGAAATACTTTTAAATATCATTTATGGAGATGTACTTTAAAAATGATATAATACTCATGATTATTATACATATATTTGATATAATAATCAAATGTGAATGAAATTAATAGAATACAAATTTGAAGATTTTTATTTTGTTTTAAGAATTGACTTTAACTCAGAAATTCTGAAATGCTTTGGTCAGACGCTGATTCCGAGGGCTACAATTGACAGATAAGAATTACAGATAAGATTGGAGTATATATATATATATATATATATATATATATACAATACATACGTTTGCAATATTGTCATATTGCTAAAAGAAAACTTTCGGAAATTCATAATTCCATTTAAATAAAAAATCTACTTTTATTTATTTACTTTTTAGCATATAAATATAAATATATGGTATAATCTACATATAATATATATATAATCATATATATACGTATACCCCTGCAGAGAGTTGGGTTACTTCAGCAGACAGTGAAGAGAAGAGCTTGGGATTTGTAATATAAATATTGCAGAGCATTCGAGTCTTTGTTGGGGATATTTGACACACATGGGCTATACTTCTACAAGGGCATAGAAACTTCGGTTATCCGAAGTCTTACAAAATGCAATCTCATTACGCATTTACGTGCACATACAAAATAGAGTTTGGCTATATTGACTTGACTCTCTTATGATATATATATATATATATATTTCTATATACATATTGTCGTATATGCTAATACTAAAGCTAGATTGGTCCTTCGATTCTAACCAATTGCAGACTTTCACGAATTTCGACAGCTTAAGAGACGGTCATAAAACTAATGAGCTACGTTTTTCTTGTTCTGTTCATTTACAATCTGAATCGTATAAATATGATTTGTTCTCTAAATATTCGAAAGACGTAGACCAAAAGGGTCTGCGTTACATGCTATAAATATAAATATATATATATATATATGTATATATATCTGAATATTAGCCTATTCAATCTCGAAGTAGCTGCTCTATGTTCGATTGGCCAACTATGACTATGCGGGAAATGCTGTCTCAGTGGGTTATGGATAGCTTTACGCTGCTCGCTGCTTATGCTGCCCAACGGGACTTTTGCAGCTCGATTTGCCCCTCCAGCGTCTTGGCCAGGTAGATAACTAGCAATTGCACAAGTGCCACGCCCAATGCAATGCCTGCAATGGTGTAGAGATTCCGTTCAGCCCAGACGCGCACGACCTCAATGCAGCCGCTGGTCCAGATTATTTTGCTGGCCGCCGCCACAGAGTGCACCTGGACGCCATAGCCGCACATGATGTTGACCAGGCCCGTGCTGATGTCCGTCGCATTGATGCAACAGCTGTAGGGCACGCCGCACTTCTCCACTGAGGGCGAGGAGCAGTTGAAGTACTCGTTCTTGCTCCAGTCCTGGTAGCCAGCGTTGCTCAAGCCGCAGCACTGGAACTCCTTCTGGGCGAAGTCAATGAAATTCTGCAAGTCCGGATCGTCGCGATACGAGTGAATGATCTTGTCCGTAAACTGATCCTCCAGGAAGGAGTTCATGTTTTGTGGAAACACAAAGCAAATGATTGCTATGGATATGGACAGAGAATTTATAGTAGATGAATATATATATATATATATATATTGTGATACAATTGACCCACCTATGGCCATCTCCATGAGGAAGAATATCAGCAGGCACAGCGAGTAGAATTTGAGCAGACAAGTATTTTCGCGCAGTGCGCCCAGGCAGCCGGCGAAACTGACCACGAATATGACAACGCCGGCGATGATCATCACCAGCGATATGTTCAGTATGACATCGTAAATGTTCTCCAGCTTCACCCAGCCGTTCGACTCCTCCCACTTGATCTTGAACGCGTAGACGCCAATGCCCAGGAGCAGGCCGCCAAACAGCCAGAACATGAAGTTCAATATGAATATCATGTACTTGACGCAGGAGCTGACGAACGTAAAGTGATGCGGATAGGAGATACGCTGATGCATATCGCGCACCTCAATGCCATAGTAGCCGCCGTTGCCTCCGCCCCCACCACCGCCTCCTCCACCTCCGCCGCCGCCTTGGCCATGGTATCTATAATTACTCATTGTTCGTTGTCTGGCTGACCGTTGTGCACTTAATACATAGACATAGTCGCTTAGATTACATTTATTGCTCGGCACATGATTGTTCGTTTCGCTTGCATTTGCTGTTTGCTTATGTTTTTACATTGTGTGTCGTCTTCGGCTCATATACACTAATCTAAACAATGACTGTATACGCATATATCGATATATCGATAAGCTAGCAAGTGTTCGATAGTCAAAGCTAAAGTGAACTAAAGGAACTAAATTGAATTATGAATTTAGTTGATTAACTTATTATGTATTTTTTTTTTATAAATTAAAATTGTAATATTATTTAATTACTTAATAATTCATTTTTATTCACTTGTTATTTAATTTCTGTATTAATTATGCTCACACACCCAGCACAAGTTCAGCTCACTTCGGAACTAGCTCAACGAGCAACCCAGTATTTCTGCAGAGACCTGCACGTGAATGATTCAGCGCGCAGCTCCTCTTAGTCGATTGCAAGTTGTTAACAACTGATAATGTTCGCCGCGGCTGCCGTTCAAAGTTTGAACCGCATACCATGCAAATCCGGCAATAGCCATTATCTCCGATAAGCAAGCCAATTATTAGATTTTGCCGTATGCGCTGAGCTATTTAATAGCAGCAGTTCGATAACATACGCAGTCCGAGCAAAGATCGCCGCTATGAATTTTGTGCTGCGCTTCATCATATTTTGCGTGGATCCGCTGGGCCTGGGCCGTCGCTTCCTGGTGCGACCCGCTCGCAATCTCACGCTCAATGTGTACGATCGCTTTCGCAGCAAGGCCGACGAGAAGGTGGACACCATACGGGAGCTGGTGCTGCGCCTCGGCCTCATCGCCTTTGCCGTCGTGCTGATCATCTGGTTGGCCGTCTTCTTCTATGCCGCCTTCTACTATGTCTACATGCCGCCCATCTCGCATACGCGACCCGTACACATGCAGTTCAAGTGGGTATCGTCCTCTCTCTCTCGCTCTCACTCTCTTATTTAATGAAACGGATGATTCATGTTGTAGAACATGCCTGGAGACGAGCACACCGTGCACCTTTCCCCATGCCCACGTCTCGCTGACCAAGAAACAACAGCTGTTGATGGTGGGTCAAGCGTACAAGGTCATTGTCAACATTGATATGCCGGAATCGCCGCAGAATCTGGAGCTGGGCATGTTCATGGTCTGCGCCGAGATGCGCGACTATGATTCGATGCTGCGCGGCCATTCCTGCCGGTCGGCCATGATGCGCTATCGCTCGCCGCTGATCCGGTTGATATCCACCTGGGCGCTCAGTCCGCTCTATGTGCTCGGCTGGAAGGAGGAGTTCCAAAAGGTGCCCGTCGAGATCTTCTCGCGCTACCTGGAGGAGCGCCAGCATCCCATCACAGACGTCTACGTGGAGATCCAATCGCAGAAGATACAGTTCTACACGGTGACGCTGCACATCGAGGCGGATTTTACTGGTCTGCGGTACATCATGTTCAACTGGCCAATTCTGTCGGCAATAGTGGGTGAGTTCGGCTGCGCAATATCTGTTTCGAAATGGCTCAATTGGCATATCCACTCCTCCCTCCACAACTTGCAGCCATTAGCGCCAATCTATTCTTCATATTGGTCGTCTTTCTGCTCAGCTGGTATCACTGGTCGGACGCCACGTGGCTGCACAATCTGCAGATCCGATATGCCCGGCTCACCAACCAGCTGCAGAAGAAGGCCAGCAGCGTGATCCTGTCCAGCTCGAGCAGCCTGCGCGACGACGACGAGCTGAGCTTCATGGACGAGAAGTACGAAATTGCCGAACTGGGCGCCCACGGCGATGACCTGCAGCTGGACAAGGCCAGCGACAAGGCGCCGGAGAGCCCCGACGTCCAGCCGGTGCGTCAGCGCAAAGTGAAGGAGAAGGCCTAAAGCGCCAAACCCAAGCGCCCCAAGCGATCCAAGCATGGCACAATGCCAAAGACTAAATAGGTTTACGCTCCATAGACATAGTTTTTCCGCTGCACTGCATCCCTAATTGAAGCATTTCACCCATTATAAGGCTAGGAAAATATGTTACTCTAATTGATGCCGATTTGTAAATGGAACTGAGAGAGCATATCATGAAAATAATGCACATCTGTTTAAAATCAAATGTTAACTAACTAATTTAGTAGCTTTAAGCACAGTCAGCTGTATGTATAATCATCTATATATATATAGAGAGAGATATATATACACATATATATTGTATATATGTTTATTTGAAATGAACTGAACAACTTTTAACTGCTAGAAACATGTGCTTAAATGAGATATATTGTATGCTTATAAAGAAGAAGAAAGAATTTAAATATAAAACAATTGATACATGTTTGAAATATATACAATATATTTACTATATATATACAATATATATGCCATTTATATGTACTATAACAACAAATGTATGCATAAGTCCATCTGACTATCTGTTCGACTTGCTCAGATTTTATTCTACTATGCTTAAACTATGTATTTTATAAAGATGTATTCTCCGATTTCGATATGACTGTTAAATAGAGAGACAGATATGATATTACACAACTTAAACATATCGAAATCGGAATATGCATAGACTATGCTTAATGCTTGTGTTAAAGAAGAATTTAAATATGGAACAATATATATATGTTTGAAACATAAACTAAATATGCTATATATTTGCTTGAACTGTATCAACAAATGTCGGGATAGGTCTATATGTCCAGCTGTCACAGATTTGAGTTTATATTTTATAAAGATTCGATTTAGATATATAAGTTAAGCGGGCCCTCACTAAGCGAGTTCTATTCTTACTAAGACAAATAGACTTGACCTTCGATGAAATTGGGTAGTTTATATAATACTGAATAATTTAGTAATAATTTAGTCTCTGTCTTGATAGTTGTAGTTTGATTTCTATACGAGTGCTAAAGTTAATGATAGAAGGAGAAAGATGCGGAGGATGTATGAATAAAAAGGATGCAATTATTATGAAGAGTAGTGCAGAGATAGTGAAAGATGAGAAGGTAATATGACGTATATGAGATATGAATAATGAAATATGTAAATCAGAAATCAGGTAAACGTACTCTCTATAGATATAGAGTACAATATACAATATATATATTGTATTGTACAATATATTGATTTAGCTAGTGTATGGATGGTTTGTCAAAAAAGAGAACATGAGCGTATGAAGTGAAAGACTTATTTAAATTTTTATACCCAGAGCCCATTGATGGGAAATCAGGGTATAATGATTTTGTTAAACGTATGTAACAGGCAGAAGGAGGCGTGGCAGTCCACACACAGTATATATATTCTTGATCAGGGTGACGAGCTGAGTCGATTTAGTCCTGTCCGTCTGTCTGTCTGTCCGTTCGTTTGTTCGTTTTTAAGGCGTGGTTTGTACATCGTTTGAGCTAGATATTTCAGATTTATGCAATAGAGCAGAAAGAAGAAGAGCTGAAAAAGAGATAAGGTTCTGAAGAGGAGATGTTAGTTTGCATATGTATGCAGCAGAGGCAGCTAGAAAACACTCTGATTGGTCGCTAACTGATAGAGGGTTTAGCATATGCTAACTCAGAGAGGGACTTGACAGTTGAGCTCGACTTCGAGTGGAAGTCTTGCTGCCCTATATAAAGGCAGCTGAAGATCAGAGGAGCTGCTTCTTGCAGCAGCAGCAGCAGAAAGTGCTCTGATTGGTCGCCTAATGATCGAGTGTGAAGACTCAGAAAGAGGCTCAAGAGTTGAGCTTGACTTGAGTGGACCTGTCGCTGTCGCTGCTCTATATAAAGGCAAGTCTGCTGCAGCGCAGCTTCAGTCGCATTCCTCATCTTCTGGTGGTCAGTCGTCCAGTCGTCCAGTGCAGCGCGGTGTTTCTCCTCTTTTTCCGTCTGTTGGTGAGTATTAAAATAGTTAAGTATGTTAAGCGAAAATGTAAAAGTTATACTTTTAATGTTTATTATGTATTATAATGTAAGCATAATATATTTTAAATATAAATATTGTTAATTAATATAACGATAATTTAGCAAATGCAAAGTGTTTTTGGCAGTTCGTATCTGCGTTAAGGGTATTTTTTAGTCAGGCATGCCCGACTAGCACTTCAACTTCCCCTCTAACTCTAAATTGTTTAAATATAGCTATGTTTTTAGTAATTTATAGTTAGGTATATAATTTGTATAAATTAACTAGAAAACATAATAAACGGCTATTTACATAGCGTAGTTTCGTGTAATGCCACGCCCCATTCGCTTCACAGGGCTCAGGGTATCTCCTAGTCGAGCAGTCTCGACGAGAGCACTCTTGCTTGTTTTGTTTGAATTGTTTCGAATGATATTGATTACGTTTTTTATACTCAGTTGCCTCAGTATGTCTTCATTATTAGAAAATCGAACGAACTATATAGTTAAAGTACTATATACATATGCACATATATCAAATATATACAGTATGGTGCTGTAATTTTATCTAATGAGAACAAACTTTTGTGTTGTGTATCAAATTAGCTTACTTACGCCTTTAGTATTAATTTAAATGACATCAGCCAAGTGGCCGGCGCTCGGGTCCGTCTTACGGCCTTCTGTAGTATCACTGTTGCCAGCACTTGGGGCGATAGGTTCTCGCATTCCTGGCGAAAGCTTTCTTCGAGTGCTTCAAGAGTCTGCGACTGGCTGACGTCAGCTCACGACTTCAAAGAGCTCCGGTTAAATCGAGTAATCTGCCCGGCCGGAAACGAGAGATTAAACGACCCGGAAATGCTTCCTTCATTCATTATTCCGCGTAAACAGATTCATTCATGGATTGTTGCCGTTTTTTTTTTGTTCTGCGTTTGTTTACTTCACAACTGTCAAAACTGAATTTATGTTTGGCATAAAGTTTTTCAATGAGTTAATTACTTTTGCGCCACATTGTATATATAGTATAATTGTACTATATTATATTTCGTATATCCTGAAGATATTGAAATGGGAAATCTGGGATATAATAGTTTCATTGGAATTTATATAGCAGGCGGAAGGAGGCATGGAAGCTATAAAGAATACATATATACGATTGGGCTAACAGGATGAGTTGATTAGGCAATGTCCGTCCTTCCGTCCGTCCGTCTATTCATTGTTAGAACACGTCGATCTCAGAAACTAAAAGAGCTGGAGACTTGAAATTTTTTAGTGATTCTCTAAATAGCACGCGCAGATCGAGCTTGCTTAAAAAAATCGTTAGATACTCCCGTTTTTATGTTATCGATTAAAAATATTATCAAAATCCGGTTATTGTATTATATCTCGAACGTCTTTAGCGCTTGAGTCGCCAAATTTTGCATTTAGCTTTCTATTTATTTTATAAAATTTTCATTTTTATGACTTTTTGGATAACGGATCTAAATTCAGAGTTAAGGGTATCTCCTATGACTATCATTTATATCATATTAATTTAAAAAAAATGATATATTCTATGTTCTCTGGTTTCTGTCCGAATTAAAGGAATTTTTAAGTGCTTAAATTATACCAAGACGATCGATAATATTTTAAGGAATGATCGATTGAATTGAGCTAATGAACATGAAGTATTAACAGCATATGAAAAAGTCTTAAAAGAAATGAAGATTTGATTTTGTTTAATATAAGACTCAGAAAAGAGTAATTTTTATATATTTGATTAGGATTTGATATTGATATGGTTTGGCTCAGTCAGACTATCAATAAATAAATGACAAACTTTAATATGAAAAAAAACATATATAAATATATTTGGATAAAAATTAGCTTATTTGCCGCTAGACTTTTCCTCCTCCGGTTCCGATTCCGAGGACCATATCGATTCGATAGGCTCGGGTGAGTCCGGTTTCTCCCCTTCGGCCGCCTCCGCTCCGTCCGCTGCGATGGCGTTATCTTTACTGTTAGACAGCAGGACATCGCTAAAGATAATGTCCAACAGCAGATAGCCAATTTGCTGGGCGGGAGAGTCTATGAGGAAGGCGACGACCAGAGCGAAGCAGACAATGCAGAGCAGCTCCTGAAGGCTCAGCTGCGGAGATCACATGGATATAAATATATATATATATATTCTATATAGTTACGCATTCGCTTACCAAATCGGAGACCTGAAATTGCTGTGGCTCCTTCACGCTGGCCGTGTTCCACAGCACCACCACATAGGTGGCCAGCTGCAGTGGAATCTGGATTCTGGAGAGGATTAGCACGGGGCGCGCAACGTTGGGATGGCGTTCCAGCGTGCTCCTGTCCAGCGGCGCCATCAGCAGGGCCCAGCATATGCCCAGGCCCAGGATGAGCGGACTCCAGGCTAGGTAGGCGGCCGCCTCCGAGGATCTGTAGACGTACTTGCTGCGCATGCCCGCCGCGGCGGCCCAGAAGCACCAGCCGATTCCCAGCATGGCCAGCGTCCAGCCGACGCGCCTGTAGCGCGTGCCAATGCCAAACGACCCGGACTCGCTCCGGAACAGCAGCCCGGCGCCGATGCCCAGCAGATAGGCCGTGGCACGGGCCACGGGCGAGCTGTAGATGAGGTTGCCGGTGCGATAGAACTTGCTGATGCTATTGGGATTGAATTGAGCAAGTGAGTCAGTGGAACTCTGGCGAAGATTTACCTGGTCACTTACCCAATGCCATGGAACAACGACGGAGCCAGATAGTCGCGCTGGGTGCGGGCATAGCGCGCCGCCACGGAGATGGCGTGAAAGGCCCCGCACAAAAAGAATCCCGCCTCCGGATCCGTGAAGTACAGCCAGACGACCAGCGCGCCCAGCAGGTACAGCTGCACCTCCAGCGACATCTGGACGGCGGTGGGCGAGCACTGCAAGTGGAGAGCTTAAGATAGAAGAGATTGAGATTAAGCCAACTCGGCGCCATTACCATTTCCTCCAGGTCGCCGGTGTTCTGCAGGCTGAGCGCATTGCGCCACAGGTTCTCCTCGCAGAGGCGCGCATTCTCGCCGACGAGCAGGCTCCAGAGTGGTCCGCTGCCCAGATGGGGCAGGATCCAGGCCTGGAAGCCGAGCACGGCCAGGATGCTGGGCACATAGCGGCACGCCTTGGCGCTGACATTGCGCAGGAAGCTGAGCCGGCACGTCTGCTCCATCTCGTGGGAGAGCTGATAGGCGACCAGGAAGCCGCTCAGCAGCAGCAACAGGTCGCCGTGGAGCAGGGGAATGCGATAGGCCAGGCTCCAGTAGCCACTGACGGCGTCCACAAACGCATCCCGATTCGTTAGGGGCAGGTGTCCGGCCATCATGAACTTGAGATTGACGTAGATCAGCAGCGTGGCCAGCAGCCGGAGCAGATGAATCAGTGGAAACTCCACATCCGGATGCTCCAACGTCGCTAGCTTCTCGAATGTGAGACGTGGCGAGAAGGCGCTCAAGAGTCGCAAATGGAGTGGGGGAGGCGTTGGCTCCGACTCCGGCTCCGGCTCCGGCTCTGTTGCTGTCTCTGTCTCCACCTCCTCCACCTCCACCTCCTCCACTTTGTCCGCCTCGACTCCGTCCGCCTCTGGCTTCTCCCCTCCGCCGTGTAGTCGCAACAGCCTGGCGCTAATCCAATCCCAATGCTCCCAGACGAGGGCCAGCAGGCAGGCGCAGCCAAGCGCGCCAATGCCTAATCTATGAAACGTGTCAGGATCTTAAGCCCGTCTAATTGAAATTCCGACCAACTCACATGCCCGTTGCCAGGTAACTGTCCTTGGCCATCAGCTTAGCGAAGCTCTTGCGCTGCCGCGTGCTGCAGTGCTCGTCCCTGACGTCGATGTGGAACTCGATGCCCGTGTCGTTATAGGGACGCAGGCTCGCCTCGATGATGCCGTGCACCACGTGGGCGGAGCAGCCGTGCGGCAGGCAGATGCCCCAGTTGGCGACGTTGTAGCGCGGCGCAAAGTGTTTCGGCTGAGGATGAGTCAAAATATGAGTAAAAAATTTGAGTCAAAAATTATCAGAAATTTTACGGATGTATATATATCCGCGCCAAGCTCTACATACGTTCTTTAGGTGTCCGTGCCACAGGCCACGCCCATGGAGCAGCTGCAGCGCCTCCTTCAAGCTGCTTGCCGTCGAGCGCATCTCGATCTGGGCCAGGCAATATTTGCCATGCACGCGAATGGGCTGCCTGGAGGAGGAGCTGGAGCTGGAGCTGGAGCTCTTCACGACTGTGGAGACGCGTGTGCACTGATCGAAGTCACCGAACTGATTGATGTTGCCCCTCAGCAGTCCAGCGCCTATTTTGCCCGTGGCGTCGAGCACTGCAAAGGCAGAGAGTGAGAGAGGGAGAGTGGGAGAGGGGGCTTTCCTTACTCTGCAGCGTCCATAGCTTGTGAGCGCGTAGCTGGCGATGCAGCAGCTCCAGCTGCTGATGGCACTCGCCGCTTCGCGCCTGCGACACGTTGCCAATGAACGCGGGCAGCGAGTGGATGAGCAGCTCCACGTATTCCTCTTTGCTCCTCTCCTGCTGCTGCCGCTGCTGCTGCTGCTGGCGCGACTGCTCGCCTCGTGTGGTCTGGGCGCCTCGGCTGCGCTTCGGCTCCGGGAAGATGCTGTTGAAGGGCCAGCGCTTCAGGTAGGTGAACCAATCGACGTCGCTCTTCGTCGCCTTCGGCTTCGGCTTCTCCTTCTCGGCGGCATCGGCGCTCGACTCCAGCAGCCAGTGTAGCCAGCCGAGCAAGTTCGGGTACTGTGACTCCTCCTCCTGCTGCTGCTTCGGCTTCTCCTCGTTGTCGCTCATGAATCGGTCCCATAGGCGGCGCAGCAGCGACGGTGTCTCTGCGTCATCATCAATATCGTTGTCATCGGCTTTGTTCTCTATTGATGATCTGTCGGCTTTCTTACGCTCTCGCTTGCCACGCTTAGAGTGAACATTGTCATTATCATCATCATTATCATTATCATTGTCATTCTCTTCTTCATCATCATCATCATTGTCATCTTCATCTTCATCATTATCCTCATCATTGCCATTTCCATTCTCATTCTCATTATCATTCTCATTATCATCCTCATTTCCATTCTCATCATCATCATCGTTGGCATTATCAGCATCATCATCATCCTCATCATCCTCGTCATCATCATCGTCGTCGTCATCGTCATCCGTTCGCTGTATCTTATGGAATTTGAACTTAGCTCGCCGCGGCGCCGCCCTTCGTCCCCCCGTGCCCAGCGCCTCGGTCGCTTGGGCACAGGCAGCCGCATCATCCGATCCCTTGCACAGGTCACGGCTCACCTCTTGCGTGCCCAGCGGCAGCAAGATGCCGATGAATAGAACTGCCAGCCAGAAGACCTGACTCGTGCCCTGGCCGCGCACCATCTTTATGAATATTATTATTAATATAGATCGTTCAGATATGCATATACGTATATATTATATATATTCTTTGCTAATCCTGGCGAGATCTCGAGATTCGTTTTCGTTTCGTTTAGTGCTCGCTGGCCGCGCTTCAGCTTCAGTTTCAGTTTCAGTTTCTCGGGGCTTTCAAATAGTTTACACAACCTTTTCGCACAGACTAATTGTGCCCATCGAATATGCGCCCAGATGAAAATAATTTTTATGCATATGCATATGCTGATGAGGAGCATGCTCTCAGCCCAGAGTCGTACGAGCGGCGGCACTAGCTCTGGGCCTCGATGCTATTAATAAATGCCAGCAGGCAACAAAAAAAAAAAAAAAAATGCAAAAAAAAATACAAAAAAAAAAATACAACAGAAAAAATGCCTGCAACAAAAACAAAATGCATTCGCATTGCTGCAAATACTCGAATAATTTTTTACTCACTTCTAAATAGACCCTATCAGTGGCGAGCTCATAAAAAAATAAAAATAAAAAACGTAAATTCAATTTCGAACAATTGCAAGCGTCGCATCGAACATACCCTGGATGACAAATCAATGACAAGGAAGTTTAACGAATAATTAAGGTAATGAAAGTTTTATTTACATTGCATGAATAATGCTTATATAATTGATGATAATGTTAATAATGATGAGAGGGAGAAAGAGATAATAACTAGAATAATAATGATGAGAACGAAAAATATAAATTTAATGAAGGTAAATGTTCATAGTGAGAATTATAGTAAATAATAATAAAAAAAAATAATAATAATGATATAATGAGAGAGAACAATGAAAATTGTAAAAAATAGAATTTTCATAGTGCGAATTATAGTAACTCATAGAAACTATAGTAAGAAAGATGATGAGAGAGAATAATGCAAATTTCATAGTGAGAATTATAATAAACGATAATAAACAAAATAATAATAATAATGATGAGAGGATGTTAAAGCGAATGCTCCTATGGATAATTATAGTAAATGGTAATAACTATAATAATTATAATTAATGAAGAATGTGGACAATGAAAATTGTAATAAAAAATAGAGGTAATGATAATGATCCTGATCAGTAGTTGATGGTCATGAGATAAAGGATGATGAGAGTTGATGACAAGATGATGATAATGATGACGGTAAAGATGTTCGTAATAATAATATGATAATAATTTATAATAATAATAAAACTAAAGATGATGGATGATAATTTGTGTATGTTAGATTTTATTCAAATAAATAATTTTATTCAAATATTAGTTCTAGATAGCGTCTTCACAGTTTTGCATAGATGAGAGAGCTTAAGTAATTAGCTTGGAGTAATGATAATTATCAATAACAGTAATACAAGTACTTTTCATATTTCTATCATTAGCATCAATACAATAATGATGATGTGATTACCTTGATTACCAAAGAAAAACGAATATATAAGTTTGTTTGTTTTTTGATTAGGCAATTGATGCTTTATGCTTTATCAGTCAACTCCTCACACTCAGTCGAGTCAGGTAATCTCCGTAAGTTAACTCGAAGCAAACTTCTCTTTCTTCAACTGCACTCCAGCTTATTGCCATCAGTTTTTTTAGTTCCAGAGGCTTTCTATTCCTTGAACTCACAAATTCTTTTCCAAGTCGCTTTGCTGTTGCACATTTGCCTTAGTGCAGTCCCTGCTTGAACTTCATCGATAGTTTGTGCTGCTTTCTACCAGACATCTTTGGCAGTTAATGAAAGTGTGCTCGCCCGTGACATTATCGCAGTAATTGCAGTTCTCCTCATTTTATGTATGTGCGTACATACGAAAGTAACCGGCACCAGAGCGCATTTGTGTCAAATGGAAAGTCGCCTCTACCTCTACCTCTACCTCTACCGGGGATACATTGAGCTGCTGTCCAGCTGCCGTACCGCCCGTCCATCGTCCACTGCCGCAGGCCCTTTGCTGATTACACCAAAAATTCTCCAGTATCAGAGGTCGACTGGTATGCCAGCTGCTCTGTATGTCCGTAATATCAGCAGCCAGCTCCACTCCACACACTGTGCGGTATGCCGAAGCTGTGCTTAAAGCTGCTTTCGGCTTCTACCAGCTTGGCTTCTGCCTTTGCCTTGCACTAATAGCAGCAGGAATGCATTTGTTGCTTCCATTGCCAGGAGTCGGTGCTTCCACTGCAGTCGGTCGAGCATTAGCCATGGGTCTACCTAGCAACCCGGTTGCCAGGGCCGTCACTTGTGTATCATGTGTTGAGGCAGTCCCTGAAATATGAGTTTTTCGTCGAGTCTAGCGTCCTTTGAGTCCCTATTATGTTTCCGCTCGCTTGCATCTCTTTTTGGACTGAAATCAGCTTAGCCGAAAACAATAGCAAACTCCTTTTGTTGTTGGGCAGAGAAATTTGAAGTCCGATGGAAATTATAATACTAAGAAATTAATAATATTCATACATATTCAATATAAATCAAACGAATTGGACCCCAGAATAATTATATAATAATGTAAGAAATTAACAATATTAAAAATAATAATAAAATCAATAAATTAAAGCAATTTTCAATCAGGGATTTTCATCCGATGAATAAATATATAATTTTTATAATTTATTAAAATAAAAATAGAACTAAAAACTTAAAAAATATAAATAACCAATTTATATAAGACAAATATTTCCCAGATTAAATATATAATTTTAATAATTATAAGAAATAGATAATAACAAAATTTAGAAAAATTATGAAAAAATAAAAAAAATAATTTTCAATAATAAATAAAAAAAAATTTCAATAATAAATAAAAAATAAATTTCAATAATAATAAAAAAAAATTATTTTCAATAATAAATTTAAAAATAATTTTCAATAATAAATAATTTTTGTCCGATGAATTAGTATATAATTTCACTATAGGCAATAAATAATAATTAAAATAAATTTAAAAAACCTACAAAAAAATTAAATAATAAAATTAATAAATATATTATTTTAAATAAAAAAAATGTATACCAGAAAAAATTGTAATTTTAATATTTATAAGAAATAAAATATAAAAGCAAATAATTTGAAAAAAAAAATCATAAAAATAATAAATAAAAAAATATATTTTAAATAATAATAAGTAATTAATAATAATAAAGAAAGAAATATATTATAATTTATCATTTAAAATATTATAAAAAAAATTTATACAAACAAATTCATAATAATACTGAAATAAATAAATATATATAATTTTAAATTGTTAATAATTAAATATTTTAATAATTTATTATATTTGAAAAGTTGAAAAGAAATAAATAATAATGGAAAAATGAATAAATATATTATTTTAAATCAGAGAAATTTATCTGATGAAATTAATTAAAAATTATACATTTAAATTTTAATAATTTTAAGATATAAATAATAAATAATAATAAATAAATATATATTTTTAAATTAGACAAATCTATATACTAAATAAACAATAATATTAAATAGGTAAATTTATAAATATATATTATGATATCAGACAAATTGATGCGCGAAACAAAACAACTCGCTACGCGCACGCGCTCGTACAGGGTATCCAATAGCTGCACTTATTTATTTATATATTTATTTATGCATTTGTTTTATTATTTTAGCTGCGTTTTATTGTTTTCTCGGTGCGAGAAAGTGTGAATATTATTTTTAATTCAATTGCACGGTTTTTGCGGGGCCTATTTGATCGGCAATTGTACGGTCTGTCGACTTCTGTTGCGTCACGTCGATTGCTTCTCCTTCCGCTGGTGTGACAAATGCGCCGACTGAATTATTGTTGGCATGTGTCGTGTATGGCGATTAATTCAATTTGATATCAAACAGTGAAATAATGCAATTGAAATGCATTTGCTCTGCACACAATATACATATATAATATTCATTCAAATTCAAGAGGACTTTATTCGGGCTGCGCCCAGACTTAAGTAAGATACATAAAAGAACTGAAAGCAAAGTAAGTGATATGTCAGTGGAAGCGGAAAGTAATTACTGCCCAAAACTATAGTCTGATATATACGTATATATCTATATATACTATATATTCTCGATTGAATTCCTTATCAAGATTAAATATCTTCGTCTTCGATGATTTGCACGTCTTGACTCTTCTTGTTCACAATGTTGATGAACAGCGACTCGAGGAAGGGCGCACTGATCTTAAAGGGAAAGAAGATGTCGCTGTTGTTATGCAGCGTCTCCATGACCAGCGACATGTTATACATGTTCCTCGATAGCCAGAAGCGGACAATGTGATTGTTCATGTTTCTATCAGAAGACAATATCAATATAAAAATATATATACATCTATATCGGATCTTCACTTACTTGACGATCGCGTGCGGGAAATACTGTTCGATTATCGCACAGTACTCAAAGTACATTTTGTTCTGGCGAATGTCGCGAAACTTGGACAGTTCGATTATGTCGTCGTCAAGTTTGTTTATGGTCGGCGCTCGCATTCCTCGCATCTTGATGCGCGCCTTGACCACAATGAAGTCCATGAAGTGCTTCACTTGCAGCTCGTTGCGATCGCCGATGACGCACAGGTTCGTCTTATTGAGCACGGCCGTGCGATTGGCCATGTCACAGTACTTCGTATCGGAGGTGGTGAAGAGCACCGCCTGGCCCTGCGTGCTCTGCGAATGAAGCAAGCTGTGGATGCACAGCTGACTGCTCAAGTCCAGATAGGCAAACGGCTCGTCCATCAGGATGAGCCCAGCATATCCGATCAGGGATATGGCCAGGCTGATGCGCTTCAGCACGCCGCGACTGCAGTTGGGCAGCAGAGTGAAGCGACTCTGATAGAGATTGAAGATGCGCAACAGGTGAATTGTCTCCTCCAGGGCTTGGCTCTTCTTCAGGCCCCGTATGGTCAGCACGGCCTGAATATACTCGACCACAGTCAACGCCTCCTTGATCGTATTGTCCTGGGCACAATAGCCGATTATCTTGTAGTTCGCATGTTCGCTGTACCGATGCGCCTGCTTGCCGAAGCTGCTTATGTTGCCCGCACTCTGACTAATGGCCCCCAGTATCGTCTTGATCATCACCGTCTTGCCCGACCCGTTCACACCGACCACGGACATGATTTGGTAACTGTTATTATTAGATCAAATCAATCGCAAGCGAACTACAAATCGAATCACGCAGCAGTCACGTACCGTTCCACCAGCATATTGATATGCTTAAGCACCACGTGAGCGCGAAAGAATACGGCCAGGTTTTCAATATACAGTGCCTTCGACTGCACCAAGGGATACTCCATTGTTCGCACACGTATTTTCTCACGTATCCAGGAGTTGTCCGATTCGGTTTTGTTGCTGAAGTGTATAATGCTTTGGTCGATGCAGCTATCTGGACTGAAATGATAACGATGATAATAATAAAAATGATGATAATAATAATAATGATCATAATAATAATAATAATAATATAATATAATAATGATAATGATAGTAATATTGATAATGATAATGATAATGATAATGATAATGATAATGATAATGATAATGATAATGATAATGATATTGATAATGATAATGATAATGATAATGATAATGATAATGATAATGATAATGATAATGATAATGATAATGATAATGATAATGATAATGATAATGATAATGATAATGATAATGATAATGATAATGATAATGATAATGATAATGATAATGATAATGATAATGATAATGATAATGATTTTTTTTTTTTTTTTTTTTTTTTTTTTTTGTTGAACTGAGGTAGGAAAAAATGCTTTATGCACCGTCAGTCATGTCGTAACTTTGACCGGTGTGTCGGACTGCATAACTGCTTACCGACTAAAAAATCCTCCTCTTCTGGGGCTCAAATCCACCTTGGAACCAGGAGATATCCCGCATTAACCTTCAAGGTGGAACCCCATAGAGTGCTCTAAATGAGCGTTGCCCTCTGTGTGCCTGCGTCCAGGTCATACTTCTTCCGCCGCAGAACCTTTTCGGCGAAGTCATAGACTTTTTTCCAAGCGTCTATGCTGCTGCACATTTGCTGTACTAATGTCTCTACTTTGACTTCACCTACTGTTTCTGCCAGGTCGATTCTTTCTTCCGACCATCTTTTGCAGTTGAAGAAGGTGTGTTCTGCATCGTCCATTGCATTTTCGCAATAAATGCAGCTGGATTCGGCAGTTTTCCCCATTTTATTTAGGTACTTTCGAAAGTATCCATGTCCGGAGAGTAGTTGTGTCAAATAGAAAGACGTTTCACCGTGCTTTCTATTTATCCACTTCTCTAGATCGGGGATTATTTTAGCGGTCCATCTTCCATACCTTTCGCATGACCATCTCGCCTTCCACGAGACTATGGTTTGCTGTCGTATGCTCTTTGCCGCATGTTCTGAGAATTCTCCTCTTTGCCGAAGATTCCATATTTTTTTGCGCTCTTGGGCAAGCAAGTCAACCGGTATGACTGCTGCTATCACAGTCAATGATAATGATAATGATAATGATAATGATAATGATAATGATAATGATAATGATAATGATAATGATAATGATAATGATAATGATAATGATAATGATAATGATAATGATAATGATAATGATAATGATAATGATAATGATAATGATAATGATAATGATAATGATAATGATAATGATAATGATAATGATAATGATAATGATAATAATAATAATAATAATAATAATAATAATAATAATAATAATAATAATAACAATAATAATATCAATAGTAATAATAATAACACGAAACTCACTCGATGTCCTTTTTAATATCATCACGACGTCTGGGTGTCTTTCTTTTATTCACAAGTATACCATGGCGTACATAGATAAATGCCCAAATAATGATTATGGATATAAATGTAAAAATCGTTAAGTCCAGACATGTATCATTTACGTTAACTTCAACTGCAAATTAGAGAAGCGCACAATTTCGTTAATAATTATTATGAATCAATATTAAATCAATTCATTTTGTTTTGAAAGACGTACTAGGTATAATTATTTTACTAAATTTGAATAGGGTTTTAAATTAATAAAATTAAAACTGGACTGGAATTGAAATAAATTCGGTTATCGATTAAGGACCTCTACAAAAATATAAAGTCTCTAATTCTTAAAGTTTTATAAAGAGGATCTAAAGATTAAAGATGAAAGATGAGTAAAATGAGATACTTACAGCAGCAGTTGGGCCGCAAATTGCAGTGCTCGAGCATGACGCTGGTCTTGTAGGTAACATCGTCTTTGCACAGATCGCCTATTTCGATGAAGTCATTGAGGCGCAATAGATTTTTAAATAGCGCATAGTTGGGCAACATATTCAGCGGGGAAAAGTCATCTATGTTGACAATCTCATACTCGAAGGCCGACAGATGAAAGACGATGCCAATTGAGTAGAATGCGATGAGCAGAATGTAGCCAATGCGCAGCTCTGTTAGCCAAAACGAGAACAGAATATTGATGGAGATGATGCAGGCGCCCGACACCAGAATCGTATAGGTGAACATAACTGTACAATGGAAAACAAGATAAAGATAGAAGACATAGATAGTCGAGTGTCAAGTCAATCACTCACAATTGAAATACATATCCATGGGCAAACAGCGGTGAAAGATGAAGATGATGCCGTTCAATGCGACAATCGAAATGAATATGACAAGCACGCCGTAGATGAAGTAGGCAACGCACAGGGTGCAAAAGTGCATGCCACTGATCAGCTCCAGGCGGTTGTAGGTCGCTTCGCGATCCAGGCCAAAGTCCAGTAGCGGCAAGGCCCACACATAGCAGAAACAGAAGCTCAAGGTCAATGAAAGCACCCAATCGACGTCGTTGAAGCCATTCGAGAACTCGAGCGAATGCAGAGTCGAGTAGTCCATGAGATCCAATTTGACAATTATCTCACAGCTGGGATGGACAAAGCCACTAAAAAAAAGAAGAGATAATGAAATAGATCGCTTGATCATTGGCAAAGATATATATATATATATATATATATATATATATATATATATATATATATACATAATGATATCTATATATATGCGAACTCACACGGCTAGTGCGTTCATTACCAGATTCAGGCTGATTGGGGCCGAGTGCATTAGATTGTTGTTATAGAGCGCTTCGACAGCCTGATTTTCGAATATCGCTGCGATACCGAAATTGAGATCGGTTATGATCAGATGGTCGGACGTATATTTCTGTATGTATTCGAGCGGATCTTCGTTTGATCTCAATTCAATAATGGGCTGATCTTTCGTCGCAAACTCCAGATAACGTTTGCCAGCCTCCTGCAGTGGTTTACTGCTCGCCCTCTGGCTCAACAATATCTTCGAGCGCTTCATCTTGCCCAAGGCAATTGTCGTGAGTGGCAGCGGCAGGCGGTTGCTCGTCAAGTGCGGCATGATGAAGCACCAGATGCAGAATATCGATGGCAACAAGATCTGCAGCAGCGGCACCATGCAGCACCGGGTGTCGATCAGGAAGCGCCTGCTCAGCACCACCTGAATGTGGGCGAAGCTTTTGCGTATGTAGGCCAGAAAGCGTCCCGCCTTGGTTCGCGGTCGCGTCTCCTCGATGAGCCGTATGCGATTGGCCAGTTTGGGCAGGGGGTTCGTCATCGGCCCGGTGTTCTTCATGTACGAGTGCATCATGGCCTTCAGCAGAATTTGGTCCAGGCCGGTGGTCATCAGCTCAAAGCTGTCCAGGTGCAGCTGACTCATCTTGCTGTCGACCAAGTTGATCAACTTATACAATAACTTCATTTCGGCGTTCTCTATTGCAAAGATGGCCATGTCGCCCATTTTCGATTCCACCACCAGGTTGGGCAAGTGCCGGTTGAAGTAACTGATCAACAGTCGAAAGTTGCACTTGACGCCCAAATAACAAACCTAGAAAAAATATAAATATATATAATATATATAATATTATTTTGATATACGATAATGGCTCTAAATCAAACATTTACTTGATCATAAAACTTTTAGTCGAGACTGGGAGATACACTGAATCCTGTGAAGAGTTAATATTCTAGTAATTCTACGATTCTTTTATACTTGGGCTGTAGTTTGGGGATTATTAAGGGAACTAAATTGTTAAATATGCTCTTTTCTATGTGGACTATCTTCATTAAGGTTTTAGAACTTAATAATGACATTAATCTGGGTGTATTTGCCAAACCACAACAGTCTCTAGTATTTCAAATAAGTTTTTTCAAATTTGGGGCAAAGGGGGCGTGGTATCCAATATCTGACATAGTATTCATTACACGCAACTATGCAATAAATTAAAAATCTTTAGCTCAAACGGTGTACAAGCCGCGCTTAAAATACAAATTGAAATTATCGATAAAAAATTTTAAGAGTTATCGAAAAAATATATATAGTATACATAAGTATACATGCAAAATTTCTTAAGCAATCGCAGTTCTGCCAATCAGACTGATTAATATCGATAACTGATCGATAATACCTTAGCTCGAAGGATACTTTCATTACATACTTGCCTATTATATATACTCTACACTGTCGGACATATTTGATCAGTGTATTTCATCATCTATGGTCATATAGACATCATAGATCATTCGCTTACTTGAGCTCACTTACCAATCGATAGACATGCTTGTTGCGCCGCATCAGACTCTTCTCTAGGCCGCAGTTGTACAGCCTGCCGCTGACCAGAATGGCTATGCGATCGCCCAGATTGCTGGCCACGTGCGGATAGTTGGTCGTAATCAAAATGGTGCGATTGATGCGTTCGCGATTTATAAAGATATAAAAGTAACGTCGCTGCTCCGAGTCTACGCCCTCCATTGGCCGGTCGAGCAGGACGATTTTGGTGCGGCCGGCAAAGGCGCAGAGCACCTGCAGCAGTCGCCTGTGGCCGCTGGTCAGCTGCGTAACGGGCATCTGGGCCAGCTTCTCCGCGTGCAGAGTACTCAAATAGTCGGTGATATCCGTTTGGGCCTGCAGCAGTGTCAGGCCGCGCAGGCGACAGATGTAGGTCAGATGCTCGGTAAATGTGAATTCGGTGAATATTCTGAGATTCTGCAGAGATATACCGACATTTTTGAATGCCCGCGCCGGCTGCTTGATCACGTTGTGACCCTCGATCAGTATGCTGCCATGGCTGGGCACCGTCCGGCCACAGGCCATGTTCAAAATGGTCGTCTTGCCGCCCGCATTGTGGCCCAGCAGCACCATCAGCTCGTTCTCGTGCACCTGCAGCGAGAAGTTGCGGATGACAAAGATCTTGTGGAACTTCTTCCACACATCGATAAACTCGATGACAACGCGAGAATTGCTCTCGGCCTCCTCCTCCTCTTCGGTGTCGTCGTAACTGCCATCCAGATCGTATTGCGAGTCCTGCGGCTGGCCAAACGTCTTGCTCGGCCCGCTGTACAACTTATACGAGCTCTTATCGAAATTGGGCTTCATCTCGTTGTTGCTCAACCAAACCACCAGCTGCTTGTCCAACACGTATTTGTGGGGCTCACTTGGGGCTATTTGGTCGCTCGATTCGCTTGTGCTGCTGCTCGAATCACTGCTCGGTTCATGCTCACTTCCCATCGAATTTCTGAGGAGTCTCAGTGGTGGAACCGCTGGCAGGCCTGGCAGGAATTTCGTTCTGGTCTGGTGGTATAGCACTGAGGTGTTGCTTTTCTTTTCCTCCCGATAGTCGACAATGTTGGAAACGGTTTCCGAAACATTGTCCGTTGTTTCTTGCGTTTGATTCGAATCCTTCATTTTTCGCTTTCGCTTTCGACGCCGTCGAATCCAGCGACGAGCCCGCTGCAGCTGGTATCGGCATGGCCAGCATCTGATCAGCTTGCAAACCCACGGCACTATGTCCTGGTCCAAAACGATTGCCAATATCAGATACAAGAGGGCTTGCAGCAGAAAGTATCCGATTAGATGCAGCAGCGTTATGTCCTTGATCACCAGCGTGGAGTTGAGATATTCCTTGGTGCTCAGCTTATACAGATGATTCTCCATGCTGAGCAATCGCTTCAGGCCGCGGTACATGGTCACGTTGCAGAGCAGATAGGAGGTCACAGTCAGCATCACGTTCGATATGGAGGTGTCCAGAGATTGGCCCGATAGCAGCGGCAACGGCACTATGATCCAGTAAATTGGTATTATTATTACCACCAATTTGGTGGTGCGAATGATGACGGCCATGAGCAGCGAGAAGGCCGATACGGAAATCACATAACAGAGGAAGAATAACATCAGAATTGTCCAAGGACACTTCTTGAACACAGACGTATTTACGGTCCAGTCCACCTGCAGAAATCGGAATTACTACGGTCGCTCTATTAACTGAATGCCCCTTTATCACCCACCTTTAGCACCACGATGAATATGGTGCACGATATCAGCTGAAGTATCAGACTGTTGCAATACCACGCAGTGAACTGCCAGAGGGTTCGACTGGTGACGCGATGAAGCGCATAGTGATAAGACAACCCACGCTCCTCGACGATTTCCTGTAACAGTATTATATATTACTGTGTATCTATATATCTGAAACTATATCTATATCTATATCTATATCTATATCTATATCTATATCTATATCTATATCTATATCTATATCTATATCTATATCTATATCTATATCTATATCTATATCTATATCTATATCTATATCTATATCTATATCTATATCTATATCTATATCTATATCTATATCTATATCTATATCTATATCTATATCTATATCTATATCTATATCTATATCTATATCTATATCTATATCTATATCTATATCTATATCTATATCTATATCTATATCTATATCTATATCTATATCTATATCTATATCTATATCTATATCTATATCTATATCTATATCTATATCTATATCTATATCTATATCTATATCTATATCTATATCTATATCTATATCTATATCTATATCTATATCTATATCTATATCTATATCTATATCTATATCTATATCTATATCTATATCTATATCTATATCTATATCTATATCTATATCTATATCTATATCTATATCTATATCTATATCTATATCTATATCTATATCTATATCTATATCTATATCTATATCTATATCTATATCTATATCTATATCTATATCTATATCTATATCTATATCTATATCTATATCTATATCTATATCTATATCTATATCTATATCTATATCTATATCTATATCTATATCTATATCTATATCTATATCTATATCTATATCTATATCTATATCTATATCTATATCTATATCTATATCTATATCTATATCTATATCTATATCTATATCTATATCTATATCTATATCTATATCTATATCTATATCTATATCTATATCTATATCTATCATCCATCGATTATCTCATGATAATTGACATAGCTTAAAAAAATCCAACACTCTCAGATAATTACAATTATATAAACAGCAATTTCCTTGCTCAAGTGGCAAATGAGAAGCATATCTGCTTGGTATACATATACATATGTATGAGTGTGTGTATGTGTGTGTGGGTGTCTATCTGTGCGTCCACACAAATAAACGATAGTACGAACCTTTGTTAAAATGGCGACGGGAAACATGAATCCAATTAGCAGCACTAATACAGCCGAGTCAACGCCATCGGCTATTAGCTCGTGCACAGTATTATTTAGGTTGAAGGGGCGTAAGATAACTTTTGGCAACGCAGCGTTACCGGATGCCATCAGCAGATACTGAAGCGATACGGAGTGCTGCAGAGAGATGAAGCCCTCGCGTACATATTTGGATGCGTTTGTTATGTTGCTAGTGCTCGACTTTTGCAAGCTGTGCGTGTCCAGCGTGGACTCAATGTGCCAGATATCACCTATCCAGGTGTTCTCATAGTACCGCAGCTCCGCTGGCATCAATATCGAGAAGTGAAGTTTGCGCGGCAGACCGCGCAGCGATTCGTCCACGTAGTGAAAGCACAAACTAGCAATATAGAATTGCATTTTGAAGCGTATCCGCATCTCGTCGCAGTTCGCAAATCCATAGATTTCGTCCGGTTTCAGGGACATTCCGGTCAGGGCCAGTTGCACCAGCTGACGGATGCCGGCCGTAGTGTTTGGCGCATAGGCGACTCCGATTTGCGGGACAAAGACGTTGCTCTTGAAGCTGTTGAGGCGTGAAATCAGGCAATCAATCAATCAGTCAATCAATCAATCAATCAAACAATCAATTAATAGGCATATGCAACATTACGTTCTGTCCTCTCTGACCATGCGCTCGCGACGTTGGTTTATCTTCTTGACAAGCGTCTGCCACCAGAGCTCGTATTGAATCTCCGTGGTCGAGCTTATCTTAATTTCATCCATGTTGGGGGTATATCGCACCAGAATTATAAATATAGAGAACAGCACTGGCATCACCATCGCCGTTATGAAGGTGCCCTTGTATTTGCGTTGCTTCTTAAAGTATTTGGAGACCACCAGACAGAAGGTCGTACAGCTCAAGCGTTGGCAGGGCATGGTTCTAACTGGACTATCTATCTGTGCGATTTTCGATGAAATATACGAGAATGATAACTCACAGTTTTCTATGAAATGCTTGTGTTGAAAATTGAAAATTTCGAAAATAAATTAGTAGAAAATATGTTCCATTTGGCTTGTTATCAATGTTGTTGTTGTTGTTGTTGTAGTTCATAATTATTCAAAATTAATTGGCAATTGTTTCATTGTTGTTTATAGCGCGACATGGCCGCATTTGCCTTTGCACACAGGTGAATTTTGTTATTCAATCAAGGCAAAAACATGGCAAAAGCAGGGCAAAAATGAAAAACTGGAACTGTTGCACATCGTTTGGGGCCCGGGTCTTCTTTTGTGGCAGCGACGGCAAAAGCTGGCCAAAGCTGAGTGCTGGTGAGGTCAGCATGATGCTGCATAATGTAATCAAGTCCCAGTGTCCTTCAGCACAACTGGGCAACGTTCAGTTGCATAAATACTCGTAATAATACCACTCTTTTAACTGGGCCGGCTTATAATTTGATTGTGTTTTTAATTGAACTGCAAAAAGCGGCGCTCTCAAAGTGAATTTTTAAATGGAAGTGCAAACATTTTACAGCGGCCCTTGTGTACATTACAGATTAAGATACAATTTATTTGTAAAAATATGCAAATCAATTTACACATTGATTTATTCATATTTGTATTATAATTATTGCTGCTAAATTTAGAAATTAGCGAATGCTTTATTGATTTATTTTATTTTATTTTATTTTTTTTTATATATAATTTAATTGGTTTAATTATGCAATTTAGGCACGTAAAAATATTTTGGCAAGAGTTGTTAGGTTAATACCTCAATAATTTAATTATTTTTTTTTTCTAATCAAAGTTTGTGCAAACAACAATGTGCAGCAAATATTTTGACAATATTTGAGGATTATGCATAAATAAAAAATTAATTCTCGATTTAATATTATTGAAAAGTTTTGTATTTAGGTTTTTTTTATGATTTTATTTTTGTATTTTTCTATAAAATTTACTGCTTGAAAATCTATAAAAAAAAACAAAAATATTCTGACAACATTTGCTAAGATAATCCTTTATTAATGTTATTTATGAGGAAACATTTATCTGACAAAAATTAAAAAAAAATATTTTTGGCTAAAATTTGATTCGTTAATTAATTTAATTATTTATTTATTTAAAAAAATTCTGTAAAATATAAAATTACATTTATGTAATTATCCTACATATAATATCTTTATCATTGTTTATTTATCTAGCGACATTTTTGTGCAAAAAAAAAAAAAAACAACAAATATTTTGGCAACATTTGATTAGGAAATCCCAACAGAAATCGTAAATATTTGATATGCTTGTGAAATGACTTGCATTTGAACTGATTTATTTATATTGCCCTTGCTTTGCTTTATTAATTTGAGTAGACAATTTACCTTCGTACATTCTGTTTAGCATAATAATAATCATATGAAATATATATGAGCTGGGAATACCCTTATGCTATTTCTCAAGCCGCGCGTCATGTCAGGGCCATAAAAAAATAAACAAAAAAAAAAAAAAAAAAAAAAAAAAAAAAAAAAAAAAAAAAAAGAGAAACAAAATGAAAAACGCAGTAGCGGCATCAGCTTGAAGATGGCAAGCGCATCTTTGGGCCCACTACAAGCTCTACGAGTACTTGGTTAAGTTGTGCCAGAGTGTGTGTGTAAGTGTGTGTGAGGGCCTGAGTGTGTGTGTGAGGGTGTGTGTACATGGGCTGAGGGCTACGTGTCCTTGAATATAGGCATACATATTCGTGCTGCTGGCGTTGCGTATTTTCTTTTTGGCTGCTCAGATTGATACATTTTAGACATTTCATTCGGGGGGGAGGGGGAGGACTATTTCGCACGCCCGAAAATTGGTCGGTGCTAAATTCCTCAAGTCCGTGCACGGACATAAATATATGTACTTGTTACTTATTTACATACGCACATACATATATGTATAAGTATATACATGTGCTTGAGGATGGTAGTGTGGAAGCTGTTCTCTTTGTTGGCTCCACATCTTAATTATATTTGTGCGCGACTTTGTGTGTATGTGAGTATTTCAGAAACAGATGTCTGCCTGTGTGACAAAACACTAAAAATATCTCAAGCATGTGGCATGGTATGCCAGCAGTTGCCAGCAACAACCAGGCTTGGGCACCAGTGCGCGCAGTCAGGCACTCAGTCACACCGCCGGCCCTCATACTCATGCATGAAACAACAATCTTCAGCGCAACGCAACGCAACGCAACGCAACGTAACGCACCGCACCGCCAAGCTTTACTCTGGCTACAAAAGTCCCTGCCCCTCCCCTTCCCTGGCAAACCACCGCCCCCCCTCCGCATACACCTCCTAAATACAATCTTCAAACCGAAATTCCCCAATGCCCATGCCCATGCTCATTTCGTTCGTATAAAAAGTAAATGTCAATGCTCACGCCGTAAGAGAGAGAGAGGGAGAGAGCGGGAGAGCAGGAGCCAGTCAGAGACAGAGAGAGGCAGCAAAAAAACCCAACAGTTTCATGCAACGTGTGCTTAAAAAATTCCCAACTTGTAGCAAGCAAGAACAATAAAAACAGAAAATATCCTCAAACACCTACACGAGTCGGCAGCACACAGAAAGCGCCATAGAGTGAGAGTAGAGCAAAAGCAAGAGAGAGAGAGAGCGTGAACGGGAGCGTAAGTGTGAGAGCGTGAGAGTGAGCGTGAGTGTGAGCGTGAGCGTGAGCGTGAGTAACAGCGATAGATAGAGTCGATGTATGCCGATGGGCGCGCATCGGCTCTCTGCTGAGCTCGGCTTAATCTGCGCAACTGCTCAGGCGCACTTCGTGCGTTGCCGATGTTGCTGTTGTCGACTTCGTGGCCGCAGCCGACGTCGCGACGCGTCGCTTTTGTTAAATGCCTGTGCATCCATCCAATGGATGCTGACTGCAGCAGCTCCAGCTGCTGGCCTAGTTATTCAGCGAGGAATAAGGTGTGTGTGTTTACTTAGAGCTCGCGCTCTTTGCAAACCGCTGCAGCCAAATGTGAATTCGTCAAATGCTCACCACGAGAGCCGAAATAAGTGTCTCTGTGTGCGTGTGTCTGTGTGTGTGTGTGTGTGTGTGTGTGTGTGCCTATGTGAGCGTTGTTTGTGTGGTCTGATTGTGTCACTATGTCAATAGTTGTCGTTGGTCTTCTTGGCAGGCACTCCATAGCCACTTGCTGAGAGTAGTGAGCGCTGCTTTAACCGTCGCGCTCTTTGCAGCTGATGTGCAGTGCTGCGATGCCGCCTAACCCCTGTGTTAGGACACACACACACACACATACATACACTCTCGCATAGCATGTAACAACAGCAGCAACAGTAACAACAGCAGCAGAGCAGCAGCCGCCGCCGTCGCAGCAGTGACAGCGACAGCGACAGCGACGTAAGGCGCCTTGTTATTATGTTTACAATGTTGTGTAAAGTTGTAAATGAAGCACAAAGACAACACATACATGTGTACAGGCAGACACACATACACACACACACACACGCACACATTTATACATTTATATGTACGTGTAGGTCTATGCGCTGTGTATACACACAGGTGTGGCGTGTGCGTGTTTTAGTGTGGGAATAACAAAAGGCAATGAACGGGCAATAGTGCCGCCCAGTGGGCGGCGGGGTCTGAAGTTCACAGTTTGTCCACCTGTGCCTGTGTGTGTATGAGTGTGAGTGTGTGTGTGTGGGTATTGTGATTGTGTGCGCTTTTTGATTTCTCATTTGATTGTTCACCCATTTCAGTGGCTGTCCCGGTCCCGGTCTCGGTCCCGGTCCCAGTCCCACTCCCATTCCCAGTCCATTTACAATGGGCATTAATTATGTATGCCTCAAAGGTTCAACTGGAAAATTGGTCGACTTCTAAACAGCAAACATTCAGGCAAAAAGTGTAGCATAGTTTTCTGCGCACACTATTGCTGCGTGGATGTGGAGCGGGAGCTGGAGCGGTAGCTGTAGCTGTAGCTGGCGCTAGAGATGGAAATCAAGCATTAAGGGTGCGTTGAGTGGGGCTGTTGTGGAGCCGTTGGATTGGCGGGGCCATGATTAGATTTGCAAATCGCACACTATTGAATTTGACAGCCTTCTATTCATGTAAATTTTCAATTTGTCATTACTCGTTGCCGAGCTGCCAGCCGGAATTCCGGAATTAACTTTAACGAAGTTTGCATATGTGATTGCAAAATGCCAATCTGTCTATCAATCTATATATAGCATGTGCACACATATATATATATTTTATATATATATATGTATATTCATGCAGAGTAAAATCCAGCCAGCTAATATTTATTACAATTGCCGAGGTCAGGCAGGGGATGTTTTTTGCGAACAAAAACAGAACATGGCCAACGGCCAGCGCCAACTCAAGATTCTTGTTATTTGCCAAAAAAAAAAAAAAATAATCAGAAAACAGAAAACAACAACAAAAAACAAAGCAATCGAAATGCCCAGCTTTGGCTTTGTTCGGCCTTAGCTTCAGCTTAGGCAATAATTTCAATTGAATTTTGGAATTCATTTAAAGCCAAGCGAAATCGACAATAATTGAGCGCAGAGGCCGTGGCAAAGTCAAGTCGCTCTGCGAATGGAATTCAATTAAATCCGTGCACATTTTAATGAGATTCGAGCCAGGCTTTATGGTTGACGAAGCGAAATGCTATACAAAATTCAGTTAGTTCGCCGCAGACAAAGGGCTTATGGCGTGAATTGCCGGATTTGCTCGTAATTTACACCTAGACAAAATGCACCTCAGTGTTAAGTGATGCTTAACATCAAAATTGAAGAAGTTGTTGCCGAGTGCCGCACTCTAAACAATACCTACTACCGAAAAAAAACAACAACAACAAAAACTATAAAAATAAGCAACACAAACTATATACTATACTACGCCCAGCCAACACCTAACCAATTAAAAGTTTTTCTCAAAAACTTTTCGAATTAACTCTAAAAACAACTTAATTTTGTATTTTATTTTTTATATTTTTACTTGTGCTGCGTTGCTCTGTGGCCGCTCACTGAATACACTATATATATGTATGTATGTGTATGTATGTGTGTGTTTGTATGTCTATATGGCTGAGAACAACAGTGAGCTTTAAAATTGTATTCCCATTGCTCTGTCTGTAGTTGTACATATATTTCAGTTGACTGAGAAACTTTTAGTGTCGTCATTCGTATGTGTGTGTGTGTGTGTGTGTGTGTGAGTTTGCTCTTTCGTATCTACAAAATATCCCATTTTTCCTAGATAATTCCACACGTCCATCGTGTAAAAACAGGGGCGTTGATGCTCCCGCCCTATACATTTTTTGGCCTACATCGTGGCACGTAACACAGCGAGAGGCTGGGGAGGGGCGGTGCTGTGGAATGGTCTGTGGTGTGGGGGTAGCCAAAGACGCCGCCACAATAACAGTCAGCAACGCGCTTAATAAGAGACCAACTACATATATACACATAGCTGAATTCAAATTGAGAGATAGAGACAGAGACAGAGAGAGATAGAGAGAGAGAGAGAGTTGAAAAGTGAGAGAGAGTCAGCATTGACTGCTGACAGAGGCTGTGATGCTGCCGCTGCTCTGGCTGCCGAGACGTGTGCGTTCACCCCTGGGGACTCGGTATGGAAACCGGCTACAGCATGCTCCAATGCTCCATTGCCCCATTGCTAGTGAGCGCAATATGGGCATCTCGATCTGCGACTGCGTCGTTGTTGACGACGATGACGACGATGTTGTTTGCTGCGATTCGGACAATTTTTGGGGCCGTGTGCTGCGGCCGTGTCGCGTGCTCATGTCCTGCAGACTGCAGACGTATGCGAGCGCTTTAGAACGTTGTTTGCAATCGCGGAAAGTGGCAACGGGAAAACAGCAACGGTGACGACAGCAACGGCAACAGCAACAGCAACAGCAACAGCACCGCCAACAGTCGACCATAACATAACAGTGCCAGAGTGCTGCTCTACTACAACGGCCGTAGCAGCAGCAATAGCAACAGCAACAGCAACAACAATCACAATAACAACAACAACAACAACAGCAGCAGCAACAACAGCAACATTAACAATAACAGCAGCAGCAGCAGCAACATTAATAACAGCAGCAACAACAACAACAACAACTGTCAACGGCCGCATCCAGAGTCACAGCCGGAGTCTGAGTCAGCGAAAGAAAAACATCAAATAGAAAAGACACTCACACACACGCACACTCACACTCATACACACACACACACACGCACACGCTCGCAGACAGCAATTAAATTGAAATGCAGTTGGCTGTTGTTGAATGTAATTTTTGAAATTGTTACGCACACACACAAGGAGCAGAGGGAAAACCAAACAACAGGAAAATGACAAGCAGGCAAAGATGAAAAAACTGCGATTACACATAATTGCGATTCGGTGAGCAGGCGCATTCAATCAACCAACCAGCCAACCAACCAAACCAAACCAAACCAAACCAAACCAACCAAACCAACCAAACCTAGCAAACCAAGCAACCAACCAACCAACCCACTAACGAAGCAATCGGAAAAAAGGTGCACCTTTAATACGCTACAAATTAGAGCAAAATAACAAAATACCAAAAAAAAAAAAAAAATTAAAATTAAAAAAATATTAACAAATAAATCAAATTAATAACAAAGATCATAGCCGAAGCAAATATATGAGAGAAATATTTTATAAAGATTTTTTGCCAATTTTTTTTTACTGTTTGCCCGCAAAACGGCGAACGCCAAGTGTTCAAGTAGTTAAGTGTGCTGTAAAACCAAATCTCACGGAGCGCTGAGAGGCGAGAAAAAAGTAATTGAAAAACCCGACAAACGCTGCCAAAAGAAAAACAAAGAAAATGTATGCAAAATGAAGGAAAAAATACAAAAAACAAAAAATTAATTGAAAATATTAATAAAAAGTCAAAACAACAAAGCAGAAAATATAAAGTCGCATGGGTAAGTTGTATATATGCATACATACATAGATATATCTAATTACACACACACATGGCACTCGCATGCCGTTACACGCACGAGCGTGTGTGTGTGTGTGTGTGTGTGTGTACATACAAGCATGCTGTGCTTTCTTTCGGTTGTCCGGGTCAACAAACAAATGGGCAAAAAGCGTTGCGTGCTTTCAGGCGCCACCCGCTCGCGCTACAAATGCATTTGCACACACACACACACACACACACATATGTATATATGCTAAGCATATGTTAAAGTCAATTGTATTTGTCATATATTTGAATCTATATGTACTTATGCAATACGCTCACACACACACACACATACATCATTCACGTTTCTGCGCATATTTCATCAAATATCAAATAGTCTGGCAACTTTTCCTAATGGCCATCAGACCATCAGTCTGGCAACTTTAGAAAGCATAGATTTGCAAAAAAAAAAAAAAAACTAAAAAAAAAAACTGCAGTTAGTTAGCTCGTAATGCAATTAGCTGTATTATGGGGATTTGTGTGTTGGCATTTGATTTCGTTTGGATTCGCAGAACGAGCGGATCGTTTGTGCGGGGGTCTGTTGAGTTGCGTTTGGGGACATGTGATAATAGCGTGGGCTTAGCGTGCTCTAAGCGGGCTATATGTAGAGCTATTGTGGAGGCTTGTTTGAGATTTGTCAGTGCAACTAAGCGATCTATGTGCTGGGATGATCATTATCATGTGTAATATCATATAATATATATAAGTAAATGGGGCATTACGTTTACTGCTATATAAACTGAACCGATCAAGATATTTCAAAAAACTAAATTGCTGCTTTAACTTGATGGAATTAACAATTTATTCTTTCTTTGTAATATTTGGAAAGTATTTTTTAATTTAGTATTTTTTTTATTTAAAAAAAAAAAATAAATTTCAAAATTATATTTATTTATTAGACAAAAATAAATATTATTTAGAAAAAAATAAATTTCAAAATTAGAAAAAAATATTACAAAATATGTTCAAACGAAATAAAACTTATTTAATAACTTATATATATAGTATGTATATCTAAATCGTGACATATTCGATATTGCGTTGAGATTTAGAAATTGAATATAGGAGTTGATCGTAAAGCGACAGTTGATCGAGTTATATAGGTACTTAGTAGACTAATATACATGTATATATATATATATATATATATATATATATATATATATATATATATATATATATATATATATGTATACATTTATATTATATTAAAAAAAAAGTTTATATCTACAATATATATACACCTATGTTTCTACACTCACTTATGCTTATGCTTAAGCTCACACACCCACACACTTCAGCCTTTATATAAACATATTTATATGCATATACATATATACATTTACTTCTTCTTCTTCTTCTCTTTCATTGTTTGATGCTATGCAAATATATGTGCATATTTATACATATGTTTCCTAATTATACTATATAAAATAACTGAAAGTATTGCCCCGACCACAGTTGTCGGTCTTTGGGCTTTGATGGGGTCGAAGGAAGGCGGAGATGGAGGCAGAGGCGGAGGCGGCGTCAGCTGCGCATGACTGACAATCGCGATTCGAAAATTGTTTTTCGCCCGTCGGGCCATTTGTCCGTCGTAGATTAGATTAGGGGATTTGGTCGGCTCTTTTGGCGGGGCCGTGCGGTTTGGGGCGCAGGCATTTTAGTTAATTGGATATTGGATGCAGCAGTCCGGCCAGCGTCAAGCGGCGAGCGCTAAGCGCTAAGCGCCAGCAACATCTTCTTATTGGGGCGGAGACGACGCAACGCAACGCAACGTAACGTAACGGCATTAACATTTTCTTCGCCTGGCCAAGTTGCCAAGTTGCCAAGTTTTTGGGCGCGTTGTGTTGGGCTTTGGCTTGGGCTTGGGCTTGGGCTTGGGCATGCGTCGATACAGTGTCGCTGCTCGGCTATTTGATGTGGCGCACATTTGGGCTACAGCTTCGCAGTTGGGATGCTGTTTTTGGCCAAAAGAGAGCACGCACACACAGAGAGAGAGAGACAGAGAGAGAGAGAGAGAGAGGGAGCAAATGCTTGCGAGAGCGAACAAGTGAGCGCTGACACATAGAGTGAGGAGAGCTGCTCTATGCGTGGGTTGTCAGCGACTGCGAGGAACCAGCTCTGAGAAAGAGAGAGAGAAAGAAAGAGAGAGAGAGAGAGAGAGCTATAGCAATCGGCAAAATGGCAAAGCGGCTGTCGGCGGCGCCTGACGAACGTCCGGACCGCCTCCTGGCGGCAGCAGCTGCTGGCCCACAGGGCACGGGGCGTCGGATTCCACAGGGCAACGTCTGCAAAACCTAAGAGAGAACGAGAGAGCGAGAGACAGAGAGAGAGAGAGAGAGAGAGAGGGCAAGACAGAGAGGGCTATATTGAGCGCGAGAGATTTGTTATGTGCTCCGTGTAGTGAACTGCCCAGACGATTCTTGAGCCCAGGCTGCGTGTTTTGTTTAGATTTTTGTTTGCTTCCCTTCTCATATTTTGTTAAATTTGGGTTTATTATGCCCACTCGACAGGCTGGGCCGTGGGCCGTGGGCCGTGGGGCACTTTAAAAGCATGGCCTAAGTCCTTTTGAAAGCCCCAAGTATTTCAATACTTCATTGTGCCAGGCTAAATTCCAATTCAATTGCGTTTAAGTTTCCTCTGGCCGCATATCCCATTGAAACGTGCATGCGTTGGGGCATTACGCTTCCGACCAGGCCAACAAATGGCCAAATACCAATTGGACCAAGGTTAAAAGCTGAAACCTTATTGCTACGGCTTATGTACATACCACATCCACACTCGCACACACACACACACACTCGCACACACCCAAAATATGAGCCATAGTCAAGTTCTACAATCCGATGTTGGCATGGAGACAAATGCACAGTCGCACAAGAGGCATCCTCTCCAGCTGCCCCACTGGCGCGCTGCTCTTAGTTGAAATTTTTGCGGTTTATTGAGCGCTGGGCCTATGCAAAGCAAAAGATAGATTCCCCTAAAACAAAAAAACAAAAAAGAGAAAAGGGAAACAAAAAAGAAAAAAGAACTACAACAATGACCACTGCAGCACAGTGCCGCTGGCAGCAAATGCTGTGTGATTATGCAGCCGCATGATTGAAGCTGTGGCAAGTTGCTGCTGCCGCTGCTGTCCCCCCCTCCCCCCTCCGCAGGCACAGCCCGATTTGCCCCAATGCCATTGCGGTTGTCATTAACAGGGTGGCCATGCGGATTATCTGTGTGGCCAGGGCTGGCCGCAGCAGCGCCGCAATCAAATATTTTCAAAGCGAGCCCTTGCCTCAGACAGCAATTTTTCAATTGTTGTGTGTGCGAGTGTGTGTACGAGTGTGTGTGTGTACCTTTTGCATTCTTGGCTCGTGGTATGTTGGCCAAATAGGCTCAAAAGACCAAAAACCAAAAGCCACGTCCACACAGACACGAAATCACGAACATACTTTAAGCATTTTGCCAGCTTTCTGCTTGAAATTGAAAATAATATTTCTTTCGCTTATAAAATCATATTTACATCAGTTATTGTTGTTCTTTTAAGCATATCAACTGTAACTTTTGCGCCATAAACTCAAATTCAGTTTTGGCCTTAGTTTAGACAGCAGGAAAAATCAATTTTAATCCAAAGTTTCGGCCAAGTTTTCATAGAGTTCTCGACAGTTGACACTTTTGAGAGATGCTGAAAATTTATGATAAATTAAAAAATGTAGAAGCAAAAGTATGCTAAAATTATGCAATATAATCTCGAATAACAAAATATAACTTAAATACATAACAAATATAATAAATTAAAAAATAAAGGTTTTAATGAAAAATTTGAAAATATAACGTAAAAGAAATATAAAAAATAATAAAATAATTTAAAAAATATAGTTATTAATATTAAACTTGAAAATAAACGTATAAACAATATTAAATGATTGATTTAAATAATATATTTTAAAATAAAAAATTATAATAAATTAAAATCAATTTGAAAATATAAAAAAAACAGTTAAAAATTAAAATATAAAAAATAATAAATTAAAAAATAGAATCTATTATTAATTAAAAAAATTATTATTATTCATATAATAATAAATTAAAAATATATTATTAATAAATAATTGTATATAATTTAATTTATAGAAAATTCAAAAATGTAATTTATAATTTATTTAAATATAAAAAATTAATTTATAATAAATTCAAAAGTATATTTTTTATAATAAATTTAAATATATAGATATAATTTATATTTAATTTAAATATTACAAAGTATAACAATAAATTAAATTATTTAATCTATAATAAGCAAAAAATGTAATCTAAAAAAAATTCAAAAATATAATTAATAAATAATTTAAATATAAAAAAATTTAACAATAAATTAAATAAATTAAATTTGTTATCGATAATTAATTGAAAAAATTAATTTAAATTTAATTTAAATATTACAAAACATAAAAATAAATTAAACTATTTAATCTATAATAAACACAAAAATGTGATCTATAAAAAATTCAAAAATATAATTTATAAATAATTTAAATGTTACAAAGTATAAAAATAAATTTAAAAATTGCATCTATAATAAATTAAAAAATATAATTGATTATAAATTTAAATATTCTATAATCTATGGTCTTCGCATTTAGACAGTTTTAAAAATGCCGAAAGGCTTTCGAAAATATATTTATGCATTAGATATAGAGATTTTGTGTTTTTAATATAAAGCCTGGCAAATATTTTGCACATTTTTGTTTCCTTTTAAAAGTAATAAAAACTTTTAATTTATATTAAGAGTTTAGCTAGTAGTTTCCCGTCGATATCCAAGAATCAAATGTATCAAATTAGTATACTAAAAAATTATAATAAAAATTATAATTATTTTTTTTCAGCTTATTTTCGTGCATATATAAAGTTGATATACAAACAATATATATTAATTTAAATTAATATAAATATGTTTGACCTTTTTTTTATTGTTATTATAAAACTAAAAAAGTTGAACAACTTTTTGTGCTTATCGTTTTTGTTCCTGTGTTTGTTTGCCATATGTTGTTGGAATAGAATTTCTCATTAGAAACTTAATACGGTTTCGAGTTGCAGCACTTAATTAATGCTGTCTGTTTGTTGTTCTATTATGCATAATTAATATACGGACTCTCATTAAAACTTGACATGGTATCAAAATACACAAACTTGCCCAACTAATTACAATTGCCTCTTTGTTGTGTAATTAGAAGTAGTAGTAGCAGTGGGCATGATAGTAGTAGAAGTAGTAGTAGCAGTGGGCATGATAGTAGTAGAAGTAGTAGTACCAATAGTAGTAGCAGTAGGCATGATAGTAGTAGAAGTAGTAGTAGCAATAGTAGTAGCAGTGGGCATGTTAGTAGTAGAAGTAGTAGTAGCAATAGTAGTAGCAGTGGGCATGATAGTAGTAGAAGTAGTAGCAGCAATAGTAGTAGCAGTAGTAGCAGTGGGCATGATAGTAGTAAAAGTAGTAGTAGCAATAGTAGTAGCAGTAGTAGCAATGGTAGTAGCAGTAGTAGCAGTGGGCGTGATAGTAGTAGAAGTAGTAGTAGCAGTGGGCATGATAGTAGTAGAAGTAGTAGTAGCAATAGTAGTAGCAGTAGTAGCAATGGTAGTAGCAGTAGTAGCAGTGGGCGTGATAGTAGTAGAAGTAGTAGTAGCAGTGGGCATGATAGTAGTAGAAGTAGTAGTAGCAATAGTAGTAGCAGTAGTAGCAGTGGGCATGATAGTAGTAGAAGTAGTAGTAGCAATAGTAGTAGCAGTAGTAGCAGTGGGCATGATAGTAGTAGAAGTAGTAGTAGCAATAGTAGTAGCAGTGGGCATGATGGTAGTAGAAGTAGTAGTAGTAATAGTAGCAGTGGGCATGATAGTAGTAAAAGTAGTAGTAGCAATAGTAGTAGCAGTGGGCATGATAGTAGTAGAAGTAGTAGTAGCAATAGTAGTTGTAGTAGGCATGATAGTAGTAGAAGTAGTAGTAGCAATAGTAGTAGCAGTGGGCATGATGGTAGTAGAAGTAGTAGTAGTAATAGTAGCAGTGGGCATAATAGTAGTAGAAGTAGTAGCAATAGTAGTAGCAGTAGGCATGATAGTAGTAGAAGTAGTAGTAGCAATAGTAGTAGCAGTGGGCATGATGGTAGTAGAAGTAGTAGTAGTAATAGTAGCAGTGGGCATGATAGTAGTAGAAGTAGTAGTAATAGTAGTAGCAGTGGGCATGATAGTAGTAGAAGTAGTAGTAGCAATAGTAGTAGCAGTGGGCATGATGGTAGTAGAAGTAGTAGTAGTAATAGTAGCAGTGGGCATTATAGTAGTAGAAGTAGTAGTAGCAATAGTAGTAGCAGTAGTAGCAGTGGGCATGATAGTAGTAGAAGTAGTAGTAGTAATAGTAGTAGCAGTAGTAGCAGTGGGCATGATAGTAGTAGAAGTAGTAGTGGTAATAGTAGTAGCAGTGGGCATGATAGTAGTAGAAGTAGTAGTAGCAATAGTAGTAGCAGTAGGCATGATAGTAGTAGAAGTAGTAGTAGCAATAGTAGTAGCAGTGGGCATGATGGTAGTAGAAGTAGTAGTAGTAATAGTAGCAGTGGGCATGATAGTAGTAGAAGTAGTAGTAATAGTAGTAGCAGTGGGCATGATAGTAGTAGAAGTAGTAGTAGCAATAGTAGTAGCAGTGGGCATGATGGTAGTAGAAGTAGTAGTAGTAATAGTAGCAGTGGGCATGATAGTAGTAGAAGTAGTAGTAGCAATAGTAGTAGCAGTAGTAGCAGTGGGCATGATAGTAGTAGAAGTAGTAGTAATAGTAGTAGCAGTGGGCATGATAGTAGTAGAAGTAGTAGTAGCAATAGTAGTAGCAGTAGTAGCAGTGGGCATGATAGTAGTAGAAGTAGTAGTAGCAATAGTAGTAGCAGTAGGCATGATAGTAGTAGAAGTAGTAGTAGCAATAGTAGTAGCAGTAGGCATGATAGTAGTAGAAGTAGTAGTAGCAATAGTAGTAGCAGTGGGCATGATAGTAGTAGAAGTAGTAGCAGCAATAGTAGTTGTAGTAGGCATGATAGTAGTAGAAGTAGTAGTAGCAATAGTAGTAGCAGTAGTAGCAGTGGGCATGATAGTAGTAGAAGTAGTAGTAGTAATAGTAGTAGCAGTAGTAGGAGTGGGCATGATAGTAGTAGAAGTAGTAGTAGCAATAGTAGTAGCAGTGGGCATGATAGTAGTAGAAGTAGTAGCAGCAATAGTAGTTGTAGTAGGCATGATAGTAGTAGAAGTAGTAGTAGCAATAGTAGTAGCAGTAGTAGCAGTGGGCATGATAGTAGTAGAAGTAGTAGTAGTAATAGTAGTAGCAGTAGTAGGAGTGGGCATGATAGTAGTAGAAGTAGTAGTAGCAATAGTAGTAGCAGTGGGCATGATAGTAGTAGAAGTAGTAGTAGCAATAGTAGTAGCAATAGTAGTAGCAGTGGGCATGATAGTAGTAGAAGTAGTAGTAGCAATAGTAGTAGCAGTAGTAGCAGTAGTAGCAGTGGGCATGATAGTAGTAGAAGTAGTAGTAGCAATAGTAGTAGCAGTAGTAGCAGTAGTAGCAGTGGGCATGATAGTAGTAGAAGTAGCAATAGTACATGATAGCAATAGTAGTAGCAATAGTAGTAGCAGTGGGCATGATAGTAGTAGAAGTAGTAGTAGCAGTGGGCATGATAGTAGTAGAAGTAGTAGTAGCAGTGGGCATGATAGTAGTAGAAGTAGTAGTAGCAATAGTAGTAGCAGTAGTAGCAGTGGGCATGATAGTAGTAGAAGTAGCAATAGTACATGATAGCAATAGTAGTAGCAATAGTAGTAGCAGTGGGCATGGATACTATCATTATGCGCTGTAAAATATGTATTGTAATAAAATGAAAGTGAAAAGTTGACAAAAGTTGTTTAATAACTTTGTTGGGCCAGCTAATTGTTGCGAGTAGTTAGTTAGTCGTTAATGGCGGCTGGGGGCTATTGGAGCAAAAGTTATGCTCTAAAGTAAAAGTTGGACAATTGTTTTAATTACTTATTCGATGTCAAAGTGAATGCAAGAAAAACAAAATAAGCTACTGCGAAGCGAAGGCGAAGGCGAAGGCGAAGGGCACAAATCTGAAATAAGATACTTATCGTAAAACAATAAAGCTTCTGAGTTGGGGCAGCACAAAGAGCACAATAAATACAATTATAAAGGTAGCAAAAGATAAAAAACAAAATAAAAAGCAAAAAAAAAAAAAAAAAACAGGTGGTAAATTAGCTCGACCGTTTACAAACGAAACGTGCCAAGTTCGGAAAAACAAATTTGAAAGAAATCGGGTAAAAGGATTTTTCCTCACGTTGAGCAGCTAATTACCGTTATTTGAGGACGGCCTTCAAGAGGAGGATTCTCATTGAGAGGGAGATCGAAAAATGTATAATTAATTGGAAAATAAAATGAATAATGATTTAGAATGTATGCTAAAGTATACTATATAATATTTTTAAAAATAAACTCAAGAATAATTCAACAAATTTCAAATTGATTATTAAATTAAAAAAAAATAAAATATAATAATTTAAAGAAAATCAAAAACAAGGCTAACAAATTAAAAAATATATAATAAACAAAAATAATTAAATAACAATAATTAAAAAAAATATTTTAAATTAATATATTTATAATAAACTGATAATTTTATATAATAATAAATATATGTTGAATAATAATTTATTTAACATGAATTATACCAAAAATAATAAATAATTAAATACAAGTATAAGTATATTATAAAAAGAATAAAACTAAAGAATAAAATATTTAATAAATTTAAAATATGATTAATATAAATGAAAGAATATACATTGAAATATATGGGAAAACAATTTAATTAAATTATGAAATAACATTTATATAAACTAAATAAATTAAAAAAAAATTCAATAAATTGTTAATTATTTATAATAAATTAAAAATACAATATATTTAATCATAAACTTATATTGTTAGATTTTTTGTTTATTATTTTTTAATTGAATTATAACAAAATTTTTAAGATGATCTAAACAAAAACAAATAATAATGCATAAAATATTTATTACTATTAACTAAAAATAATATGATATAAAATAAATTTCAAATATATATTTAATAATAAACTAAAGAATATAATTTAAAATATATTGTTAAAATGTTTAATAATATATTCGATTATTTTTTATTTTATTTTTATTTTTTTTTTATTATTATTCACTAAAAGAATGATTTGAAATAAATTAAAGATTTATATTTAATAAGATATTGAAGAATATAATTTAAAATATATTGTTAAAATGTTTAATAAAATATTTGATTATTTTTTTATTTTATTTTTATTTTTATTTTATTATTATTATTATTTTTATTTTATTTATTATATTTTATTTATTATATTTATTTATTATTTTTATATTTATTTATTATTTTTATTTTTATTTAATTATTATAATGATTGAAAATAAATTTGATTTATATTTAATACGAAATTAAAGAATATAATTTAAAATACGTATTAAAACAAATTTAAAATAAACTAAATAATAATGAAATAATAAGGCAAAAAAATAATTGATAAAAATTAAAATAAATTATTATTCGTTATTAACTAAAAATAATATAATTTAAAATGACTTAAATATATTTAATATATATATATTTAATAATAAACTAAAGACTTAAATTGAAAATAGATTGTGAAAATATTAAATGAAATTTAAACAGAACTAAACGATATACGAAGGGGTATACAAAGAAAACAAAGTTAGAAGAAATCGATTAAAAGGATTTATTTTTACCGTTAGGGCAGCCAATTGCCGTTACTGTGGGGGGCGCTGGGAGGGCGGGGCTGGGCTGGGCGCTGCTTTGCCAACAAGACAAAGATGCTCATTGCATTTCACATTGAGAATATCGAAAATGTACCCACTAATTGACTTATGGCGATAAATCCAATTATAAACGACGACGACGACAACATCCGCACATCCGCACGGCCGCAGAGCCGCACATCCGCACCGCCGCACAGATGACGCTCGCCAGTCAGGGACATTCGCTCGCTCGCTCGCATCACAATTTGTTTACGTGTATCGGCGCACTGTGTGCGCACCCTTGACTGGCTAGCCTGGCCTGGCCTGGCCTGGCCTGGTCTCTTCTCTATCCATCCGTTCGTTCGCATGGGGGTCGCGCCGCAATTAATTATTTAAGCTTTTCATTGCATTTGCTATGATTTAACTATGGCCCCTTTACGGCTGCCCTTGGCTAATTAGGCACCTAACAGTGGACGCCAATCACAAGATAACTTTTTGTATTTTTTTATATTTTTCTCTTTTTGTTTTCTGCGCAATCATTAATTACAAGTTGCTCATTAATAATTGAGTTAAGGCTATGAGCCCAGTCAACATTTGATTGAATCATTGAAACGGAATTCGAGCAGGTGAAAGAGGAGCCCTCCTATATAGTCCAGATTTGCGTTCGATATTCGCATTAGGCAAATTCGAAATTATGTCATTAGCTTGCCGTTTGCTGCCCACTGTGCGGAAGCTGCGCTCGCATCAGCTCGAGCCGCATTGACGAGCATCAGCAGTTGCTTCGGCTGCTGCCGATCGCTTAGTCGCGGACCAGTGATCGGCCAAGATAATACCATAGATTACGGGCAGATAGCTATGTGTATATATGTATATATATATAAGCAAAGACATTTGACAGATATTTGTTCAGAGTTCATACGTGTTGCTTAATGTAAGTAATTGCAGATGATCTGTGAAATTCAATTTGAATATGAATCTTCAATCCATTTTTTCATAACTTAAGCCAATTTATATTATCACAACTTCAACTAATCTTCTTCTATATACATTCCATATCTTTGCAGATCAAGTCCGTATGCTAGCAGATATCTATTGGTATTGGCACATTTGATGCCCGAACAGTAAAAAAAAATATTTGTTTTTTTTTTTCAACATCTATTGTGATTGTGAAAACCGTTGAAAGAAATCGTGCTGTTTTTTTCTGGAATTTTTTTGGTGGATTTTTTTGAAAGAACGAAAAAGAAAGAGAGAGAGAGAGTGAGAGTGAGAGAGCGATAAAGAAACTCATACTCAAGGAATAAGTGAATGTTAAATAAGTGTTAGAACTAAGTGTGAGTGTATGTGAAGAAGAAGAAGAAGAAGCATAAGAAAAGGGGTCGTCGGGAAGCTGGCCAGCTAGTGCAGCACTGTGCAGCGCGCGAAATGATGCCGCAATATCGACTTGACCTGCACACTGACGTCAGCCGAGCAACACCCAGCCACGCCTGCCCACCACTGCCATACAACACAACCTCTGCCTCAGCCACAGCCATAGCCACAGCCACAGCCTCAGCGTCAGCCGCAGCAACTGCAACTGCAACAGCAACAGCAAAAGCAACTGAAACAGAAACAGCAACAGCAACAGCAATAACAGTCCCAGCCTTAGCTTCTGCCACGTACTACTGCGGAAGATCGAGTTAAGCAAAAAAAAAAAAAAACCAAAAATAAAATAAAAATTAAAATAAAAATAAATAAATAATAATAATAATAAATTACCGACTCGCACACACACACAACATACAACATTAGAGAAAGAGAGAGAGATAGAGAGAGAGTCAAACAATTAGAAATTAATTTCAACAGAGCTTGAAAGCAATTGCGACAATCGTATGTGAGTGAGAGATTACACAGGTGTATCAAGCAAATATAGCCTACCGGAAACACTTCACTTCACTTTCGAAAAGCCAGTCAGCCGAGCTAAGCTACCTGCGCTCGAACCCCGAACCCCGAACCCCGAGCGCCAAGGCCAACGACCACGTCAGTGCAACCGCCGTCATGTGGATAACACTCACATATTTGGTCGTCATCGTAGCCCAGCTTTGTGCCTTGGTCCACGCCGCTGGTGGTAAGTACATCAGTCAGCGATATATGATATATGATATATGTAGTCTAATCAAATACCTATACAAGGTAAAGTTTATAATATTTAATAGAATTTCAAGTGACAAATTTGTTGAAAAATATTTCAACTTGTTACCAAAACTTAAGCAAGTCTATGAAAAGTTGTCAAATATATGATTTTAATTATTGTTATTATAATCTTTATTATACCCTGAGCCCATTGAAAATGGGAAATCAGGGTATAATGGTTTTGTGAAAATGTATGTAACAGGCAGAAGGAGGCGTGCCACACCCCATAAAGTATATATATTCTTGATCAGCGCGACAAGACGAGTCGATATAGCCCTGTCCGTCTGTCTGTCTGTCCGTCTGTCCGTCCGTCCGTCCGTCCGTCCGTCCGTCCGTCCGTGTGAACGCTGAGATATTTTTAAGTACGCAACGTAGAGACTTGAAATTTTACATGAATACTCGATAATACCATACGCTGCACAAGTTTATAAAATTTTTCCGATAACTCATTCCATTTCGATTTTATGAGCATTTATCGATAATTTGACTGTGTTTTTAGGGCTTGGTTTGTACATCTTTTGAGCTAAAGACTTAAAATTTTCTGTGTAGTTGAGTGTAATGAATACGGAGATAACGTTATCTTTAGATTTTGGATGCCACGCCCCATTCGCCCTCAATAGCCCCCTATTTGTAAAAAGCGCAAATCAAATACTAGAGACTTGTGCTTTGGCACATACACATATATGAATGTCATATATAATTTGTAAAAGTTTGATGCACTTAGTCCATCGCTAAGAAAAGTTATTAAACAATTAAATTCCCATAGTAATGCCCACATTGCAGCCCAAGCGCAGTCGCTGCGTCAACTGCGCAGTTGGCAGAGCGCGCGCTTACGCGTGCGTGCATATGTATGTATGCATATGTATGTTTGTATGTATGCATACAAAATCGTAGAATGATTTAATATTTGGCTCTTCACAGGGCTCAGGGTATCCCCTAGTCGAGCAGTCTCGACTAGAGCACTCTTACTTGTTTTATTCGCATTTGATTTTAATATGCTTTCAACTTGTTAGCAAAACTTAAGCAAGTCTATAAAAAGTTGCCAAATATATGATTTTAATTATTGTTATTATAATCTTTATTTTAGTTCGCATTTGACACCTGTCTTAGGTTTACCTAGAAATCAAATGAACTTAATAATAGTATGTAGCTTCATCTTCGAACTTTTCAGCCCAACTCTAATATATGAAATTTGCGTTCTAATTTAATAACTACATATAAGGAAAAGTTAAAAATAAAATACAATTTTTATTTCAAATTAAAAATGACAGAGATTTAAACAAACATTTTGGATCTATATTATTTTCGCATTTTTTTTTTTATTATTTTTTTGCAATGTTTTCTTCATTCAATATTAAAACTTTTCAGTAAAATTCTTATAAATGAGATTTTTAGTCTGAGTACATTATTATTAGTTAAGGTGAAAGTTTCTTTAAGTGAAAGGAATGTTTTTAAAATATAGAAGCCGATAAAATATACGAGAAATTTCAGTAAATAGTTATGCTTTTAATATTTCAAATTGAATTGGCCTCAAACATGGTAGCAAAAGAGAGAGAAATATAGAGCTTTATAAAGTTATGAAATATATACGTAAGAATATTTTAAATTATAATATGGCTTATTATATATAATCTAAAATATTTAAAAAAATAATATATTTTTTATTATATTTATAAAAATATATATATTTCTTATATTTCCACAATCTTTGCTGAACTCACTTTTGAGATCCGAAAATGCATAGCTAAAATATTAGATACGAACTTATATTACTTGATGTCTTTATATGTATATAAGTTAATTTTTGTTAAGTCTAGTCTTATCTTATCTTCTCTTGAAGCCATAGTTCGTCTCATATGCATTATAGATGTTTTCGTCATGAAACAAATCTTTGTTGAATACCATTTCAATTAGTTCGCTGTTGCTTAGGAAAGGAAATAACATATATTTATATTATATAAAACAGGGCAACTTTGATTGTATGGAACAAATATAGATCTAATTTTTGAGATATTTAAAAATTTAAATCTTTCTTATGAGATTCCTAAAAGTACTGACTTAATTTGTTTAGCTGGAATGTTTCATTATCTATACATATAATTATTATATACAAGCTGAACTTTTCGTTATTCTGATGTCTTTTATATAAGTTTCTTATCAACAAAAAGAAATTCTTTTGCCCACTTCCTCTAAATAACTTAAATTCTGTGAAATAATTCAGAGTCTTTGCTTTAGTTTTAGAATTACTTCTAAGTATGGATATACAGATAGTTTGTATAGCTTGGAATATTTCTGTTTGAGACACTCAACAGTTTACGCTGAACTTTTCTTTATAAATTCTTAGATAAGAAGAAGAAACTTTTCCTAAATAGATGACAATGTTTGCCAGGGTCTGCCACGGCACGTAGTAAGAGCATAATAATAACCACAAATCTTTTACCCATATTCCTATCTTCTTAAAGCTTGCATATCATATTAATTTGAATATTTGATGAATAGCGAATATTGCTGCTATTATAATTAGCCTAACAAACTCTCAGCTTATTTGTTAATTCGTAACATGAATCCTTTCACATGCCCCACTAGCCTGCGTTCTAGCCGTAATTCCTTCATGTATATAAATTATGTCTGCAGCCTACTTCAAGCTACAGTCTAGATATATATATATATATATATATATATATATATATATATATATATATATATATATATATATATATATATATATATCTGCAGGCATTAAAAAAACCATCAGCTTTAATAAGCAAACCAAGTGTCTTTGCTTTTCTTATTACATTAATTCGCTTGAATGAACCTTGAAACTTTGCAATTTAAGACCAGACGCAGCGTCTTTCATTTATTAAACATTCTCTGCTTTATAACGTGGCTCTAATAGGCACTTATAGCAAACATATATACATAGAAATGTCTATATTTATATACTGCCCATATATATATATATGTATATTTCTCTTATATTGCATTTTTTGTTGTTGCATGGAATCTCATAAAATCTAGTTTACTGCAAATGAAATTGTTTCGTAATTTGTTAGTTAACCAGGCACAAAAATGCTTTGTAAGTAACTCCGGCAGAAATTTGTAAAATATTTACTGTCAGAGCTTACGCTGAAAATTAGATTGTGCGAGACATTGAAATAGGATGCTGCGCCCCATGCAGGCAAATGATGAAGAACGTGGCGCACGACTCTCCATTAAAGGCAGTTTTAAAGCATCTCTTTTTTTCTCTTTTCCATTTTTTTTATGGGAATTTTCTTTTTTTTTTTTTGCGTTGCGCTCAACCCTTGGGGAATTTTTTTACAACACATGTCACGCTTTCATCTAGTTGCCGGCGTGATTTACTTTTGATTGATGCTCATTTTGTGGGATTTGGTCGCAACTATGTGACGGGGCTGAGTGGCATACCACTCGGCGTGCAACAATGCAGAGCGGCCCCAATATAAACACATTGTGCAAATATAACGCAAGTTTTTCTTATTTTTGTTGGTTTTTTCTTTCTCTTCTGCTTTCTGCTTTGCCAGCAGAAATTTTCAGCATTGACAGCAGTCAATACTGATGAGGGCTTTAAGCGCGCATCGACGAGCAAATAATAGTGTATGCCTTAGGGCATACATTTGCTGCCTTTTCCATTTTCCATTTTCCATTTGATTTTTTTGCCCAATTGTATGCCCAGCAGACGGGCGTTTTTGCTTAATTTACCACATCAATTAACTGTGGCCAAGGAGACGACGTCGAAGGAGAAGAAGAAGCAGAAGAAAAGTGAAAAATAAACTTGTTTAAGTTTGAAAAAGTTTCGAATGTTCAGCTATGCCCACGCTGTGGCTTCTTTGCCTCTTTCTATTTCTATTTCTGTTTCTATTTCTGTTTTTCTTTTTTTTGCATTTCGTTCTGCTATTGAAATGTTCTGACTGAAGTTGAAAACGTGCTTTTGCATTTATGACTCTGTCATCGTTCTTTGATTTGCTTTTATGCTCCAGCCACATAAAGTAATTGTGCTCAGCTCACAAAGTGGTTTTGTGCCTGCGGCTAGAAAATTGAAAACAATTATTTATGCACTCACATATACATATGTATCTGCAGGTATTTCAATTAGTTAAGCTTGACTAATGGATCGGGTAGAAATTGAAAAGAAAAGAAACTAAAGATTAAAAATGACTTTTAGCATTAACAGCTGAGCTGCCAATTTATCGATAATGGATCCACTCGATAGTTTCCTTCACCTACGGTGCGCTATGTGAGGCGATATATCGACATTAAACTAAATCCAACGATCTATCGATACTATTCATGGCATCGATGCCTTTAACAGCTCCACTTCACAGGGTATTGCGCCGTCCGTTTAGACCATTCAATCGAATGGCAAAATTTCTGCATTTTCATTTCTCGTTCTACCTTTCGTGGTTCGTTTTGTGGTTTCTGCTTGCGAATGTAACTGAGTTTATGAAACTAGTATGGTATGCATCCGATGCCAATGCTTGCCCCTTGGCTGCAAAAATAATTAACTTGTCCGGGGCACTTGTTGATTGTGGCTTTTCTGTTACGTATGCATGCAACTGATTGGCTTAGTCAAAGAACGCCGGAAAGAATAAGCAAAGTGGAGTCGAATTTAATCAAGCAATCGAAATACCTTTTTGCATTATTGGCATTTTGTACATGTCTAACTTCGATATTCACTGCTAGAGGGCTGGAGAGCTGGAGAGCTGGCAAACAGACTTCATCAAGCGCATGCCAGCATGTGCAATATGTGCATGCACGCATGCATGCATGCATGCATACCCGCCCGCATGTACGCATAGATTCAGTTTATTGGCTTTTATGCGTTGCGAAATGAATGCTTTTATGGCTCTTATGGCTCGTATTGCAATTTCTGATTATTAAGCCAATATATTAGCTCTAAATTGTGCGAGTTTAGTCTTTTGGCAAACAGATTATCAATATTTGATAATTCAATTTGTGAGCGCCCATTGAACACTTTATGTTTCCATTGTTGCTTCGATTAATCTCCTAATTAGTTGCCAATTATTGAGTTTGTGCAACTTAATATCGAAATTCACAAAAGCTGCCGGCGCTCACACACAGCCAGATACACGCACACGCACACACACACACGCACACGTACACACGCACACTCACGCATAGTTAATTGTTCAATCAAAATTTCTATTGTGCCAAGTGCTATATGTAACGCTTTGTCGACAGCTTTTGGTCGGGTTAAACATGCCATCAAAGTTCACTTGGCCCTGGCAGCAACATAATACGGAAACTTTGCGAACAATGCATTGAATGGTATTTTGTTGCTCGCCCATATTAGAATTAGAATTAGAATTGGTGTGGGCAGAACTTTGCAACTTCAGTCGATCAGAAAACCACTATAGATGCATGAGAAGGCCTGATATGTTATGCAATGTTATCGATGCAGCTTAACTGCTAATTAATTGAAAGTGTAATTTGAATATTATGGAAGCCGCTTTTCAGTTTGTTTCATAATTGAATATTGCCCCAAGTGCAAGGAGCGGGACATGGCCAGCGTATCGTTTTAGAATTCCTACGCTTTACCGTCGTATACGCAATTTGGCAAAGCGTTTGGATTCTGAAACAATATACGGCCAACAGCAACGATGATTTGAGGCGCAACAAAAGGATAATTAAATGGGTTTCATGGTTTTAAGCATATTTTTATAAGTAGATACAATGTTTTTTCAGAGGCTTTTATTTAATAAGTGTTATAACTAAAAATTGATGATTTGTAAAATATATATTATCTTCAACAATCAACTGTTAGCATGAACAGTGGAGCTGCAAATTCATCGATACTATCGATGATATCGATACTATCGATGGCTCTATCGACTGCTCTTACTGTTATTAATCTGTTGGCTTACTCTTAAAAGGATAATCAAATTACTACGTCTATTATTATTATTCCATGAATATTTTCAACATTTCATGTCATTTATATTATACATTTAAGTACAAGTTTTAGATATTATAATATGTCCTTTAATATAATTAAAATTTACAATTCTGTGTCAGATCCAATTGCCTTTATCCAAACTGATTCGGATTTAAATATAGAGGATTTATTCATATCTTATATAACTGTAATTTCGTATAAGAGCTCTTAATTTTATAAGATTCTTCATTACTCATATTTAAAATAAAATTTCTCTTGCAGAAGCTGATTATACACTCGATGATTCGTTTTGGAACGAAGAAAGTCCTGTTGGTAAGAATATACAGTTACAAAACCATTTCTTACAATCAAATTTCAATTTGATTCTCGCTCATCTCTGCTCGAGTCTCTGTATTAATATGCCCTTTCGTATACGCAATGTGCGCTTAGGTGAAGTGGAACGCTTGCTCAAAGAGTATAGACAAAATCAGGAACTTGTGCGTCGTATTGGTGGACATTATTATCAAATTATCTATCCGGTACAGCTGCGTCATCACGAAAAGATGGGAATCTCCACACGTGAAGTTAGCCCTCCAAAGGTACGCAAAGATTTGCATAAGCGAAATACTAGAAAAATCGAATCAAACACAATGGTATGTTCATATTTGGTCTCATTCATTCATCATATTGTTTGCTCCATTGTTTCTCATAAACATACACACACACACACACTCAGACACACACACCCTCGCCTATATTCATCTCATTCTCCCACTCTCGTTAAGCTCGAACTTAACTAGAAAAGGAAAAGATTTCTCATTGAAATACCTATAGAGCAGAACCTTGGCCAAAGTCCAAGTTCGTTTTTTTCTTTTTTCTTTCTTCTTTTTGGTACTTTTTCTGCACCCTGTCAAAACTTTATACACTAGATGGATGATGTTTAGAAACTGTAATTGAATATTATATAATCATATTTATCATTGCACTTACTGTGGTCGATGTGCTGTGAGAGCCAAATGTCGATTCATAAGCGTTCAAGTATTACGTGTTTTTATATGTTTTTAGCCGGGCCAGAGACCACGCCCACACGACGACAGCGGCTTCAGCAGAGGCAGGACAAAGGTGTGTGCAAATATACATATATTTTAATATATGCGCATATATGTATATATAATTTTTTCATATATATATATATAAATAGCTGCACTGAAATCCAATCAGCAAACTAATTGGAATTCAATTTGCATGCTCAAAAGCGAGAAGTCAACTTCAGTTCGCATTAATGTTGAGCGCTCTGATTAAACGGACAGTTTTAGTGTCTGTCGCATTTTAATTGAATAATGCGAATGCCAAACGTTTAAATGGTATTTTTTATTTTTATTCCATTGCAGAAACATTTTCATCGCACCTCATTGCTGATCAAGGCATTTAATCACAAATTCCGATTGGATTTGGAACTGAACTCGTGAGTAGAAAACTTTTGTCCAACTCTTTAAGATCCTAAATATCATCTCTCCTTTCTTCCCTATCTCTCTCTCCCCTTCTCTATTGCTATATAGTCAACTACTTTCACCCAACATACAACAGAAGCACTATCACGTCAGTGGATATCAGGTGGATGGCAATCGACATGTAAGTACCTAAGAGCTCTATTGATTTCTAGTTTGGGGGATCGAATCTAGCAGTCGTTTTTCGTAGCAAGTCTGATAGCATATGAATACTGAAGCGTTTCGTCCATAAACACATAAACATAACAAAGCCAAAAAAACAAAAAATAAAAAAAAAAAATAAAAAAAAATTAAAACAAACACAATCCTTGAAAGAGGAGATTAATAAACAAGAATAACCAGAGGAAACGCGAATATGACAAGTATGGCTGAGGCGCGCGTCAAGCGCGAGTTCAAGGAGGCGCTCAGTGGCGAAGAGTTCCGCCAGTGTTTGATCAAGTTGGAGCTGGTCAACGATAGCTGGACAGAGCTGCGCGGCGAGATTGCCGGGCCGCGCGGCACGCCCTACGAGGGCGGCAGATTTGTGCTGGAAATCAAGGTGCCCGATAAATATCCATTTAGTCCGCCCGAGGTGCGCTTCAAGACACGCATCTGGCATCCGAATGTCTCGTCGGTGACTGGCGCCATACGCATGGACATTCTGAAGGATCACTGGGCCGCGGCCATGACGCTGAGCACCGTCTTGTTGTCGCTGCAGGGCATGCTGGCCGTTGCCGAGCCGGACGACTGGCAGGACTTTGTGGTCGCCTATCAATTCAAGAAGCGGCACGATCTATTCTTGCTCACGGCCAAGCATTGGACCAGCGCGTATGCGGGCGGATCGCGTTCGTTTCCCGAATTGGATCTGAAGATCGAACGCCTCAAGGATATGGGCATCGATGAGCACAAGGCGCGTGCAATGCTCTCCAAGGAGAATTGGGATCTGGAAAGGGCAGCCGATTGTCTATTTTTATAGGTGCGCGCAGTAGTGGGACTTACACGATCAACGACAAGCATCAGCAGAAATCATAGAGCGCTATATTACCTCTGACTATATATAGTCTAACTATCTAGTCTCAGCATCAATCACACCAACAACAACAACAGCAGCAACAGCAACAACTACGAAAATAACAGTTCAAAATTCTAGTCAAGTTTCATACAGCTGCCGCGGCGGGTCCAATTTTCCATAATGCAAAGTGTAATCCATGGACCACGGGTCCAATCAAGAATTTGCAACGCCCAAATTTGTATTGCGTAGTATTTTACCGGATCTTAACATTGCGAAATTTCTTATTGTTGACACTCGGAGCATTGCAGCCGGTCCAAGCTGCACGCATTTGTTTCGCATAGCCAAGAATTGGATCTATGTACCCCAGCATCGAATACTTGGCTATTCGAAACAAGTATGGACGTTGGATGGGTGAAATAGGTCCGTTTGTTCTGTTATTTTTGAGTGCATTGGTAGTTGCATTGCAGTTGATTTAGGTATACGAATATCGTATGTAACAGAACAGATCCCCGGGGTTTGCGCTTATGCCTTTCTTTTGTTTTCCTAAATATCAATATTACTTGCACTTTAATAACCATGAACATCAAATACAAATATATATTTAAAAAACAAAATTTTTGCTTTATTATCTGTTAGCTTTTGGACACAGTGCCAAAATGTCAACATGCACGGTTGCATACGTTGCGATAGTGGTTACACACGACACGTTCAACTGTCGGTGTTTCGATATTTTTACCAGCTTTAATAATTATGGAAAAAATATTGTTTGCCAGTTCAAACAAAACATATATAGCATTAATTAAGAATATATAGATAGAACTAAATGCATCGGTTTAGAATTATTTAAAAAATCTAATTTGTACAAAAAAGAGTATAATATAATTTAAAATTAATATAAAAGCTCTGGTTTCCATGATTATCGTTGTCATCACTATCTGCCATCAGCCATAGCAACGTTGATCAAAATCTATCGATCTATCGTTAAAACTAATCTCCATCGATACTATTGCTGGTGGTCATCGATTGCTTCAGCCGCTCTAACGGACATTGCTAGATCGACTTCGCGCGTTGCTGTGAACACAAATTTATAAACATTTTGCACACTGCCACGCCTTCTTCTGGCAGTTATAAAACAATTGAAGTTGACATTAAATTTTCATGGAGCTCTGCTATCAGCAGCAGCCTTACGTATTTTCTATTATTTTTATAACCTAAGCTATATCGATTCATTGAAAAATTGTATTTTCTTGCAGGACATCGAGCATTGTTATTACCATGGCACAGTGAAGGATTATCCGGGCGCCAGCGCAGCCTTTCATACGTGCAACGGCGTCAGCGGCGTTATACACATTGGCAACGAGACCTTTGTCATTCATCCGTTCTATGGGGGCGATCTATCGGTAAGAGCTTAGTGGGTGCCATTTGCAGCTACGTGGACTAGACTAGTGTGCCGGGCCATAACTCTTATTTATGCTTCTGTTATGCATCCATTTCTATAGAAGCATCCGCATGTGATTTTCGAGGCACGCACCAAAGCGAACAAAGGCTGTGCCAATTCGGGAAATTTGGATTCGTGGCGCTTATCGCGCCGGACCAAGCACCTGTCTGCTGGCGTTGTTGATGAGATTCATCCCAATGGGGCCGGGCGCTATAAGCGCGATGTGCGTGAGGCAACCAAATACATTGAGACGGCCATCATAGTGGATAAGGCCATGTTTGAGAAGCGCAACGGCAGCACGCGTGCCGAGGTCATACACGATGCTATACAGGTGGCCAATATAGCTGATTTGGTGAGTCTAACACACGCACACACACATGTATATGTATTTCTCATCATGTGTGACTGCTCAGTATTTCCGTACGCTAAACACTCGTGTGTCGGTGGTGTACATCGAGACGTGGGGCAAGAACCAAGCGGCCATCGACGGCAGCAAGGACATTAGCAAGGCCATATCCAACTTTAATGACTATACGGTTAGAAATATATACCAAATCGAGCGAGATACCACCCAGCTGTTATCGTAAGTACTCACATACACACACTCACAACACACACACACACATACACCCCTCTATTGTATGCATATGCACGTGCTTATTCGAATCCGCAGAGGGGAAACGTTTGCCGGAGGCGAGGCTGGCATGGCCGTGCCGGAGACTGTCTGCACGCCCCGTGCCGTCGGCATTAGCGTTGATGTGAATGTGTACGAGCCGCACCTTTTGGCGGGCACAATGGCCCACATGATTGGCCATAATATTGGCATGGGCCACGACGATGGACGTAAGTACAACCACAACACATTATAACTAAATTTGGCCTAAATGCTTCGGTGTCACGTTAGACCTGCTTATCCTATTATCTGGTTCAATTAACGCCCAGCTCAATTGTTAATTGAAATCGATTTTGATATTGGGCTCGCATTTCAGGCGCCTAGTGAACCAAAGCTAAAGCGTTATCCGTTATCCATGTGATATGTAGATAACAATGCACTGGCCTTAAATTTCAATTATTGCAATTTCAAGAATGTTGCCATCGCTTTGACGATGCTGTCGCATTGCATTGTGTTTTCATGCAAATTTCACACATTCATCCAGGTGAGGAATGCTTCTGTCGGGACTGGCATGGCTGCATTATGGCACAATCGATTGTCGGCCAAGAGAATGTGCAGCCATACAAATTCTCTGAATGCAGCAAAAAGGACTACATTGACGCATTGCGAACGGGTCACGGGCTTTGTTTGCTCAACAAGCCAAACGAGGTGAGATGGATGCATGCAACTACCCCCCACACAGACTCCCTGCCCTGCTATCTCCCCACATGCCCCCCCTTTCTCACTCACTCACTCTCTCTCTCTCTCTCTCTTTCACACTCTTTTATCAATACACAATTGGTTTTCAGCTGGCTGTGCGGTTGACCGTTATGAGGGTTAATTGCTGCGAGTAACTGCATCAGCACAGATAAACTCGCAAACGAATAGCTAGCTCCCTATTGTGATTGACTCGGAAATACCCTTGACAGAATCAATATGTTAGCTAAAATCTCTTTCTTCATTATGTTTATGTTTTCTACTCCATATCTTTTATTCATTTATTATAAATACTTCTTATATGTAGTTAAAACTTCCCTTGACCGTTACAGAGATTATATAATACACTTGCATAAGAGACAAAATCTATATTTTAGCTAAAATCTCTTTGTTTATTATGTTTATGCTCTTGACCCTATATATTTTATTTAATTAAAAATATTTGTACTAAAGATGTAGTTAAAGCTTCCGTTGACCGTTACATAGATTGCATAATTTCCATAACTCAAATCGAGTCCAAGTCAATCGCACAGCAATTCTTATTAAAAAAGGAAAACCTAATTTATTGTTCATAGGAAAAACAGAAATTGACTTATGTCTATCCATATCACTTGCAGATTGAGTTGCGTCGAAACTGTGGCAACAAAATCATCGAGGAGGACGAGGAGTGCGACTGCGGCACATTTGAGGAATGCGCATTGGATCCCTGCTGCGATAGCATCACATGTAAGCTCAAGTCCGAGGCACAGTGCGCCAGTGGCGCCTGCTGCGACCAATGTCGGGTAAGTGAAATGTGAAATGTGAAATGTGAAAATGTGAAAATGTGAAAAGTGGAAAATGCGTTTGCTTTTGATTTTTAACACAATTGCGTTTATATAACAGCTGCGACCCAAGGACTACATATGCCGTGACTCCCACAACGAGTGCGACCTGCCCGAATACTGTGACGGCGAGATGGGGCAATGTCCCGTTGATATCTACAAGAAGAATGGCTCGCCCTGTGGCCTGAGCAAATCGGGTGTGTCGGGTAGGGCGACGAAATGCGTAAATGATGTTGTGCCATATCTTCAATAATATTTCCACTGTTTCAGGCTATTGCTTCCAGGGCTATTGTCCCACTCTGACACTGCAGTGCGAGGCCATTTGGGGTTATGGCGGCTTTGCGGCAGATCGACAGTGCTACGAACAGTTCAACTCGAAGGGCTCCATCAACGGACACTGCGGACGCGATGCCAACGATCACTACATCAAATGCGATCCGGAGTAAGTGCAGCATTTAACCATATATTTTAGCCATTCTCTTTTGCCTCTTTGCTACTAACAAATTTTGCATGCCTAAGATTTGATTGATTCGCGTTAAAGTACACAACTTGTTAGCCATTTCGTTCGATTGTTTTGTGTTGACTAATTTTGGTTCTTTTCAACAGCAAGTAGAGCGATATGTAGTTACAGCATGAATAAATCCAAAATTGCAGAACTGAGAGTGAAAATTCATAAATGAAGTTAACTTCAAGCTGAACGATTGAACGATTATTTATCAAATTGAAAACGGAATTTGCCAGCTCTTCTTCAATTACTTTTGATTTATCCAATCAAGTGCTTGTGTTGCTATGCGTGAATACATTCGAGTGGATAGTTTCGCTTATCAATAATGTTTATTCGTTATCATACAACAGGAATGTGCAGTGCGGCACGCTCCAGTGCAAGGAGGGCGAGCGGCAGCCCGTCAATGATGGATTCGACCAGCTCTACTCGCGTACGATTATCTCCATCAAGGCGCAGGAATACGAATGCAAGTGCGTAGCGAAACTAACAGTTCGGTTTAGTGAGATGGGCGAAATGGGGCGGGAATTGCAATTGCAATTATTACAATGTGGACTATTTATATATATATGTACATGTGTGTCTGTTTGTGTGTGTGTGTGCATTTTGCAGGGCAACCAGCGGTCAATTGGGCTCCAACAACTATCCGAAACATGGCCTGGTCAAGGATGGCACGCCGTGCGGTGAAAATTTGATTTGTCTGAATCAAACGTGCGTCAGCCTCTTTCCGCATGTGGATCAAACCAAGTGCCCAACAAACAAGCAGGGTCAAGAGTGCTCAGATCGTGGTGTAAGTTCAAAAACTGGAACACAAAACAAAAAAACAAAAAGCAAAAAGCAAAAAAAAAAAAAATAAAAATAATAATAAAAATAAAAAAAAAAAGAACAGCTGCCATGCAAGACACTTGAATGCCTCCCCACTTACATATTTCTACCACATATTTCCCCCCGGTCCCTTCACTGCACTCCACAGTTCTGCACAAATGCGAATCGCTGCTTCTGCGATATGGGCTGGGGCGGCACGGACTGCAGCACGGTGGTGCTGCTGACAACACCACTGCCAACGGAAGCGTTGCCAACGCCGGAGAATACAATCAAAATGGAGAAGAAAGAGACTCCATATGGTAAGAACAATGACAGGCAACAAGAGCATCTACATATTGGTATATGTACTAATCGAATCTAATCACAACAACTTAATTAGAATTACAATAATTTAACATAACTTTACCATGGCCGGCACCGGCGTTATGGAGAGGTATCTGTTATGTATCCAATACCGTACGGTACTTCCAACTTGCCACAACTAAACCCAATTAGCGAACTCACACGGTCTCTCGATAAGTTTGATAAATGATTTGATTGCAATTCGATACCATCGATATACAAAAAAAGAAAGCAAAAAGAAAGAATTAATTTCGATAACTCGTATGACAATGGTAATTACATCGATTGCTAGCTTTGTTAGGCGATATATTTGCGTATCTATCTGTGCAGCTGCAAGGCTCTGTCTATCCTGCTTATAGCCAGTTCGACAACATCAAATCACAAACTCAATTCATCAACGATCGGCTCGAGTTTCAGTTTCAGTTTCAGTTTCAGTATCAGTATCAGTTCATGCATTCCAACTACAATTAATATCAGAATATTCTTTCGACAAGCCAAAACATAGCAAATGTTCTGGGATTCTGAAAGTTAGAAAATTAGTTATATTTCTTATACATATTCATTTTCTGTCCTTATTCAATTGATTCAAATCAGGCCAAAAATTGGTATATATATTATTTAGCTCAAAATTTTGGGAAATTTTTAGATATATATACATAAAAAATTTTTTTTTTATAAGAAATATATATGATTTTAAGCTTAAATACATTTTTGCTTTATTTAAATTAATCTTTTTTTTTTTCAAATAATATACAAAAAATAAAATAATTCAAAATTTGTATTTCTACAAATATAAATTTTTGGTTTATTATATATTAAAATATTTCATTTTAATGATTTAACTATTTTAACTATTTAATCAATTCTTAACTTAACTTCTTAAATGTTTTTAATTATAAAATTTTTTGCAATATTTTTTTTTTTAACTATTTTAACAATTTATTATTATTATTATTGTTTTTTTATTATAACATTTATATAATATTTTAATTTATCTAAATATAATTGGGAAAAAACTGGGCAAATAATTGGATACCATTCGATTCTATATAGTATTCAGATTTCAGAACAATTGCAACACATTTACACATAAATCTATATAATTTGGAAAACAACAAAAAATGAATAACCAAAAATCGAAGAAAACAAAAAAACAACAATAAATTGCAACCACCATTTCCAGGCTCCACTGACCAAAATAGGATCAGCACATTAACCATGGTCATCATTTTAACAGTTATCGTCAAGTGTGTCTTCATTAGTTTTGCAACACTGGCCGTTTGCTACAGGTAGAGTACCAAGCAAGTCTCAACAATCGGTTCTTCCGATCATGCGCTCACATACACACACAAACGAACACACACACACATACACACACAGTCACACACACACACACACTCACACTCCCACACATGCACACGCACATACGCACATACGCACATACGCACTCACGCACATACGCACACATGCAGACGCTCACATGCACATGCAGAAATACGCAAAAGCTTCGCAACATACTCTAAAGTGTGGCTTAAAAAAAAAAAAAACAACAAAAATAAAGCAATCAATCCCACATGCAGACGTAGGATTCATTGATCTATGTTTAAAAAAAAAACTCATCTCAATTGATGCTCTCAATGTTGTTGCATGCTTCAGGCTGAAGGTCAGACTTCGCAGATCTCATTTACTTTCCCCATTTCACTCACTCGCTCTCTCTCTCTCTCTCTCTCTCTCTCTCTCTCTCTCTCTCACTTGCTGTCGCTTTGCCTTTCGCTCACCTGAGCACGCTTTCATCAATTTCAAATTAACGCCTACTAAACATATGTCTTATATAGTTTCTGTTGCGTGTCTGACCCACAGCTTCTGCCATATTCTTAATGTGCGTATGCATGCGTGTGCCAATTGATGTATGTGTGTGTGTGTGTGTGTGGGTGTGCGAGTGTATGACTGAGTATGTATGCGTGTGCTTATGTCTTTGTGTGTGTGTGTGAGCGTGTGTCTCTGTGTCTGTGTCTGTGTATGCATGTGCTCGTTTGTTAAATGTATTTCACAAACATTATATGTTTGTATGTGTGTATGTATGTGTGTACATACCAGCCATAGTACCAGCCATAAACATACGAGGTTTCTTTGTTAATTAGTTATGTATGTGTGCCCCGTTTTCATTTGTTTCAACACAATAGCTGCATATGAACCCTATGTGTGTGGGCAATAACGAAAATATACTTTTCAGTTAAACATTTGGATTTATTTTTATTTATAATTTTTTGTTTACTGTTTTTATTGTGTTTCGTCCGTTTCATGTATATTTCATATCGCTGTGCGTGCTCGTCCACATTTCCTATGCGCACACGTGTATGTGTGTATACATGCGTGTGTGCGCGTAGTATGTATGTTGTTAAATACTTGATGTACGTATACTTAATACCTGCTCGCTGGTTCATGCTATCGAGTAATTTGTGTGTTATCAATTTTCGGTTCTGTATTTTCATTGTTGTTCTCCATATCAAATGCCGTGTTTGTATGTATGTACCTAAATAACTAAATCTCTCTCTGTCTCTCTCTATATATATAACATATATGTATTCATATGCTGGACTTACACAACACACGCTATATTCCTACATTCATTCATTCATTCATTCATTCATATACTCGTTTTCATACTAATCTGTAAATGCATTTCTATTAACGATCATATTCACGCACACTACAATATAGACAGCCACGCCCAGTTTGCATCCTCCAGCCCACTTCCCAATCCTCACACGCTCACACTCACACCTGCACATTCACACTCACACTCACCCACACACACATTCGCATACAAATGAATACATAAGACTTTTATTTTAATTTCAATTTTTTTTTTTTGGGATAAAACTAACCACAACCCAAATCTTGAGTGCGAGATATCAATATACATATTGCATATATATACATTTATATATATATTCATTTGCTTAATCATACCATCACATATCTCACACTCAAGATTGTCCAAGTATATGTCACAAATACATATGCGCATCTGCTAGGGCGTCTCTATCATAGTTAATTTTTGTATAGCTTGGATTACCATTGTCATAGCCTGGGTGCTGCCGAAAAGTATGTAAAAGAAAAAAAAAAAAAATGTAAAGAACACAAAAGTCGAAAAACGAAAACGAATAAAATTCATAAAAAGCAAAAGAAAATTGAAATGAAATGAAAAGCAGTTCGAACTCGAGGCGCAAATGTGAGAATCGTTCGATTTCGGCATCAATCGATCCGTTTTTGTGGCCAGATAAAAATATATATATATATATGTATTATATATATATACATTTATATTCTTGTTGGGCAACCAACAACGGCACACAATCTATAAATACATGCATATCTGTACATACATACACACACATGCACATATCAACATCTATATGTATGTATATTTATGTGTGCTTTCGCCAAATTCCATTGCCGAATTGCGTTTTCTTGTGTGCTGAGCTCCAATATTTTTGTGACACCTTCAAAAATAACAGTCAAATGAAATGCAAAGAAAGACAATCACAAATAATTAAGATGAAACGAAAACGAAAAAAAAGAAAAAAAAAAACAAAAAATACACAAACAGAAGATGAAAAGGAAACGTTCGAAATGTTATTTATTTGCTTGTTTATTTATTTTTTTTCGGCCGACCCACCACCCCAACTGCAAAACTGATATCGACGACAACATCAACCAAAAATAATACCAATATGCATATATATACATACATGCATACATATATATATATACATATATCTATTCAAATCTCCTTATATATATGTGTGTGTGTTTTGTGTGTCAATAAAATGAAAAAAAAACAACAAACTATATATAAAAAATACAACAACTACTACAACAACAACAACAACAACAAACACCTGGTATCTTACAACGTAACGTATGCGCATCTAACTATATATCAAATGACTTAAAAATATATATATTCTCCAAAAACTGAACTTTGTCAATACACCATGGCGTATGCATAATATATTGTACATATATATATACCCATATACATATATATGTGCATATGTTTGGAACGCACCCGAAACTAACAAACACAAACACATCCATCTACACACACACACACACACACACACACACTTACACACATGTATCGAAACAAATGGCAAAATAATCTCGTATAGAGAACTACCACGGCTCAAATACAGTGTTCCTAGTCGGTGTTCTAATGTCAGTTGTAGGGTTCGTTTTTATAACATTCACCTTGATGGCATTGTGCTACAGGTCAGTTGTAGTACATAGAAACTTCTCCCTGTGTCTGAGGTTAGTTGAAAAGAAGTAATGAAAAAGCCAGCTCTAAATACAAATACAAATTACTACAACAAAAATATTAAAAAAAAAAAAAATACAAAAAAAAAAAAACTATACAAAAACAAAAAACAAAAATATGAAAAAAAAACAGCAAAAAAAAAACACTAACAAAAATCGAAAAAAATACTCTATATTTTGTTAATATGTTAAATTTTTGTGTTTCCGAATTTTATTCATCTTTTTTCTCTCTCTCCAAAATGTTGAGTCGTAGTTTGATTAGTACATTTCTAACATGCATACATATATGTATGTATGTGTGCATGCATGTACATATATACGCCTAGCTGTCTGTATCTACTGCATACATACATACATATGTACATCGATATGTACATCAATATGTAAAATTTGAACATAGTCTCATTTTGTGTGTTTCGTTTGAATACTCATTTATCAATGTACATAATGAACGGTATGCACATGTATGTATGTATGTATGTGTGCATAGTTGCATACATATGCGCACGCTACATGCATATACACATATGTACATATGTGTGCATATGTATATATATTCAGAATTTATCGCTTGTTGGCTTCATTGACTCACTTTTAGTTCAGTTTTCCCCGCCCAAACAGAAAAAAAAATAATCCTCACACTTGTAAATAGATTTTTGTACATACACCCCGAGCCCCATTTAGACAATAAATATTCCGTGTATGTACATATGAATGTATGCCTATCCCAGTAGAGCTGCATGAATATGACTGCGAGTATATATGTTTGTACATATATATAATATCGATCTCTATGTACTTGCAACGATATTCATTTCTAGCATGCCTACGGCTCTCGATGTACATTCAATTGGCACATGTATGTATATTGTTACATATGCATGCATGCGACATACATACGTACATACATACACACCTCATCAATCAAAATCGAAATCGAAATCGAAATCAAAAGCTCACAATTCGCTCCAACTGGCCCCATATCAAATAGTTCGACTATTTTTAATTTTCCCTTAAGTTTTTCCTTTTTTTTTTATCACAATTTACGAATATATATTTTATTGTTATTTTTGGAACAATTCAAGCAAACCAAATACACTAATAACAATTAATTACAACAATCCTGATTCAATATGGTCCAAAAACAATTTGTGCTAGGAATCAATCGATAACATACTAAATTAGAGATATTTTTTTGAGAGTTCTATTAGAGATATAGCGAAAGATCTGGTAGTTAAGGCTAGGTTAGACATTAGCTGTAATGGCAAAGATTGGTAATATTTAGCAGTGAAATGATATCTAGGTAGGCCTGAAAAAGAGTTTAAAAAACATTTTGATTGCTTAATATTTAGACAACTTTTTTGTTGTTCTAGAATTTCTGAACCGAAAGCAAAGGCAAAACTTTAAAAAGTTGTTGCCTTTTTTTTAGTACGAAATGCGAGAACAATGTCAAAAAGGCGACCATTAGGCAATTAACTATAAGTTTTTTAAATAACAAATAGGTGCGATTACACACGAAAACAGGCTTCTATTAAATTGAAATAAAACATAAGCGAGAACACCATCAATGAAATGATATAAAAGACTTGCAACTTGACTCACCGAAAAAAAAAGAAAAAGTTTTAGACTGAATAGATAATAACAAATATATATATATATTTTTCTATATATATATATATCAAATATATAGTGTGCTTAACTCGTCGTTATATAACCTAGCACATACGTCACCTTAAGAGATCTGCATGCGCAACTCTCCACCTCTCCAACTTAGGCAAAAAAAAAAAAAAAAAACAATATATCTTTTATCAAGTGGGAGCAAACCGTAGTGGTACACGAAAGTACATGATAATAACATATGCATATTTATATTTTATTTCCCAACTAATTATTTTCAATACATAGCCGATTTTTTTGCGTTTCCAAACAAATATTAGTAACGATTAATAATTTTTTGATTATTGTTAATGATTGAGAGAAATCAAAAGATTTGAACTTGGCCACGACACGAAATGGATATTGTGGTCAGAGCGTCGCTGATCGCCGATCTTGTTGACTATTTTCATTACTACTTTTGTTCAGTTTAGTAATCCCCAAAAAGCTATTAAAAAAAAAAAATAAATAAAAACAATATCAACTACAACAACAAACAAACAACAACAACAACAACCCTCAATCGAAATACTATATAACTAATGCATATGCCAAAGTACTTACACCTTAGGTATGCCACATCATTACGATTGACTTAGTTACAGTCTCACAACTACCATAACCACACACACACTCACATACCTGACCACACCATATATACCAACAACAACAACAACAACAACAACAACCAAGCCTAAGCCAAACCAAGCTCCCCGCTCACTTGCAGCCCAAAGCCAAATTGTTTACTGAAGGCGTGTATGCATTCGCCTGCATACAGTCGATATAATAATCATATTGTGTTGATAGGTTGGGGGAGGGCATCTGCTCAAATGCACTTGCCACGCCTCCAATTGGCCAAATTGGAGCTGTCAATGATTTGTGTGCATAGGGCCCAACATAGACGAAACTGACTTTGAGTTATGGTGGTGCTTTCTGCTGAGAGAGCCAGCGATGTTTCCCAAGAGCTGCCATCACAAGCTAATTGCAAATGTACTACTAAACTAAATACAATATACGCTGAGAAAGCATACCCAATACTCGCCCATAATACACTCACACAGGCCACTCACACACACACACACTCTGAGCGAGAGTGCTGTGTATTTGTATTTGGGCGAGTCTGTGTGATTTCTTTGTGTACTATCGTAAGTGCATCGATCTTCGATATTAACGAAATACATACGAACACTCACACACACACACTACACCACACACACACACACATGCATACCCACACTCACACACACACACACACGCATATTCTGGTGCATATGTGTGTGTGTTTAGCCATACTCACAATACATGCCACATACAGAACCATTTACCCCATTCCTCTTATTCGATTTTCAATTATGGTATTCAACTAAGTTATCACACACACACACACACACACACACGCTCACGAACCCATCAGCTCTACTGTGCCTGTGTGCGTGTGTGCATATATGCATAGCAAATTAGTTAATATACCCATCCAATATTTGTTGAAAGCCTTAAGTACATAAGGGGATTTCCATTCAGCTCAAAAGTATGCAACGAAAAACATTTGAAGTTGCTTTGAAGCTAAGCGAGAAATTTCTCTGAAATTGTATCAATATTTGGATGTTATTAATTTGAGCCATGCATACATGCACCCATGCACAGCACACAGTCCACCTACGTATGTATGTATATACCAACACATAAACATGTAAATAAACACACCTCTCTCTCTCTATATATATATACATATATAAATATCCATACATACATACATACATACATGTACCCAATGCCATTCGACCTTCAGCTTTCATTATGTTATTTACCGTTTGTAAGTACTTACGTCTCATCCATGCTTGACGCTCTTCTTTCTTTCACTATTTATCTATGTTTGTCCATCTCTCTTGCGCGCTCTCTCTCTCTTTCTCTGTCTTTTTCTATCTCTGTCTATCTCTTAACTGAATTTGTGTTCATTTAAGTTGGGCAAACTGAAAAACTATTTTCAAGCCTGTCAACGTGTATTTCAAATGTGATTTATTCCATTTAGTTATCTCTCTCTCTCTATATATACATATATAAATAAATATATATCTGTGTATCCCGTAATGTCTGTATGTCTGTGTGGGTGAGTGTTTGTGCGTGCTGATGATTTTATGAATGTGTTTGTAGGTATGCTTGCCGTCCGTATGTATGTTTGTATGCGTCCGTTCAGACGCATTGTTTTCCCAAAAAACCAGTTAACCTACCCACCGTCCACCCGTCCATCTGTCCACCTGTCCGTGCCCACATTCTATTACTATTGTTCGACTTCCTTGCATACATAAATGTCTAAATTCCATTTTGCTAAACGTGAATACCTATACAGATTTTTGTGTTTCGTGTTATGTCGTTGACGTGTTTTTGACAACAATTTTTCATTGATAATGTGCTAATCCAAAACAAACCAAAAATACAAAACAAACAGAAAATTACCCAAAAAAAAAAAAAAAACAAAATTGTATACAAAATTTTCCAAACAACAATTTATTGTTCTCTGCAAAGTTCTGGCATAAAATTTTTCATTCGGGAATGTCATTATTGTTATTGCATTTACATTATGTGTACATACATTATGCTTTTGTGTCTTGTGTTTGGTTTGTTTGTTTGTTTGTTTTTTCCGTTCGTTTTGTTCCGTACCTGGAGGCACAGTCAATGTATTGCGAAAAATACATGCATACCTATCGCAAATATTTGTCGTACTGCCGAACCGAAAGGGAAAGTCAATAGCTAAAAGACATTTGTACACAAATCTCTGGCATGGGTCTGAATGTATTTTCATTTGTGTTTTGTGTTTATATTTGCATAACAAAATTCTTTATGTGTGGCACTTGATTTTATGTTTCACCACAAAAAAAAAAAAGAAAAAAAAAACAAAACAAAACAAAAACCGAAAACAATTCTATTACGAGCATATTTATTAATCAAGTATCTCATCATAACCTTTCGTTTCCCAACAACAACAACAACAACAACTACAACAATAACAACAACAACATCAACAAAAATAAACCGAAACCAACAACCAACCAAAAAAAAAAAATTCTCTATCTATATATATATATATACAAAATCAATCAAAATAAAAATCAAATCAAATCAAAAATTGAAATCAAAATCAAAATCTAAATACAAAATCAAAATTCAAAACAAACAACTAAATGACGTGTGCCATGTGTACACACACCCACATCCTATGTATGTGTGTCTGTTTCTGAATGTGTGTGCGTGTGTGTGTGTGTGTGTGTGTGTGTGACCCCATGCCTGTATGCGTGTGTGTTTGCTGCTCCGTGTGGGTGTGTGTATGTTGGCAAATGCTTCGCCTCACACACATCGCGCATACGATTACGTATACGCATTGCATCTCAACCAACCAACCAAACGACCAAACCAATCAACCAACCAATCAACCAACCAATCAATCAATCAATCAATCAAACAATCAATCAATCAAACAATCAATCAATCAACCAAATCAACCAAATCAACCAAATCAACCAACTTACGACTAAATCCATCGACCATGCCAAAATACGTTTCCAACTGATTTTGTATATAATCCAATACAAATAATTTCATAATGAATTATAAATCCAAAAATCATACGCACCATTCAACGCCTAATACATGTGTACATATATATATGTATATACGCACGCGTATATATGTATGTGTCCTGTGTGTATACTATAAATCCCATAATTTAAATATATAAATACATATATATATATATATATATATGTATGTATGTGTATATGTCTATATATATATATATATATATATATATATATATATATATATATATATATATATTCACATATATTTATATATATATGTATGTTTGTATGTGTATATACACACACACATATAAATCATATAAAATAAACAACAACAATAACGAAAAACAACCAAACAACTCTGACGTCGATATCAACATCAACATAGACGCAAGACAACCACCCTTAAGTACGATCCGCCATTCTCGAAAAAACCCATACCCAAGGGCTACGGCGGTGCGGCAACGGCGCCCAACCATCATTCCGTCGAGGAGGTATCCTTGGATGGCTCCAGCAAATTGGTGTATGCCAATCAGGCCGGATTCAGGTGAGTAATTCCATCTTTCAATCCATAACCAACAACAAACAGCCAACATCACCCAACCACCCAATCTATCAGCTACTCAACTACCCCACCACCCAACCACCCAACCACCCATCCAGTCCTACTTAACACGCCTCGTTACGTTTATGTCTTTTATGCATTTTTCTCTATTTGCCTTCCGTTTGTTGTTTTTTCTTCAATTTCATGCAGGGACAAGAACCTACATGGACGTCGCTATACGTCTGGTGGTGAGGACGATCAATCACATGCAGGTTAATAAAACATTCCCTATACATAAGCATACATATAAATATATATATAAACGAATCATTTTCTATATATATATGTATATATATATATTTATATATTCATTCACTAGCGGCCATCATCTCACACAGTTCTCAGCCAAATATCGTATACGTATCATATTGCTATGCATAGGTATACCAAAAGTAATTGACGTTCTTATCTAGTATATACTATATATATATATACATAACATATAACTTAACTTATATAACTCAGTGCCTTTGCCGTTTCCTGTTACTATCTGCAGCAACAATATGTTCAACGTTCTTAAATTCATTTGTAGTCTTAAGAGATAGTTACCCTATATACAATACTACTATTTACTCTATATACGACTTAACTTCTAAATGGAAGCGTCCTCTGCTTCGCTCGGGCGCTGAAGTAGGAGGGAGCTGCCGTACTTACCTGTAAACCTAGTTGTATACACAACACACACACCACACACATATCTGTTTGTCTAACTCTTTATTGTTTCAAATAGACACAAAGTTGTTCTATAACTCTGCTGCATTAGAATAATTTGTTCGTTCTCTTTAAAAGCTTCTTTGACTTAGCATAACAGTTATAATATAATAATATAATTTTACAGCATTTCAAGGTTTTCGTCTCAAGTGTTTTATAATAAAGTAAAATATATATGTTGATTAATGATTGAATATTTTCTTAAGGAATTTTTAGCTTAGCGTTAGATATACTAATTGAAACTTCGTTCGATTCTTCTAGACTTGAATTGAATTGAAAATAAAATCTTCGTACCTTACGTATCTTTTGTAATACATATATTTCACAGTTCAAGGCATTTATATAAATAATCTTTAATCTACAATTAACTTAAGTGTTGGTTTGGGAAACGGTTCCAATCTAATGTGACTTTTATTTACACTATACAAAAATATCGCTCCGCAGTACAATTATAATCGATTTTCGATTAATATATATCGCGTGATAAGTTTTTTTTTGTGATTTTTCTTTATATATACTATATATAAAATAATAGATGATAAATCTGGTCTGCAATGTACAATAAAATATAAGATTATTATTATCACACTATTTTTGTAGGTTAAGTCGAAGTAAATTCTCTATTTAAGTATTGAACTGCACAAATTATTGTGAATAAGTGATTCATTTTGTGGTCAACTTTACTCTTTCTACTACTTCTACTGCTACAACTATGAACACTACAATTTCTACTACTAGCGCAACTTATACTAGGACTTATATTACTCTAACTACTTCTTTTATTACTACTACTTCTCCGACGCGTTCTACTATTACTTCTACCACCATTTCGATGACCTTTACTAATATTACTACTTCAGCGACGACGTCCACTATTTTTACTACTTCTTTAACTACCATTCGTACTACTTTTACTATTACTTATACAACTAATACTAATACTGTTACTTATACGGCTACTACAGTACAGTTCTACGACAGTACTACAGTACTCCTTGTACAACGACGTCTACTTTTGTTTCCACTGCCATTTCATCTACTACTACTTCTTTAATTCCACTTCTACAATTACTTCCAATACCACGCCCATTACTACTTATACTTCTTTTACTGCTTATACTTTATATACTAATTCTACATCGTTTTCATCTATTTTACTACTAATTCCTCTACTATTCCTACTACAATTTCTACTCCTACTACTGCTTCTTTACTATTAAAAGTAACACTTCTAATACTGCTTTCACTACTACTTCTACAACTACTTCTACTACTACTTCCACTACAACTTATACCACCACATCTACTACTATTTCTACTACTATTACTACTTCCACAACTACTTATACCACCACATCTACTACTATTTCTACTACTACTACTACTACTTCCACTACAACTTATACCACCACATCTACTACTATTTCTACTACTACTACTACTTCCACTACAACTTATACTACTATTTCTACTACTACTACTACTACTTCCACCACTCTTTACGACGAGCTCTGTGCACTCTCTGCTGTCTGACTCTACCAACATTTGTATGTTCTTTTGCATGTACAACGTGTGAATGCGATTGGACGCCACAGAGAAGGGCATACTGAAGAAGCACGGCTACGGACTTGTGCACGGCGAGCAGCTGAAAGACAAGTGGTGCGATGACAGCCAGTCGGACAATCTAGAGCTGATCACACAGGACGGCACGCAGGCGTCAACGATTGGTGGTGCGGCTGCCTCGGAGGTGGAGCGTACTCTGAAGTCGCTGAACGGCTATCACGAGGACATTTTGGAGGCACTGCGTAATGCCGCCTCGCATCGCGGCACCGGCACTGGCAACACGCCCGTCGGCAGCGGCAGCCTCAGCGAGGAGATGCTGCGCAAAACACTGCAGGACTGCAGCAACGCCCAGCTGGGCTACTCGGCGGAGACGTACAAGCGGGCTAGCGGTTCGAAGTCGAGCTCGCGCGAGAATATCTGCGACAGCGCCGCAGCGCATGCCATTCTGCTGGATGGCAGTGGTTCCGGGCTCGGTGGCCTGACGCTGGGCCCCGACATGAGCGGCGTCCGGGGTGTGGGCGGTGGTGTGGGCGGTGTTGGCGGCGCTGCGGGCTTGGGGAGTGGCATCGGCCATGGTGGTTCGCTCATGCACCACCATCGATCGCAGCATCAGCTACATCAGCCAGCTGGACTGTCTCTGCAGCAGCAGCCGACGGACGAGGATGACGCCCCATCCACTGGGCCGCTGCGTATACGCAATCTGGAGGATCTAATCAGGCAGCTGGAGCACCACTCGTCGCGTCACATGAGTCCCAGTGGCTCCGAGGATATACGCATGTCGGAGACCGAGGCCGATCGTCACTATAGATTAGATAGTTCCGCTGCTTGTAGTGAGTCCTCGCAAGGGTTAGTTTCGAATTCGATTCTTTGATTTCGATTCCGATTACGATTCCGATTACGATTTCGATTACGATTTCGATTTCTATTTTGTATTTTTATTTAATGCCAATCCAAATACCCAACAAATCCCGAACCAAACAATTAACGCCGAGTCCGACAAATCCGATAAATGCTTCTAGGAGTTACATTTATTTTGCATCTAACACAGAGACACACACACACACACATACAGATACACGCATACGCCTAACCTTACTCGTACCTTGTTTGACTTAGCGTAGGTTTTGCTGGTACTCGTACACGTACTCTAATATGTTATGGAATGTACTCAACAGCTGTGTGCATTGCGATTGAAACAAAAACAAAAACATAAAACGTATGTACTTTAATAGAACAGTACCGAAATGCTTGTCTTATAACCGCAATAAGTATTATTTGTACTCGTTTAATCGTATCACCCAAGTTGTGCATAAACTTAATATACAATTTCTATATAATCTGATCGAACGTAGCGGCAATTGCTTCACACACTTATTAATGGCGTTCTAGCGTTTAATCAACATATATGGCTTTAACATTCTTCACAACATTTGCAGACATTTTCCAACATAGAGCAAGCTGGAACCAGCGCATTTAACATACAACATATACACAACACACAACAGACACACACATACAATAAACAAAGATGAGCATGTTCGCTGTCCGCTTTCGGACTGCTGATATTTACATACTGAACTTTAGCCAACGCAAATTTCTATTCGCATTTCTTGCAGGCTTCAGACTGGAATATCTTGTGTGATAAAGGTTGGTTTCACAAGCAAAAAAGAAAAAAGTAAAGAAAATCCTTGAAAATGGGTTCCCTTTCACATGAAACATCCATGGACCCTTCTCTCTATATAGTCAGATACGACATAGGGTTCGCTCTCCTCTGACTTGTGACCAAATGGTTTTTGGTATATTATTTAGTATTTTTTTTCAAAACCATTTTTGTTGTACTACTGATTATAACAATATGTCGTCTGTGTTATAACTCGGTCTCGGTCTCGCTATCCCAAATCCCATCCCGTTTTATCATTTCTGGTTTGGTTTCTTTTCGTTTGCCTTGCTCAATTATGCTAAAGACTCTTTGATTGCTCTCTGCTTTTTGATCTCGCCAGCTCGAATCAGCAAGCAGCTCAATCTCAGAAAACCGCTACAATCCACCCGTCTTACAGCAGCCGTTGTCGGCCCCGCTCGGACGAGGACTCGCGCTTTGCCTACGGCGGACGCTATCGCACGCAGGCGCCCACTGGCCGCCATACAACGCATCAGTCGCACTCTCCGCACGCATTCGGACACCATACACACCATTCGCACGCCCATGGACATGCCACACACGGACCCCATTCATCGCACCACTCGTCGCACACGCACCTGCACCAGGATGACGAGGGCATCTATGAGAGCGCCGATCATCATGAGCGCGGCGCCCTCGACACGCGACTCGATCCACAGGAAACGCCCGAGAGCGAAAGGTAAGTCTCTGTCTCTCCACCTCACTCACTCACTGTCGCACCCAATCACACCCAATCGCCTCCCATTCGCAACAGCCCATCGCAGTCAGTCAGTCAGCCGTCCATCGTCTTAACATCAAAAATTCCTTTGTCAGCTCTATAGATCGGCTTTAGTTTGTGATCTCTCGGTATACAGAGATGAGATGAGCTGCTCCCTGGGTCTTTGTTTTCTTCGGTTCTTCTATTCTAACTATTTAATAGTTATTTACATTGATCTCTCTATCATCTAGATTAATTCCATATCTAAATCGAGTTCGAGGATTCGTAGGAAAAAAATCATGCAACCCACTACCCCTTCTTCATTTACTTGTCTCCTACCTCATGAACTAAGATTGCCATAAGTTCCTCAATTCATCAGCTCACTCTCAATTGCTTACCCCCTCAATTGATCCCTCTAAGTGTCTTTAAGGACCTTACACCTTAGGCTTTAGCATCCAGGAGTTATTACAGGATTTTGTAACTACCCATCCTTTGGTAGCTAAGAGAAACGAATATCTCCCTTTAGTAAAGGACTTTTCCCCAACCTCCAACCCTGCTCCCACCCTGATATTGTGTGCATGTGTTCATTATCCTTAACATACGACTATGAATTTGTGATAAGGATTTCCGTCATATCGATGCTGTGATGCCTTGCCCTGCTTGGCTCTGATTGTTGAGTGCCTTTGCTAGCAGCCACTGTGTGTCAGCCACTCGATCAGCTCCGAGCGTGTCTCCGTGTCTGCTGTCCTGTGTGAGAGGAAGGTCAATGTGCCTGCACCAGTCCACCCAGCCTTACGGTCCTGTGTCCTGATGTGCCCCCCTTGTGTTCTTACCATGTACCGTTGTTCCTGTTACGATTATTATTTTCTAGTGATGACTTTATTCAAGCTCAACAACAGTTAGCCCGGTGGGCGAGTGAGGATGTGGTATCCGTCGTGGTATTGGACCAGCCGCAATCCGGCACAATGTCGGATTCCCAACAATCCAGCGGCGTCGCGCCCATGTCGGGAGCTACAACGAACAACGTTATGCACCATCAGCATCCGCACCAGCACCACGGCGATCATCAATCCTCCGCAGCGGCAGCAGCGGCGGCGGCGGCGGCGGCAGCCAGCAGCAGCTCTATAATGGCTATGGCAGTCGTCCCAAATGGTATAAATGTAAGTCAGAGGGACTATTACCCCTCGCCACCCTCAACGGAGACGGAAAGCAGTGGAAGTGTTATCCAACCAGCTACACGCCGCACGTTGCAATCGCAATCGGGCGACACGGCGGCCATAAGCCAACAGCAATTGCAGCTCCATCAACTGCAATTGCATCAGCATCAGCATCAGCATCAGCAATATCAGCATCATCATCAGCAGCCGCAGCAGCAGCAGCTGCAGCAGCTGCAGCCGCATCAGCATCAACAACAATCAGTCGATACCAGCAGCAGCAACAACAGTCAATCCGGACAAATAATCGAGAATGGCTGCTACCCGGAATATAAGCATTGACAGTTCAAACATCTCTAGCTTCAGACCAGCGTAAGGCTTTTCCGTTTTCTGGCCAATATCTAAATGGCAGGCAATCGTTCAGAGCAGACTTTATTAGGACTTCAGCATAACATTAACTAGTTAAAGAAAAGGAAAAAGTAAAGGAAAAACCAAAAAACAGAAAAGGAAAATGAAATTGAAAATGAAAATGAAAACAATACGAAATGAAAATGAAAGCAAAAGTTGAGAATAATACAATTAGCATACATACTCATATTTAATAACATACATACATACATTCATGCATACGAGTAAGTACTTACAATACACACACACACAGACACAGCTAGTTGTAGACTAAATGGGATTAGTGTAAAATTAAATTTAAAAGGAACAATGAGAAACCCGAAAATGTAAACCCAACCGGAGTAATTGATTAAAGGCCGTTGCACTCACACACACACACATACATACATACATGCATACATACATGCATACATACATACATACATGCATACATCCATGCATACATACATACATATGTACAGACATACAAAGTTACATACTTATGATGAACTCCATGCATGCAACATACACACACTGACAGCGAGAGAGACAGAGAGAGACAGAGAGAGATACAGTGAGAGAGAGAGAGAGAGAGGTGCGTGTATGCACGCGTTTGATTTAAATGTGAATTTAGCTTTAAGGATTTTTATACTTAACATAATTACATACCAGTATGTACATACATAAGTACCTCAGACGTGCCGGCGACGCCTGAACAGAAAGTAATATAAATTTAATGAGTGTAATAATTGTAAATACCAGAAGACATGTTGTCAAGCATGCACGCATACATACAGACGTTTGTTATGATATACATATGCATATATAGAGAAACAAAAAGCCGAGCTGGAAATAACTATAATAGACGTTTTGAAAGCACTTTCTAGGCTAAAACATACCCAACAGGCCCATTAATAATAACAATAATAATACCAATAATAATAATAATGATAATGATACCAATAGCTTAGCCAGCGGATATACGAAACATAACGAGTATTATGAAACTTTAAAAGACAAATCTGTGTAATGTGTGCTATAATAAAGGAGAATTTATTTCCTGTTCTAGAAATACAGTTTTTTTTGTCGTAGAACTATATGCATAAATATAACAAAAATAATATATATAAATATATACTAAATTATAGTTAATACTTAGTTCGATCTCTATATAGCTAATATTGCCAAAAACCGAACAGATGGAAAACACGAGAAAACATTGTACATAGGCGAATCATATTTACATATGTACAAGACCCCGTATCTGCCGTTAGAATTGCTGATAATGCAGATTGATATACATATATATATATATATATATATATATATATATATATATATATATATATATATATATATATATATATATATGTTTATGTGGATGCATGCATCCAGAAACAATATTATGAATTATATACTCTTGTGCACTCGCGTCATGCGCCATGCAAAAAAGTTACCCTTGATATGGGCAAATTTGATAACGACTGATAGATTTTGAGGCACTGTGCCGCCAATTCACATTGAATAACTTAACGGTTACCCATTATAATAGGCATAATGCGTTTTATTATGATAAGGCTAAGGCGGTTAACACACACAAACACACACAAACACACACACACGCACACACACACATACACAGATACTAAGAGTTAAGCCACACAATACGTCTGTAACAATAACAACAATTATAGATCTATTAACAGACTAATTAAGTAATTCATTCACTCACTCAGCTCACAGTCTTGCAGCCGACCAAATTTTCAATTTACATAATTAATATATATACGCATTCCAAGTATACCAAAATTACCAAATCATCCAAATTGAAATTATTAACGATTAATGATTAATATATATATATATATTAAAATATATATATATTTGGCGCTAACTAACACTTGGTATGTACACTAGCTAGCCCATTGATGACTAAAGCTATGATTAGTTCGAGTAAGATCACATTAGCTCACACAGTCAACACTCATTGTTCAGATAGTAAGATAAATGAATGATGTATGTATGTATGTATGTATGTATAAGTTAGTGCATGCAAGTGCTTGTTCGGCCAGAGAGAGAGGGAGAGAGAGAGGAGCGTGAGCGAGAGAGATGGAACAAAGTTTCAATAGTTAGTACATTACTTGATGAATGAATGTTGTACGAGTTCAATATTGATGTATGTGTGTCTGTTAGCCTTTAGCATATGGGAAGTTGAGGGACATGTTAGCATATGTAAATACAATACATAGCTAGCTAGTTGTTGATCCAATTGAGTATAGTCAAGAATCCAATAAGACGAGATGAAATCCGATGAAATCCACGCATACTTTTAAGGGCGAACCGAGCAAATAGTTGTATCTATATATATGTATGTATGTATGTATCTATATGTATGTGTGTGTGTGTGTGTGTGTGTGTGTGTGTGTATGTATGTATATTGCTATGCACCCAACATTTTCATAAATATTTATATGCATATGCATATGTATGTATGCATAATGTACGCATACGCATATATATGTACGTTTTATATATTTGTATGAGCCAATCTAATGGGGAATATGCACTCGGCATGTTTTCGGTCGAATTGTCCCTTCCAACATCCGCATAATTGTTTCTTCGTGTCAATTATAAGTAGATTAAAGTCGCAACAAAAAAACAAAAATACAATAAAAAATAATAATAATAATAATGAGAGAAAAAGTTCCCCCTGAACTGCATCCAACTAAAGGCAACATTTACATATTATTTGTTGTCAAATCAAAGATATATATACATTATATCTGTATAACAATAAGTATATCTGGCTGGGCTAGGATTTATCGTAAGAAGACCTCAATGTTATCATATGGGGCGCCATGCATTTCAATCGTTCATCAAACTGAATGGCCAAGTCACGTGTTCATCTCAACACAATCCAGATATTACTTACTAGAATACGCCCAGGAATGTTTTTTTTTTTGCCACAGTTGGGCGAGACTGAGCCAGGCGCCTTTTATTTCCCCAAAATCATTTGTTTTGTAATTTTGATCTAGAAAAATATTGGATGCCATTGATATTAGCGACTTTCTCAAAGGTGATAAGGAAAGTGCCTTCGATGGTCTTCTCATAGCCATCGTCCACTCTGACTTTGGCTGAGCTTTCTTGGATGACGATGAAGCGGCATCAAGTCTATCCCTCCAACTGATGCCGAACGGACAATGGACAGCGGACAGCGGACAGCGGGCAGCGGGCAGCATTCTTACACTATGTGGATGTAAAATGGCTTCAAGACTTTTCAGTATCATTCCCATGCTGATTTTTGTGTGTGTTATGTGCTAGAAATTGTTTCACCCCCCACCCAACCCCTCCCGCCCTCTTAGCGAATACCCAACTTGAATGCATGTTCAGAGAGATAAACTACAATAGTTAGTAATGCACATATACATACATATATCACGTGTGTATATGTATATGTATGTATGTCTGTATTGTTTGCACGGCAATTTGACCCGGCCAATGAAACAGAAATATCACACATGGCGAATGGCAAAAGGCGAATGGCGAATGCATGCGAGAATTCACTAAAAGAAAAAATTAACCAAAAACTCATCTAGACTCATATGTTTCCAATGACGACAACTTATAAGCATTCATACATATGATAAGTACTCCTAACTATACGAATACATACTGCACACAAATACACCTACACACACTCACACCCACACACACTCACACACAGATACGCTCTGCATACTTATTGGAGTGTGTGTGTAACATGTAAAAATGATGAGAATCAATACCTTCGGGAATTTAGTATTTCATAAAGCTACAAACTTAAAAAAGAAAAATGAGAAATGAAAAATGAAAAACAAAAAATTAGAGAAAATGAAAAAATGGAAAATGGAAAATTTGTATTTTAATTATAAGTGTTAAGACATAAGACAGCATGTGACTCAAATTGATTCAAGCGAAGCGTACAAATCCGCGTGCATGTGTCTAGGCATGCACACGATTGTGTGTGAGAAGATATATACTAACAAATATACATATACACATATATAGTATATGAATTATGAATTATACTAAGTAAGTAAATTTCTTAATGATATTGATTGGTTTTTATTGTGACAAGCGCAGTCGTAGCCGGCTGCTAAATATGATATTATCTAAGCTAGATTGACTAAAAACAAAAGGTATTGTTATTGATATACATAAATATACACATGCAACAGCGCAGACACAGTGGCGCGCAAATAAATAAGTAAATAGGCTAAATATTTGAATAAATGAATTAGACACTTACCAATAAGCAAATAAAAAACTAAAAAAAAAAAAAAATACAAGAAAAAAAAACGGTACACAGGAGATTAAAAAAACAAATGCAAATGAAAACAACAACTAAAACACAATTAATTGTTATCTTAAAATCAAACTTAAACAATAAACAAACAACAACAAAACAACAAAACAAACAAACAACAGCAACAAGAACGTGAGAGCAGCAATAATAATAATAATAATAAAACGCAAAAACCTTATATGAATATGAATTTATAAGCCAATGAATGCTCAACACACTCATGCGCACACACAAACACACACTCACTCACACACACTCACACTCACACACACGTAACTACAACAACAAGCTCATATGAAATATACTTAGATACATACTTAGTCCAAATTGATGAAAAAACCAAAAATAAATCATAATACAAATCTCACATATCGCATATATATATATATATACATGCTATATATGTATATATATGTATCAATAATATGTGCTTAAACCAAAAATTGCTGCTGTTGACGGTCCTCAGTTAATGCCCGAACTTCTGATCCGGATTCCTAACGCTAACCGAACACAAACAAAAAAGAAAAGAAAAGAAAAAGAAAACTGAAACGAATTTAAATCTGTTGCTAATGCATATATGATGTATACATATACTATTAGATCTCGATTTGCTGATCTTTAAGTGTTTCACTATCATTTCACTCGGGTATACGCGCAAGATCAGACATTTCTTTATACCACTTCCAAGGGAACCGATGGTCGAAAATATATAAATATCAAAAACAAAATGATATTAGATATATTCCATTCATAAGATTTGACGTGCATTATAAAAGAAAATATCAGAGCAAGCATTATATAATTCTCTAGCAAGATCAAATACAATCCAATTTTTTTTTTTATCATTTTTAAAGCAGTACAAAATCAATATACTTATACAAATATACATATACACACGTATGTATGTATATTTGTTTATATATACATATGTGTGTGTGTATGTGTATATGTAAGTATATTGTTCAAATGGAATTGAGCATTTCCAATCCAGCGAATGTTGCGATTCGTATTTAAATCTGTATTGATGTGTGTACACACTGGCAATTTGCGAACCAGTTCATATACACATGTTGCAAGAGTTGATGGAAAGCAATAAAGGCGCATCAGAAGTTTGGCACACACACACACACACATACACACACACACACACCCACACACACAGTAAAGACCTCACACCGTATGTTTGTCAAGGAATATTAGAAAAGCAACAAATATTGGAGAGACGAGTAAACAATGTTCATTATAATAAACTTTTTGAAACCATTTCTAAAGAACTGTTAACTGTTAATAAACTTAAAATAATAAACAAATATTAAACAAACAAAAAACCAAATGAAAGTGAAAATGAAATACCAGAAAGCAAAAGAAAATAAAACAAAAAAAAAACAACTGAAATGTATGGCGCTTAACACAATTAAGATAAAGATTAATGAATTATATGTACATAGATACATACGTGCGTTCATATGTATGAGGCTGAGGAGAATTAAATAATAATAATCTAGCTGTAAGTTGCCAATTGGATGCAAAAATGGTCCATAATGTGGTCTAAAGTAATTTAAGTAAACATAATAAAAACAAAAAGAAGAAACAAAATTAAAAAAAAAAAACTAACAACTAAGCGTAATACAACACAAAAGCAAAAAAAAAAAACAGCCACAAAACATTCAAAAACCAATTAAAATTTATTACAAAATAAAATATGAAAGCAAAAAAAAAAAAAAAACAAAACATCAAAATTTAATATATGTATATGTTTTTATGTTCCCACTAAGGCAAAAATGCGGCAACAATTTGAATATGCTGCTGCACACACACACACACACACACACAGACACCAACACACACACACTCACACACACACACATACACATTCATATGTGTGTGTATTTATTAAGGCACACACACACACTATGTACACTTTATAGTACATACTAATTTAAGGCAGTTCGTTTAGTTAGAATTCACATATAATTTTTTCGCTAATTCTCAATTCTCTTTTACAAGCTAACCCCAACTAACATCCGTTCTATGTCTATGGTTTGTGCTCACTGCTATAGCAACTTGCTGCCATATCAAATATATATACATAAATATATATATTTTAGCTTAATAACTTTTCATTCGATTTGTACTCTACACACACACACACACACACACACATACGTTTGATATTTTCACATGCAACTGCCAAAGAGATGGTGAAGATGCTCTCCGAATTCAAGGGTTATTATTAACATGCATGTTCATATCTATGCCAAGTTGTGGCACTATATGCCACACACACACACACACACACACACGCACACACCTACACACACAACCACACACACACACACGCACACACATGTTAAGCTATGTATATTATGTAAAGATCAAATTGAACTACAACAAAATTACATTTTATACATGTTTTTTGACATGCGTGTGCATGCGTGTGTGTTTGTGTGTGTGTGTGCGTGTGTAAGTTTACACTCGTTTATATACAAACAATTCAAAACCAAACTACTTTTTATATGTATAACTATAGATATTTTAATGCATTAACTATAATTTAACTGTCTGGTGCGATGAAACAAAAATGAAAAAAAAAAAACAAAAAATACCCTAAAAAACCAAAAAAAAATATATTAAAAAATTTTTAATAAAATTTTGCTGGCAAAATTAAACATATATATATATATATTTGTGTATATGAAAAATGTTATACAATTGGCATCAAGCTTGAGCATAGTTCCGCATTCGCATCCGTCTCTAGGCAGAGCTCAGATCGCTTTTCGAGGAATCGCTGATTGGATTGGCAGAGCTTGGTCGAATCCTGCCGCGCCAGACAGTAAATTATTAACAACGGGCTAAACGACGAGCTATGTTTTGGCTTCAGTTCAGGGTTGAGCTCAGACACAGGGCTATAGTTAAATGCAATCGCACGATTTTCACAACTTGGCTATGCTAATGCCATATTTTGTTCTACTTTCAGATACTATCGCTAAGCAATTCGCCAGAATTCGCAGTTGATGCTGGCCAAAAAATCTAACTCTAAGCACGAGCTACGGCAGCTGCACCTCAAAAACAGAAAAACAAAACAAAAACAAAAACAAACAAACAAAAAACAAAACGAAAAAAATGCAATTCTTCTACAATTTGGTTGAGCATTTTGACTTTGATGTGATAAGAATGATAAGAATAGAACGCATTATTTGCTACAACTTTCCCAAATAGTTTTCAATTGTTCTCGATGTGGAATTGTTTTTCTTTTGTTTTTGATTTCTGGGTGGACTCGAGTCTTTCACTGCGGGTCGAAATTGAATTGGTCTATTTCAGCACTGCAGAGTTGTCGAGAACGTTGCGGAAATGGGAGTAGAAAACTCGCTTGTCAGCTGAACCCCGAGAGAACCGGGAGAGAGAGAGATAAGATATCTGTCTAAATATTTGTCTCTGTTTTTACATCTCTTCTGGCATTCATAAACATCATTTCTATTACAAAAAAATTGTATTTCCATTCAAATCCTTCGATCAAACGTGTCTACAGCCGCCCATCATTCCTCTCCATAGCTGTTAAGTAATGCTGATGTTGCAGCAGATGATGCATCAAATCCTTCAGTAGTTCATATGCAGATTTTTATTTAATAAATTAACAACTATTTATATGCATAACACAAAACAGACTTTTGAAATGTGGAATCTTGGGTTTTTTGGTATGAAAAGTATAGAAAAAACTAAGTGATAGCTGTCTATATATAATTTTCTTAAATTATAGTTCAGTGTATTGTTCGGGAGGGTGTAAATTCGATTCGGTCAAATGTGAAAGCGGGAAAAAATGTAAAGCATACAATATCATCATGGATTATAATAAATATATTGCAGTCAATTATATTTAGCTGGAAAAGCAGATGCCAGAACTCTGAAGTCCCCCGATGTAAATATAGGTACTCGCACAAATAAGTCGTAATGCTGAAACTGGCAGTGTTGCAAAATGCTAAAAGCGTGGAAAATATCAACCTAATGCCTCGCCAAGTGTAGTAGGTAACTGAGCGAATTCCATATGAGTCGAATATTTTGAGTTCTCTAATAGAACTCAAAATATTTTATATTCCTTAATAGAACTCAAAATATTCGACTTTTTCTAACTCTGACCCCATTTGCAGAAGCTGAAAAGTTATCAGACAACATCAATTCCTTGTTCAAGTATAGTCATATTGATCGCCATTTTGAATATGTGCAATAATCGTTTTTTGAATTTCAGTTGCCAACTATCGATAGTTTTCAAGTGCTGCCTATCGATGAGGTTAGAAATGTGAGCGCCAAAGCAGTTCGCGCTGACCGTTTTATCTTTTGAAATGAAAGGAAACTAGTTTTTAACTAAAGTTGAAATTGATATCTAAAAAACATTTTAAATATAAGAAAAATTAAAAACAAAAATGTAAAATAAAAAATAAATAATTTAAAATTAAATAAATCAATGAATTCCCTTCGAGTTGCAATAGTTCAGAGCATTCAATGTGCTTTCAGGTGACATTTGTCAATCTCCTCTCGAATGTCAATGAATATTTAAAGGCGAACGATTACCGAAAGAATATAATTGAATGTTGCTTAATAACTTGGCTAAGCAATAAGCGGCAATGCGTTTATAAATAAATAATCAGCTAAGGCAAAGGGGGCGTGGACGCTGTGGGGGATCCTTGTCGAGGCCATGTTGGGATGCAGCAGCAGCAGCAGCAGTGGCAGGTATTGGCCACAGGTCGCGTTGCATGTTGCAAGCAGAGTGTTGGGTTTGATGGATGCTTTGCGCATGCCAGACCCATTGGCCGTCTGTGTGCCAAGCCAGAGCCGACTTAGGCTTGTCTCAGCCGCCTTGTTGGGATTTAGACGGCGAGCGTGCAACAGCGACGAGCGCAACGTTTCTGCCCGGCGCATCACAGCCAATTTGCCATTTACGGATTCCAACTTTGATGGATAGCTTGTTGCTTGGCGCGTAAGACGCGGGGAACGAGAAGCGGGACACGGGACACGGGTTGATAATTGGCAGTGCAATGATTATGCTGCGGATTTTAGCTAGGTAAGTAATTGACCTAATGTCATATTCAGTGCATTGCCTGCTCGACGGCTCGCCTACTGTTCAGCCGTTCAATCACTCAATCATTCAATCAGTCAATCACACCCCTGCCTGGGCACACGGGCACTTAGAGCCAGGCCAACAGCCAACAGCCAACAGCCAGCTGCATGGCTGTCAGACGCGGTCAAGTGGTCCGAGCCGAGGGACCGCACGGAATCAGCTCAAATACGTGCATACAGTGTGCTTAAGTTGATTGCCTGCCAGGCGAGACGTATCTCTCTATCTGGGCGCTTAAATTCAGATTCAATTAACACATTGCTCTCAGTCAAACTCCCGGGCAAACGAATGCCAAAAGTCAAACTCAGTTTCGAACAAAGCCATTGTGCGCCATGCTGCAGTTTAAGCCGTCTTGCTGTGGGGTGTTTGAGGACATACAGTGGTATATGTATGTACGTGTGTATGTGTGTGTGTGTGTGTGTGTGTGTGTGTGTGTGGGCTGGGGACACAAGTGTGTGCATAGTACATGTAACTATTATTTTGCGAATCAAGCAATTTTTGTGTCGCCAAGTGGGTGGTGGAGATTGACAAGCGCAAAAATGCTAAGTGAGTGCGCTTCACTAACCCAACCGGCTACACACGCTGCATTATAAAGTTGGCATAGCAGTTAGGGTATACGTATATGCATATATAGACATACATGTGCATATCTCTCTATGCGCATTTTGAAAGGAAGTAATTAAGCGCCTACATATGCGGGCACATATTTCTGAGTCCATTGCATAAGACTAGCCCGGGGGCATGACATCGACATCGACATCGACACAAATTTTTGCAGACACTCACGCCTAAACGCCAAGATTACCCCAGCACATCATTGGAAGCGGTCGCAAGGTCGTGAACTGAATAACACGGTCTGGTTTTTGTTGTTGTTGTTGTTGTTGTTGTTGTTTTTTTTCTTATTATTAAGCGGTTCAAAAGCTTAAAAAGCACCCGCGGCCAGTAAACAGCACACATGGCACAGTGGTGCCAGAAATGTTTAGACATTACTCTGCTAGAGATATCCTAATTTCATGTCTCATCCAACTCTAAGGAATGATATATTGAGCAATATATGAACATAAATTGGTCTACATTTCAGTTAACATTTGTCTTAGATGTTGCTAACAGAATGTTAACTTGTGGGTGAATAAATGGATTTATAAAGTTGGTTATTCTGGCTCAAGTTGATAATGTTTCATCATATATTAATATAATATATTTATAATAGATAATACATTAATAATGAAAAAGAAGTATTATAAATTTAAGGTTAAAAATTTATTCAAAGTTGAGTTTAGTCAATAATATAGGATAGATCTTAAACTAATATAAATTTGAGTTTACTTTCATCATATGTGTAAGCAGAATCTTAAAAGAATTAGTAATATTTAAATGCTTATATAAAGTTTCGTCACATGATTGATCAACTTGAGTTTATTCCCATCATATCCCATTACATTGAATCTTTGATAAAAATATCAATGAAAATAATGATATTTACATTGTTTTATAAAATGTATTCTAAGTTCTATTGAGATTTACTGTAAATAAGATTTATCTGATTTAAAAATCATTTCTAAATGGTTTTCACTAATTCCCATAAACTTTAAATGTATGCTGAAAACTTCATTCTTTTATTTTCATTTTTGTTTTATTTATTTAAAATTTATATTTTTTTATTATATTTTATTTATTATTATAATATATACTATAAAATTACATAAAATAAATTTTTAAAAATGTTTCAAGTTTTTTTTTTAATTTTCAAACATTTTTGATTTCCAAAACCCTGCAACTTAATGTGTGTCTGTGGTTAGCTAACATACGTAAATACGCAAAACGCATGGAAACAGATTTGCATAGTCAGGGGCATACTGTACAAATTATCCAGGCATTCTTTTGTTATCCTGTAAACGGTATTTTGTTGTTGTTGTTGTACTTTTCGTGTTGCCAGTGACGCCAGCGCCGCCGCTGTTGCCATTGTTCAAAAATGTCACACTTTCTATACCTCTTAGCTGCTGCGTAAGCAGGTTGCATGAGCCTAGAGACTAAGGTAAACAAAAAACAATATTTATTCAAAATATTCAGTAAACTTAAATGAAAAAAAAAAAAAAAAACAAAAAATAAAAAAGTTCCAGAGTCAAGTCTTAAAGTGAACTTTTGCAGCTGCCTTAAAGGTCTGCGCTCTTAAGTGGTATCTCGTTGGAGGCGTTGCATGTTCTTGACTCACTTTGGCTTAACAATTTGCAGCTCAAGTGTTTAATTACTAAAACTACTTCAAGTGTTGAACAATGCTGAAAGCAAAACCCATGAAAATGATGAAACATGAATTGCTAGCATCGAGCTGTTGTTAGGCCGCTGCGGGACACTTCATTTCGCTGGCTTCGAGTGCTCAGCGGACAATTAGTGTTTTGGGCAGGGAAACAGAAGGGAATCAGAGTCTCAGATGCACTCCACACAGTCCTCCCGGTGGCCTTCACGTTCTTGTGTTCTCTATGTTATCTCTGTCTTACGGATATATGAACTCTTCCACACAGTTTCTTGATTTGCCTGAGCCTGCTCGAGCGGCAATGGGGCGAGGGCATTACCTCAGTGGAGTCGTCGCCGGAGCAGGTGCAGCTACCATTGCCTGCCACGACGCAGCCAAGCAAGATGCCTCTGATAACCAGCGAGTTCAAGGCCAGCCGCATATACGAATCCTTTCGGGCTCTCTCGACCGTCCAGGGCAAAAGTCGGCTCAGTCGGCGTTATGTGAACGATTCGAGCGCCTATGGCACGGGCGGCGCGCTGCGTAAGGCCCGACCACGTACGGCATCGGCGGATATGCTAAGCCGGAATATATCGAGCATTTTGGAGAACCTATTGAAGCGCTACGAGCAGTCGCAGCTGCCCACCCATGGCCAGGGCCTGCCGACGGTGGTGCGCACCAATATCCTGATACGCAGCATGGGACCCGTATCGGAGCTGGACATGGACTACTCCATGGACTGCTATTTCCGGCAGTACTGGCGCGACAAGCGGCTGAGCTTCCAGGGCCCCATCAAGAGCCTCTCGCTGAGCATCAAGATGCTGGACAAGATCTGGCGACCCGACACCTACTTCTACAACGGCAAGCACTCGCACATCCACACCATAACCGTGCCCAACAAGCTGCTGCGACTGGATCAGGATGGGGGCATACTCTATTCGATGCGGTAGGACTCAGAATAATCCCAATCTCAATTCGACAGCCCTTAAGCTCAATTCCCTTTGTAGCCTCACCATCAAGGCCACCTGCCCCATGGAGCTAAAGAACTTTCCGATGGATCGTCAATCCTGTCCACTTATCATCGGCAGCTGTGGGTATACGCCTATTCCCAGCCCATTCCTCCCTCAGTCAATGCTCCTCCTCCTTTGCAGATGGCTACACCAATCAGCAGCTGGTCTACGAATGGCAGAACCACGATGACGCCGTCTCCTTCGTGCCCGGCATGACGCTCAACCAGTTTGATCTGATCAGCATGATGCATCGCAACTTCACCTCCACGCGGCGCGAGGGCGACTTCAGCGTGCTGCACGTGGCCTTCAATCTTAAGCGTCACACGGGCTACTTCCTGATACAGGTGAGCAGGAGATAAATCTTTTCCCCCCTTGTGATTTGCTTAGTCTATGAACTGTCCAGGTCTATGTGCCCTGCATATTGATTGTGGTGCTGTCCTGGGTCTCGTTCTGGATACATCGCGAGGCGACCAGCGACCGGGTCGGACTCTGCGTGACGGCCGTGCTCACATTGTCCACCATCAGCCTGGACTCCCGCACCGACCTGCCCAAGGTGAAGTACGCCACGGCCCTGGACTGGTTTCTGCTCATGAGTTTCCTCTACTGCATCGCCACGCTGCTGGAGTTCGCTGGCGTTCACTACTTCACCAAGCTGGGCAGCGGCGAAATACCCCGGCTCGACGATGAGTGGGAGGACATTGGTGCGCTGGGCTTCGCCACGGGCGAAATAGCCGATGCGGCCGAGGCCAGCGACGACAGCGAGCCGGCCAACTCCGATAGCGATGTCTTCGTCTTCGCCGATCACGACACGCTGCACTGCGAGCTGCCTCTGCCAGCGGACCTCAATGGCGGGGGCTACCCCAAGCGCAACACCTTCAGCTGTCCCATTTACAATGTGAGAGAGCTCTGTTCTGTTACCATAACTGTGTTCCATCTTTGTATCTCTCCTTAATAGAATCAGCAGCAGGAGCCCGCACACATATTTCCCCGGCTCTCCTCGCACGCCTCGACCATGGAGCGCACCACCCAAACCGAGCCGCCCGCCGTCTCCCGCATGCGACAGATGTGGCTCTGTCTCAAGGGTGACGACAAATTCCGCAGGCAGCGTGAGCGCGACGCGGCCGCTGAAAAGAGCGGCCAGGGACGCCAGGGCGCCGGCTACGTGAACAGCATTTCATTGATTGATCGAGTGGCGCGCGTTGCCTTCCCCATGACATTTGCGCTGTTCAATTTGCTCTACTGGCTGGCCTACGGCATGTACAAGAAGGAGTTCTCCTGGTCCATGATTAAGGCCTAAGGCATTGGGCATTTTTACCCCCCCAGCTGGAGATTGGCGGAACGCGCACAAGATTCCCATACATCTATGCATGTTGTAGCTTGAAATTATTACAATTTTTTTTCCATAATCAAATAAAGTTGTGCTCTTAATCGATAAACGCGCGAAATGCACATTGTTGTAGCCTTATTTTGTTTGAGGCCAGTTCAAATAAGTTTGAACTTTGCAGTCAGGCGCTATTTACTACAGAATATTCAAAACGTGGACAGCTCCAAAAGCATTGCATGATATGGGTGCTACGTTCCCAATTTTTATATATACATTATATTTAGTAAATTAAAAGAGGAGCTCAATATTAATTTCGTCGTTAAATTTTCTTTTTGACTGTAAAGCAACAGAAAAATGATTTTTTTGTTTTGATTTGCCACGCCCACAGTGGGAGTAGTTAGAACTGCTATATCTTGTTTATATTGGATTGTCGACACGAGTATATATTCCAAATTTAAAATCCCTAGCAGTTTAAAGAAAAGGGTTTTCGAGATACCGCAGTTAGAATTTTCCATATTTCCACGCCCCTTTTATGCGGAGCGATAAAAACTGCAGGATTTATAAGGCGAGGTATATGTTATATTATAGATACATATACATATGTATATTTGTAATATCTGATATATATATATATATATATATATATATATATATATATATATATATATATATATATATATATATATATATATATATATATATATATATATATATATATATATATATATAAATATATATATTATAGATACATATATCTGATAAATATATTACAAATTTCAACTGCCTTGAGTACATACAGCCAGACGAACGGATGGATTGACGGACAGACAGCAATCGGACTTATACTATACGGACAATATACTCATTTTACTTTGTGAATAATGAACTTGATTTTCAGTTGTCATTTTTAACATTTTCCATCGTAGTCTTCAGTCTACTGCATCCAACGTAGTCACATGAAGTTTCTTGATTCTGAAAAGTAAACACCAACCCTCCGTCCAAATGAAGTAAAAACGCAGTTTGTGTAAAATATGTAAACCATTTAAATAACATTTCTAAGAAATATACAGTAAATGATCTCGATGATAGTGTGAATATTGTGAATAACCATGAAAAGCACTTGTCTGAACAAGAGTGAAATTACTCGCGACACGTCGAGCTGCTGCCGTGGATCGTCGATCCTCAATGCTAATTGTGCTGCGCAGCCCGGGCTAATATTTGTGGCCAAATGCATACCAATTCCTTGTACAATTTGGCTAAACTCGTACTTAATTAATCTGTACCTAAATTTTCAAATTACCGGGAACACATTTACTGTGATTTACCTATTGTGAATAGCAATACTAAACTATATATATATATATACTCATATGTGTGTGAGTGTGTGTATGAGTGTGTGTGTGAGAGTCGAGGTGTGTGTGTGTATATATATATTGCATATGTATATATGTATGTATATGTTGCGGGTTTATCATTCCATTTATATAAATTGGTCAATGTCAATAAATATATATATGTATATATGTGTACATATATCTATATATATACCATATAGTTAATCAGTGGGAGGGCAGCAGAGGTGGTGGCAATGATACTTGGGTAAGTACATGTTACTAACACTTTTAGCCACTAGCAACTACTTATTCTAATATGTAGAAGATCCAGTAGCCGAGATTGAAAGCACAAAAGCTAATCGGGAATATCAAGCGGGAGTACTTGTCGATAATGTTAACATCTTTGATTTTTGGTATTGTCGCCCGAATGGCCGAGGCGCTCTTCTTGATGGCGTGCATCATGCGTGGACGCGCTGAGATGCCTAAAGAGAGAGAGAGAGAGAGAGAGAGAGAGAGAGAGAGAGAGAGAGAGAGAGAGAGAGAGAGAGGGGGGCAGAGTTACAGTTAGCAATAGATGTTGCATCACTTTATCCAACTTACCTCTTTGGCCGCGATGTCGGAGCTGGCTGCGACCTGTTCCATAGTTGCGTGTTATGCGAAAACTCGGCGGAAACTTGGCCAAGTCCATCGTCTCGGTGCCAATGGAGCCGAGGGTTACATTGTAGTTACCTTTGCGCAACGAAGGTATAGGACTCATGCGTACGTCCTGCAGCTCGATAATGTCTTCAGTGGTTGAACACGTTTCGGATTTCTCCAATTTACCTAACCAAACACGAATGTTGTTAGCATTTCATTCATATTCTCGATCCTCTGACAGATCGATCGACCCACCTATTTTATGTCGATCACAATCCTTCAGCTTTTTAATCTTCTTCTTGGCCCGCTTGCCCCAGTACGTATAATTGACTGCGGCGTATTCGAGCAGCGCCGCAAACACGAACACGAAACACATCACCAAGTAGATATCGATGGCTTTCACGTAGGAGATGCGAGGCAATGAGCTCCGCACGCCGGTGCTGATCGTCGTCATGGTCAGCACGGTGGTGATGCCGAGCGCCACACGGGCGCTCGTCGCCTCGTGGTTGATCCAAAATGATACCCAGGATAGCATCACGATCAGTATGCTGGGCAAATACGTCTGGAACACAAAGTATCCGATGTTGCGCTGCAACTTGAACGAGAGCGACAGCCGCTGATAGACCCCAGTGGCCAGCCGCTCCTTTCTATCATTGGTCTCGTACCCAATGATCGTAAACTGTGGCAGTTCGGCGTCCTCGACACCGCGTACCGGCGTTGGCTTCCAGTACATGACCACATCGCTGACCGTGTAACCATCTAAGAGACACGAATCGGAAGAGGTGCAAAAATACATGTGCTGTATGTATATGTAATATATTTTAGGGGCTATCACGCCTCCGTTTCGCATAACATAATTTTGTGAAACTTATTTCGTAATATAGTAGGCATCGATAGACGCCACTCAGTTATATAAAACGAGTAAACATAGTATGCTTACTTTTAAAATTTGTTACGAAAACCAAGCTCAGCTAGCTCAGGACAAATTTTATTCATTTATTCTCGGCTGCTCGACGAGTTAGGAGCTCCTTTAAAATTTTCTCGTGAATCGTAAAATCGGTTTTTTTTTTCAACTTATTTAAAAACAATAGATTCTTACGGCTTTCAAGTATAAACATCCAATTTGTAATTGCTATCGTGAACCTCATCGTCAAGGACCAACAATGAAAAACAAGACTCGTTCTAAGAAACGTCAGCTTGCCAAGCCCAGGGCTGCCTCGGTAAGAGCTCAGTGCAACATAGTTCGATCGAGCTGGTATTTATAATTACTCGCAATACAGAAACTGGTGCAGCGTAGAAACAAACGGAAAATAGGAACGAAGCGCTTACCAACAGTTCGATTGGACAGCTCGATCCTATTCATTATGTTAAATAAGAAGCGCGTACGAAAGTCTAAGGCTGCCCTGAGGTCCCAGGAAAAGCCCATGTCATTGTCCCCCGATATGACGACCAACTGTGCAGAAACAAAACCCAGGTTCTGCACTTGTCACAGTAAGTTTCTCCACTGAAGCCCAGCGATATTTTTAATCAAATCTGACTTTTCTCCAGAGAAACATAAGCAAAACGGGGAAATCTGAATGACACCAAATGCACGGTATATCTGGACAAAATTTCGGTTTAATAAGTTGTACCAATAAAAATTTTAACTGTATAGCAGGGCTCTTCACGAGCTCTTAAACCAGAATTAAATTTGCTTATAACTAGGGGTAGAGCTTCAGCTATTAGAGATGTTGAACTATTTAGATTGGTTTATTACAAGTAAAATATTAAATTGTGTATTAGAGAGTGCTCTAGTCGAGCAGTCTGGACTAGGAGATATCCTGAACTCAATCATTCCACGGTTCTTTTATGCATACATAAAAAACAACACATATGTACATACATATATGGGAACCTAATTGTTGAGTCAGTTTTCTTGTATAAGAATTATCTTCATCAAACTTTAAGAACTTAATATTGACATTTTCACAAAGGCATTCTAGTCTGATTTCCCATTTTGAATGAGTTCGGGGCTAACAAATTGAGGAAATGTGGAGAAAGATGAGGAGGCAGCAACATAACTGCATTCTAATTTGTATATTGTTATTATGCGAACTACCTAAAAACCGTCATGAACCCACAAATCTAATTGGATTATGTTTTTTATTAAAATAAGGGCTTTTGTATTATACTTGTGTAAACTATAAACAAAAGCAAAGGAATTTGAATGTGGAACAGATGAGATAACAAAGAAAAGTAACAAAATTTTACTGGAATTGAATTTGTTACGAGTGCTTAATGGATATTTCTATATGTATGTATTGATAAAGCTTTTGTCTGGGCGTTGACTTACAGCTCTCGATTTCCACGGTGCAGTTCTGTGAGTCCAGTGGGTAGTAGTGCAAATCCATCATGCAGGCGAGTGTTGTGGTGAAGCGCATGCCGTAGGTAACGGCGCCATCGCCACCGAGACGCACCAGCTTATTGCGCTCGGTGACGTCGTGCAGAAAGCTGAGACAGATATGAATAAATATGAATATATATATGTATATGAACATATATGTATGTATATATGTATTTCGATTCATGTAGTTGACTGACCTGTTCTTGTCGTTGGCAAAGAACGTGTCTGGCACCCAGATCTTCTCGGCAAAGTCGCCAGATAGCGTCAGCACATCATTGACCCCATCGTCATCGGCATCGGAATCGTAGTACGGCCCGTAGATGTTGAAAGCCAGACGCTCGTCGCGCCAATACTGATTCAAGTACATTGTTATAGTGTAGTCCTGAAAACGGAATCGACAGTCAGTATTCTCTCGTTGTCGCTGTGTGACTTGACTTACCATATTAACCTCGGAGATCGCATCGAAACTGGCTATAGTCAAATCCATGCCCACGTGCAGCGGCTCGCCGCCAAAATTGGGACGCAGCCGTATATCATATCCTTGCAATATTTTTGAGATCGTCTGCGTAACATTCTCTAAGCGGCCAGCGAGCATTTCCTTGCGCTTGCATCTGAGAGAGAGAGAGAGAGGGATAGATAGGGATATATGTATGCATATAGGGAGCATTATTATAGATCACTTGCTCTGCTTACCGTACTACAGTTAGCTGCGCGCTTAGCACTAGCAGCAGCAATAGGCCGTAACAGACGCCCAGATGGCCAAGACTCGTCATATTGGCGGCAGTTAACCGTTGCTGCTGTTGCTCTCCTCTCTGCGATTCTCAACTCGTTGGCATCGTCTCTGCGGATGCTTTCACTTTCATACCGGATGGCATTGCCTATCTTTTGAGTTACTTTTGCTGTTCGCTCTCGCTCTCGCTCACTCCTCTCGCTCTCTCACTCGCTCTTTTTCTCGTTTACTGCTGCATAGTTAGTCGCGTGTTTGATAACGATGCACAATGGTATATATATCTGTGGGGAGGAACATTTCGAACACGTGACTCACGGCTAAATTATGTCATTACACATACTTAAACTAATGCATGCCTAAATATGTTCTCAGACGCTCGAAGGTTTCTGTTGCTAATTGTTTTCTCGAGTCGTTCAATGGCATACAATATTCAGCAGTTTGATAAGTGTTTGTTTATATGCGCGTCCTTCGAGCTGCAAGTTCCTGCTATATATATTTATATATATATATTATTTTTTTTTGCTCAACTATCAATGATTTATGCTTATTCATAATAAATGCTGAGTTTTTATGTGTGAGCACCAAATGCATTTCTCTGAAGCGCACCATTGAATATAGACTCAAATGGCTTTCGCGTCTCTAATGGTTAAATAATGATAGACATTTCTCTGAATATATGTTGCACACACACACACATATATTTATACTCGAAAATCTAGCTCTAAGTATGCCTGAGTACATAAATATGTTTTCCCTAATAGCGTTTTGTGAGCGCGTCTCTTGGTTTTCCTGATGCTTTTCCTTCAAATCTATTTTTCTATTTTTCTATTTTTTTTTTTTTTTTTTTTTGCCTTTTATAGTATTTTCTGTTCGTTAATGTGGCCCTCATCATTGTTGCTCTGCTATAGACGTATGTGCGATTGTTTGTCTTTTCAGCGTTTGACCCATTTTTCTTCTATTTCAGTTTTTTCTTCTCTTCTTCTTTCACTTGCTGCAGTTGATGCCAAAGCAGAAAATACAAAAAAAAAAAACAAACTGTGCCGCATTCGGATGCTCTATTTTTAAAGGACACATTTATAGGCACGCACACACACGCACACACACACGCACAGTGTAAAATGTAATAAATATATGTATATATCTCGCTCTGTGTGCGTGTGTGTGAGTGACATTGCACACGAGCATTTTCGTCCTGTCTATAAAATTTCTAGCATATTAACGCGACACAGACAGCGCGCACACACACACACACACTCACTCAAACACTGGCTTAAAATATTAATTTGCTGTAGCCCACAAAACAAACAGACAAGCAGAACAACAACAAGCATAAATAATAACGCAACACCAAACGAATTAAACACGTCAAACGGGGCTTACAGACGCCCTCAAAATTCAAACAGAAAAAAAAACAACGAAAAAACAGAGCGAAAATTACGATTTCTCATTCACTTTTTCCCGCTCGTCCTATATCTAAGGTATATATGTATCTGTATCGCATCGCTGGGAGCGCGCGCGTCGTGGGCAGCAACAAAGTTGGCTGTGTGGAGCGGCGGCTACCGTTGCTAGCTAACGAATGATTACTGTCAGTTACCGTTCGTCTTCGGCTGCCACTGCCACTGCTGCTGCTGCTGCTGCTGCTGCTGCTGCTGCTACTGGTGCTGCTCTGCCGACTTGCTCTTGCTCTAATTGATGATGAAGATGATTATGGTGGGCCCACTCGGCGTAGGCCCTGGGCCTGCGCATATTACATTCCGGGGCGACATTCCACTGCCAGCCAGCACACGTAACCAGCGCGCTTTCATTCAGAATCACGAGATGCCAATGCTCATTTAGGGTTGTCACCGTCACCGTTTCGCTGCTGTTGCCTGGCGCCATCTGGTGTGCTAAGCCAGCACTCCCCCACAGACCCATACACACACACACACATGGGCAGAGACACGCACATGAGTAGCCTGCATAGAAGAGTGACAGCATTAATGTTAAGTATTTCAGGTCCTCTAGATGTACTCTAGTTTGCATCTCATTTGAATTGGACAGCTAGACGAGATATATATATGTATATATATACATATAGATGCTAGAAGAATCAAGAACAGTTATGCAAATGTCATGTCAACTATATCTATATCTATATCTATATCTATATCTATATCTATATCTATATCTATATCTATATCTATATCTATATCTATATCTATATCTATATCTATATCTATATCTATATCTATATCTATATCTATATCTATATCTATATCTATATCTATATCTATATCTATATCTATATCTATATCTATATCTATATCTATATCTATATCTATATCTATATCTATATCTATATCTATATCTATATCTATATCTATATCTATATCTATATCTATATCTATATCTATATCTATATCTATATCTATATCTATATCTATATCTATATCTATATCTATATCTATATCTATATCTATATCTATATCTATATCTATATCTATATCTATATCTATATCTATATCTATATCTATATCTATATCTATATCTATATCTATATCTATATCTATATCTATATCTATATCTATATCTATATCTATATCTATATCTATATCTATATCTATATCTATATCTATATCTATATCTATATCTATATCTATATCTATATCTATATCTATATCTATATCTATATCTATATCTATATCTATATCTATATCTATATCTATATCTATATCTATATCTATATCTATATCTATATCTATATCTATATCTATATCTATATCTATATCTATATCTATATCTATATCTATATCTATATCTATATCTATATCTATATCTATATCTATATCTATATCTATATCTATATCTATATCTATATCTATATCTATATCTATATCTATATCTATATCTATATCTATATCTATATCTATATCTATATCTATATCTATATCTATATCTATATCTATATCTATATCTATATCTATATCTATATCTATATCTATATCTATATCTATATCTATATCTATATCTATATCTATATCTATATCTATATCTATATCTATATCTATATCTATATCTATATCTATATCTATATCTATATCTATATCTATATCTATATCTATATCTATATCTATATCTATATCTATATCTATATCTATATCTATATCTATATCTATATCTATATCTATATCTATATCTATATCTATATCTATATCTATATCTATATCTATATCTATATCTATATCTATATCTATATCTATATCTATATCTATATCTATATCTATATCTATATCTATATCTATATCTATATCTATATCTATATCTATATCTATTTATAGATATAGAATTATCTATATATAGTGTATATTCTATGCCTCTCTCATTTCTCTCTCATATCTCTCAATCTTCTCTATGCAAATGTCTTAGCTAGGCTAGTTGCCTATATTTCTACCTATATATATATAGTCTCTTTCAGGCCTAGCTCATGCCTCTCTTAATACGGGCTTAGAGTGCGGGTAGCGGTCATGCTTGGGCTTGAATGGCTGACCAGGCAAATTGATTTTGGCCAGCTGTTGGGCATGGGCGAGTGAGAGTCAAGTTGTGCTCTACCCGCATGTAACTCAATGATAAAAGCTTCCACGGATGTGCCACAAACGAAAGCTAAGCGCAAATCAGAGAACTTTTGCCGAAAACCAACAACAAAAGCAAGAAAACGAAAAGCGAAAAACGAAAAACGCACAAAAAAAGAACAAAAGCTTGCTCAGAGCGAATGCGAGACAAGGACTACAGCATCAGCAGCGACTGCCGTTACAGTTACAGTTACATTGTTTTACGCAATAGCCTCTGCCCGTGTGCATCTGTGTATGTGTGTGTGTGTGCACAAGTGAGCGCAAGTCGCGTCCGTGTATGGGTGAGTTACGCTCGGGCCCATTCAGTAAGCCCATTGAGAAACCTTTGTGTGCGCCTTGTTTATGCTCAGCTAACGCTGGCTGCAAGCTTTCGCCCGCACACACAGAGACAGGACACACGCGCACAGGCACAGGCAGAGGCACAGACAGAGGCACAGGCTCACACACACACACACAGATACTTACAGAGAAGCGCGCACGCACACACACAGAGACATCAGAGTGTGTGTGTGGCACAATTGGCTCAGCTGCGAATTGGGAGCAGAATGCCGACTGATGCTGCTGCTGCTGCTGCCGCGAATCTGGTTATTTCACATTTTTCGTAGTACGGAGCACGGAAGCAGACGTTCCAAGCCTTGAGCTAACGCACGTACATCACGACGCTTCGACAACAACAACAACAACAACAACTGTCATAGCTACAACGACAACAACAAGTTACATGGAACTTCAGCAGGGACTTGGCCAATAGTACAAAAAAAAAAAAGAAAAGAAAAGAAAAACCAAAAGAAAAACCCAAAATCAAAGAAAAGCAAATAATAATTTTTATTTTAATTTTATCTTAAAATTTGTGTGTTATTTTTTGTAAGTGTTGTGCGAAATGTGAATCGATGAGGCAAGCAAAAGAATCATCAGAATTTCGAGCACATATGCACACGCACACACACACAGAGACACACACACACACATAGACACACTTAGCTAGTGCTGTGCGACTATTAATCAAAAATACAATTATAAATTTTGCATAAAATTGTGTTGACTAAACGGCTTAAGCCATTAAATACATAATATGTGTGTATCCACATACATTGTGCAGTTCGTAGGTGTGTGTGAGTGCGCATGCTCCACATAATATTTTATTTAGTGCAAGACAAGAAAAACATGAAATAAAAAGGGAGCAAAGAAAACAGCAGCACAACATAAATTAATATTAACCGCAGAAATAGAAAGAGAAAAATGTAAAATAATAAAAAAAAAGAAAAAACAAAAACAATATGAAAAGCAACTTTAATTGAAATGGCAAAGAAAATGTTCTAAAAATAAAATGCCGCCTCCGCATTCGCTGAGGACTTAGAGAGTGGGTGTTTCCCACGCCGGAACGCACACACACACACACACACACATACACATATACGCAGCAGTTATAAAGTAGCAGCAGCAGCAGCTAATGGCAATAACAGCTCTAAAAATGCAAAACTAATTAGTGAAACGGAATCAAAGAAATTTTCATTAAAAAGAAAAAATAAAAAATTAAATATATATTTTAAACTGTGCTGAGTTCTAACAGTTGCAACGGGCATTGTTTTCTATTTTTTTTTTCTCTTTTTTTTTTTAAACTTAAACGAAAACAAAAACTCTAAAAAATAAAATTTAAAATTAAAATTAAAATTCTGTCTGTCATTTCTGTAAAGCGCTCGCAGCGCTCACATACAAACACAGCCAGCGCGCTGTCTGTATGTCAGTTGCTCGCTTGTGCTACGGCAATATAACAGTTGAATTTTTAAAAGTAATTAAAACACACATACACACACACATATATAGACAGAGATAATAAGTTGCGTTTATCGATTGACACAGCCTCAACATGCTCCGCTGGATCCGGCAACTGCATAAATAACTAATGAAAATGCTAGAAAAAAACAAAAAACAAAACAAACAAAGGAATAACAAATATTAAAAGCGCTTATGAAATCAAATGAAGACTGATGTATGAAATGTGTAACAAGTGATATTGAAACTTGAGCCGAATCGTGGATTAGTGCCGACAAATGTTTTATGCAAATTGCGTTTGCCTCAAAACGCCCAACAATAGCAATAACAACAACAACAACAACAACAACAGCAACAGCAACGGCAACAGCAACGGCAACCTCAACAACAGCAAGTTGGCGTGCCAGGGTTTACCGTTGTACATATGTATGTATGCCACAGTGCATATGTATGTACATACGGTCTTGTGAATGTGACACCTACGCAACGCGAAGCGCATTAAAGTGCGAGCACAGCAACCGCCGCCGCCAACACAGTAGTCCAACTCCAATCAGTAGCGCGTCACACGCACGCGCCAAAAACCGCTAAAACAAAAAGAGACAACAACAGCAGCAGCAGCAGCAGCAGCAGGAGCAGCAGCAGCCACAGAAGCAGCGCCAGCAGCAGCAGCCGCAGCAGCAGCAGCAGCAGCAGCAGCGCCGTGCGTGCGCTCCATTGTGTGCGTGTGCCTCTGCCTGTGTCTCTGCCTCTGCCTCTGCCTGTGCCTCTGTCTGTGCGTGCCTGTGTGTGTGTGTGCGTGCGGTGGCAATGTATTTGCTAGCCTTGCCGTTTTGCCCTTTGGTGTGCCTGCTATGCTTGTGTAAGTATATTATCTCTGTCACGTACATCCTCAACATACAGACACACACACACACACACACACGAACATACATGCATATACACCCACACAGCCAGCATGCTTTTGCGTACTTATCAATGAAAATTGGTATTAGCATTAGCATTAGAGCATTCCCTAGAGATTAAGTGCAAATTTTAAGCGATTAGCCAACTAGGGGCCGCGACAGGCATTAATAAACTGTCTATTTTTAAATGCCATATCTATATATAGCATACATCTATATATACATATATATATTATATATGCTATATATATATATATATACTCTTAGCATTTGATATACACATAAATTCCGCGTTATTTTCGCCTACTTCTCTCTCTGTGCCTGAATAAGTTTTAATTGAATATTTAAAGTGTTTACTTTGCATTTGTTTCCTTTCCATTATCTTTCCAATTTTCTTTGGAGCACTTCATTTTGTGTATCCACATAATTAGTATACGCATATGTATGTTTGTATGCCTGTGTGTGTGTGTTTGTGTGTGTTTGTGTGCACCGCGGTGCGTTTGCTACACCTATGTGTGTATACCACCTGTTAGTTATTAGCCCACGCACATTTCCAGCCATTGGCACATGTGTATGTATGTATGTGTGTATGTATGTATGTATGTATGTATGTATGTATGTGTGTATGTATGTGTGTATGTATTTGAATTTTGCTATTCAAATAGTTTCGATAGTTAATGTGAAAGAAGTGCTGAGTTGTAATACATCGAAAATTGTCTAAATTATTAAATTAAATTAGTTAAAAACTAGAATTTTAGAAATGAATTAATTAAAATATAATAATTTATATATATATATATGTATTTTTTAAAATTTATTTTTTTTTATAGTTATACCAATTATAATTGGAGGGTTTGGAAATTGATTAGTTCCTTTAATATTGGGAGCTCCTGATATAGCATTTCCCCGAATAAATAATATAAGATTTTGATTATTACCTCTTGCTTTATCAATAGTTGAAAACGGAGCCGGAACAGGGTGAACTGTTTTCCTTCATTTCAAGAACTTTGAAACAGCAAAAATAAAATATATAAATAAATTGTTTTTTTTTTTTAATAAATTAATTCCATTTAAGAATTTAGTTTTTAGCCATTTAAATAATAATAAAATAAAAAAAAAAAAAATAAATTGATTTAGTTTTAAAAAATAATTCCATTAAAAAATTTAGTTTTTAACAACTTATAATTAACAGCTTAGTGATTTTAGAAACTAACATTATTTCTTATAACACTTTTAATTATTAAAAACTATTTTGAAAGTCAAGTCTTGCATATAGAGCACTATGTAAATTTCTAGAGGAACTTTTCAAATTTCAAACAAATTCTCAATCTACATAAATATAAATTTAAGTATATAAGCAGATAAATATATATTTGTGCTTGGGTATTGACAATTTCTTGGGTTTTGTAATCAAAATAGTTTCGTTTTTTATAGATTTGTGAATTTTTAGAAATTATTTTAGTATTATCTAACAAAGTTTAAAAGACTATTTTTTAAATCCTTAACAAAAACCTTTAAAAAATTCAAATTTTTTTTAAATTCAGTTTCGTATGCAAAATGATGTTTTTTTTGATGAGTCTTACGTGTGTTAATGGAAACTGAAAAAGAGAATTCTTTGAAGAATCTTAAGAGTAATTAAAAGTTAAAAAAATCAATAAATAAAAATTTAAATTAAAAATTAAATTTAAAAAGAGTAAGAAAGAGATACAAAAATGATTAAAACTAAGTAATAAATAAAGAGATTGAGTGAGAGAGAATAAAGAAAATAGTGAACATTACATTGGGGAAGAGTTTGCCCGAAGAGCAACCCTCCGCATAGCTGTGAATGAATTAAAATCGTAGATTTTATTATAGGAAAAGAGAGTTATAAATGCAAATCTATATATAAAGGTTATGTGTGTATGGCGCTTCTTCAGAACCGTACCCTTCAAATTCTCCATTAATATAAAATATTTTCTACATTATTCGAGCTGAAGTCTGACATTATGTTGTTTTAGTAAACTTTACATCATTCTTCCTGGTCACAACTCAACTCTGTATCATTCCTGAAAATATTTTATAAAAAATTTGAAAAAAAAACTTTTAATATTCGATCTACGTCTCCAAATTCTATTGTTCATATCTCGCTCAATTTGGCTACCAAAGTTGCAGCATTTATTTAAATGCGCAACAAAATTGATATTCTTTAAGAAAACAAATTCCATGGAATGAGACAAAGCATAATCCTTTAACGAAAAATCAATGATTAAAGCTTATTTTGATGCTCGGCAATCCGACTTAAAACTGACAGACAGACAGACGTATGGCAGCTGTTGTTCATTTTCTTGGAAACCAAGAACTCACTGGAAAAACCACTTTAAGTGACGTTCGAGCCACGCTGAGAAAAGCTTTTACAGTGAACTACTTTAATAGAGATGCACGGGAAATGGAAAACTTGACATTGACTGTGAAAAGCATAGCATACTTTTCTGCGTATTCACTTCATACAATCCAATTACAATATAGTCTTGGTTAGTTATACTAGTTACTCATGATATTCATATCTTTCCTTTCAGGTCTGGGAATCGGCAATCTAACTCATGGACTTGGTGAACAGTATGATCGTGGCCTAAATAATCGCGGCGGCGGCGCCGAAAATACGCAAGAACGTCCACAGCACTGGTATCAGTCGGCGCACCCGCGCTCGGCCAATGCCAACGGACATGGTGTGCTCGAGGATGAGTTAACGGATGATCTGTTGCACAAGGAGGATGATCATGATTACCTAACCGCATCCGACTATCCGCCGCATCAGGAGCTGGGTCATGAGCACGAGCATGATCACGAGAGTGAGAGTGAGCACGAGCACGAGCACGAGCACGAGCACGACCATGACCATATCGATGATAATCTGGAGGATAACGGAGAGGGCAGCAAGATGTACGGTCATGTTTATATTAAGGAGCCAATGATACCTCATAAGCCGAGCGTCACGTCCGGCACTGGCACAACTAGCTCAGGGGACACTCCCAAGTTCCGCAATGTGGGCGCCCAGGGTGGGCGTGGCGACATGTATGTGGTGCGCGAATCGGACCGCCAGACGAGCACGCGCGGCCGCGACGGCTTCGTCGCCGGAGCGAGCAACAAGCAGAAGGGCTTCCGGCCGTTCGCCAACCGGGTGGTGGTCCATGACGATCCGCGGCAGCTGAGCCAGCCCGGCGACGGCTACAGCGCTCCGCCGTCCACTGGCTGCCACAACACGTGCGAGGAGTCGCAGTGGCAGTGCAGCAATTGCCAGTGCATCGAGGCGCACGGCCGGTGCAATCGCGAGGTGCAGTGCACCGACGGCAGCGACGAGTTCGACTGCGACAACATGGACGACATGATGTCCAAGCTGCAGAAGGAGTGCGAGCAGAGCGGCCTGCACGTGATGTGCCCCAAGACCTATCGCTGCATCAACAAGGACTGGCTCTGCGACGGCGACGACGACTGCGGCGACTACTCGGACGAGACGCACTGCGGCGCCCGCACCAACTGCACCGAGGATCAGTTCGAGTGCCAGAACGGCTTCTGCATCCAGCGCCAGTGGCTGTGCGACGGCGAAAACGATTGCAAGGACTACTCGGACGAGGCGCACTGCAATCGCAGTAGCTGCACCGACGAGCATTTCACCTGCAACGACGGCTACTGCATCTCGCTGGCCTTCCGCTGTGACGGCGAACGCGATTGCGATGACAACTCCGACGAGCTGAAGTGTCCGGCCGTGATCAACAGCTGCCCGGAGGGCGAGTTCAAGTGCCGCAGCGGGCTGGGCGGCGCCGGCGGCCCGAGCGGACAGTGCATACTCAATCGCTTTCGCTGTGACGGCGACAACGACTGCGGCGACTGGAGCGACGAGGAGAACTGCCAGCAGAAGCCGTCGCAGTGCACGTCCGGCGAGTTCAAGTGCGCGGACGGCACCTGCATACCCAAGCGCTGGAAGTGCGACAAGGAGCAGGACTGCGACGGCGGCGAGGACGAGAACGACTGCGGCAACATGAGTCCGGAGCATCCGCTGACCTGCGGCCCGGACGAGTTCACTTGCCACAACGGACGCTGCATCCTGGTGAGTAGAGATTCCGTTTAGGTCCGGCTCAATTCTAATCTTCATTCGCCCGCAGCGCACCTGGCTCTGCGATGGCTATCCGGACTGCTCGTCGGCGGAGGACGAGGTCGACTGTCATCTGCTATGCGACGCCGGACAGTTCCTCTGTCCGGCCAAGAAGAACATCACGAACCTGAAGTGAGTAGCCGTAACGGAGTCTGATCTTTAATCAACTATATCCACCCATTCTCCTCCAGAATCTGCGTGCATCAGAAGCACGTCTGCGATGGCCAGAATGACTGTCCGCTGGGCGAGGACGAGGTCAACTGCCCGGTGGAGCAGAAGTGCCCGGAGCCGCAGCAGTGCGAGCAGCTGTGCATCAAGACGGCGCGAGGACGCGACGAATGCGCCTGCCGCCTGGGCTACCTGATGCACGCCAATAAGCGGAAGTAGGTTCCTCCGAACAATTCCTCCGGCCGTAGCCGTAAGTCTAATCCGTAATCCTCTTTCTCTCTCTCCCCCTCAGCTGCACGGACATCGACGAATGCCAGTACCTGACCAGCCCCGTCTGCTCCCAGAAGTGCCACAACACGCTCGGCTCCTTCGTCTGCTCCTGCGAGCTGGGCTACATACTGCGTCCGGATTTGCGCACCTGCAAGGCGCTGGGCGGCGCGATGACGCTCCTGGTGGCCAACAGGTGGGACATCCGGCGCGTTACGCTAAGCAATAACCGTTACATGGCCATAGTCAAGGGACTGCACAATGCCATCGCCTTGGACTTCCACCACCGGAAGGGTCTGCTGTTTTGGTCGGACGTGTCCACCGATGTGATCAAGATGGCCAACATCAATGGCACCCAGGTGCGCAGCATCATCAAGTGGGGCCTGGAGTCGCCGGGCGGCATCGCCGTGGACTGGGTGCACGATCTCCTGTTCTGGACGGACTCGGGCACGCGCCGCGTGGAGGTGTCCAATTTTCAGGGAAACCTACGGACGGTGATTGCGTCGAGCGATCTGGACAAGCCGCGCGCCATCGTCATCCATCCGGGCGAAGCTCTGGCATTCTGGAGCGACTGGGGACCAAATCCGAAAATCGAACGCGCCCACATGGACGGCTCGCAGCGGCAGGTGATCATATCGAAGGGCGTCACCTGGCCGAACGGCCTGGCCATCGACTACCCGAACAGCAAGATCTACTGGGCCGATGCCAAGCAGCATGCCATCGAGTGCTCCAACTTGGATGGCAGCGAGCGCATCAAGGTGCTCAGCACCCATCTACCTCATCCCTTCGCGCTGACCATATTCGAGGACACGATGTACTGGACCGACTGGAACACAAAGACTGTCTCAGCTGCCAATAAGATAACCGGGAAGGGTTTTCGCTCGGTGCACGAGAACTTTCACTTTCCGATGGACATACACGCCTATCATCCGGCACGCCAGCCGGACTATCAGGATCGCTGCCAGAAGGACAGGCGCGGAATGCGCGGCGGCTGCTCCCATTTGTGCCTCCCCAATCGAACCTCGCGCCGCTGCGGCTGCCCCATCGGGCTCTCGCTGAAGGACGACGGCAAGACCTGCAAGAGTGCGCCGGATAAGCTCGTCCTGGTGGCACGCCGCAAGGACATTCGGCTGCGCCAGCTGAACACGAAGCCCTCGGGACCGAACGATGTCGACATGATTGTGCCGCTGGACAACCTGAAGCATGCCGTCGCCCTGGACTGGTGCAGCGAGACGGACTTCATCTACTGGACCGACGTCGAGCGCAGCTCCATCAACAAGGCCCACCTCAATGGCAGTTACCAGCAGCGCGTCGTCCACTCGAATCTGGTTTCGCCCGTCGGCCTCGCCCTCGACTGGATCACCGACAAGCTGTACTGGACAGATCCCTCCACGAATCGCATCGAGGTGGCGACCACGAATGGCAAGATGCGCACGCTCCTGGTCTGGGAGAAGTTGGATAAGCCCCGAGACATTGTAGTGAATCCAATTGGTAAGTTTCCCTAAATTGATATCATGATAAAGTCTCATAAAGACAGAGAGAGAACAACGAATCTCCTATCCCTCTCTTTTCTAAGGCATATAGCTGTGGAACACACCCTGATCAAGTTGACAAGCTGAGCCGTCTGTCCGTCCATATAAATGTCGATAACTCAGAAACTGCAAAAGCTAGAGGCTTGATTATTTAAAATAAGTTGCAGAATATGAATTCCATATTATTAATTATAATGGAAAACTAGATACACTCGGCTTGATCTAAGTTTATGATTGGTTCTCGTTATCTATTTAATATTAAATGCTTAAATAACTAAAGCAATAGAACTGTTAGATCTACCGATAATTTTAGACAATCAACTTGAATGGTTTACCATCTCTAATAGCTGGAGCTCTACCCCTAGTTATAAGCAAATTTGATTCTGGCTTACGAGGTGTGCAAGAGCCCTGCTATACAGTTAACATTTTTTATTGGTACAACTTATTAAACTTAAATTTTGTCCAGATCTACTGAAGTCTCGACTAAAGAAAGCACTCTTACTTGTTCTGCCCGATCTACTTCAGTATTATTAAAACTTTGACTTTCCAAACAATAGATGGATTTATGTTCTGGTCAGATTGGGGCGAGGAGGCAATGATCGAGCGAGCGAACATGGACGGCGCTAGTCGAGTAATCATAGCATCCAAGAAACTCATCTGGCCAAATGGACTCGCCATCGACTACGACGAGCATAAGCTTTACTTTGTGGACGGCGGCCTGAAGACCCTGGAGAACATGAACTTCGATGGCAGCAGTCGCAAGGTCATAATTAGTAAGTAGAGAATCTCTCTTTTGCAATATTGAGGTAGATGCTAATGGATGTCTATCGAACAGATGGACTGGGCCATCCCTTTGGGCTGGACGTGAGCGGCGGTCGTGTGTACTGGACGGACTGGGACACCAAGTCGGCGATGAGTGCTGATAAGTTGACGGGCAAGAGCGTCAGCACGGTCATCGCCAACACCAGTGACCTCATGGACATCCGGGTCTTCCATCGCACACGCAGGCGCGTCTACAATGCCTGCGACAAGCAGAACGGCGGCTGCTCCCACCTCTGTCTCCTGAATCCGACTAGCTTCACGTGCGCCTGTGCCGTGGGGGTGCAATTGAAGGAGGATCGCCGCACTTGCTCCGAGGGTCCAACCAAATACATCCTATTTGCCCATCGCATTGATATACGTCAAATCTCTCTGGACTTCGATCATCTGATCGACGTGGTGCTCCCGTTGCCGCCCATCTCGAATGCAGTCGCCCTGGACGTGGACCAGAAGACGGGCTACATTTTCTGGTCGGACACCATTGAGAATGTGATCATGAGCTCCAGTGCCGACGGGCTGCACGTGCACAAAGTGATCGGCGAAAGCCTCGAGAATCCGGACGGACTGGTTGTAGACTCGATCGGGCGCATGATCTATTGGGCCGATGCGGGTCGGCACACGATCGAGGTGGCCACGCTCGACGGCAACAATCGGCATGTGATTGCCTACAAGGATCTGGAGTCGCCGCGCGGCCTGGCCCTCGACTATGAGGCGGGCCTGCTCTTCTGGACGGACTGGGGTCACTATCGGAAGATCGAACGCTCCCATCTGGACGGCAACGAGCGCTCGCGCATTGTGACCGCCAATCTGGGCTGGCCAAATGGACTCTCGCTGGACCTGAAGAGCAAGCGCATCTACTGGGTGGATGCCCTGCGCAAGACCATTGACTCCTGCGACTACACGGGCAACCAGCGCAAGCTGATCATGTCCGCGCTGCATCATCCGTACGCTCTGGCGCTGAGCGACGATCACATCTACTGGACGGACTGGAAGTCGAAGGCCCTGCACATGGCCGATCGCCGGCAGACGAGCAACAAGCGCGACGTCATGACCAACATTGACGGACTGATGGACATCAAGGTGATCATCAAGCAGCCGCCGCAGATGGAAAACGTCTGCGGACGCAACAACGGCGGCTGCTCCCATCTCTGCCTGCGCAACCCGGCGGGCTACTCCTGCCAGTGTCCCACGGGGCTCAAGCTGCGGGAGAATAGCACCACGGAATGCCAGAATCTGCCCGATGTGAGTTCTCTGTCTGTGTTCATATTTATTTTATTTGATTTTCCTGTTTTCCCCCAATCTAGGATTATCTACTGATCGCTCTGCGCTCGGGCATTGGCATGATCTCGCTGAACAGCGGCGACTACATGGACGTTGTGTTGCCCATCAATGGGGTGCACGGCGCCGTCGTGCTGGACTATCACTATCGCAGCAATTGGCTATTCTTCGCCGACGTCAATATGGACGTCATACGCCGGGTGAACCTGCTGAACCTCACCGACAGCAAAGTCGTGGTCAGCACGGATCTGCTAACTCCGAACGGGATCGCGGTTGACTGGAATGCCGACAATCTCTATTGGTCGGACACGGATCGCAAGCTGATTGAGGTGGCGCGTCTGGATGGCAGCTGCCGGAAGAAGTTAATTTCGGAAGATCTGGGCGATCCTCGCTCTCTTATCGTACATCCAATGAAGGCGTAAGCGACTCAGGTCCGTGAGATAATCTGATACCAAAATTAATTTCTTTATTTCTGTTAGCTTCTTGTTCTGGTCGGACTGGAACTCACCATCGAAGATCGAGCGGAGTCTGCTGGATGGCTCCAATCGTACGGCCATTGTGACATCGGGCATTGGCTTTCCGACAGGCCTAACCATTGATTTTAGGTAAGTGTTAGGGAAAGATTTGAGGCAAAGAATTCATGATCTTCGTCTACAGCAATCGACGTCTGCTTTGGGCCGATGCACTCGAGGATAATATCGGACAGGTCGACTTCAATGGCAAACGCCGCCAGACAATTGTGCCCTATGCACCACATCCCTTCGGTCTGACAATGGTAAGTCCTAAGGAGTTTTTTTTTACAAAAAATGGGAAATCAGGGTAAAATGGTTTTGTGAAAATGTATGTAACAGACAGAAGGAGGCGTGCCACACCCCATATAAAGTATATATATTCTTGATCAGCGTGACAAATCGAGTCGATATAGCCCTGTCCGTCCGTTCAGCTTTTAGATCGTTTGAGCTAAAGGTTTCAAATTTAATCAATAGAGCAGAAAGAAGAAGAGCTGAAAAAGAGTTACGGTTCTGAAGACGAGATGTTAGTTTGCGTATGTATGCAGCAGAGGCAGCAGAGGAGCAGGAAATACTCTGATTGGTCGCTAAATGATAGAGAGTTTAGCTTACGCTAACTCAGCGAGAGGCTTAACAGTTGAGCTCGACTTCGAGTGGAAGTCTTGCTGCCCTACATAAAGACAGCTGAAGATCAGATGAGCTGCTTCTTGAAGCAGCAGCAGCAGAAAGTGCTCTGATTGGTCGCCTAATGATCGAGTGTGAAGACTGACTCAGGAAGAGGCTCAAGAGCTGAGCTTGACTCGAGTGGAGCTGTCGCTGCCCTATATAAAGGCAGGCCTGCTGCAGCGCAGCTTCAGTCGCATTCCTCATCTTCTGGTGGTCAGTCGTCCAGTCGTCCAGTGCAGCGCGGTGTTTCTCCTCTTCTTCTGTCTGTTGGTAAGTGTTAAAATAGTTAAGTATGTTAAGCGAAAATGTAAAAGTTATACTTTTAATGTTTATAATTTATTATAATGTAAACCTAATAAGTTAATTATTGTTAATTATCATAACGATAATTTAGCAAATGCAAACTACCTTTGGCAGTCCGTCTCTGCGTTAAGGGTAGTATAAAAGTTATTCAACAATTAAGTTCCCATAATAAAAGCATAGAATGATTTGATATTTGGCTCTTCACGGGGCTCAGGGTATCTCCTAGTCGAGCAGTCTCGACTAGATCACACTTACTTGTTCCTTTATCCCCATTCAATGTCAACTCAACCCCGCAGTTCGAGAACAACATCTTCTGGACCGATTGGTACAACAAGTCCGTCTATCGATCGCAGCGCGAGCCTCGCCTCGGCTACAACTATCCGTTCGAGGTGCGCGACGCGCTCAGTGGGGCGCTGGACATACGCGCCGTCTCGCTGCAGCGGCAGGTGAAGACCTGGAACCAGTGCGCCCAGGAGAATGGCGGCTGCTCGCACCTGTGCTTCTACCGTGTCGTTGACTACGTGTGCGCCTGTCCCGATCGCCCGGAGAGCGATGGCCGCCCCTGCTCGACCACGCCCAAAGAGTTCGTGCCGGCCCGGCTCGAGAGCGAACAGCAGCCGGACTACTCGGACGAACTGACCGATGATAACGGCTCGACTGACAACCAGAATAACAATAACCATGACGACGATCTCAAGGCCAAGGAAAACAGACAGCGCGAGTTCTTCGTGATCGTCGCTCTGGGCGTGGTCATTGTCATGGTTATCATTATAATGCTAGTGATATTTAGTAAGTTTCCAATGATTGTCAAACTGTTGTTCGATCTCTTCTATTGACTTCCTCGCTTGCAGTGCTCGCTTTCAACACGAATCGGAAAAAGGCGAAGCGCAATTCACGCGGCTCTAGCCGCTCTGTACTGACATTCTCCAATCCCAACTACAACGTGGATGGCACCCCAATGGAGCCGAAGACGAATATCTGGAGACGCTTTAAATATGATAAATCGCATGTAAGTGAATGAGTGTGAATATGAATATGAATATGAATACGAGTGATATAAGGATATGTAGATATTTCTATAAAGTTTTGTTAGGCTGGCATCAGCAGTCTTAGGCAAAGTTTCAGTTCTATTTTTTAAGTTTTCATGTGAATATTTCAGATGAGAACACTTCTACTTGACTGGACTCTCATCTTATTTTTTGAATACATCTTGGAGCGTAGAATAATAGGAGTTGAAAACTTTCTTAGAGTAAAGATTACATAAAATAAAACTAGATCAGAGTACAGTGAGGATCTAGCTTAAACGTTGCAATAATTCTACTGTTTTTTCCCCTATCCTTCTCTGCTCCGCTTCCTTTTCGTCTTTCTTCTCTCTCCCTCTTTCTCTTTCCCTCTCCTCCTAATATTTTTCTCGTCTTTCTCTTCTCTCTATATCTCCTGTCTTCTCTCTATATCTACTATCTTTCCACCTCCTCCTCCTCCTCCTCCTTTTTCTACCCCACTCTCCTCCTCTATAGCTCCTCCTACTCTCTCCTCTTTTTCTTTCTTTTTCGCTTCTCCCTTCTCACCTTCTAATCTCTCCACCACTCCCCCGTCTTTTGTCATCTTCTTCTTCTTTTGCTTTCTATCTCCCGTATTCCTACTCCTCCTTGTTTAATATTCATATATGATAGAGTCTATAGCTAAGGCAATTCGATATCAAATTGTACAGAATGAGTAAAATTCCGAGCTTCTCTAGCCTATCCAATTACTTCTAACTAAATAGTTTCTATTATATTCATATTTCATAATATATAACTTTTTCAATTAGGAACGTGCCGGGGTATACGAGGAGCGTAGTCTAACCACGGAAACTGCCTCGTCCAGCCTGTTCGTGCCAACGCCATCGCCGATGGCATCGCCGTCAACAAAGACTATGCAACTGACAACGCTATCGACTATCACATAAATTGAACAAAAAAAAAAAAAAAACAAAAAACAAAAAAAAAACCCAAAAACATGAAACGTTACATAACTCAAAGAAACATTAAGATGCATTCCATAAGACAAAAAGAAAACGAAACAAAAACAACCGAAAGCATACTACATAATTCTTAATACCATTTTGTTACTATGAGAATGATATAATGATAAATAAGCTGATAATGATAATGATAATGATTATGATAATGATAATGATAATGATAATGATAATGGTAATGGTAATGATTATGATAATGATAATGATAATGATATTGATAATGCTAATGATAATGACGAAGATGATGACGATGTTGTATGTATAGGGCAAGAGAAGCTGATGCGCTCAGACTCTTTAGTTATATATTCGGGTTAGGTGTTATGCTTTGGTAAAGGCATACATAACTATGTATATGTACATGTACATATATATATGTATATGTATATGTGTATATGTATATGTATATGTATATGTGTATATATATATAAATTATCTGCCGAACTGGCTGTGTAATTTAATTGATGAATAGTAAAGACTCAGGCCTGTTACAGACGTCGATTTTGATAACATTTCATTTGTATTTGAACAGTCAGCTATTTATGCCGTGATTCTACTTGCCTAAAACACGAAACCAAAACCAATATATAGAAGATATGTGTGTATGTAGTGGGTATGTGTGTGTCTGTATGTGTGGGTAGTCGAGTCCTTTCAGTACCAGTACACTATGTGTTAGTACATCTCATATATGTATGTATATGTGAATGTATATGTATGTTTATGTATGTATCTATATGTATTTATATGTGTGTGTATATATGTTTTCAACTTATACTATATGCACTTATCTGTACCTAAGTATACATTTATCTTAACTTCGGCTTACTTGTTTTCGAGTGTAAATAAATTGAGCGGGCGTATAATTTCGGATCGAATGAGCAGATTTTTTGTCTCGTTTTCGTTATTGTATAGAAATAGGTCAGACAAAGCAGGAGATACTTGAAAAGAACAGAGACAGAGAGATGCAAGCAGTTAAGGAGTGAATGAAACAGCAAGGGAGAAGCATGAAACAGAGAATGTGCTTAAAAAAAAAAAATTCTTAAATTTAATTTTAACTTTGAAATATATTATTGTGTATTAAATTTAAAAATATTAAAAATTAGCGCACTTTCTGATTTTTTTTTTTTTTTTTTTTTTTTTTAGTTTCCATGCTGTTATTTCGCTCTAACCCATGCAACTCTGAATATTCGCTAGAATAAAAAATAAGAAAAAAAAAAAAACAAAACAAAACAAAACTGAAAACTGAAATGTAGTAAACCCATTTAAAAAAAGGTTAACTCACTGTGAACTTTGAAAGATTCACAATGTATTTTGTTTCTCTTTGTTGTATTGTTGTATTTTTCAACACTGGTTAAACTGAAGACATGAGAGAGGCGGGCAGATGTGTATAAAAGGTTAAACAAAAATATAATAAAAATTACGAAAAAAGCAAAACTTGCAACACAGTTGCAGAGAATTGTAAATGTTAGTTATACTCGAGCAAGTATTATCACGTTATAAATGTGGCTACAATCGTTAAAAATCGTCTGGGCATAAAATAAAAATAAACGATATAACTGTAATATAATTCACACTTGGTTATGTTTTAATCAAAGGAGAAGAAGAAGAAGACGAGAAGGAGAGGAGGAAAACAAATCATATTGTAGATACACAAATATATATATATATATATATATATCTACGCAACTATGCTTTCCGTTTAAGGGCCTATCATTCGCCATTCCACTAGGTTGACATTCAATTCTATAATATAGTATATATTTATTCTGGATTCTACGCGCCTTCGCATCATCTTTTGTTCGAACTTGGTTTGAATCTCATGTGAGTGTGGGCCAAACCGATTCACCAACTCGTGCAGCATCATCTATAGAGCTCAGCCACAACTAAGCCACATAACTGTAACTGGACAAGGAGAGAACTAGTACAAACGTGTGTACATATACTTATGACAGTCAGTGTTGCCAATACAAATGTAATATTTTTAACAAGAGAGATTGCCTTTTTGAAAACAAACAAAATCAAAATAAACAAAAACCAAAATAAAAATAAAAATAAAAAAAAAAGAAACTGATTTTAAAGAGAAAAAAACTTTCGAATGTTTATATATATATTTTACTGTTAACATTTGTGTTAATTCTGCTGGCACTAAAAACAAACAGAAAATATTTTCGTATTCTGAATACAGAAATAAATATAACAAAATGGCGACACTGATGCAATGAGCAAAAAAAAAAAACAAAAACAAAAAAGCAAACGAAACGAAAACTAGAAAAACAAAAGCAAAAAAAAAAAACAAACAAAAAAAAAAGAAGAAGAAACTAAACACAAACAGAAATGTAAAACAAACTATAGAAACTGGTTTTAATCTTCCGATGGAATTTTTCAACACTAGCAATCGCAATTTTATCAAATTCAGCGAATGTGGAATTGATTGGCGTTTCGAAAATCAAAAATACACACAAAAGAAAACCAAAAACAAAAAAAAAAACAACTTAAATATATATATATATATTTAACGAAAATACAAATTATTAAATAAAGAACAAATTAAAGGAATACGAAAAACAAAAACAAAAACAAAAACAAAACAAACCAAAATAAAACCAAAATAAATTAAAATTTTTCGATTTGCACAGCTTTGATTGTTAGTCTTAGTAATTACATTGTTTAAATCTTACGTATGCGTGAAAAAACAAAAACAAAAACAAAAATGAAAATTTAAAACCAAAGAAGAAAATGAAAATTTATAGTTTATGTTTGTGTTGATGGCAAAATAAAAAAATGAACAAAAAAAAACCCGTTGCGTTGAGGCTGCACTGAAAATTAACAAAAAAAAAAAAAAAAAAAAAAAAATATGTATGTATTATGTATGTATTATGTATGTATTATTATGAAAAACTGAAGAGAATTGTCAAAGTCATCGCAACGAGATCTGTCGAAGGTGTTTTCCGTTTGTATATATATGCATACATATATATATATATATATACAAAACAAAAAAAAAAAAGAAAAACTATTCAAAACATAAGAAAAAACCGAAATTCCAAAAATTTAGAAACAAGAACATATGATGTATGTATGTAAATCGACGAATGTGTCAATTTGTAAAATAATTTAACCAAAACTTATCGCACATTTGGGACAGGTCGAGTGCTCAATAAAAAATAAAGCATAAAACGAAGTTGATATTATTAAATATATCTATTTATTACAAAAAATGGGCTTTCTCTCATTCTATTTCTAACCAAGGGGCGCAAAAATCCATGTTTGAATAATCTGAAATCTAAATATAATATTTGAAGTGTTTTATGTGTTTATTTTTATTAATTTTGTTTTTATAATATAATAATGAATATTAGTTAATTATAATTAATAGTAGATATATTTTTTGTTTTTTTATTTTTAGCTAATATAAAAAAATAAAAATAAAAAAAATATTCGAAATATTTAATCGGTTTTCTTGTTATGATAGAGAGTTAAAAATAATATTTAAAATATTTGAAAGAAATTATTATTATTTATTTATTTTTTTAATGAAATATATGAAAGAAATTTTTTTTATTTTTAATGATATGAACTAAAACAAAATATTTAAAATAAATAGTAATTTTGTATTATTTTGATATATGAATCTGAACAACATTTAAAGTATTGTATTAATATTTTTTTTTTTCTATAATTATTTTTTTTTAATAATTATTTTTTTATTTATTTATATATTTTTTTCTAAATAATAATATGAAGCTTTAAAATAATATTTTAAATATTTGAAAGATATTATTTTTATTTTTTTTTTTATTTTTTTTTTCTTAATGAAACTAACCAAAATATTTTAAATATTTCAATGAAACTATTTTATTTTTAAAGATATGAACCAAAAAAAATATATATATATAAAATATTTAATAAATAGTAATTTTGTATTATTTTAATATATGAATCTGAACAACATTTAAAGAGTTGTATTAATATTTTTTTTTTAATTTTTTTTTTTAATATAATTATTTTTTTATTTATTTATATGTATTTATGTATTAATATATATATATATATATATTTTTTTATTTATTTTTTAATATCATTATTTTTTTTATTTATTAATATTATGTATTAATATTATTTTTTTATTTTTATTTATTTTTAATATAATTTTTTTTTATTATTTATTTATATATATATTTTGTGTAAATAATATAATAATATGAATCCTTAAAATATTTTATTTTAAAGATATCATTTTTTTTTAAATTTATTTTTTACAAATGAAATTAAAAATATATATTATTTGTTATTATTTAAAACTTACTTTTGAGTAAAAGGAACACTAAATATAATATTTTAAACATTTAATAAATTTTTTTTAATATTTTCTAATAATACAAAGTCTGAATTTAATTTTTAAAATAATTAGTATATATTACTTCTAACTTATTTTGTTTTTAATATATATATTTATATTTTGATTATCATTTATAAGCCTAATCTCAGTTTGAATATGGCCTATGGCACAGCTTACATCTATATTTATACCTTTAATGGAAGTAAATTCTGGAAAGAGATTTAACTTTAAATTTTGCTAAAGATTTTCCAATATATTTTATTTGTTTTTCTTTTGGTTTTATTTGCTTCTTTTTTTTGAGGACCTGCGCAATGCCTATGCTTGTGCTCTTTGCGTGGGCGTATGACGTTACGTCTATGGGGAATATTAAAGGAAGCGGGAGGAGCTATTGTGGAAATCAAATATATGAATCAAATATACAATTATTATAATTAATGAGATAGAGATCAATTAGGATTTTCCAGCTACACATTTGCTTTTTCGATTTAAATGTCGATTCTAGCGCAATATCGATAGGCAGTTCGATAGTTGCTTCGGTTATCGGCACTCGATAAGTGCTTTGCTGATGCTGTGCGCAAAGTTTTCAAATTCAAAAAGAGTACAACTAAAGAGTGAGACTATAGATGTCAGTTCTAGGAATGTTTGGATATATATATTAGTATTGTTATTTAAAAGAATATATCTATATATAACTGACAAATCTAAATCATAAAAGTTCGAATCTCTGCCTGGGATACAACTATTTAAATCGCACAAATGAGCTGTGCGTGGGCGGGCTGGCGGCCTGACTTGGCTGGGTGTCATGGACGGTTCCTGCTGGGTCCTTCGGCGAATTGCTACATTCCCACGCAGACGTGCTGAGAGCCATGCGCTCTCCCAACTGAAAAGCGAAAAGAAGCAAAAAACCAACAACAACAAGAACAACAACAGCATAAAGAAGAGCAAGAGCCAGCAGAGAGTGAGAGTTTAGCTGATGTTTCGCTATTTCGCTCCGTCGTGGCTCGTTAGAGTTTTAACCATGTGCTGGCGCTCGTTCTCGGCCCCCGTAATCAGGCATCCATTATGAGACAATGTGCATAGTCCGGGCAGCAGCACCGAGCAGCCCACAACAGTCGCACAATCAAGTCCAGCAGCCACAGTCACACACATTGCAAGTCCCCGACAAGTCTCACTTCACGCATCAAAAACGTGCCCTGGTTTAGCTTGTTCCGGTTTTCGGCAACGCGTCTTTGGCCAATGGTAATGCCTTATGATACACGCATAAGAGACCGAATTTGAAGTGCCTATATAAGATGTAGTATATGCATATATATGTACTATATGCTATATCCTATATATCTATATATGAGTGTCCTTTTTGTTTATGTTCGCCGTTAAGCAAAGTGTATATTGTCCAAGCCTATGCTATAATAAATGGACTGTGTCACGAATTGTGCACATATAATATATATATCATATATATGTATATATATCATATGCGTGTGTGTGTGCATTAGCTTCCTCATATTAATGTGCGTCCTTGATTAGCTAAGCTAAATGAATAATTGAGCTAACCTAACGTAAGCTAATTGCATGCGATATAGAAAATATATGCTAACTTATTGTGTCATTAGTTCCGGCCCCAACAACAACAACAACAACAACAACAAGCAGCAGCAGCAGAATCTACTATCCAATTACCTGTAAATTGGCACACAATTAACTGTATGTGAGTAGCCGTAAAGCTTATATAAAGGCTAGTTAGCATATTCGATCGATTAGCCCAGTTAGTTAGGCGTGTGGGTGATCCTAGCCCAGTTTGTTATAGGCGCGATCAATGCATTATGCATTGCATTGCATTGCATTGCATTGCTTCTGTTTTCTGTGTGGCCTTCAATGTTTCTATATATGATTATGATGCTGATGATGATGATGTCAGCAATATGCTGTGTCTGGCTGCTTGCCAGCCACGCTAGGCTAGTTAGTTGGGCATAAATGTATAAACAATAATTATATTGTTTATTTGCGCTTGTCATGTGGCACATGCATGTGTATTTGTTGCTTGCCCCAGTCCCAGTCCCAGTGTATGGCAAGCGTTTTCGCCTTATGCATGCACCTTGCTTTTGGCTTGAAATCGTTAATGCCAATTAAAAGAAAAGCGACGTTAATAACGAAGCACAGCGGCAGCGGAAAGAGAGAGCGAAAGACGAAGTGACAGCGTCTGCTAGGCAGAGAGTAAAAGACATGCGAGAGCGTGTGTGTGTGCGTGAGAGAGAGAGAGAGAGAGAGACAGCGCACGCCAAGACTGGCACACTGGGTCGGGCTACTTGAGACATTCGCCATTCGCGCTGCAACTGCAATGTAAGTGAAAAAACGAATGCGCATAACGGCCAGCCGAATGCCTGCCGATTGCCGATTTCTGATTGCCGAATGCCGACGCGACGGCCGCCGACAGCGTGTACTCAAATGGCGTTGGCTACGACGTCGACAGCAAAGGCAACGGCAACGGCAACGGCAACGGCAGCGGCAGCGGCAACAGCAACGGCAACGTCAGCGGCAACAGCAGCGTCAACAGCGACAGCGACAGCGACAGCGCTTTGCATTGCGAAGGCCGACGACAAACATTTGATGCTGCTGGCGTTTTGATATTTGTTCGTACTTGCAGAACCCTCCACGACTCGTGATAAACGGCAGCGCAGCACTGTGTCGAGTCCACTGTAGTAGGTTCCCATATTAAATTACATTTGAAAAGTGCTGCAGATGCGACAGCTCCGTGTCCCAGCTATCAATTAAACGTTTCAACCTATTTAACAAGTGCAATTTAGCTCAACATTTTAACCGGTTAATCGCCAGCCAGTTAATCCGAGCAATTTTCCAGCTCAAGGATTCGTGAACCGTTGCCTTATTATTGTTGTTTGTTGTGCGTGCGCCTATGTGTGTGTGTGTGTGTGGGTGTGTGACTTACTTAGTTGGTTGCAAGATTTAAGCTGTTGAAAGTTCAACTCTGGCTGTTAATATATAATATGAATATATATGCACACACATATGCATTGTATGTGTGCGTGTATATATGTATATGCATTTGCACACACACGCAGATATTAATGTCACACACACACTCACATGTATGTCTGCCACATTCAATATAAAAAGGTCATAAGCCAGTCGATTTATTAAATGTAGCTCAAATCGCAGTCGAACAAATAATAAGCCCAAATCCAACTGCTTGTTTACCCTGTAAAGTTAAGGAAGTACGCGTGTTTCTACTTATTTGGTGAGTAAGCAGCATTACAACAACAATACCCAAACACACACACACACACAACAATTTACAGGGTAGCCGGCACAACGTGGCACGTGCCACGTGGTTAGCCAATTATGCCATGATCAGCATTTCCGTCATACTCGACGGCAATTGGGTCACATCCTGACCTACATAGCGGTTAAGCTCTATGTTTGCTAGGGTGTTGATAGGCTAGGCATTGCCTGAATACATATGTATGTATCTCACTCCCTCCCTCTCTCGCTTTCGCTCGCTCTCTCTCTCTCTCTTTCTCTCCCTCTCCGTTTTTATACCCTGAGCCCATTGAAAATGGGAAATCAGGGTATAATGGTTTTGTGAAAATGTATGTAACAGGCAGAAGGAGGCGTGCCACACCCCATAAAGTATATATATTCTTGATCAGCGCGACAAGACGAGTCGATATAGCCCTGTCCGTCTGTCCGTCTGTCCGTCCGTCCGTCCGTCCGTCCGTCCGTCCGTCCGTCCGTCCGTCCGTCCGTCCGTCCGTCCGTGTGAACGCTGAGATATTTTTAAGTACGCAACGTAGAGACTTGAAATTTTACATGAATACTCGATAATACCATACGCTGCACAAGTTTATAAAATTTTTCCGATAACTCATTCCATTTCGATTTTATGAGCATTTATCGATAATTTTAATGTGTTTTTAAGGCTTGGTTTGTACATCTTTTGAGCTAGAGACTTCAAATTTGCTGTGTAGTTGCGTGTAATGAATACTGAGATAACGTTATCTTTAGATTTTGGATGTCACGCCCCATTCGCCCACAATAGCCCCCTATTTGTAAAAAACGCAAATCAAATACTAGAGACTTGTGCTTTGGCAAATACACACATATGAATGTCATAAATAAGTTGTGAAAGTTTGATGCACTTAGTCCATCGCTAAGAAAAGTTATTAAACAATTAAGTTTCCATAGTAATGCCCACATTGCAGCCCAAGCGCAGTCGCTGCGTCAACTGCGCAGTTGGCAGAGCGCGCGCTTATGCGTGCGTGCATATGTATCTGTGTATGTGTTGTTTGTATGTATGCATAAAAAAAACGTTGAATGATTTGATATTTGGCTCTTCACAGGGCTCAGGGTATCCCCTAGTCGAGCAGTCTCGACTAGAGCACTCTTACTTGTTGTTTATTGTTTTAGATTATTTCATATTTACAGAGAATTTCGGAGCGAGCTGCGATGCTCGAAAGGGGAACTAAAAATGTTTTTTTTTTGCTTTCTGTTTTTATTTTCTTTTTTTTTTTGCATTCAAAATATACTGTGAATGCGGAAAATCAGGTCAATTGCTTGAGTGCAGTCTTAGCCAGGCTTTTTTATTTTTTTATGTCAGTTTAAAACCTTTTTAAGAAACGTTTTAATTTGATTTAAAATAATATATGAACAAATATTAAATTAAAACAATTTATATATTCCAATAATTATATATAATATTTTGTTAAAAACATTTTATTACTTTTATTAAAAGGGTTTTATTTCAATATGAAATATAATTATTATTCAATATGATAATATGATATATATTATTTCAATATGAAATATAAATATCATTCAATATGATATAATATTTTGGAAAATATTTTTCCTAAAAAAAAAACAAATTTGTATATACGAACATAAATATTAATTTATAAATATATAAAATATCTATAAATAAATAAATTTTTAATATTTAAAAAAAAATTATTAAAGTAAACACTTTTTTTTACTAATATAAAATTATCATTTGTTATATTTAAATTTAATAATAGAATAATGTTTCTTTAGTTTTTGTTAATAAAATAAATTTAACTGTTTATTCCTTAGTAAGGCTTAGTTAGGTATATTAAAAATAAATACAACAAATTTATATACAAATATTTTGGTAATATATTTAAACTTTCAAAGAATTGTTAGAATCGTAACATAGTAACTGAAGTTTAAAATTTAAGGTGTTTTTTTTTTTTTACTTTGCTGAAGATAGTTAATTTAAACTTTCAAAGTCTTAAACATTTTAATTTATTTCAAATTTTTTCAAATTTCCAAAAATCGAATATTTAAAATTTGTAAAATCGTAATTATCTTTAGATTTTGATAGCTTAAATGAAAAAGAAAATAAAACGTTTTTTAAAAAGTCGTTTTTGCTTCGACAAGACGAAGTTTTTAATAGGCCCTAGGCACACACTGTATAATAGCTTTGGCCGTGTTGGGTTTTCAGTTTTTTCGGAAAAGTTTTCTCGCTCTCTCTCTCTTTATATATATGTACATATATATTATTTGTGTTCTTCTCTTGCAGCAAGCCCACCATTGGGCCATTTCAAACTGGCACATCAATTTTGGTTTTCCTATCCGCCACCTGGCGCTGGCGGCGGCTCCTCAAGTGAGTTGCATGTACGATATAGGTGTTGCAGCATTTTTGATTTCTTGTACGTCTTTTCATAAACTTCTTCGGTTTTTGGTTTTTATACTCGTTTGTTTTTTGTTTTTTATCAATTGTGATCTTTGGTTGTTCTTCCTTTATAACGGCAAGTCTCTAAATGTACCCAGTCTCTTGCTCTGTTTTACAGTTCGATTAAATATATTCTTGCGTTTGTATACGTACGTATGTAACTAAGTGAACCTGACTCGTATACTCATAGATATATCTAAAAAAAAAAAAAAAAAACCAAAAAAAAAACCTTTAAAAAATTAAATAAAAATACTATATACTATGCTAAACTATCAGTATCAATTATATATGTATATGTATAACTAAAATATTGATTGTGTACCTATCGAAACTCTTGGTACTCTTGGTTTATTAAACATGAGACTGTTATCGTGTAGTACGAGTGCTAACTGCCATGTACCAGAAATGCTATATATATGTACATAAGTATATTATATAGTTCCACACAAATAAACTCTGTCACAACTTTCAGTTTTCTCCTTTTACGTTTCGACTTCATTTTCAACAAAAAAAACAAGAAAAGATTTTAAAAAATGTATAAAAAATATATTCTTTAGCTGCTAGTTGAACAGAAACAGTTAGAACTTTAGTTTTCATTCAAATTACAAATAGAGAATTATAGATATTAGGGTTCTCTTGGTTAGAATTAGTCAAGAATTGTTTAGGGAATTCAATTGTATCTTTTGTTGATTTCTGTGTTTTATCTGTGGCTGCTGCAGCTGCTGCAACCGAGTGTATTTCAAATTTTAAGATTGTTTTTAAATAAAACAAAAATAGTTTTTGAGAAAAAAAAAATAAAATAAAATAAAATAAAACTAAGAAATGTGCAAAGCAAAGCAAAACGTTTCAACTAAAATTATTAATCATTCACAATTTTGTTGTTTCTTTTCTTTTCTTTGATATTGTGTCGTTAAACCACCTTGACACGCCCACCGCCCACCGCCCATCACCACCACCACTACGACCACGTAACTGCCACAGCTCAGCTACAAATTCTAGCAAGATCGTATATGTAAAACTTGCCACACACACATAGACACACACACTCACACACACATACACTCTCACACACACACACACTCACACTCAACATTAACATGTGTCTCCACATGTTAGCATAGCTGCAAGTGTATTTGTTATTCAGTGTTTCCTCGACTCGAAAGAAAACAAAGCAAAACGCTAAACAAGCAACAACAACAGCAATAAAAACAAACACACACACACACACACACACACACTCACACACACGCAGCCAGCGTCACTGTGTATGCAGCTGCTGCCATTTGTTCGATAATTCGTTGTGCCCGGTTGTAACGGTTAACTGCGCCTCCTCCTCTACTCCCCTCTCTTACTCTTTGTCACACGCTCTCTCTGCTCTCCCACTCTCTAACTGTGTCTCTTCATGCTATGCGCCACACATACATGCTCACATGCTGCTAAAATTCGCCGTTAAACGCCGCCGCCGCCGCTGCTCGAAATGACATAAACAAAGCAAAACAAAAGCAAAAAAAAAAAGAAAATCATGCGAAAATAAATGAATATCAAAATTGAAATAATGCAAATGCAAAAACAAAAAAACGAAAACAAAAACCAATTCAATTTAAAAGCAACAACAAACAAGCAAATAAAATACGAAATTCAATTAAACCAAATTAAATAAAATAAACAATCGAAAAAAAAAGTAAAAGTAAAAGTAAAAGTAAAAGAAAAAAACATAAAGAAGAAGAACTTTCCGCTGCTTTGCACACGCAACACACGCACTCTCGTAAGGTTGCAAATTTTTAATGCTCGAATCTCATACAAGCGACACACCCACTGTAACCACCTACGACAACAACAACAACAACTACTACTACTACTACTACTACAATAACAACTACAGCTACAACAACATCAACAACATCAACTTCATTATCAACAACAACAACAATGAACAACAACAACAACAAACACATCTAGAGGTAAGGAGTATGCCTATCTCACTCTCAAACTTTCGCTCTTGCTCGCTCGCTCGCTCGCTCGCTCGCTAGTTCGCTCTGTCTCGCTCTCTCTCTCTCTATCTCTCGCTCTATCTGTCTCACTCTGTCTCTGTCTGTCTCTCTGGTCTCGTAGTAGTTGCCTTTAATTGAATTTATAAAATTAATGCATAATTTTTTGGTTTAGCCTTATTATAATTTTAATTATTATTATTATTATAATTAATATTTTCTTTGAATTAAATTGAATTGTTTTGCTGTGCATTACTTAGGCCAACATTTCGTTCTTAGTTCTCAAATTTTCGTTTTCCTGGTTTCGTTTGGTTTGCTATTGTTGTATACTTATGCACACACACACACACACACACACACTCACACACAGAGAGAGACTCAACACAGTAGAATCGTAAGTCCATAAGTAGAATGCGTCGCGTCTCTGTTCATAATTCTCGCTTCAAGTGATTCCCATTTGCCAAAGGTTATACACACACACACACATACACTCTCACTCACACACACACACACACACACACACACTGCATATGTAATCACATTTAATACAATTATTGCGCTGAAAGCAAAACAAACAGCTAGAGGCAGACGAAGAAGAAGAAGCAGCACAACTAACACAAACAAAATAAAAACAACAACAACAACAACAACAACAAGAACAAGAACAACAGCTATCTGGTATGTATGTCTGTGTGCAATACTCATGCATCTGTGTGTGTGTGTAAAATGCATTAACACAAATTGAAGGCTGCGCTTCCTTTTTTCCCCAATGACAATGAGCTAAAAGCAAAACTTACGAACTTATTCAATTAGACAGGTGTCAAAGGGCCAAAGACGGTAGGTAGACGGTTGTTTACCTGCAATTAGCAGCGGACCACCCTGAATAATATATAATAACAATAATAATGCAAACCAAAAGAACTAGTTCAAATGAATCGAAAGAGATATATAAATATAAATATACAGATATTAGATGTTTGCTCAGCTTATAGAGTGTAAAGCTTTACAATATATTGCAAAAGAAATCTAGATTATATAATAATAATATAACCAGATCAGATCAGATTTACTATAGATATATAACTATAAATATATAGATATGTATATAGATGTTTGCTCAGCTTATTGAGTGTAAAGCTTTACAATATATTGCAAAAGAAATTTAGATCATATAATAATAATATAATTGTTCGGATTTATTATATATTTATACATAAATATATAGATGTTTGTTCAGCTTGTAGAGTGTAAAGCTATACAATTTATTGCAAGATAAATCTAGACTATATAATAATAATATAATCAAATCAGATCAGATCAGATCAGATTTACTATAGATATATAACTATAAATATATAGATATGTATAAAGATGTTTCCTCAGCTTGTAGAGTGTATAGCCTTAGGCATTATTGTAATCCAAATCAATATAATATACTCAGAGTTACTATAAATATGTTTTAGTATTACTCTTTTCTATATACCAGAGTTCACATTTCCTTCTACCCTCAAGATTTAGTTGCTAAAATCAGCTTTTGCTTAGCTGTCGGTTAAAATCTTCCGCCAAATCAGTTTTTGCGCCTCAACTTGTAGAACATTTTGTTGATATATACATAAACATATACATACATATACACATGTCCCTGTAAATCAGGAACTAAATAATTTTTACTATAATCTAGAAATTTTACAAGATTTTTTTTCTGATTAAAGTTAGAACTCACACGAAAATCAACAAAATTCTTGCATACTCTTAGGCTAAATGAGTATAGTTCAGTATATAGACCAAAATATATACTTAAAAAAAAAACAAAAAAAAAAACAGAACTATATACACTCCCGTACCTAGCAACTCTACATACATACATAAGTACAACAACAACTGCATACCAGTAAAAAAACACTTATAGTTTTGCTTATTCGTAGCTCTCTCTCTCTAGATCGAACTCTTAACTCTATGTAAATAGTACTCGTAGATGCATTGTGCACGTCGGAATGCGACAGGCAACGGATTGTAGCTAATTAGAACTAGTTCATTTATGTTGAACTTTTAGCTTTCGGCTTGTGTTTGCGTACGTTTGTTTGTTTGAATAGTTTGATTTTTAGTTAGTAACGTTCCTTTTGGTTCGATGGCATGCCGATGATCCCGCTAAACCTTTAAGTGTTTCCCTCTAAATAGTTGCATATGTACATATATAATATATATATTTATAGTTGTTCATAATAGATATAGCTATTTGATTGTTTGATATAATTATTTGTATTTATTTTTTATTTGATTTTCTTTTTTAATTTTGAATGCCTGTAAATTGCTCATGATTGGTTTTCATTTCGGAGAAGGTTTTCGAGCGCATGGCAGCGGATGCTGAAGATCAAGTTGAAGTTGAAGTTGAAGCAGATGCCAGCGCGCGAATCTTTGGCGCTGGCACTCGAATTAGCTGTACATAGTTAGTTATCAATCGGCATTTCTGTTTCTGTTTCTGTCTTTCTCTTCTATGCGAATTCCGGCAACGGCGCAGACAGCAAAACAGCGCAAACCGACGAGGAAAAGCAACGCGATCGTCAGCGCAACGAGCGCGAGGCCAAAAAGGAAGAGCAGGACGCTATCAACTACAAGGTGAGTGTGTCAGTGTGCGAGTCTCCTCTCCGCCTCTCTCTCCCTGTCTCCTTCTCTGTCTCTCTCTCTCTCTCTATCTCTTCCCCTCTGTCCAACTGTTACTCGCTCGCTGTGCGTGTGTGCTTGTGCGTGTGAGTGTGCCCGTGCGTGTGCGTGAAGAAGACAGAAGACAGAAACGAGAGCAAAAGCAAAAGCAAAACCAAAACCAAAAGCAAAAGCAAAAGCAAAAGCAAAAGCGAAAGCAAACACAATTAATACCAAGCAAAACCCCAATTAAAAAACGCAAACAAAACAGTTTTTTTTTAAATGCATCTCGCGTCAACTTAAGGCCCGATGCCCGAGTAACTGCACAAGTCTATCGCTCGTAATTAGGCAAACAAATAAAATGGCCGCAGAGCTGAGTAACTTATAGTTAAAATGCACTTTGCAACAATTGCATGTAAACAGCGCGACAAGGAGCAACGAGAGGCGCGTTTGCTGGACTTTGAGATACGGCGCCAGCAAAAGCGCGAGGAGCAGAATCAGCAGCGGCAGCAGCAGCAGCAGCTACACCAGCATCAGCAGCAACAGTTGCAGCAGCAGCAGCAACAGCAGCAACAACAACAACAACAACAACAACAACAACAACAACAGCAGCAGCAGCAGCAAGAGAAAAGTCCGCCAACAACTTCGTCGCATTCACAACAACAACAACAACAACAACAGCAACAACAACAGCAGCAGCAGCAACAACAACAACAGCAACATCAGCGCCAACAATTGCAGCTGCAACAAGGTGCTGCCACACAGGTGAGCGCCAGCGGACGCGTTCATACGCCGGATACGCCCAAGTTGCAAACACCGCCGGATCGCTCGCTGCCGCCCGCTTTTCGCAGTCGCTCCATAGAGCGGGAAATTCAATACGAACGCAAACGCTACTCCGTACAGGAATCCGCCGAATTCAAGGTTTTTGTGTGTTCTTCATACTTTTGTGCACTGCCGTAACATCTCTCCGTATCTCGGCACAATTTTCGCTAAATTTCTCTGTTTTCTCTGTCATTTTTTTTTGCCTCCCTCGCCCGCTCGCATAGGAGGCCGTTAGCACGACACCATCTCCGCAGACGCAAACGTATACCGGTACGCCGCCGATAGCATACACGGCGGCATTGGCGGGTCCGCCGGCAACAGCGGCAGCTGCAACAGCTGCTATAATACCCATCCTACCGCTCGGCGTTGCCACGCTGCGCGATGATTCTACGGAGTCCGAGCAATCCGTGACATGTGCCCAACCGCAATCGGATGCCTACCATCGCATCATGTGAGTACCAAAAAAAAAAAAAAAAACAATCAATTCTTTGTGTATATAAAGTATAAATATGTATATGGGTGTGTTTACGAATTAGATATAAGTTCATTATAGTTCGGCCCAGTGAACACTCGGAATTGCTGCTATAAAAAAGCTATGAAAATGCTAAACAATTTCTTGATGATCTCTCCTACATATATATTTGAAATTTGTCGTTCCAAAAGTCACTAATCGGAATATTTTTATAAATTTTTATAATAATCAAAACATTTTTTTTTGGTTATATATATATATATATATATATATATATATATATATATATATATATATTTACTATTAATACTAATTTCTAGCTATTAGATTTTGTAGTTTTCTAGGCAGAAACTTTTGTCGTAGACTGATCAAAAACTATTTGAAGTTCAAGATCCTCTCTTCAATGGAGTATTAAAATATTAAAGTTAGTACAAATTATATTAAAGCTTGCACTGAAAGCTTTAATGTGCTTTTAAGTTATAATAACAATAAATTCTAGCTAAAATCGCTTTTAATATGAATGACACTGTCCATATTCTAAAGATATAGACTTTATATAGAGATTCACATTCAAAAGTAAACAAAACGGCGCTTTCTCTTCAATCGCTCAGCCTGTCGAACATTCCAAACGTTTTCTGTCGCTGTGGGAGCTTTTGAATGCGCGCGTATGCATTTGGTGTGCAAAAGCTTTTTAGCTTTCCCGTGCGATTTCAAGACATTTGCAACACTAACAAATGTGTGGCCAAAAAGAAAAGAGACCAACTAGCCGAGACATGCACCGCAAATCGAATCGTTCGATTTTTAGCCAAATGCAGGCATTCGAATCAATGTGGTTGGAATGTTGTTATAATAGCTTTGCGATGCTTAATAATTTAAATGTTGGGCTAATTTAAGAGTGTCTTATATATGCAAAAAAAAAAAAAAAAAAAAAAAAAAAAATAATAATAATAATAATAATAATAATAATAACAAAATAAATTAATAAAATAAAATACAAGGCTGTAAAATCAAAAGATTTTATAGAAAATTATTTTATTTTATTCGATTTTTACTTCATTATTTATTTATTTTATATATTTATTTATTTTTTTTTTTTTTAAATTAATATTTGAGCCGAACTAAATTTTCCATTAAATAATTTGTTTAGAAGGGAGTATTTATTATATTACTTTCTGAAAGCAGGGTATTTGCTAGTCGATCAAGTTGACAATTTAAATAAATTCCCTTTTTTTACCACTGTCTTTAACCTAGAATCGCTTTGCCATTGTGCGAGTTATCGCGAATTAATGTTGAATTATTAATCTAATTCCCATAACTAAAAATTTGATTACATATGCGTTATTTATGTGCGATTTAAGTGCATTGTTCAACGCTCTCAGTGGAGGGAATATTGGCAAAAACTTCAGTTACATCGCAGACATCTGACGTGGCAAAACGGGAGAGTATCAAGTGCTCGTAATATTTAATTATAATGAAAATGATTGAAATTAAATGAGTTCAAATAGGTGTTTGAAAAGCGAGTTTTCAGCTAGGTAAGATGAGCTAAAACCTATGTGTATATTGGGAATACTATATATTACTTAGATGACCTATATATATATATGTATATTAGGTCAAATAAACTTGAGCAGCTGCAATAAACTAAAACTGTTTGTATCACAGGTCGTATGAGTAATATAGTGGAAAAGTTTGAAGAAAAAATGTGTTAAGGTTTAGAACTTACTGAGTAATATATAATTATAGTTTTTTTATGAACTCTTAAAACTTTGTTAATTATTCAGAAATATCACAGATGTACAAAAACTCGCTTAAGAAATTGATTCGAAAATATTACGCATACGCCATGTGCGTCGATGTTTATATCCAACGGATCGATATATAGTCGTATGACTGTTAACTAACGGATCGATATATAGTTGTATAATTAATGATAATTTAATAGTTTTCTGCAAATGCTAAACCTATATGGTTTATAAGACTCATTATTGTAATATATTATTCGTACGACATGTGAAACTTTACCGTCTAACATTTCAATGAAAAGTACTTGAGCTAAGTGAGGACATATGTATATATCAAGTGAAGTTGAGTGAGTTGCTAGAGGTTTATGTATGATATGACGTGATATATGGACATTTCTCCCAATAACTCCCAAGTTAATCTCATTCCAAGTCGAGGGGCAAACTATATTATTCACGATTTAATTATGCTAAAGCTTCACTTAGATGACTCGCACTCGCACTCGCACTCGCACACGACATTGCTCGCACGACACATTATTTAATATCATATTATATCACTCATACGCCATGGGGCGCTCGTGCGATACTAAAATATTGCGCCTGCGACATGTGGCCGAGCGAGAGATTTATTTGGTCTAGTCTGGTAATTAATAGCTGTCGCTTCTGCAATTTCCAAACAATTGTCGACTTGATTAATTTAATTAATTAAAAACTAAAATGAATTTGGCAGCTGGCAAAATGCTTTGCCATCGTCCCGCTCGTCCCGCTCTTCCCCCTCTCTCCCATTCACCCGCACGATGATTATGCAGAGTTTGCGGTTGAGTTAAGCACTCGGCCCGGCGCTGACTCTGCGCTCTAAGTGTGATATTTATATGGTATCTGTGTCAGGGTGGACTTTCGTGCGGCCACAAGCGACACCAGGCAGCAAGAGAGCAGAAATACATAGAAAAACAAACTGTAAACTAAGCTTACGCTGTGCATAAGCCAAGCGAAAAAAGAAAAAGAAAAAAAAACGGAAAGTAAAACAAAAAAAAAAAAAACTGTGGCCACTTGCGACTCGACACAAATTGCGTATGAGCAAAGCATACAAATGCACATGGCATGTGCGCCTCCATTTATATATACAGTGGTTCACAGCTTATTTCAACCAGCACTTTAAAAAAAGTTTGTTGGGCTATCAAATCTAAACTATTGGCAATATCCAAAAAATTTAAACGCAGGTTGTTAGTGTGATGTTTTAAATATTACAAAATCAATTCATTTATTTTTTAAATATTTTTTCATTATTTAATATTGTTTAAAAACTAAAAAATGAGACCAAGACAGTTCCACAGCTTATTTCAACCACAAACTTTGAAGCTGATGAAAGACCCGTTATTTTGCAATGCAACGGTAGATTCTTGTTCTATGCTTTATACACTGATTTTGCAATGTGATGAAATAAGTTTGTGCTGAATTTTGAAAGCAAAACTTGCAGAAAATTTAATTTAGCAAAATGGGACCACGTACACCTATTGAACAGCAGGAATTTGTTCTGAAACACTATAAAAATGGCCATTCCCGTAGAAAAATTGTTGATATGGTTGGACTGAGTGATTCTACAGTTCAAAGCATCATATACCGTTTTGTTCATGAAAATAGAACCCACAATAAAGGTAGAAATGCTCTAAACAAAATTTTTAATCCCAGGGACGAACGCTATATTGTAACAAAAAACCGGGATAACCCAAGGCTATCTGCTAGACAAGTAGCCAATGATGTTAAGGAGGAGTTGGGCAAGTCATGCCACCCAGAAACTATTCGCCGTGTGCTTCGGGAACATGACTTTAATGGTAGAGTACCACGCAAGAAGCCTTTTATAAGCGACAAAAACAAAAAGTGTCGCTTAAAATTTGCACATGAGCACTTGCACAAGGACATTGGATTCTGGAACACAGTTTTACTTTGTGATGAGTCAAAATTTAATTTGTTTGGGTCGGATGGGCCCTCATATGTGTGGCGTAGGCCTAACACAGAGCTTGACGTAAAAAATTTGAGGGCTACTGTAAAGCATGACGGAGGCAGCGTTATGGTTTGGGCCTGTATGTCAGCAGCCGGGGTTGGGAACTTGGAGTTCATCGAGACTACGATGGATAAACTTAAATATTTAGATGTTTTTAAGTCAAATTTAATCCGAAGTGCTCAGAAACTAGGCATAAAGGAGGGCTTCAGGTTTTACCAAGATAATGACCCGAAACACACTGCGGGAATTGTCCAGACTTGGCTGATCTGGAAATGTCCGCACGTTATGAAACCACCAGCCCAATCACCAGATGTAAATGTAATCGAAAATTTGTGGTCGATTTTGGAAACAAACATTCGCAAACACAAAATTTCAAACAAATCGTACCTAAAAACTGCATTGGTTGAGGAATGGGAAAAAATTACTCCAGAAGTCACTAAAAAGTTGGTGGAATCTATCCCAAAAAGGCTTAAAATGATAGTTAGCCAAAAGGGTGGTCACACCAAGTATTAATTTGTTGTTATTTTAAGTTTTTATAATGTTAAATAATGTTATTTCATAAGTGGTTGAAATAAGCTGTGGAACTGTCTTGGTCTCATTTTTTAGTTTTTAAACAATATTAAATAATGAAAAAATATTTAAAAAATAAATGAATTGATTTTGTAATATTTAAAACATCACACTAACAACCTGCGTTTAAATTTTTTGGATATTGCCAATAGTTTAGATTTTATAGCCCAACAAACTTTTTTTAAAGTGCTGGTTGAAATAAGCTGTGAACCACTGTATACATACATACACATATGTGTGTGTGTGAGTGTGTGCGTGTGTACAGCAATGTAAGTGTCCATTACCATTTGCCTAGCACAAGGCACATTTTGGACAGAATGTAGTAACAAGAGCCTCACCATGATTGCGAGGTGCTGCCGCTGCTGCTGCTGCTGCTGGTAGCTCTGGGAATGGGCGGGCGGCCTGTGGGCCTTGATGGGCTGCACTGCGGCTTGTTGTTGGCTGGTGTGCTCGAAAAGTGGAACACGTGTGTGCCGCTCAAATTCACCACAAAAACAGAGAGCCAAATAGCTGCTGCTGCTGCTGTTGCTGTTGCTGCTGCTGCTGCTGTTGGCTTCTGTTGGCTTCTGTTTGTAACACTCACAATTGCAATTGCGCGTGCTATTAGTCTGCTCTTTTGCGCGTCCTCTCTCTCTCTCTCTCGCTTGCGCTCTCTCGCATGCACGCTCGCTCTCCCTCTCTCTGTCACACACACTCTCGACGAAACGTTCTTGTGTTTTATTGTTTTTTTCATTTCTTTCATTCCACTTTTTTCACTTTTTTGCGCTGCTTTTACAAATAACACGTGCATTTAGCGTTGTCGTCGTTTCGATGCCAATGCCGCTGCCACTGCCGCTGCCGTCGCCGTCGTCGTTGTCGTCTTTACCGTTGCCCGAGATGCCGTCGTCTTCTCATTTCTCCCGCTGTTGTTTTCTGATATTTATTCGCACAGATGCCCCTGCATTGTCGCGCAGCCCTCCCCGCTGCTCGACTTGCTCGTGTGTGTTGTGACCGTTGTGCCAGGTCGGTCGGTCGGTCGGTCGGTCGCTTGGTCGGTCGGTCGCCTGGTCGGTCGGCAAAGTCTGCTTTCTGCCTTTTGCTTTATGCTTTGCTTGCTGCCTCTGTCACTGCCAGCGTATTCGCCATTTTCGCTTTGCTGTTTTCGGCTAGCGGCCAAAATATTTTGTCTTTCGCCTGTCGACTTCATTGCGGTGTTACGTGTTCCGCGTGTCAGACGCAACGAATGGCCACGGCGCGCGGCTAAAGCGGCATAAAAACAAATCAACCAAACAACAACAACAACGGCAACAACAGAAGCAGCAACACAAAAATAAATAAACAATTTAAAGAATTGAAAAAGCGAACGACAACAATAAAATATTTATTTTAAAATATTGAACATTTGTAGCATAGATATAGTGAATATAGCATAGCAAAATCGAAACATATGTATGTATGTATGTCTGCGAACATTTATAAAATCTAGTGCTTAAAACAAATATATACATATATATATGCATATATGTACATATATATGCCAGCCAAAGAGACGCACATGCTTATGAGTATGTAACTAAATACACACACACACATACACGCACGCGACACGCAACTAACTGTGAATTGCCCATAAAGTGCCACACTCGCCGTATATTGTTTATTTACATGCACAGATGTGCATGTTTATGCATGCATGTATGTATGTTTGTATGTTTGTGTGTTTGTGTGTGTGTGTGTATGCCGATTACATGTCAACTGTTATTTAGCCCATCGCATTTTGTTTGTGTTTGTCTACGTAACATTGTTGCAATTTGCTTTTGGCTGCCATCCAGCTGCTCTGCCGCTGCCTCTGCCGCTGCCTCTGTCGCTGCCGCTGTCGCTGTCGCTGGCCTCCTTTTCGGATGTTCCAAGCATCTTCAAGGAGTCGCGAGCTCTCGCCTAAATACCTTGCGGCACGTGCCGGCAGTCCATGTGCTCAGAGCAGCTGTTCTGCGCCCGCTAACTGTAATCAAGCAAAGTTTGACTTTTTTTTGAGAATATTTTTTTATAAGTGCTTAAAACTTGGTGTTTGTTTGTTTTTTTCTTTGTGTGTGCGTGCTTAAGCCAATTATGAAACAATTTATAAATGAATTTTAATATGATATAATATAATCATATATGTATAAACATATATGTTCGTCACGCGTTTTACTGATCTCAGGCAAATATTTGCTTTGAAGCAGCTCTGCTCTAGCGTGGTTCCATAACTATATCAAAACTAAGTCTAAAAGTGTTTTCCTTATTATTATTATTATTGTTTTCGGCTCGCATGCTTGGGCCTGACTTTGCTCAGGGCCAACTGTAGTTGTTGCCAATCAAATTGTGATTATTGCCTGATGCTTATTTGACTACTATATTGCCACACACACACACACACACACATACAGAGAGTGATACAGCCATGCAACATTGACATTGCGCTTGGTTCTAGCCAACTTGTTTTGGCCGTGTCGCTGTCGTGTTTGCTCGGGCGCGTGTCATTCGATCTTTTGGCCAGAGGCAACATGACAGCCATTTGAATGTTTCGAATGTTGCATGCCACACGTAATATGCGTGTTGCGATCAACGGAAAACAACGAAATCGATTCCTTGCGACAGAGCAAACAGCAGGAAAAGCAAACAAATATATAGAATATATAATGTATCAAATATGTACATGTATGTATGTATATGCCATGGAGAATTCCACGTACTGCTCCATAATTCACCTTCTCATTTCATAATCATTCATTCATCTCAGCTCAGTTTACGCTCATATCTTTATAACATTGATCACATATCATCAGAAATGAAACCCTCAATACAATGTATATATAAAACAGACTGTTTAAGCATTTCATTTAATATTTGTTTGTTTCGTATTCATATTTGAACAAGAACAAATATAGTTTTATGCATACGACAGGCCAATTTGCAGTCACAAAGGACACCTCGAATGCGGCATATCGACCGCAGAATGCGGTTCCATTCATTTGCACACACACACACACAAATACATATATACACATATACACATATACACATATATATATACACTTACCAACATTCGTATTTGGGTATTTATTTTATTATTTATACACGTCAGCTACGTGCTGCGCCTAAGTTAACCGAAACCAAAGCGCCTGGGCCTTAAGGAGCCCCCAGCTCCAGCAGCTCCTCCTTGAGCTTAATTACGGCTGTGCAAGTGCGTAGCTAAATCGGGCATATTATATATGTATGTATGTGTATATACACTCTAACAATGTATTATATATTTATGGCAAACTAATGCAGCTGGGGCTAGAATTTCATTTGCACAGCGCTTTACAACACTGCAAAATAACGCGGCTCGAAAAGTGTCGCAATACAAAACTGTATCCATAAACAATGAGTGAGTGTGTGTGTGTGTGTTTGTGTGTGTGTGTGGACTATTTTCAGCATCACAAGTCAAGGACTCGCTCGAGAGGGAGGCATTGCGGTATCTCAGCCGGTGCCATGCTGTCCGGCGTACCATGTCCGTGTCCGTGTCCGTGTCCGTGGCAGCTGCAACGAAGTGCATAAACATAAAATTGCATTTATTTTTTTCTCTCATTTCCCTTCTCACTTGTTTTTTTTTTGTTAGGCCGAAAAATCTGTGCGGCTGCGGGGGGGATTTATATTAAGATCAAGGGCCGGGCTTTTATGTAATTGCGGATTGTGCGGTTGCAGTTGTCAGAGCCAGAGGCAGAGGCAGAGCCAGCCAGCAGGCGAGTGGGCCAAATGTGTCAAAGCAAGGCTAAGGATGGCTATATGCAAACATATAGATACAAATACATATATATATACATATATATATACGCTATATATCTCTCTCTGTGCATGTTTGCTCATATGACTGCATATAAGCTCGCTGCTGAATCAGATAATCCCCAATGAGACAATTTAAGCGCTTAACAAAATCAATAAATGGACTTGCTTCTTTTTTTTGTTTTTTGAATGCACACACAGTATATACACTCACACTCACACTCACACTCACACTCACTCGCACATCTGTCACAAAATCTCGGCATTGGCAATTTACTGTAGCATACATATGGGCGCCACGGCGACTAATCTACAAATAATTGTCTCTAATGCCGCATTATACAACACTAACCAAAGCGACAGCCGAGATAAGATAAGCCCACACTCTCGGCCAACACTTATTATTATCTTATCAGATAGCAAAGCGTGTAATTACGCCGATGATGGAGCTTCAGTGCGGCGGACATTAGGCTCATTAGTGGGACGAAAATACCGAGTGAATTGAATTGTGAATAGTATATATAGTATAGCAGTAGTATATACACTTATATAACTAATTATTGATTGAGATTCGCTTGAAATAAAAGCAAAATAAAATGTAGTTTATTTAATAAAATCAATTGAAAGAAATTTGAAATTGATGTGAGTATTGTTTTTCGTTTTCCTTCAGCTTCTCTAACAGAACAATGCAGTCATTCAAAGCTGCGAATGAATATTTAAATATGTTTTTCAAACTTTGTACACACCACACTGCACAACATAGAATTGATGCTGAATTGATTTCTATTCCCTCTCTGTTCTCATTTCACGTATTTGTGTATTCTTTTAGCATACATTTTTAAGAACTGAACTGACGTTTCGAAAAATTTGATTTTTCTCAATAACTTTCTGAATTTTTAACTTTCTATATATACATGTGTACATAGATTTGTTCTGAATTCAAGTAGTATCTGCCGGAAGACATCAAAATTTGTTCAGCTCAAAGCTTGGCAAAAGGTTTGGCTCTGATATTTGCTTGTGGATTGTGTTATATGAGTGTAGAACAGATGCAGGACAAATCTGTCATACAAATACTAAATATCTGTGTTGTTGTACAATACTATCAACTTTCGGCTGTTTTTTACAGTTACTCCAGTTTATATCATATTAAAATAAAGAAATTACTTTATTGAATAGAAAATGTTGTGGCTCTTATATATAAATATAATATGGTTGGCTTCCTCCGAGGTTTTATCAATACCCCATAAAGTGAACAAAGTCCAGATCTGGTATCCGTCTATCCATAGTGTTGCCAAGAAAACCAACTAAAAATTCGAATATTCTAAAATAAAAACCATAAGAAGTAAACCTCTTCAGTTTTTAAAAAACTTCACTATAAACAATTATTATTAATTTATTTTTTTGTTTACTAATTTAGGCGCATTTTTGGAAAATCGAACAATTTAAACAAGTAAGAAAACTCTAGTCGAAGGTGCCCGACTAGGAGATACCCTGAGCCCCGTCCGAGGGGGGGGGGGGGGTTAATTAGTAAAAAAAGCCGGTATCCAAAAAATAAAAAAAAAATTCATATGAATCTATATGCAAAATTTGAGGGGTCTAGCTTTAAAGGTGTGGGAGATATAATTTTATAACCTGTTTTCGATAAGGTTTAAAATCGATAACAAAACAACCAAAATAGATATCGTTTTTTGGTAACAAACCCAACAAAAAAAAATTCATTCAACATACGGACAGACGGACAGACGGACGGACGGACAGACGGACGGACAGACGGACGGACAGACAGACGGACAGGGCTAAATCGACTCAGCTTGTCGCCCTGATCAAGAATATATATACTTTGTGGGGTCTGACACGCCTCCTTCTGCCTGTTACATACATTTAACAAAACCATTATACCCTGATTTCCCATTTTCAATGGGCTCAGGGTATAAAAAATTCTAATATTTTGATTTCTGATACATAGATAAAAACTCGTTTAAAAAGATTAAGTGTTTGGGTTACATTCTAGTTAATTCGAGTTTACTACTAAGTTCGGTGCATATTTAAAAAATATGAAAATATGAAATATAAAATAATATAAAAATTCAGATATAAGCGTATTTTCACTCTTATATACATATTTTTAATGTTAGAATCGCGAAATATTCATTTGCTCTATGAGAAATCGTTTTCTTCGCCTTCAGTTGGTATAATTGCTTCTATAATCCAATAGACAAGCACAGATTAGATATTCCCTCCTACACACACACACACACACACACACATATGTAGCCAAGATAAAGTATATCTGGGGCGCAGCGCGAACTTGGTGTGCGTACAATTTAATTGCTAAGCACAGCAATTAAAAATTTATCAACGATCGGAACACGCTGTTGAGCTGCCTAATGCACTTCCTGCAGCTGCGGTTATAAAATCAATAAATGCGAATGATGTGAGTTATATGCGGCTCAGATTTGTGGCCAACCGAACACGTACCCTTTCCCGCGGCGAAGGTCAGGCCACAGCTGGCGGGTCGGTGGTGCGGTTGTGCGGTGACTCGGTGGTTTGGTGGTTTGGTGGGTCGACGGTTGGTGCTAATAAAAATTAGGCATTGGGCTGTAGGCAAAGTCAATGCTGCGCCTGGGTCATAATGTTTGTAGTTTTTTTTCTATATTTTTTTTTTTGTATTTTTTGTATTTTTGCTTAATTTGCATTTGGGGTTCCTCGTTCCGTGTGTTGCGTGACCAGCCACGTGAGCTGGCCCATGCCACGACCCTGGGTTCCGAACCAGTGTTGGCTTGCGGGTCACGTTTCGAACTGTTTTGTGGCACAGTTCAAGAGAGGACTGTAAAAAAGTAGAAAAAAAACAAAAAACAAAAAACAAAAAAGTTGGCCTCCTCATATCATTGATCAAAAGTTGCCACAAATATGAACATAAATATAGTTTAAGTTCAATGGAATCACTGATTCAAATGAACTAGTCAATTTATTATATGATCTATGAATGATACAGTTCAATCGCACATCTGTAATAAATATTATGCATTCCATGATCGTTCTTTAATTCAATTCAATTATTCATGAACAATCAGTTTCATTGAATAATTATATAATTGAACAAATTACTAGGTTTATGAATCAAACTTGGGATAAGTATCTCATTCATTAGCTACAGTTGAGCTTTACAATCCACTTAGGCATTCAGATCAAAATTCTGATATGACTCTTTAAAGAACAAATTAACTAATGAACTAGTGTTTAACATGAACAACTTGTAATTATTCATTCACTTGAGCTCACAATTTTTGTATGAATGTTATACGCTTGAGCTGCTCGACTAATTGAACTAGTTTAATAAAGAATCACTGTGGACTATAAAAGTGTGCGTGTTTGTCTTATAAAAGTACTTCTCCTAAATTTTCTATAGTTTGTAAAAAAAAAACTTTGGCATAATTGAGCTAGGCTATAAAATCGACTATTATGAACTATACAGTTTAGCTAGTACATGACACTGATTTTTAATCTGATCTAGATATGATAATTTCCGTATATATCGTTCATAAATGATCAAAAATGAGCTATTGCGAACTACAGAAGTGACTTTGTTTATTGAATTGAGAAATTTCTGTATAGAGTGAACTGAACGTGAAGTTTCGAAAAACTGAACTGGTCTATAAAATGAATCACTTTGAATTATACAATTGAGTTTGTTCATGAGCCACAAGTCGAACTAGAGCTGACAACTTCTGTTTGTTTCGTTTATGAACTATCAAATGACTGAACTAGTTCAGTTCATTAAATCAAATTGCAGTACAGCTAGCAAATTGCTCTTTGTACGTATCCTTCATGAACTTGACTCAGTCAATTAAATAAACCAAACCTCGTATGTCTACAAGGACTTACATAGAGTATCGTCTTGTTCTTCTGGTCGGTTCATCATGCCAATTGCTGAATCCTTGTCCATTCAACTGGTTCCATTTGTGTAAGTAAGTAAATCAAATGTTTGTTGTTTCCTTGACACGTCCGTTTGTTTGTTTTTTTTTGTTTGTTTCATTGTTTTTTTTTTTATTTTTGTGGTTTGATGTGTGTTAGTTGGTGGTGTCATGAACTTTGACCCCATTGCTGTAACGGCCTTTTGTGCGAGCCCCGTTGTGCTGGATGTGGTTGTGGCTGTGTTTACAGTTTACCATTGTTTCACATTCAATGGACACACTAACAATGGCTGTCGACATACCATTAAATCATTGTGACTCGACTGCTAAATACCCTGGAATAACAAATAATGGAATATCTCTATTTGAATATTCTTACTGAATTAGACATTGATTGTATATTCTTAAGGTGACTTTTGGGCAAATTAGGATAAAGGTAAAACCGATAAAATCACTGAAACCAATCTGCATTTGTATGTGTGCGCGTGTATGTGTGTGTGCCGCAGCTGAAGTCTGTGCGTTTCTTTGAGTTGTGGCTTAAAGCGAACTCTCAATCTATCTCATAGAATCCAAAGCAACATATATTTGACTGGACTTGCCTTAAAGTAGCAGCGACAGCTAAAAGCTGCTGTGAAACATTCAAATTGTGATTATTAGTCAAATTTAAGCAAATTAGTGTACAAATCGATTAAATAATTAAGACAACAACAACAACAACAACAAATCAATCAACGAAAACTGCAGCCAAAACAAAACAAAACACAAAAACAAAGAGAAGGAAAACTATAGCGAATTACAATAATGGAATCCATTTAGTGTGGAGCTAAGCGAAAGAGAGGTGAAACACAAGAAAGATGTCCATGGTGTGCAGTCTGAATGGCGATGGCGGCCAGGCGGCGAGCAACAACAGCAGCAGCAACAGCAACAGCAACAGCAATGCGACTGCGGCAGCGACTGCGACTGCGACTGCGACAGCGACTGCGAATGCAAACACAAATTCAAATACAAACGCAATGGCGTACGACTATGCGCAGCAGCAGAGCGCTGCCGATGTGCCCAATGCCAGCACGCCGCTGCTGCTGGGCCACGAATCGGGCGGCGCTGCCAGCGGCGAGGGCAGCAATAGCGGCACTGCCATAACGGTACTGCAGCCGCCTGCTATTATTGGCACAGCCAGCTACGCGACGGCTACTGCGGAGCCAGCTGCGACGACGGCGTCGCTGCCAGCGACAACGGGCGAGGCAATGCTGAGCCTGAATAGCGGTACTTTGAATGTGTCTGGCGGCATGGTGTTGCCAGGCACATTGAATTTCGTAATGGGCGCCGCGAACGCGCAGACAAGCAACAACGACAACAACAACAACATGGATAATGCGAGCGACGATTCGAACCCGGTGACCATTTACAGGTAATGAACGCAAAGGCCTGCCTATCGATAACTGTAGATTGCAGTGATCATCGATAGCAGCAATAGGGGTGTTCACTATCAAGCAGCCAAGGCCGAACTAATTTATAAGCTAATTTGGATAGACGATTAATCACGATTGACATTCAATCAAATACTAATCATATATTGATTTTGAATCCGATTCCGATTCCCTTTTTGCAGGTGCCGGGCTCCGATAGCGTCGCTCGACTGCATGGAGGAGTTCAGTGGTACGGGCGGTCATCTTGATTTCGGTATCGAATTTCTCACTATTATATAACCTTATAATTTTTTGTTCTTTTAGTTGAATACTCTTCGAATGCTTGGCTTGTTGTATTTTTATCCATAATTACAATATATATACATAAATACATGCACACATCACAGACGTACGTCCAAACACCCTAACTTTTGACTAGTGGTGCACGCGTATTGAGTATTGAGACCGTTCTCTCTCCACGAATCCACTCAAGTTTTGGTTCTGAAACCGGCACGAAACCCGCTTTATGGAATAGCCAACATTTTAACATCAGATATATACAAATATGTGTTACATATATATGTATGATATATGTTAACGGTTGCATGCACAGATTGAATTTGAATTTTCAATGGGTTCTACGTTTAATGTAGATGTCATATGAAAGTAATTCCCATTGCTTTTTTTGCATATTTGTAAAGGAGTTCTCGTTCTCTTAAAGTTATTTTCTTAGTGTTGAATTTCTGAGTTTGATCTTCTCTTTGCTGTTTGTTGCACGTCTTTTGTTTTTTGTGTTCGGTTCTATTGTTTTGTGTGATTTTTCTTTGGTAATGGGATCCGCTAACAATGAAATAATTTCCCGCCGCATGCTGACCGCACCCAATCCGTACCCGAACCCCGACAAACTGATCGCTCTCTGGACCGACCGATTGCCATCATAGGCCGTTCGATAAGCCTCGGCTCAAATCCGGCACTGCCGTTGCGGCATGGTTCGACGCCGACGCCAGGCTTGCGGTACAAGAATCTGGGCAAGAGCGGCCTGCGGATCTCGAATGTCGGCCTGGGCACCTGGCCGGTCTTCTCGCCGGGGGTCAGCGACGAGCAGGCCGAGTCCATACTGAAGCTGGCCATCGATAGCGGCATCAATCTCTTTGACATCTCGGAGGCGCACTCCGAAACGGAGATCGGAAAGATATTGCAGCGCACCGGTTGGAAGCGCACCACCTATGTGATCACAACCAAAGTGTACTGGAGCACCAAGTAAGCTACTTCTCCAACAATCAATGATCTATGATTTATATTTATATGTATATACCTATATCTTTCACAGATCCGAAGAGCGGGGCCTCTCACGCAAACACATCATCGAGTGCGTGCGAGCCAGCTTGCAGCGCCTGCAGCTGAACTACATCGATATTGTCATCATTCACAAGGCCGATCCCATGTGTCCAATGGAAGGTGGGTAGTCTTAGCTTACCTAGTGCTTATATCAATGCCCTAAATAACTATGTTTAACTCACATAAATGAAGAGATATATCAACTGAAGCTAATGAAAAAAAAAAAAAAAACAAATCATAATAATTGGAAAACAAATTCTATTGTATTGAGGTTGGGAACCAAATCTGTTTTTAGTTTGATTTGAAAGCCAAGCAATAATTCTAATCTCTTTGAGTTTGAACATATAAAGTATATCGGGTTTTCCGATACTTATCTTATATTATTTCAGAATAGTTTTTTCGTATTTTCAAAAGTTTATCTTGCATAAAATTCAGTCTTTGCTCTACAAATAGAGAGGAATGAATATATAAAGAGCTTAAAAAAACTAGGCATAGAGAAAGCTAGTTTGAATTCAGTTATATTTATATAAAACTCAGAGTTTAATATCTATAAGCGAAACTGTATTTTTTCTTAGAAACATGTGAACATTAAGCTTTGTGCAAGCTAACGATCAATATACGTATACCTATATATAACATATTTATGCATTCTAGTTTATATATGCATATAATATATACATAAAATACTGATAATATAATTCCTCTTACATATATTATATATTCAATATGGTATACTTAATCTGTTATTTTATACATATCTCCATTTTAAAAGTATATACTATAACAAAAGCATTTATTACAAGTTATTTCCTTTTTAATAACTACAAACTTCATATATTAATTATACCTAAATTAATACATTCACTTATTGCTAACCTATAACTGTATTCTATCATCTATCTATACGTCTAAATCTATCACCGACAATCTATATGACAATATACTGACACCGATACCTAACTATATTTATAACTTGGTGTATAGCTTTGCATCTTTATTACTTACTTACGTATATTTATACCTTTTTATCTCAGAACATTTATATATAATATTCAAATATATAATTTTTCATTAAATTATGTCTATAAATGTCTATTGCTATAGCTGTAATATATTATATCTTTATAACATCTATACGTTTACATGCATTTACCACTAATTATGCCTATATTTGTGCCTGTATATGTTATTGTGCATCTCTTTAAAACGCGCTTAATCATTCTTAAATTTCTTAAAATTCTCATATTACTTTCATATATGTAATGCCTATGATTTGTAATATTTATTTCTTTTATACCTATTTTCAAACATATATTTATATCTAAATTATGCCTAAATTATTCCTACATTTATATTTACATCTACACCCGTTTACTGCTGACGCTAATATTTATACCTATTTATACCTATTTTATCTAAGTTTTTATACCTAATTTTTAATTCTTTTTCATCAATATCTATGCAATTTACATAAATTTATAGTACTTATTTTATGCCTATTTTAATAATATATTTATACCTATGTTATGTTTATTTTAATAATATTTGTATACCTATTTTACACCTATTTTAATAATATTCTTATACCTATTTTATGCCTATTTTAATAATATTTTTATACCTATTTTATGCCTATTTTAATCATATTTTTATACATATTTTATGTCTATGTTAATAATATTTTTTACCAATTTGATGTCTATTTTTATTATACTTTTTCATTTTTCTACATATTTTATGCCTATTCTGATATCAATATCTATTAGAAATGCATTCTTATATCTCTATCTATCACTTCTCATCTTATATGTACATATTTTGATGCCTTTCCCACCTTAAGCCCTTGCCAATGCCAAGCTACATTTATGCCTATCTGTCTCGCTGACCCTTACTTGCAGAAGTGGTGCGCGCCATGAGCTATGTCATCCAGCAGGGCTGGGCCATGTATTGGGGCACGGCCAGATGGTCGCAGGTGGAGATAATGGAGGCCTATACCAACTGCCGGCAGTTTAACTGCATCACACCGATTGTCGAGCAATCGGAATACCATATGTTCTGTCGCGAGAAGTGCGAGCTGTATCTGCCCGAGATGTATAACAAGATCGGGGTGGGTCTGATGGCCTGGGGCCCGTTGTCCATGGCGCTGAGTGACACGCAGAACGGGGACAAGCTCTTCCTGCCCAAGGGCTCGTTCAAGACGAAGAGCTTCTCCTGGACGGAGGACGAGATTAATCGTAATGTGAGTAGCAAAGGAGTATATATATGAGAATTCGTTGCCAACTGAACGTTGTCTTTCATAGGCCGCCTTGTCGCCGCAAGGCAGCTGGGGCAAGGATCGCATCGAGGAGGGGCGACGCCACTGCGACCGGCTGCGAGACTTGGCCGCGCTGGCCGAGAAGCTGGGCTGCAGTCCGACCCAGCTGTCGATCGCCTGGTCACTGAAGCACGAGCCCGTGCAGTGCCTTCTGCTGGGCGCCACCTCGGCGGAGCAACTGCATCAGAGTCTGCAATCGCTGCAGGTGAGTGAAGATGAGAGATGAACTAACACTCTATTAAATGGATATTAATGATGGATATTAATGATGGGCAGCTGCTGCCGCGCCTCTCGTCGAGCGTGATGCTGGAGCTGGAGCGGATCTTGGAGAACAAGCCGGTGCGACCGCCAATGATATCGACACTGGCGCTTCGGTGACAATCAGCCTGCCCGCAGGGCCCGCTTAGCCTGAGCGGCGGCGGGCCCTGCGGCGCCGATTCGCCCAAGCACGAGGAGGAGGCGTTCATCGAGGAGGCGGATGCCAAGGAAGCGGCCAAGCAGGGTTTCTGTGTTATTCAGTGACGAAAGGAGTCCTTAGATAATGATAATAAATTTTTGAAAGTGATTAGCAGTAAAACTAGCCTAAGTAGCAATACTATGACAACAACAATAAGCAAGCACGAGGTGCAGCAGCAGCAGCAGCAGCAGCATCAACATAATCCGCAGCTAGCCATTCCAGCTGCAGCTGAGCCATCGGGTGGATCGAGCGCCACGAAGCAGCAGTTCGATACGCTGAACAACAACAATGAGATTCCGGCTCCTGCCGGCGACAATCTGGAGGCGAGCTCGAGCAGGGGCCAGAAGCGACGCTCGCTGCTCAATTTCAAGTCCTTCGACTTTCACATCAAGACGCTCTACAGCGGGCTGCGTACGCCGGGTGCTGCAGCTGGCGGCGCTGCTGGCGACAAGGCGGCGGCGCAGCCGCGCTCCGCCTCGCTGGGCGGCGGCGCCAGCCTGGCGGTGGATGCGAGTGTTGGCAGGCGCATTCCGCCCCATCTGCGCATCGAGGCCGTGGACGTCGACCAGGAGCAGGAGCAGGGCCAGCCGGAGTCAGCGAAGCTGCTGCTCGACTACTCGCAGTCGCACAACTCCAGCAGCCAGCTGCTGCCGACAATGGATCCCTATGGCGGCTGCTCCTCGCTGTCGCCGTACTATCTGTCGCCGTATATGATAGCTGGCAGCGGAGGAGGTGCTGGCGCTGGCGTTGGTGCTGGTGGAGGTGGCGCTGGCGCTGGCCGTGTCTCTGCCGAGGATCTCAATGCGGGCATCCGGCGCTCCTCCACCTCGGACATTGTGTCCTGCCGGCGGCGCGGCTCGGCCAGCAGCAACAGCAGTCGTCGGCCCAGCACCTCGGATCTGTTGCGGCGGGCGCGTGAGCGTCGCGGCAGCGGGGCGCGCATGGGTCGCAGCGTCTCGCACAGCGCCATGCGCGGCGGCCTAGGCGGCGGCGGTGGCGGTGGGAGCGGCATGGGTGGCAGGCGTACGAGCATGGCGTTCTAAATACAACAACAACAACAACTACCACTTCGATCAACTCAGCTGACAAATGGCGCTTATGAATTTTTACTAACTAACACAGACACACACACACACACACACACACACACAGATGTAGATCTAACCCTACAACATCATTGAGTAAGCAGTTTTTTTCCTGAACCGCCAACACTTCAAGTACTTATACGCATATATTTACCCACAAAAAAAAAATATGTAACACTCTAACAAAAAAAACTCTAAAAAAAAACTACAAAAAATTTATAAAAAAAAAAATATTTAAAAAAAAATCATTTTTCATCGAAATTCCAAGAAAAAACCAAACAAATTTTACACACAGTTCCTTCCACATCACGGAGAACTTGTTTATATACATACATATATCTATATGAACTATATAACTAAATGCTTCTCTTGCTCGTGCCCCAATTTTTGATGACAATATTAGATCCTAACTGTAAACCAAGGAACACTGCTCTTAACGTTTGGTTAACTTTTGTCTAGGATGCGCTTTTGCTTTACAACACACACACACACACACACACACACACACACACACACACACACACACACACACACACACACACATTTTTAAGAACATAAAACTTATGTGAATGCTCATATCAAATTATAAAAAAAAAATATGGAAAAAAAACTGAAGCTTTTTTTATTAGCTAATAAATTACCAAAAAAAAAAAAATGTTGGCAAGCAACAAACTGCATCAAATTAAATATATATATATATATATGAATATATATAAAGAAATTATATGAATTTTAGCTAATAATGAAAACAATTTAAATCAAATCTTATAGACATACTCATTACGTAGTTAAACAAATCAATTTAAATCTAAAGCAACAACAACAACAACAAGAAATCAACAAGTTTTTTTCAAAAAACAAAAAAAAACAAAGAAAAGATTTAACAAATGCCTTTTATTAAAAACAAAAAAAGTTTATATTTTAAATAAAAACAAAATAATATTAAATGCCAATAATTAAATTGTTATCCAATTTGCCTCACACACACACACACACACACACACACAGACAGAGACACAGTTTTGCAGTCACAGCCTTAAGATAAACTTATGCATTGAATAGATATATATAATTAGCAATATATGCGTATATACAGCGTATACATAATGCATATTTACAAATACATATATACACACACACACACACAAATATATATATATGTAAATTCATATATATATGTATATATATATATATAGATTATCATTCAAGTACATAAAGTCTTTTCACATACGGACTGTGATTTCACGTAAAGTAAAATATACATACATACATATTTATATATGTATGTGCATATATACACATGTATGTATATATAATAATAATAATAATAATAATAAAAAAAAAACATATATATATATATATATATATAAATCATAAAGTAAACAATGCAAATAGTTTAAAAACATTTTAGTAATAATCGAAAATGATCTAGCGACAAATTTCATATATATTATACATATATACGTATATATGTACATATACATTTTGCTTAACTGAATAAGAACTAAGAGATATTGAATTATTGAAGTATTGAAATAACAACAACATTTATATAATGTAGAGAACACAATGAGAGAAGGCGGATAACCGTTGACACTTTGTATTCACAATTAAAATGCGTTTGCGTTTGCCTTAACAAATTAACAGATAAAATATATATATATGTATATGTATATAGCTGGAATACATGAACAATTAATGCAAACGAAATCAGAATTGTTATAGCATCTATATATATATATGTATATATATACCCTATATATATATATATGTATATGTAGTCAAGTCAGGCCGGTTTCCTCAATCCTCAGTTGAATTACGGTTGAGCTGCCTGATTCGCTATCCTTAATGCTAACTGGTGCTTGAGAGATCGTGCCTAATCAACAAAAAGAAAAAACAAAAAACAAAACCATATAGAAGACGAATATATATATGCAACACCTTATGTAATCGATGATAGTAACAATTAGTTAAACAGATCAGATAAAGTACTTTTTTAATTACCTTAAGTAACATAACATTTGCATTTTTTGTAGTTAATCCGTCCTCAGTAACGGCCAACAGACAACAAAGTGCGCGAGTGCTCGACTAGCGAATACCCTGTACCCAATGCACAGTTTCTTTCTCCGTCTCTTTCTAATTTGTGTCTGCTCAGCTAGTTCAACTAAGACAAGGAAAGAGTATCAGAGAGTATCAGAGAGTATCAAGCAAAGCAAATAGCAAACGATATATTCATAGACCGTAGTGCATCCAAAATATATATTAATAATAATAATAATACGTACTTAAAAACTTAACATTTTATTACATAATACAAAGATATATATAAAAATTGAATTTAGCAATGATAAAAAAAAAACAAAAATAAAAATCCCTTCTAGAATTTGCAATAAGAAAGGCAACTAGACTGGCAGATGGCAAATAAGTAGCTTTATGGACTCGTAATAGGTATAAACTGATATATTATATATATATGTAATTTATGTTTAAGCAAACTGATCAATAGCCTGAGACGTCTATAAACCCGCTAACAGCAATAACAGGGTATGCATAGAGGACATTCAGCGTCAATTTCGAACACATAGCAAATATAAACTGCACTGCTGTCAGATACCCTGTGCCACCCTCCAATCCCATTTACCAGAATGGGTATATACTGCCCAGGCAATGTGAACATATATATATATATAGGAATGTATATATATGATGCCTTTCAGAACTCTGTCAGATATTTGGGTGCAGGGTTTAAGATTTAGAGAAGCGTTTATACGAAATACATATGATCGATAGTTGACTATCGACAGTCGATGATCGATAGCTAGGCGATCGATAGATCATTGATGATGCCAATGGAAAGCAATAACAAGCGATAGAAAGCATCGGTGAAAAGTTCAACTAGTAAATTAATAAAGCAATACAACAACAAGAATTAAATTTAAAGTTTATAAACAAATTAAGAACAAACAAGCAAAAAAAACTTTGATTAACAAACGAACACAAAAGTTAGCGCAGGTGCATTATAACTGTTAATTTTTTTTTTTTTTTTTTTGTCTGTTGTTATCAAAGCGTAGCTAGTAAAACTATAAATAACAAATTACGAATAAATCGAAATCTAAAGCGAATCGAACAGTTCATCAAATGCCAACTGTAGCAGAAGAAGAAAACGTAACAGAAAAGTATTAACAAATTGAGGCAGACAACAACAGCAACAGCAACAACAATATATATATATATATAAATAATATTTAATAATTAACAATTAATAATTAACAACAAATTATGAGAGGAAGAACGCTAGTGAATAATCTAGACAACAAATTTTACTTTACACGAGAAGAGTGTTTAAACATATTCAAGCATAAACAATAAAAGCAAAAATCTAACAAATAATAAGAGTATACACATGTGTATATATATATATATGCATATGTATATGTATATATATAGTACATATATATATAATAAAGCCAACAACAATTAACAACAAAATGCATTAATATCCAAACAAAATTATTTTCTTATCGAAACTAGCAGTAAAAAATTGATAAATTAAAATATATAAAAACTAAATAAAATTTAACAAAAATTGTAGAAAAATAAAAGAAACAAAATATTGCATACGCCTAAAAAAAAAAACAAATCTAAAAACAAGATCATCACAGAAGAAGAATATAAATAAATAAATAAACAAAAATCAAAACAAAAGCAAAGCAAAGAAAGAAAACTTTATACTAAATGCACATACATTTGTACATGTATATACATATATGTGTATATATATATATACATATATGTGTATATATATATAGATCGACATTGTGTGGCTTGACCAACAGCTTTAAGCTAAGCCAGATAACTGAACAAACGAACAAACAAAGGTCAGGCTTAAGAACATTTTAAGCAAGCAACCAAAATATATATGAATCATTTATGAAACAACAAACACACACACACAGACACACACAAATATATATGCATATGTATGTATATATATAATTGCTTTATAAGAATGGCGATGCATACACAGAAGAAAAAGAAAGAAAAAAAAACAAACAAACAAACACATAGAGCAAAAATCCTTTACACTTCACTTTAAAAAATACATTTAATATTAATAATTCGAAAACAAAACTAAAAAAAAAAAACAAAAACAAAAACAAAATGGTTATAGCATCAACGGCAATAACACAGCTCAAATTCTGAGAACTTATATAAAAATACAAACTCCTTTCTTTCAATCAAAATGCGAATTGATTTTCTTCAAACTAGAGTGGAACAGCTATATGGATATGGTATGATATCTAGCCAGATGTGAGGCTCAATGGGGTTTCTTTCTTCAAACTAGAGTAGAACAGCTATGCACAATAGATATAGTATGATATCTAGCCAGATGTGTGGCTCACTGGGGTTTCTTTCTTCAAACTAGAGTGGAACAGCTATATACGATAGATATAGTATGATATCTAGCCAGATGTGTGGCTCAATGGGGTTTCTTTCTTCAAACTAAAGTGGAACAGCTGTATACGATAGATATAGTATGATATCTAGCCAAATGTGTGGCTCAATGGGGTTTCTTTCTTCAAACTAGAGTGGAATAGCTATATACGATAGATATAGTATGATATCTAGCCAGATGTGTGGCTCAATGGGGTTTCTTTCTTCAAACTAAAGTGGAACAGCTGTATACAATAGATATAGTATGATATCCAGCCAGATGTGTGGCTCAATGGGGTTTGTTTCTTCAAATTAGAGTGGAACAGCTATGCACAATAGATATAGTATGATATCTAGCCAAATGTGTGGCTCAATGGGGTTTCTTTCTTCAAACTAAAGTGGAATAGCTGTATACAATAGATATAGTATGATATCTAGCCAGATGTGTGGCTCACTGGGGTTTTTTTCTTCAAACTAGAGTGGAACAGCTCTATGGATATGGTATGATATCTAGCCAAATGTGTGGCTTACTGGGGTTTCTTTCTTCAAACTAGAGTGGAACAGCTATATAGATATAATATGATATCAAACTAGAGTGATCTATGTATGTGAATATATTATGATATCTAGCCAGATGTGTGGCTCAATGGGGTTTCTTTCTTCAAACTAGAGTAGAACAGCTATGCACAATAGATATAGTATGATATCTAGCCACATGTGTGGCTCAATGGGGTTTCTTTCTTCAAACTAGAGTCGAACAGCTATATAGATATAATATGATATCAAACTAGAGTGATCTATGTATGTGAATATAGTATGATATCTAGCCAGATGTGTGGCTCAATGGGGTTTCTTTTTTCAAACTAGAGTCGAACAGCTATATAGATATAATATGATATCAAACTAGAGTGATCTATGTATGTGAATATAGTATGATACCTAGTCAGATGTGTGGCTCACTGGGGTTTCTTTCTTCAAACTAGAGTGGAACAGCTCTATGGATATGGTATGATATCTAGCCAGATGTGTGGCTCAATGGGGTTTCTTTCTTCAAACTAGAGTAGAACAGCTATGCACAATAGATATAGTATGATATCCAGCCAGATGTGTGGCTCAATGGGGTTTCTTTCTTCAAACTAGAGTGGAACAGCTATATTGATATAATATGATATCAAACTAGAGTGATCTATGTATGTGAATATAGTATGATATCTAGCCAGATGTTTGTCTGCATGGGGTTTATGCCATGGTGGAATCTTTACAGCATCAAATATATCTGGGAAGATCTGCTTTAGGTGCAATTATAATCCAATCATGGCTCCAATTGGTTTGTATATGATCCATATGATCCATAGTCTAGCGAAGCCTGGAGTGGCTGGCTCTATAGTCACTCTATAGAGCTGATCATGGTAAGTCTCAAAAAAAAAGTGAACAAAGTCAACAGGAGAGAAAACTACATTCAACTGAATCTATTTTAAAATAGTTTTTACTGCAATTACAACTGATAACCTACATAAAGAATAACTAATAAAAACTTATCTCTGCATTGAAGGCTCAGCGAATATATCTACTGTGATAATCTGATATCAAACAGAGAGTGCAGGTGTGCAGCTTATATATAGACAAGTAGATATATGCTAGCATGCACAACTTGCATCTACGTCTCGAGTGCCTGAAATAGTTTATTTTATTATTCTTTTATTTTCAAGTGAATGCTGATGCGCTTATCTAATCTCAGTAATTAAAACAGATATTTGGAATTAAGATTACGTGTTTACTCGATGCATGGTGGGAAAAAGACAAAGAGATTGATTTGTACATTCTCTCTCTGTTGCTCCCTCTCTTTCTCTCTTTGGTTTTCCTTAGTGTTGCTCACTCGCCTTCTCTTTTTATCCCTCGTTCATTTTATGTCTTTGCTTTTATGCCATAATTTGATTATCCTCTCTTTATGCCTCTCCCTATCTCCGTGTTTCTCCTTTTTTCTGATCCTCTCTCTCTTTCTCTATGTCTCTCCATATCTCTGTTTTTCTATTATTTTTCTGATTCTCTCTCCCTTTCTCTACTGCTAGCTGTTTTTGCCTTTCCTTCTCTCTCGCGCTTTATCTCTCTCTATCTCTCTCTCTCTCTCTCTGATTCTCTCTCTCTCTTTCTCTGTCTCTCTCTCTCTCTCACTCTCTCACTCTCTTTCAGTTACTCTTTCTCTCTCTCTCCTTTACTCCCTTTCTATTACTGTCTCTCCCTCTCTCTCTCTCTAGGGGGTAACTATGTATCTTTCTGTCTCCGCCACATTGTCTATTTCTCTCTATCTCTTTTATACGAGTATACATATATGTACCTCAGAATCTGTACAGCTTTTACAACGAATTACTATTGCACTTCATATTTTATTATATATATAATATTTATATATTTTTAATCACATTAAAATAAGCAAAAAAAAAAAGAAAAGATGTTTACTTGGCGTCCAGGAATATTATCTTATAGTACTTAACGTCTAGCGGATTGACTTCAGAAACTGCCTCGGGCAAAGCTTCACAGCTTCACAGCTTCACAGCTTGCTCCTCCTGGCAAAGGCCATTATCTGCGCTCGATAGGTGGGGCCGAGACGCAGTGCCTCCAGCTGCTCGCATTCGGCGTCCAGGGCATCGAGCAGCTGCTGGCGCCATGGCTGCAGCAGCAGCTTCTTGGTGCTCCGCAGGGAGGCGGCCGGCAGGCGCGAGCGCTGCTCCATTCGCTTCCAGAACTCCTGCTCGTCGGGCACCAGGCTGGAGATCATGCCGTGACGCAGCGCCGCCTGGCTGTCCAGCTGCTCGCCGAACAGCAGCAGCTCGGCCGCCTTGCTCCGTCCCAGCAGCTGGGGCAACGTCCAGCTGGTGGCGCCCTCGGCGCACAGGCCCAGCTGGGAGAAGGGCAGCCAGAACTTGGCCGACTCCGTGGCATAGATAATGTCGCACAGCGCACAGATGACCACGCCCAGGCCAACGCAATTGCCCTGGACGAGGGCCACCAAGACCTTGCGATTGCTGAGCATCTTCTTCACCAGCGACTTCATCACGTAGTTCGATGCGCGAAAGTGCAGATCCAGTGCCTCGGTGCCACGCCTGCGCTGCAGCTCGAGCAGATCGGTGAGGTCGTTGCCCGACGTGAAGGCTGCTGCATTGCCCGTCAGCACCACGATGCTGACCGTCTCGTCCGCATTGGCCACGTCCAAGGCGCGCAGCAGCTCGTAGACGGTGCGACGTCGCAACGCATTCTGCACCGCCGGCCGATTGAATTGAATCTCCAAGAGCGCGCCGCGACGCTCGAGTCGTAGCTCCTTGAACGTCTTGAAATTGGCCGTCGGAGCGGCTGGCGCTGCGTTTCCACCTTCACTCATTGCAACGTTGGCGAACAGACTAGTTCGAGGGCAGCGCTCCAGCTTGCTTCAGTTTAAACGAAAGACACACAAACAGATGTGCACACACACACACACACACACACACACACACACACACACAGACACAGACACTTGCTGGTTATCAACATCGACGCAAAGTCGAGGAGGTCGCTCAGCAGCTATCGCTGATGTTGCTTGATCCAAAGTTCAGTTTGCTGCAGCAAGCGCCTACTCCTCCTCCTTCTCCTTTTCCTACTTCTCCTCTCTTTCAACTCTCTCACTCTCTCTCTCTCTCTCTCTCTGTCTTTCTGCAACCACTGAACCAACAACTTGCTTGAGCGACACATTCTATAAAAAGAGCTCAACATATTTTTCCTGTTATTCAAATTGACTTCGTTGTGACGACGTTGAAATACCCTTTCCTTCATCTTGATCTATATATATGTATATGGTAATAACAATTTATTTAGCAAAACTCTATTTCTAATAGAGCAGCTCAACAAAATTACTTTTTAAGGAATTTTCCAACTTCGGACTCGAACTTTAGGCATACATAATATTAAGAAACTATTATTTTTCATGCTAAAACTCAATTTTCCGCACTTGATTTCACGGCTCATCACTCTACATTTATAACTCTCCAGCTCACCGTCGCAGTAATCGTATAAGTATTAGAAGTTCTATGGAATGTAACACTATTCGAAATAAAGTAGGTAATATATAAGCATATGTATATTTTTATGTATATACAGCTAACTCTATATAGTTTAAAGCGCACTGTTGTTTGCTCTATAAAAGCGTAATTAGCATTCAATTTCAAAATTAGATTTTTAGATCAATATTCTTAAAAAAAATATATATATTATTAATTATAACAATAATAAACAATTTACAATCTAGCATCAATAAACCTATATTGCATCAGAACAATAATGTAGAGAAAGTGAAATGTAATATATTTACATTTCATATAATCACAACACACTTATAAACCAAATCCATAGCAATATATACCATAAACACCTAATCACTGCCCTATATGAACTTGCTTATACAGATACTCTACCAAACTATCAATAGAAAGTTACAAACATGAGCTGCAATCCCTAATGCTCCCATTTACAATAACAGGGTATTGAAACTTGTTTGGAGAGTGAGTGCATTGTAATTCTGTAACTGCATATTTTATATGCTATATATGTATATAAAGACATGTCGAGCCCATGCGTGGCGCAGAAAGAGAGGCAAGACACGCGAGTCGACTGCAAGAGATGGAGATATCAATGTGTTTCACAGGCAGCCGAACTGCTTGAGTGCGCTATATACACAATATATATAGAACTAGATTGATAACTGATATATAAAAGATTGATAACTGATCTGAACATAAGAGATAGCATAAATTGCAATTAATTTATTTTTTTGTTGTACACTTCAATTCATGTCAGACATTGGGAAATAAGTTATTTTACTTGAATGATTCAGATGACAGTCTAGACCCGGTCTTACGAATGTGTATATATATATATATATATATATATATATATACATATATCTGTACACTTGGTTGAGCCATACAAATCTGCTCTCTGCATCTCTGGGCACTAAGACTCACGTAACATAATGCTTAAACTAAAATTAATTTAAAAGCAGTTGGCATTCGCCGACATATATATATATATATATATATACATGTCCCAACTAGTGCTCGTCTAGGTGGGAGAACTTTTTGCGCAGCTTCTCGCGGCGCTCCTTCTTCACGTTGCGCCAGGGCTTGGCAGGTGCCTCGCCAGAGACTAGGGTGCCATCGTTGGCCAGACGCACGTGCGGAAAGTTGGTGCGACCTTTTACATGGGCAACGCTTGGCTTAGAGGTGAAGAACTGTTGATCTAGTTCCTTGGACGAGCTCTTATCGATCTGTGAATGAACAGAAGAGTTACGTTGTGGCCCAGAAAAACTTATCCAGCTGGAAACTTACGCGCATGGCACGTTGCTGTTGGCCCGGCAGTTGCGATTCCTCTACAGGCTTACGTTGACGCTCGGGAAATACGTGATACTCGGACTGAACGACAGAGGGCGGGCCCAGAGCGAACAGCAGCTTGCCGTTGACATAATCCTTCAGCACATAGCGAGCGGAGCGTGCCTGATCCGGCTGGCCATTGGAGGTCATGAAGCCGCGATTGTCTGCGAAATGGATAATTGAATGAAATCTGGATGAAAAATCATCATTATAAGTTTTACTTACAGCCATAGGCAAGCAGCAGCTCCTCGGAGAAGGGCGGACGATTCGGATCCTCGCCCTCCAGGGGCTTGGCTATCACAATGCCATACTTATCCTCGAGAACATGACGAGGTATACGCTCGCAGAGCAAATTTACGGCGGGCACATGGTCACGCATTTGATCGATAGGCAGTATGCCATTGAGCAACATGTCCGCCTTGGTGAGCACGAAACTGGGCATCACCAGACCGGGACAATCACAGAGCAAAATATCATTGTCCAGGAAGAGCGTTTGAAAGCGCTTCGTCTTGCCGGGCGTCGCAGAAACCGACACCTTCTTCACAGTCATCAGCGAGTTGATCGTGCTGCTCTTGCCCACATTCGGGTAGCCCACCATGCCGATGGTCACATGCTGGGCAGTGTGCCGCGGACCGGTGTAGATGTGACGCAAGAACTCAATGAGCTCTGTGCGGGACAGCAGATGTGCGCTGTTCTTGTCTGTGGGCAGCCTGGGCAGCTTCGGGTCTGCCGCATTCGGCTTAGCTATCATCTTGCTCTCTATGGCGTCCAGTGTGTGCTCAACGGCATTTAGTGACTGCTGGATCTCCTCAGCTGCCTCGCGTAGCTGCTTCAGCTGCAGAGCCGAAGACGGCGAGTCGTCTGCATGCTTGGCAGCTTCGGCCTCGCGCTTCAATTCCTCCTCAACCAGTGTTGCGGAGTAGAAGGCCGTGCGTATGCCCTCACAGTCGAAGTATTGTGCCCAGTGTTGTCGCTGCTCTAGCGTTAGCAAATCCGATTTGTTTACCAAGATCATATTGAGTTTGTTGCTATCCACCTCTTTCACATAGCGCTCCAGATCGACGCTGCGAAATAGCAACGGATTACGCGCATCCACAATCTGGACAACAACATCGGAGCGCTCGACGACACGCCACAACTGGCGCCAGAATTCGAGATTCTTCTCGTATGGCGTCAGGAGGATCTCTTGGCTCTCCTGGAGCAGCGCCAAGTCACGACGCCAATTGAGGAAGGCTTCGTTTTCTGCGCGCTCCAAATCTTCGGGACTTGTTTCCTTGGTCCATTTGGGACGACGGGGAATTTTCAGCTGGTCACGATGCTCGGCATGCTTCTGGTGCATTGTCTGCTCCTGTGTCTTGCTTAGCAGACCCACACGCTGCTTGGGATTCACGAATGTGATGTTCAGCTTCTCGGCCTGAAATTCTGTGCCCGCCAATTCTGCAGTGCGCAAGAATGCATTGAACGATGACTCCTCGGTAACGGACGACAGATTTAGGCGACCCCAATCATAGCCATCCTGCAGCTCTGTTGTATGCAGCTGTTTGTGTTTATATATGTACAGAAATGAAATTCGCTAATTGCATGGCATGGTAAAATCTACTACGCACCATTGTATCGTTGTCCACCTTGCGACGTGGTGTGTGTCCGAAGCGATCTTTGATAAGCTGACGCCCCAGGTTGGTGCCATCCTTGTTCTTTTTGCCCATTTCGGCAAAGGATATTGATTTTAGTTAAATTAGATTTAATAAAAGTGAAACACGTGCGACTATGTGAGCTACGACTTGATTTTACTTCACATCTATCGAAATTTCGATGTCTTTGGTATTTGTGTGGTACAATACCAAATAAATACTAAAACACTGTTATCGGTATTTTGTGACACCTAGTATTTTATCGTTTATTTAAATATGCAAAGCGAAATTGTTTAAAATAACTTATAATACACATAAAAGAAATTAATCTGTACATGACATACCTTTATCAGTTCTCCCTGTATATCCAAAATAGTAGTATATACCATCTTTCATGCATTTGTATATGTATATGTATATGTGTGTGCTAATGTACGTTTAAAATGTGTTTAATTTTTTGGTATGGCATCGCAGTTTGTTCGAAGTTTCACAATATTCGAAAATAATCCTACGTAAAATACACTTAACTATTACACTTAAAAAAACGAGTGGCCGTTGTATGCTGTCTGGGGAAAATACAAGGTAAAAAATAAAAAACAATTAGTAAAATCTCTCATCATCATCGTCGTTCCAGACAATGGGCCAGACGGCATTGCGGGCACAATTGCCGCCCAATGCCTTGCAGAATGTATTGAAGGTGCTCGACTTACTGAAGCCGAGAATCTCGCGCTCCTCGTAGATGCGGTAGGTGAACGTGCTCTCGTACGTGCCCACAAAGTGGCGGGCGTAGGCGCAGATCAGCTGATCGACTATGGCCACGCCGCCGTCCTTAAGCTGCTGTCGCTGCACATTCGACTCCGGCGTAAAGTGCACAAACCGGAATCGATAGAAGAGCTCCTTCAGCTCGAGCAGCTCGTATGGCGTCGCATCGCTGGCCACAAACACCGTGGTCAAGTTGAATGCGCGCAGCAGCTGCTTTATCTGCTGTGCTGCCGCCTTGAGAGTGGGCGTGGTCGACTCCCGCGATCTCACGAAGTCGCCGCGCCGTAGATGGGCGCACAGATAGTCGCCACCGCGAGCATCGCGCTTGGGCCGCTCCAGCTCCCACATGGCGGGTCGCTGCACGCCGGCCGTCGTCTCCGTGGTGCTGAGCGCCATCAGTCTAAAGTCGGCGGCCACCTTGGTCAGGAACTGGGCGAAGCGCATGGAGCGCCGCGCCATCCAGAAGTGCTCGTCGCCCCAATTGTCGTGCAGGACGGTCTCGGCGCTGAGCACCGCATAGACGCGCATGTCGTCGGCATCTTCAGCCCCAGACGTATCCTCATCGATGGCCTCGCGCAGCATGCGCTCCAGCAGGCCGGCGCTGCCCTGGAACCGCACACAGTGATAGCGGCCGTATCGGAGGAGTCGCTGCTGCAGCAGCGGACCGCCACTGATAGAGTTCTCGTTGCAGGCCTCGATGCGCCGCCCATTGGCGTCGTCCGGTGTTATGCGCTCGTACTTGTCCCGGAATATGCCCTGCTCCCTCATAATCTCGTAGTGCGTCAGCCGAAAGGCCTGCGAGACGTGGACGTAGGGCGGCGCTGGCATTCCGAATTGGCGGTATTCGGCCACAAATTCGTCGTAGTCGAGGACTGGCGCATAGCGACGCAGGCTAGCCAAGTCGAAGAAGTTGCGCCACATCAGATCGCTCTGGTCCAGTCCGTGCGAGTGCCAGTGATAGAGGCGTGGCCAGGGCGGAAGGACGAGTCGGACGTTACGAAATCGTTTGCGGCGTCGCAGGCGACGGACAAAGACCGCCATGCGGATGTATACATCGCGTCGCAGATTGAATCCCTCGGAGATGTTCACATCGTACAGAATGTACACGGTGCCCCGCAACGGCAGTATGGAGCCTGGACAGGTGTCTTTGGCGGGAAGCCGCCAAAAGAGGCGACTCTGGCAGAAGCTGTTGTTCCTCAGTTGACTGGGCTTAGCTATCGTCGTGTTGTGCGGTGGTCGGCCAGACGTGGCCTGTGAAGCAGCGACCAGGAGCAGAACCAGCAGAAGCTCTGACCACTGCACTGGCCACCATCCTTGCATTATTAGCCGCTTTACACACTAAAATAGGCGCTGGCTCACCGTCAAGCAAGAACTCGGAGTGTTGATCTTATATCGATAGTAGAACAAGTAACTGAGCTTGAGAAAAATAATTGATACATTTAAAAATAAACTATCGGCACGGCCAAAGGTATCGATACCGCAAGAACATTGAATACCAATATTATTAAATTTAAAACAAGCTGAAAATGAAAAGAACAAAACTTTTAAAAAGAAATTATTTTAAATAAATATATAAATATATGTTTATTTGTTCAATGTAAATTTATTTGTATGACTTGAAGATGTAATTGTAGCAATAGTATCGCAAGTGCACAGATAATTTTTAAAGATTGCGGCTATCGATAACTAATTAACAAGACAACACTGCTTGTATCACTCAGTTCGAAGCGGTACACGTGCCGAAACTTTAAATTGTCGTGTTTGAATTAATGTGTAATTTTCTTATGCCCAAGAAAACTTCAAAAATACCAGCGTGATGAGCTCGCAGAAGCTTGAATACGATGCCAGCCTTGGCGGACATGTAACACTGCCCAGCCATGTGGCCACCTATCACTACGCATCTGGAGTTCTGCAGGAGATCAAATCTATGATCGCAAATGCCCAAGTGCCGGCCAGCACGAAGCTCATCTTTCAAACGCTGCCAAAGCATATGCGTCGACGCGCCATGTCCCACCATCCCAAGCGCTTGCCGCGCAAGTACCGTTCCGCCCATAATTCCCAAATGAGCAAAGCGGGCAATCAACCAGTGAACCACAAGCGTCCGTCCCGTAAATATCGCCGCCGTCCAAAGAATCTGCTGAATGAATACGTGCGACGGCAGCGCAAGATCAACTGGCTGGAGACCCACATTTGGCACGCCAAGCGCTTCCACATGATCGACCGCTGGGGCTATCGCCTGCCCTATGCCAGCTGCGACAAGACCTACCGGGCGTGCTATCGCGCCAGTGCCGAGCACTGCCTGCTGCAGGACATTTCCTTCTACAGCTGCGTGCAAATGCATGGCACTGTCGACCAGCTGCGCCTTGGTTTCGGTCGACTCACTAGCCCCGACTGTGGACTGGGCATTGCAGCACGCACATATTTGAGTGGACGCCGTGAGGGCAGCATTCAGCTCTTCGCCGATGGCCAGTATCCGTCGGGTGCTCTGCAATGCGCCAGCTTTATGTGGCGCCCCGTAGAGCAGCCAGAGACGCAGGCACAGCGCACTCTGTGGCTCTGGCTGCATCCAGCTGCCGTTGAGGCGACCATTACTCAGCTGATTCAAGTGTTTCAGCTCAAGTCTACAAAACAGGAGAAGCTTCCGTTGCCCGATGAATCAGACAAACAATCACCTCGCTTCATCACACACACCAAGGCGTTTGAGCGCAATAGAAGCTACATCAATACGGATACCGGCTTGGAAATGATGGTATTGAACCAGGAACTCAATCGATTTCGTCTGACCGGACCGCGTTCTCAATGCGTGCTGGCTGCCAGCCTGCGCGCTTGCCGTCAAAACAGTTCGGAATCAACCAAGTCGAATGATCTCCTGGACCAGGCCGAATACTGCGAGTCTGTCCTGCAGCTGCACTCGCCCAGCGAGGTCCTATCTAATGTGATACTTGGCCTTAATGTGGTCGATCCGCGCCTGCAGCGACCCAGCAAGCGCACCAAAGCAACCAAGGCGGCGGCATCTGCAGTCAACTCAGCTGAGCTGCTGATGATGCCACCAGCTGGCCCGCCCTTCAGCGACTTGTGGGATGCGGAGCTGCGTGTGCGGCTGGGCGAGCAAATGATGTCCACACATCAATACAATCAGCTGCGCCAGCGGCACGCCATCGTGCCTGGCGAGCCATGCGCATTTGAGGAGCAGATGCAGCCGATGCCAGTGCTGCTCATTCAACGTCCAGGATCGCAGCAGTCGAACTACAAGCGCTTGGGCTACGCTGCTGGCTGGGATGTGATTGCACCTGCTCGCTACGGCATGGTGCTCTGGCAGACGCTCATTATGTGGGGCGCCCGGCCGGGCGGACTGCGTGAGTTCGACTCCGTGGCTAGAGAGCTGGGCGTCGAACAACACCTGCCCGATACTGTGGCTGGTAAGCTACTGTGAGATGTGCTCGATTCCTTATTATTGATTTATATGTCTTCTCTTGCCAGGCTTGGAGCAGGCGGCGAGAACTGCTCTGGAGCGTCGCACCCGCTACTTCTCTCTGCCGCCCAACAAGCGCTGCAACTATCGCAAGCTGGCGGTTGTCAGTCCATTTAAGGCGCCATGGCAATCTCTGGTGCGTGACTGGAATGTGACAGTTGCCTCCTCTCCGAAGTGCTTCTACGTGCTGCGCGATCGCGCCGTGCTGCAGAGCCTGGACGAATGCGTGCGCCATCGAGCGCCATTTCCGGACTGCCCGACTGACAACTGCCTCATCCAAGTCGAATTGCGTTTGCACACGCGCGGCTGCCTGGAGAGCAATGCATTGATTTGTCTGCCGTTGGGTCTGGACTGGAAGCGCCACTGGCGGCAGCTGAAGCACGACAATCAGGAGCCGGTGCACTCGGAACCCCTACTGTCGGATCTGAACGAACGTGCGCGCAAGGAGCTGCGCCTCGGCCACAAGCGTCTGCTGAAGCGCCTGCGAGGACGTCGCGTGCGCGAAAAGCGCCGCCTGCAGGAGACCAGCACTCGCCGCGTGCACATACGACCCGCCAAGACGGCATCGCTGGTCAGCCAGCAGCTGGCCAAAATGTGCAATCTCTGGTTGCCGACGGCGCCCAGCGAGACGCACGACAGCGTGCGGCGGCAGTGCAGCCGCGAAGTCTTCGGCTATGTGAGCAGCGCCGGCTTCAGTTTCGTGGAGGCAGCCGTTTGTGGCGTCGGCTATGTTACGGCAGCTGGACTGAGGCAGCTGCTCGAGACGCGCCAGGCAGGCAGAGGAGGCAAAGGACAGCCGCTGCTCTGCCTAGTGCGGAATGAGAACAGTCGGGATTATCGTTTCGCGCGTCTGCAAATCAATCTCAATTTGTCGACGGGCGTTTAGCATAAATAACTGTATATATGTATAAGTATTGATTAGATAAATATATATTGTATATGTGTTGAACCCATTGAGAAAAAAGAAACAAGTTGGGAATTTGTTGTACATATTTAATACTAATTTTATTCAATTTAAAATTACTTGTATGCCATTTCTTTTAGTTCGTATGTAATTCATGTGTGTGAGTGTGATTGTGTATATGTATGTGCGTGTGTGTGTGTGTGTGTGTGTGTGTGTGTGTGTGTGTGTGTTGTACGATCTGCTTGGCTCTGACGAACCGATCGAGTGTGAGTGTGAAGCGAGTGTATTCGTGTCATTCGCGCATCGATTCGCGTTTCGAAATAATTTTTGGTATCTAAAATGCGACAATGATTTAAAAATTGCGTATAACACTTGATTGGGTTATAGCTGCGCGTATATATATATACTCAATTGTCTCAATTGTTGTTGTTGTTGTTGTTGTTAATATTATTTTGTAATTATGTATTTATTTAATGTTAATGGTTATGGGAAAATGTATATTAAATGCATGTAAATTTTGCTTAATGCTTTCCATATATATGTATGTATATATATGTGTTATATGTATACACACACATGCATATATGTATATATGTATATGCATATATACATATTTGTATATGCTTTGTATTGATTCACTTTAAATTGTTTCTTTAGTTTTTTTCGTTACTGAAATCGCCTTTATATGCATTTATGTATACACGTATATGGAATATATACATACATACGCACACATATATATGCATGTATGTATGTATATATATATATTTATATTTATATTTGATGTATGATTTATATAATTCATCTATGTATTTATTGATCTTTGCTGTTTCTATGCTTCGTATTTCATTTAGCTTGTGCGTTAAGTTTTCCATGAATTTGATTTAGTTGTTGTTGTTGTTGTTGTTGGTTGTTGGTGTTGTTCTTGTTGTTGTTGTTGTTGTTGATAGTTGTGCGGATATATCCGTTGAAGCGACCGTATTGCTATTGCTGTTGTTGTTGTTGTTGTTGTTGATTAGATACAGTTAGAGATACATAATTGCATTATGTCTAGAGACGCGTTCATTGTTAATGTCACTTATAATTATACAACTTAGTTGAAACATTCAATAATTAATGTTGTTGTTGTTTTTGTTTTGTTTTTGTTGTTTGTTGTTATTATTATTAAAAATACATAAAATATGATCTTATATTAAACTAAATACTTTAAGAAAAAACAATTAGATATACGATGCGTACACATATATGTATATATATATATGTATATATATGTGTATATATATATGTATTATATATATATATATATATATATATATATATATATATATATATATATATATATATATATATATATATATATATATATATATATATATATATATATATATACATCTTGTATTTATGATTTCCATACCAAATGATGTTCTTCCCATCGATTTGTTCTGCTCGGATCAGCATTCATTCCTTATCGCCTACACACACATATATATGTATATATGTATATATATATATAGGTTAATCGATTACTAAAAGCTACACAAGTACATGTTTAACTGAATTTGATTCGCCATTGAAATGCTTAAGTATGCATATATATATATATACATATATCCATATGTATATATCCATTCGTAACTGCAAGAGTTGGATTAGAGTGGGCCGAACTACTTACGACTTGACTACATGTTATATTTGATTTGAATTTGAGATTTATTTGCTTGTGTTTAACATACGCATGCATATATATATATGTATATGTATATATAGATATATACATCTGTATATATATGTATATCTCAATTGATGAGTGCAATGAATGTATAAATCGATGCATTTCACACTGGCTTCTAAGGATTGGATTGCTTTGCCACATGTATAGAGCTATACATTAACTATGTATATATGTATATATATATATTGGTACATACATACGTATGAGCAGTACAAGAGACACGAGGCAGTGTATATAAATTGCCAACAAACAAACAGAAAACAAACATGCAACAAATGAGCTCAAAACTTGATATCTTCCTCTAGATCGGTCGGAAGTATTTCCACATACATATATGATTTTTTTTTTTATTTTATATATATATATATATATATTTTTTTTTTTTGTATTTTGTTTTGGTCTTTGGCAAAAGGTAATACCATATTTTGTTGCCAATTTTGAGCCATTTTTTTTGTTTTTTCTTTTTGTATCGTTTAATAAGTAGTTGTAGTTGTCGTTTATTTGGAAAGAGAGTTAGAAAAGGGGCGGGGCCGTCGAGTCGTGTTCGAGCCCGCCTTCGTTCGCGTTGTTCTCGTATTGTATATAAAACATTTGAAATACTTTGAATTTGGTGGGTTAGTATACATATATTTAAAGATATACGTGGCATATCCTTAAAAATGGTTCTTAGCTTGTAAATTGTAAACGTGTTCGATCTCCTCTCTCTCTCTCGTGTGCCAAATTCCCAAATTTCATGGGGAGTTCAGAAAGTGTTCGGGGCGGGCGAACCACACACATGCGACATTAAACTCTTTGCTTGCTCTCAATGTTTGTTTTTCTTTTTGTTTTTGTTTTTGTTTTTGTTTTTCTTTTTTTGTTTTTCTTTTGTAGCTTTTACATACAAGTTTCAATTATTACAATTACTATTTTTATTTATGTTTTTGTTACTCATTTAACATCACTACTAATAATCAAAAAATGGACATTTATAAACTTTTATGCATATATACTATATATATATGTATATATATGCTCATATATATATATATATTTATATATATGTATATATGTAAATATTAAAAATGTTTTTGTTTTTTTTTGGCTTTGTGATGCCTTGCACATGTTTCGCAGTATTTTGTTGATTCTTTGTAATTATTCGAATTTGTTTTTCCAAAAAAAAAAAAAACTAAAAAAGAAGAAGAAAATCAAATGATGCCATGCAAATCAGACGAAAAAATCGCATTCAAAAGTCAATAAACAATATAATTCATCACAGTTTGTTGTTGTTGTTGTTGTTGTTGTTGTTGTTGCTGTTCTGGCTTCGGCCTTTGTCGCATGCGATTGAAGAAGAAATCGCCGAAGTGTTTAATGAATTTCAAAAATGCTCAACCAAAACACATTTCAGGGCATATCCGGCCAGTTGGGCCATGTTTTGAATCAACTGTACCTCAGCTGAAAAGTAAACAACCTTTTTGTATATACATACATATATCCATGTATATATATATATAGAGATTTTGTTTGCATTATTTTTACATGATTTTTAATTGAATTGCAGCAAAAATGAAATAACAAAAAAACGAGAAAAATCAATTACAAACACAGTTAAAAATAATTGTAAATTATAAATATGCTGGGAGAGGGAATAATTAAATATATGCATATATATACATATATATGTATATATAGATGTACATAAATTAATAATTAACATACTATGTGCTGACATTTTATAAATATTATTATTATTATTTGCTTCACACTAATCAAAAACAAAAAAAAAAAAATTGTTGCATCCGGTTTGCTTGCAGAAATGCATTTGAAATGTAAACGCTATGACTTAGTTCTTAAGTTTTCCATGCAGCTCACATGTCTCCAGTAATAATAATAATAATAATAATGAAAACAAAAGTAAAATATTCATATATGTATATATGCTAAATCATAAGACAACAAGCGATTCGCAAAGCATGTTTTTATCTTTACGCCTAAATCAATTTTCAACAATTTTGTTAAATTTCATTCAAAGAATTCTCGTTCATATTTCTTTTTTTTTTTTTCATTTCATTTTCATTTTTGTTTTTTATGTGATAGTTGCTGGTTGTTAATCCATTTGGTATTTAGCATTAATAAAGGTTTAAACATTTCAATGTACGCCTTAAGGTTTTCTGTTGGTATACCACGCACAATGGTCCAATCTCTTCCTTTGGGATTTAGCTCACTTTTTTGATACAACTCGTAAATTTGTTGTTAATTTTTTGTATTTTTTGTATTTTTTTTTTTTTTTTTTTTTGGTTACCTTTGAACTTAGTTAACCTTTACGCGTACTAAAACATACATATATATGTTTTTTTTTTTTTTTTAATATATAATATGCATTAAGAAACTAACTTTAAATGTTTTTGTTTGCAGTTTTCGGTTCGCTATAATTTGTTGTTCTTCTTCTTCCTTCTTTCTTTCTTTTCCTTTATAATTTTTCTCTTACTCTTCATTTTCTTTTCACTTCATATTCATTTTGTTGTTGTTTTTTTTTATATGTTTTTGGTGCATTTAATAACCTCTCATTTGTGGGTTTGCCTACAGCTCTCCAGCTCTCCAGCTTACTCCAAACGCGCCTTGTAGGTGGTCTTCCAGATCTCGGCAAGTGTCACGGCGCTGTGGAAGCGATGGAAAATGCAGAGGGGCAGTGTGATGCGCTGTATGATCGACCAGGGCACAAAGCCATAGAAATCCAATTGCACCTGTATTTGGGAGAGGGCAGTTCAATTAGTTGGTGTATATAAATATAGATACATTCACAACAACAACAACGTGCAATTACAGATGATAGAGCATAGACAGAAAATGAGATTAAGTTTGTAATAAATGAATTTTATAGTAAAGAGAGACATCGGAAGTGAGTACGTTGAAAACGGATAACTCTTATTAGTTGGAGAGACAAAGCATATTTACGCATTCTATTGGTCTGATCTAGTTAGCGTCCAGTTGGGATTATATTGGAACCCTAACTGGAAATTTTATAAAAAAAACTAAGACTCCAATTGTAGACTATATTGGATGGAATTGAAATACATTTGCTTTCAGTTGGAGGACATATATGTCATCTGTCATAGGTATATTATTCTCCAATTAAGAAGCTGTGTGTCCTCCAATTGGGGAGATGCCATGTTACTTGTCCTCTATCGTCCAATTGGACTCCAATCAAGCCTCATGTTCAAATTGGAGGATTGATAAATGTCTAAGACTTGATTGCGATTATTTTAGCTACAAAACAAAGATCTAAGATCAAGTAATTAGGTTGAGAATTTTGGAATATTTTATAAAATTGAGACTTATGATTTCAGACTTCGATCATATTTGTTCCCATAGGATACAAGAAATTTAATAGAAGCAGTAGCCAATGAGCAGATCGATTCAAATGTAAATGAAACCTAGACATGGATATCAATAAGTGGAGGAAAACTTATGCTGCAGCTATGTTAGCTGGCAGACATCAACCATAGCCCCGATAAATACAAGAAGATACAAGATACAAGATCAAGAAGATCAATATATAAAAATAATCTAAAAAATATCTATAAAAATAATTTATATATTTATAAATATACAAATATTTATAAATTATTCTAGCATGCATTACAGTCAGAGCTGTTAATACGTACATTATACACTACATATATATGATATATGTATATGTATAAAATCTATTGGAACAGCTCTGATAAAGTCGAGCTTTATATGTTTCTGCTAGACTTAAAATCAATCAAAATGTGTACATATAAAAGTTAATCAGTTAGCTTCAGTCAAGTGAATGCCTAAAGCTAACTAGTTTAAATATGATAGATACTGTAATCTGATCGATAATTCCGCAAATCGATAATTTTAGACAATGTATCGATAGCAATTGTAAAAGCAGAAACATACAAAGACAACGACATCTACAAGTCTTTTTATATATTAACAAATAACGAATAGAACGAGTAGAACGAACGAGAGCGTTAATCGTCTTACTTAACTCAGTCTCGCTTACGTACATATCTACTTACAGGATTGGCGAATACTTTTTGAGCTTCGAATGTGTAGATGGCGAACATGGCCACGTTGCAGATGAGCAAGAAGGTGACGATCTGGCGTCCGGGCTTGCTGCGATCGTGCTCCGGCAAGTGGACGCGACGGCGCGAGACGTCGGCTATGAAGAGCAGCTGCAAGATGACCTGGAAGACGGCGACGCCGCCCGTGGTCGTCACCAGCAGGCTGGGCTCGCTCTCCAGCACCTTCAGGCTGCCGGCGATGATGCTGAACACGGAATAGGTGAACAGGCCGAAGGCTGAGATGCGCAGCAAAATGTCATTGAGATTCGATTGTTCCTCGCAGCGGAATTTCAAGTTCTTGACCCTGAAAGAGAGAGAGAAAGGGAGGGAGGGAGGTAGGGAGGTAGGGAGAGTGTGAGTGAGAGTGAGAGAGAGTGGGTATCTCTGCTACTTACCTTATGAAGCCCACTATGATGGCCAAGATGGCAAAGGCCATGAGTATGCAGTGACTGGCATCGGCCAGGTAAATGGCCAACAGCGAGAACTGCTGATGACGCACCAAGACGAAGAAGAGTATCAAGCAGATCAGCGCGCCAACCAACAGCAACAGACCAAAGAACAAACCCTTCGACGAGCCAACGCAGTCGACGCGTCCGGAACGTGCCTGCTGCGCCATGGCAACGGCCCGACGGGATAGCATCACCTCGAGCCTATGCTCGAGATCCTCGTCGTTCAGCCTGCCCGGATAGCGACCGATGTGCTTCCACATGACATACAAAACGACAGCGCCGATCAGCGAGTACTCAATGATAAACGGATACAGATACGGCGCCGAGTCGTAGACGATGGTACCCATAATGTCAATGCGTCCACAGGCGGTGGAGTTGAGTGTGCCAATGTTGGAAGACAGCGCAGCCGGATAGATATTGTCCAAGCTCTCCAGATTCTCAAAGGCGATCAGGCCATTGGGCTCCTCGTGGGACAGATCCGAGTACGTTTGGAAGCTGTTCTCCATGCCGGGGCCGAACAGATTGTTCATTACGTTGACGGCGCTCTCGGTGCTGCTGGCGCCAATGGTCGGGCTCGGCGCGGTGCTGCTCACCAGATTGTTGATGAACGAGGAGACGCCAGAGGTGGCAGCGGGCAGCGTTGACGCGGACGAATCGACGGCCGAGTGGCTAGAGGGTGCGACGCTGGAGAGGATACGCTCCAGGCTGTTGAAGGGCGTTTCACTGGTTGTGCTAGCGGCGGCGTCGGCGGCTGTGGCATCGCTGCCAAATGGAATGCCGGTGGTTGATGTGCTGGTGGATGTGATGATGCTGCTGGCGGTGCTTGTGCTGCTGCTGCTGCTGCTGCTGCCGATGGTGCTGGTGGCAGCTGTGGTGCTAGTGATAAACTTCTTCAGCTTGCGGGCCATAGTAGTGCTGTGCCATTGATAGCCGGGCGTGGTGTAGGGCGCCCGGGTGGTGGTCGTCGTGGTGCTGGTGGTGCTGGTGCTGCCAATGTCGCCGCCCATGCCCAGGCTCTTCGAAATGCCGTCGACCGTATTGCGCACCAGCTTGGACAGAACGTTGTCGCTCTTGTACACATTCTTGGGCAGCACATCCTCACCGTCCAGCACCTCGAACTCGCTGTTGGGGCCCGTGTGGGTGCGCAGCACGGTGCCGGCGTGGCGCAGCGCGTGCTGCCGAATCGAGTGGGCAATGGAGGAGGCCTCCGGGTCGGCCTCGCGCTTCTGATGATAGATGGTGATCTCCAGCAGCGACTCCTTCACCAGGGTGCGTATCCACACGCAGATGTTGGTGGCCACCACGTGCATCAGGCCGAACCGGGCGATCACCTTGAAGCGGTGGATGTTGAGCTGCAAGCGATGCGCATTGAGAGACAACGATCAGGCAAGTGTTAAGCGTGGCGCGTTTGGGGCCAGGGAGAGAGAGATAGACAGATAGATAGAGAGAGAGAGAGAAAGGCAGAGAGAAAGAAAGAAAGAGAGAGAGAGACAGAGAGAGAGAGAGTAATGCGCTGGCGCAGACTTGAGTTCGGAAAGGAAACACATTTACAGCTAGTCTTTTGCTAACCGATTAACCGGCGTTGTCTGTCTCTTCATTATACACATTCACGAAAGTGAAAAGGGTATATTGGTTTTGTGCAATGTGAGTCTTGCTGTCCGTTCGTCCGTCTATCTGTATAAATGTTACTGACTTGAAATTTGGAATACATCTTTATGTATATCTAATATCGTGTTGGAATTTTTCCGATTTTCGGTTCACTTAGGGCGTGGCAAATAAGGAAATGCTTTTACCGGTATCTCAGAAACCCTGTTATTTAAGAAGCTTGAGAGTTGAAATTTGATATGTATACTCTAGTTAAATGCTCAAAATCAGAAATATATGACGGATGTATGTATCTATAATTATGTAATTGGGAGGCGTGGCCAATCGTTTAAAGCTATCTCTTTTAATTCTACAGTTAAACACTCAAATGTTAAATTTATAATTTAATTTTTCATATTTGAGCTCCAGCTCCTAAATTTTCTTCTGCTTGTTGGTCAGTCAGTCAGCCAATGCGTATGTCCGTCAGTAGGGTCGAAAAGTTGTATATATAAAAAGCTATATGTATGTGTATGTATATATACTATATACAGAAACTTAAAGAAAAAGGTGCTGGAAAAGGAAAAGAAAAGCGAACTTCGCTGCCTGGACGAAGTTTCAATACTCTTGCATATATAACATATCGATATTTATCGAGAAATTACTATGCTATACTATGCAACAGCATGTTAATCATTGTTAAAGATATATGATTTACTACCGTAACCTCTCAATATAAATATATATAACTAAGTATTTATATATTTATTAAAGTAAGTTATATTAAGCTTAAGCTAATTTTATGGTTATTAAAATATCACATATATATGTACATTTAAATATATTTGAAACGTGTAAGAGTTATGAGCGTAGGGTATAGAGAGACAGAGAGACAGAAAGAGAGAGAGAGAGTAGTGGTAGTGGTAGTGGTAGTAGTAGAGTAGAGTTAGAAAATGAGTTGTATATCGTACCTGAAATGGTGGCCTAGTCTGCGATCGCGAATGGGGCAGAGTTGTGGGGATTATGTACACAAAAATGGTTCATTAAAAAACTAAGTACTTTGCACAATTTCGAAATTTGTTTATAAAAATATAATGATGACAGTGATGATGATAATGATAATGATGATTATGATGATGATGATAATATGGCGTGAGTTAGGAGTGAGAATAATGAATGCGTGTACGTGTATTCGTGGTGAATGTGATTGATACAGCTGTGAATCGGAGCTTCTAAACTCTTAACTTATCTGGCTAAAACACTGAATATGGCTTTGATCTAAATGAGCGATTCGACTGTGGGCCGAATGTGAGTGGAATACGAGTTGTTGTGATCTGCAGTTGTTGCAGTTGCATTGAATGAAGCAAAGCGAAAACAATAAAGGAAAAATGACAGATGAATGATGTAGTACATAAGAATGCGAATGCGATTGTGAATGCGAATGAATGCACGAATCAAATATATAATTAACTAAATTCAACTCAACTAACTGCCAATTGTTACGCCAATTCAAACGAGCGTCACAGACGAAAAATATAGTGAAATAAGTGATAGATAGATAGAGACAGAGAGAGAGAGAGAGATAGATAGAGAGTGACAGAGGAAGAGAGATAGAGAGAGAAGGAATGGGGGACAGAGTGACCGAACCGAGCCTCGACTTTCGTTGTGATCGTGATCATGGCATGGATAGGACCAAAGATTATCCGCAGGGGAATCATCAGAGAGTGAGTTCTCTCACAATCCCCAGTTATAGCAATCATTGGCCTTCTCCATTCCATGGGCAGCGAGTATATCGTAAGCTTAAACTTAAAACTAACCTCAATTTGACTGTTGATGGACTGGGACTTGTCACATAGATATATATATATATATATAGTTCTGTGTACTCGAGATTGTCGACAGTAGTAGTATTATTAGATAGTAGTAGGTAGAGTATATATTGTATTTAGTAGTAGGTAGTAGGGTAGTAGGTAGGGTAGGGTATGTAACTATACAGGTAAACAGTGTTTTCACATTTATTTAGACAGTAAGTTCTGGGTTAGGGCAGCTCGATTCCGCTCGAGTAGTGCGGAGTGTATGGACTTACCCGTGCGTTCATGAATATAAAGTACATCTGCATAAAGGTGAAGATCATCTGCAGCAACGGATTGACGCCGATCAAAATGTGATGGCACGGCGAGTCGAAGGGTATCTCAAAGAACGAACCGAATTCCAAGCCAATATAGATCATAGCGCCCAGTCCAAAAGCTAAGACAAATCAATAGTAAGCCGAAACCAAAATGGAAGAGCAATGCATAGTTTATAGTACGGTATATAAATATCTATATCTCTATATATTATATATACAATCAAATATTTAGAATATGGAAAAAAAAGTGTTATGCTTTACCGATGGCACCAACGCGCAGAAAGAAACTTCCGTGCGTGAGATCGCTGTGCGTGGTCTTTCGCTTGCGTACGTTCTTCGGGGTGACGGCCACCTCGGCATCCACGGGTGCTTCCTGTGCGTGTGAAACAAGAACAAAATTTATTGCACATTCGGGGTCGCAGATTTATACTATATGCATATATGTGGAGATGATAATGATGGCTACAAATTCATATGTTCGCCTTAATTGATGTGGCCTTATCACTTGGCAAGCGTCGTCACATAATTAACGGCGAGCCGTTAATGTGCCCCATTGAAAGGTGGCGCACACTCTCGTTATGTGGCATGTTCCATTCACAGCCCATTAGCCCTGGCATGAATGTGGTGCTCAGATATAAAACATAACTGAATTTGCCTTGATGCACTAACTCAATTTGTGTTGAGTACAGGCAAAAGCTGTGAGAGCTGCAGAGAGAGGCGCTTGAATGGTGATAAAAGTGGAGAGGCAACTGAGACTCGAGCTTGACTGTATTACAGTTGATTCAGTTTTTTTAGATAAAGCAGAACTGCAGTTTAGATTATGGGAACTGCAGAGAGAGGCGCATACAAGTTTATATAAGTCAAATTTATGCATTAGAACACGCTAAATTTATTTTATTATTATTATTCTTTGAAGAATGACGAAACACCATGAGAAATGCAGAGAGAGACACTTGAATTTTGAAATAAGTATCAGTATAAAAGAAGCAACTGAAACTCGAACTCTCTCGTTTTCCAACATCTCTCGGACTATATTCCATATTATATTGTATTTAAAACTTACTATCCAAATTTCACCCACCTGATATGCGGCGCCTTTGCCAGCTTTGCCAGAGTCCTTAGAGCCTTTCGCATCCTTCGAATCGGCCGGATCTGCATTCTTCGTTTTCTTCGATTTCTTTTCTTTGACTGGGGGTTTCGGTTTGCTGCCGCCATTGCCGCCATTACAGCAAGAGCTCTCTGCAAGGACATCGCGTCAAGGATACGCCTCTCTCAATGTGAATAGACTTAGACAACTTACCCTGCAGCAAAAAGCAAAAGACGTACAACAGGAAGAGTATGCTGGTGCCGTACAGGTATGTGAAGAACGTCTCGTAGTAGAGCACCGGCAGTCGGTGTGTGGTCACATCGCTGATCACATATGCAATGCATACGACAATCAAGAGAATCGCGTACACCAAGCTGGTCACAATGAAGAGCGATGTCCTGTCGAACCGAATGAATGTCAACAGAATGTAACATTAATTGAATGATATAGGAGGCACGAGATATCACAATGAATCCATTTCCTACAAGTGTGTGCTATATATATGTGTGTGTGTGTGTGTGAGTGTTACACAATATGCTGTGTGTGTGACCCAGTCCTAAATCGAACATCATTGTGCTTGTGTTGCATTAGTGTTTGCTGATATATCAGCGGTAATTACCTAGTTAACAGCAAGTAGGCTCTATAATTGGTGTCATTCACTGTGCTAGTGTGAGTGTGTGTATGTGTGTGTGTGTGTGCGCTCATGCATCTTGAGAGCAATGCTTGACTGCTCGAGTGCATAACCCAGTCGCATGCATACCTAATTAGCTATTAACAGACAGCAACTGTTCCCAGCTCAACTGTTCCCATCTTAACTGTTCTCAGGGCTGTCGATATTCGATGCCAATTAACGGAATTTTACGAGCTCCTTTGGCGTTAAAAGTGCTTGCACAGTGGTTTCAACTGGTAAAATAAAACTGGCAGCAAAAGTAATATTTATGGAATACCATAAACATTTCAGTGTATTGTAAATGATTTATAAGCTTAAGTTGGACTTGAAGTCCAAAATTATATAATATATATATGCTCTAATATATATATTTTTACTAAATTTATGTATTTATACAAAATATATAATTTTATTTTTATTTATGATTGAAATTTTATTGTTGAACTTATGAGTTCCTAACCCGATAGTTTATTATAACTGTAAATCAGTTGAAGCTTCCCTTTCTTATAAACATCTTTCGAGTTGGCTACCGGCGCATTTTGTGCCACTGTGCAGCGCTGTGTGTTGCATGTAACTCATTTGCACTCTGTGACCCAGTTAAAAACATCAAGCCCACCCGCTCGCACCACTCGAAATATCCATTTGTGTACAAGTATTTAGATTGCAGCCTCATTTCCGCGAATGAAAATAATATATATCGTATATCCAATTAAAATTGTATAATAAGGGCAGAGTCGGCTTAAGCATATACATATACATATACATATATACATATCTATCAGATAAATATGTATCTGTATAGATATGCATGTATCGCTCATGTTGAATGGGGTTTGGCGGTAAGGTGGGTGGGCAGAATGGGTTTTTGTATATTACCATAGTTCGATTGGTCCCGTTATCGGATTTGTTTGATATGTGCCCTGCACCGTTATTTTCGCTGGCATAAAACTGTGCTTATTTGGATTTGGCTTGAACGTGTAGCAAACCCTATAAGACGACAATCGACAATCGACAATTGATAATTGACAATTGGCAATCGATAATTGACAATCGACAATTGAGAATTGACAATCGAGAATTGTTGCAGAAATTATTCATTAAAATAGACTACAAAACGGGATCAGACTGGAGATTTTTGTTGTTGTTGCTAGGGTTTTTAATAGATCGCTGTGGTTCGGGATTTGGATTTGCAGTGCACTTGTACTAGCTTTTAATGGCATGGCATTGTTAGTCAGTAACTAAGTAGTAAATACATATAGTAGTAGTTTGTAGTATATATATATACAGTTCGGTGTGCTACAACATGTACTTATATATATACATATATACTGGATTTTTAGGTTTTCTTTTTTAAGATGTGTGTATCTCTAGCTGTTGTACGTGAAACATATAAATGTGTATGTGTGTGTGTGTGTGTGTGCGGGTGTGTGTCTACATAACAGAGGGCCTGGCACTTTTGGCGGCCTTGAGAACCTTACAGCGCCCACCCATAGCAGAGAGCTGCCGCTGCCGCTGCCGCCTGCCCCTTGCCCCACTGTCGCTATCAAGCGCTCTCTTGGCTCTCATTATCTCTCCATCTCTCCATCTCTCTCTTTCTTCCCTTCTCTCTCTATATATCTCTCTTTCTCTTGCTCTCTGTTACCCAGGCTGCGCACCTTTGCAACGGCTGTGGCATAACATTCTTCAGCTCCATTTCCTTGTTGGCCGCATTGTTCTTCTCGGCGCTGTCGGTGCTGCCGGCGGTGTGGGAGCGCGAGACCGGCAGCGTGGCCATATTGTCGCCGCCCTCCACGTCGACGGTAGCGACCTTCACTTCACCGCCGCCCATTGTCTCCGTTTCCGTCTCGGTCTCCGTTGTGGCTGCCTGCTGATCCTTTGCGCGTTCACTCAGTGGATATCGATAAACGATATCGATAGAATTCTTTGCCTTTTATGCACTGATTACGTTGGTTATTTTTCTTCTTTTTTTTTTTTGTATTTATTTTTTTTTTTGCTTTATGTCTTTCTTTATCACTTGGCACACTTCGCTGTTGTTGCGCTGTAGCGTGAAATATTAATGAAACAATTTGCAGATGCTGTTGCAGGCCGAGCACAAAAGTATGCAACACTTCTTTTGTTGTTTGTTTCGCTCTCTCTCGCTCTCGCTCTCTGCGCGAGTGTGTGTGCGTGTGTGTGTATGTTGTGCTCTTTGATATTTTGTGGAACGCATTTGAAATGCATTTGCCAAATGGGCTGCTGAGGCGTGGCCAAAAAGTGCGCGAGCCCCGCTCGAAAAACTTAAGCCGCACTTGGAGCATTACTGTGGCTCTTGTTGCCGTTGTTGCTGTTGTTGCTGCAGCTGTTGGTGCTTTGGAATGCGTCCCGGAGCGACCTAGTGACCTCTCTTCCACGCAGCTAACAGCAGCAAGTAAACAACGCTGGCAGCGAATTCAACCCTCGCTCTCGCAGAGGGGAAACTTAATGCGTGAGATTAACTAAGACTCGAATGGAGCTGCTGCCGTGTCTGTGTGTGTGTGTGTGTGTGTGTGTGTATTCATTGCATACACACACACACACATACAGCTGTGTGTGTGTGCTATGTATTGCATACAGTTAACTTTTAGCTGGAGCTGAAGCTGCGGCTGGAGCTCGAGAGTAAATTTTGCGCACTCGCTCACAGCTAAGCGCTGTTTATGCTGTGTGTGTGTGTGTGCGTGTGTTGTGTATATAGCTGCCCGGTGCTATCAAAACCAGGAGAGACTTTCAACAGCAAAATCTTAAGCGCGCCCAAGACAGCACAGCAAATTGTTTCAAGAGGTTTTCGTTTTCCATGGGAAAATCACAAAGAGTTTTCACATTTTCTAAGTAGTTTCAGCTAACGGTTTAGTTTAGTTTTTGTCACTTTTAAACATTAATCAACATTTTTTTCTGTGTTCTATATTTTCGGCACTTTTCACAGCAATTTTGTCACAGCTCAGCAAAAAACAAATGCAAAAAAATAAAGCTAACTTCATGTCTTTATTTCTATATATTTATCTATATCTATATCTGTTTGAAGGCAGACTAGATTGTGAATTGGTGATTTGAACACTTTTGACTGTGAGTGGCCTGTGTCTGTCTACCTTGCGAACGCTGAACACAACACGTCCAGGACCCTTTACTATCCAACTACAACTGAAAAGGCTCGTCTCGGCCTGAGCTCCTGTGTTTTCGGTGTCTGCCTCTGCAGCAGCCGCCCCTGTGCGCCGAATCTGTGCACCGTGCTGCGTACTCACTGTCTCCATCTCTGTCGCACGCGCACTTGCTCGCTAGCCCGCTCACTCGCTCCGGCTGCTGGGCTGCAGCGCTCTTGCTCTCGCTCTGTGGCGGATGCAGGGACAGCATGAATGTTGTGGAAGCCTTTCACGGCGCGTTGGGGAAACGTCAAGTCGAATGCCAAAAAGTAGGACACACTGTGAGTGTGTGTGAGTGAGTGAGTGTGAGTGAGTGTGAGTGAGTGTGTGTGAGTGCTTTGTACTCTTTTTTTGTATGGCTTTTGCCATTTACCTCTTGCCTTTTAGCATCCCTGTAAGTCTCTCTCTCTCACACTCTGTCTCTCTCGCTCTCACTCTCTCACTTTCGCCGTCTGTCCCGCTTCCTCTCAGCCGGGCTGGCCATTCATTGCATTTTAATTTCTTCTTTTTCCCATATTATTTTTGTTTTTGCGATTGGAATGTTAATGACTTGTTTGGCTCTGATTTCTTTGAGCCTCGGAGCCCACTTGGCCAGCTTGTTGCCAGAGCTCGAAATCGTTTTAGTTCCGTTTACATTTCGGATTTGCACCCTATAGCTGTAGCTCTTGACGGTTTGTCGCTTGCAACTCGTCGCTCGGCTCTCGTCTCTCGCCTCCCGGCTCTCGCCTGAGTGGTTTCAGTGGCTTATCGCCCTGGCTTCCGTTCGGGCTTATTGCCATTTGTTTGGCTTGTTCATTGGGATTATGAATGCGACGCACAGCCTCTGGGTCCAGTTATACTCGGCTGATCTCTCGCTGTCTCAGCTACGCAAATTGACTTTGATATCTAAAACTCTGTCTTCATTTAGTTTAGCTTCTCTGCTCTCAAAAAGGAGGTCACTTATGTTGGGCATGCAGAAAAAAAAAACATATTTCATTTATTTCAGCATGTCGCAGGGCGCAGGCCAAGCATAACGAGGGGCAGCCCCAGCCCCAGCCCCACCCCCACCCCCACTCCCACTGACTGTGCAATTTCAAAGCGCAGTCCCCAACAGAGCGGGCCAAGGGGGCAAAGCCGGGCTGTCAGTTAACCAAAAGCAACAGCCCAAAACTCAATTACGAACGTTCGCCGCGGGCTTGGCCGTCTGTGCCTATGTCTGTTGGTGTTAGCTACATGTGTGTGTGCATGTGTGTGTGTGATTCAGGTTTGTTTGTATGCCTTATAAGCAAGCACAGTGGTTGAGCTAACTTAAGAACTAAGCGAAATATTAGTGAATGAAATGAACAAAAATATGTAAAATAAATGATATATACTTAATACGAGATAGGAATAGATTGCTTGATTGGTAGAAAATAGCAGAGGAGCTATACATAATGTGTATAGGAGTTAAATCACTGTTCTCTAATCTGAGCTTTACGTTATTAAAAGAGCTGTTTGTATATATGTACACATGTGTATAGATATCTGTATATAAACTTGAAGAGAGCAAAAATCAAGTTACTAAGCCTTTTCACTATTATTAAAGAGCGAAAGCATTCCAGATCTTTGTATGCCTAACGTCAAATCTATGAGCAGCTCTTTAAACCCAGCACAGTGGAATAAATTCGATTAGGCAATGTAAACGTTTATTTATTATGAAATCTTAGAGTTCGAATCTAACTTGACTTGAAGCATAATAAAAATGCGGCACATTTCCTGATCAGATTTGCTCCACTATGCTGCTGAGCTTACAGTGGAGCATAGTCGATAAGGAAATGTAAACGTTTTTTTATTATGAAATCTTAGAGTTCAGTTCTAACTTGACTTGCATTCCAAAAATTCACATGACGAACGTTCCACATTTGCAAATCGGATTTGCTCCACTGTGTTGCTGAGCTTACGATATTCGCAGCAGCGACGTCGTCGTCAATACAGCTGCATACACTTCCTTTCCCAGTTCAACGACGAAGCAGCGAATATCGTAAATATTGGTCGGGCCGTCGCTTCGTGCTCGTATTTCGTAATTCGGTTTTCGTATTTCGTAATTCGTTTGTGTTTTGCGTAGTTTTGTTTTGTGCGCTTTTCACAACAACCAACATCGCATTCTGTTTTGCTTGGCGATTCGCCGTGGCGCGAGCCGGCAGCCAGGTCCTGGGGTGTGTGGCCAGCGATAAGCCGAGTCCTTTTGCTGCAGGGTATGACGCTCGCCGAGGGGTTGGCATTTGGCCGAAAGGCAGGAAAGGATTTGCGTCGCGTCGCGAGCTGCCAACAACTGCGTCGCAGTGCACTGAATAGAGTTGGGAGCTCTCGGGAGTGAGAGAGGGCGAGGGAAATCTCAAAAAAGAAAAAAGAAAAACCACACACAGTCCAGCCATAGGCTTAACCCGATATAAATGGAGCACGGCTGCCCAGCCCTAAAGTCCCGAGCAGAACAAGAGGTTAAATGATAATAATACCTCCAGTCGTATTACAAATCTCAAATCAGTCAAATCTCGAAATTATAATAATATTCCAGCAAGTCTTACGTCAACAGACGAGTCTTACGACAAATGGATAAGGGCAATGTGAACTATGTTAGGACTTCAGGTCCTTACTCTACAGATAGAGTACTACGAGCTATGGATCAGGCTTGGATAGTGAAACACTTAAGCAGTACTATTGCATCTCTGGAGAGATGTTTGATAGAAGACATATTAAAGATGTATCAAGAATCTCTACAATTATACATCTTCTTTCATATTGAAAAAGATCAGATATATTGAAATTATAAAAAAAATCCAATTGAAATCATTTTTTTAATTAAGTAAAAATATTTCGACCTATACGTAACTATCGTTTGTGGCTAATTTAAACACATACGTAATATCCTTGAGCATAACCCTTTTTGTTATCAAGGCATCACATCAAGCATAAACTAATTGTGTCAGAGTTCCGGGCGTGGTTAGTTACGTAGAGCTACAAATTGACTCTTTTTTTAGCTCATTCTCATAAAAGCCTGCCGTTGACAATGAGCATATGTTGTGTCAGCAGCGGGAGACAAGAAATGGGGTGGATTCTGAGGGCTGATGTTATTTATAGCTTCTGGTTTTTGCTACCCTATTGCCTAGGCGTCTAGGCTGAAAGGCTATCAGTGCCCGTCAGGCACTATTTAAAAAAAGGGACCAACAGGTGTGTTGTTTAGCGGCAAAAGCCTTGCCTAATTGAAGGTGGAATCATTAACCTTGTGGGCATTTGTCTAATCATGCATCGCATTTGCCCAGGGCCTGAGCAGCTAGAAATAGGCCTGTGACAAATGGAGAATTAGGACAAGGTTGGGGTATCAGCGAGATGAATTGATGCCAATATTAGAGGTGAGCTAAAATTGATATAGATTATCGTTAATCAATGAAGTAGCCCAGAAAACAAACAATGTCAAAGGAACCGCGTTAACTGGAGCGGTTAAGTATGTGAATAAGACTTGGAAGTTAGGTTAGCCATTGAAGATAACTACTTTGATATCGATACAAATCGATTCTGATTCGATAGTATTAGATAATAAGTTGAGGGAACTATGCTAGCTAGAAAGCAAGTATATAAAGAGCACATTCTTCACCGAATGAATAGTCAAAAGCTCTGATATCGATAAAAACCGATCAATGTGTATCCATTTTCTTTTAGTCTAGTTTAAATAAAAAATCTATCAATGTTTATCGATTTTCATCGATATTCCTTGAATTTAAGACACCAAAGGATGCCTTACTGCAAAGCTAACAATCCGACAACAGCAACCCAAGTGGATCGCTGCTAATTGTTATTGCTAGAGCTGAAGCAGCAGCTGGCGGTCAGAGGAAACTGACTGAATAACAATTTAACAGGCTCGTTTATCGACCAAAACTTTTGTTCGGCAACTTGTCTCAGTTGCTGTTGCACTTGATAAAGTTAACACTCAAGTGCTGCTGCCAAAACGTAGCCACGCCCCAGCATCGATAGTTTTTGGGGCAACGTGTGCCGAGCAGCGGTCGTCTCTGCCTACCGTACAATGACACCCAAGCAAGTCGCTGAAGGCGAGAGAGAGAGGGGGGTATGGGAGCTATAACCAAGTCAGCAGTGGAGCAGTGGGGCACAGATCTTGGCATGCTTCGCTGACAGCTTAGGCCCGGAGCACAGTTAGCATAGATTCCTCGGGGCTCAGGCGGGCTTTCGGCGTGCCTTTTGGCGGGTTGCCTGCTCCAGCAGTTGTCAAGTTGCGTAATTTGTTTGCAACTTCTTCAACTTACATGCAGCCTGGCATTGTGTTAACAATTCTATATGTATTTCTGACTTTTTGTCTTTTCGAGAGGAGAGACAGACAGAGTGAAAGAGAGAGGGAGAGAGAGAGGGAGATGCATGCTCAACAATGCCGACATAATCGGAAATGTAAGGCAATGTGCCTGTTGTGCGGCATTAGTTCATTGACATTATAATCGGTCGGATTGCCAAAGAACAGGCAGATGACAATCCAACCATGATATTTGACAGCGCGGATGAGGGGTTAAGCATATAGTATATATACATATATATTTATAGATAGTATATCTATGTCTAGTGATTAGCTGGCTTCCAATGTTAGTTCAAGTGCTTTCTATGGGTTATACGCTAGCACAATGCAACAATAGATCTATTCATAGCTAAGTGTGTGTGTGGGTGAAGAGGAAATAAAGTACTTGGCTAGAAGATTGAGTTTGAGTTAGGATTTATAGAGCTTGGATAGAAACTTAAAGTAGTTAGGTAGTTTTAATTAAAAGCATATCTTAAGGAAATTTTATGATATATTTTTTTAGATTTTAATTTTTTTTTTTTTTGTATACCAAATCTGACCTTTTCTGTGGTTTCGTCAGAACCTGGGGATGATTGCCGCTGCAAAGGATTCTTGCGCATTAGTTAAATGATTGTTTGATTGAGGACTACGAGTACTTAAGTGGTACAAGATCTGTGGGACATTGGGGGTCTACACTGCTCTCTCTGGAGGTGAATGAGATGATTAATGTGAGCGAGCCTCAGGTGAAATGAAAAACAAATATGAGCAGATATATAATGAATATATATATAGGGGAGGTGGAGATAATGAAACACACTTTGTGTTTTATGTTATTGATTAAGTAGTATGAAACACATTTAGCACAGAGTGGGGCAGCAATAGGAGCTCGGATATTGCATAAATCGATACGCTTTTTACTTTGTATATAGATACATATATATAGGTCGAGTGTCTGAGTGGAACACACTTACTTGGCGTTTTTTGGTCGTCGGGCGTCGATCGGAAAGTCGTCATCGAAATCCAAATTGAAATCCTCGCCTAAGTCGTGCGGCACCAGCGGAGTCCGCTGGTGGGCGGGGCTCGTGTGATATCCATCGCCTTGGAGCTGCATTATTTTTGATGATTTTGGTTTTATGGGAGAGGGAATATTCAGATTAGACTTTTCCATTGGCAAGTGAAGTGTGCGGAAGCCACAACAATAAATTGGAATTTGTACAGCGAAACAGTTAAACACAAATATGATGTCAGCATAGATTGCCTCATTCACAATGGAGCAGCAGCCGTCTCTCACTGTGAATGACGCGTTGAGATTGGTTAGATAATTAGCTATTTATAATTGGAGTGCATGCATTTCCATGTCAGATCGCAAAGGAAAACCATTTTAAAAAGAATTCCAATTTATTGCCAGAGAAATTAAAATCGGTTTCAATCATGTATATACATATATATATTTTTGAAATAATATATATATATATATATATATATATACATTTCAATTAATATTTGAAAACTTAAAGTAAAGGGCGAATCGTTCCGTTACTCGTGCAAGGATTTGGTCAAATTTGATTAGAGTTTTGATTTGCTTTGTTATCTTTTAGCTTGTCACACTTTGGAGTTGTCAATAAGGCAATCAATCGGTCAATCAATCAATCAATGGGCATTTTATTTCACATGGTAAACTGAACTTTTCTATAATTGGAAAGCTCAAACAAAAACGGATTAATGTAAACATTTCATATACAACAAAAAGGCAATTTACAATAGATATTCAATATACATATATAGATATGTATCAGATATGAGTGTCTATATATTGATATATATGTATATATGTATATATTTGTGTGTAATTCATATGCAATATTTACAAGCAGATCATTTGGATCAACTTCAGCTGGATATTTGTACAGTTCTTTGAATGAAATGGATTTTTTATGTTGAATCAAATGTAATTATGACTGTATGAGTGTGTGAGAGAGTGTGTGAGTGTTTGATATTGCATATGATCTGAATCCTTGAAACGAGTACATCCAACAGCCCCTACCTTGACCACAGTGCCGACCTGATTCGACTCGGTTGCAGATTGGCGGTTGTCCAACAAGTTCGCTCGCTCCATGTTCTCCAGTTGCAGTGTTTCCCTTGGCTGATCCAGTAGACGTTCGCGCATCTCATGTAGATAGGGACAGCGCTGCATTCCTCTCTGCTCTCCTCAGCTCGGTCGGAATCAATCTACCGTACACTGTTCCACACTTCTTCTTCTTCTTTTATTTTCGAATAATTAAAGATATTTGTCAAAGTTCTATCTACGTCTAGCTACTTCGTTCCGCGTGCTGCCCTAGATAACTATGATATAAATTTAGATATATGTATTTGATTCGAGTTTTCGCATATATATATACGTTGATTGGTAAGATTGATATAAAGTTCGTTAGGAGGTAAGTATTAAATGTTCAGAAAAATCAGTCATTCGGTTTGCAGCAGTTGATTTTTTAGACTTTTTGTTAGCAAATTGGTCGTTCTGAAACGAGAAACAATATAAAAGCGAATTATAAACAAAGCGTACTAGATTCGATTTAATTATTTTTGTAAATTTGCAGAGTTTTGGTTGGGTGTGCTCGACTGAGCGAGACATATGAAAAAAAAAAACTTTTATTTGCTGAAAATTGATCTATCTAAATATTATTTATAGAGTTATATTTGTATAGCTAGAGTCATACTTAATAATGAAACCTAGAAAAGGCATATTATATATACCCTGTTCGTTCATTTGAAAGAAGACCAGGGTATCTTAGTGTCTGCCCTTGAAATGCTGACTAGATCGAACAAGTGGAAATTCCATTAGCAAAAAGCACGCACGATCTAATGACCATCTGTGAAAGCCAGCATCGAGGGGTAGGGGCTTGGGGTATTGGCAAGATATCTTTACTATATTTTTTTCGATATCTGCCAGCTATGGAAATCGTATAAAAATCAAGTTGCCTTTCAGCGATCTTGACAGATTGATGAGGGTCAGACGCCGCCCTCGAGACTAGTCCAGAATCATATAATATATAATTACATACATATGCCGCGTATGCTGCATCATTTGTTATAGTTAATCAGCTGCCACACTCTGCTGCTGGTTGCTGCCTGCTGGCGGCTGGCCAAAAATAGAGGCAGCGCACAGCCACCCACCCACCACACACGCATCCATTGGGGCGTTGGAGCCGCGTGTGGCATAGCCGCTGTGCAACTGCATCCAGCTAACGGCTAACGGCTAGCTGAACGCATTTTAATCGAGTGCTCGTATAATATATTGGATTTCGATGCGAGGTCGTGTGCCATTTCAGCCATTTTAGCCATTTCGGACATTTCGGCCAGCTGCTCAGAGCGTGCGAAACGCACCAAGCAGAAAATTGCCAGCGAATTGCGTGGAGAATGCAAACAAAAACAAACAGTGCTAAGCGAAAACAAACGCAGCCGAAAAGCGATAAAGCATTCAGCCAGCTTCTGCTAGCTGCTAGCTCGAAGTATCGCAAAGTATCTTGAAGTGGTCTTGGAACTAAAGAACTAAGATATATCTGTAGATACACTTGTATATAAAAGATATATGCTGTAATATATGTGGGATCGAAGCCTATGATACTTCTAGTATAATAGTATAGTATAATAGATACGTATCTATCTAAGATACATATAGTACATTTGCATCAGAAATTTAAGATGCATCTAGTATATCTATATAAAGAGTTACATATAACTAATACTAGGCAAGCGTGAGATATATTTGTATCTATCTAAGATAGATTTAAGAGTATGCGCTACATTTGTATCTGAAAGCTTTGTATCTGTATCTGCAGTCTAAGATAAGATAAGCTCATTTGAATCCGAGCTCTATGATACATCTAGTATTGCATATGAAATACATTTCTATCTAAGATACATTTAGTACATTTGCCTCAGACATTTAAGATACATCTAGTATAGCAATAAAAAGTATAGATACATTTGCATCTGATGTTTAAGATACATTTATTATGTATGAGATACATTTGTATTTAAAGTCTAAGATGCAGCGAGCATAGCTATATATAGTATTAGATATACAAATGTAGCATAAGACATGAGATACATCTGCAGTCTCAGATAGATTTATTAATCTACAAATACATTTGTATCGGAAATCTAAGATACATTTGGTACAGCCAGATGTAGCATCAGATATACATATGTAGTATAAAGCATTAGATATATCTGAAGTCTGAGATACATTTATTATTCTGCAAATATATTTGTATCTGAAATCTAAGATACATCTGGCATAGCTTTATATATTATCTATACATCTATATGACATATCAGATACATTTGTATCTTAGTTTGTAAATTTGTATCTTGTGCTTCGCTTGAGTATCTTTTACAGTACAAAACTAGATTTTTATAGCTTGTCGACACTTTGCATAATGTTATATATGTAAATATACAATAAAAAGTATTTAAGCAGCGCTATATACTAGATCTACTAGATTTTTCATTCATTCAGCAAACTTGCAGCAGATATACGCTGAACATGTATGACAATTTCGGAATGTGAATGTTGGCCAAGTTGCAGTTGTTGGTGCGCCAGCGACTATCTTCATGTGTGCGGTGCGGCCCTTAGGCATTCAGAATGCGCGCTGACCATTAACGCGATGGCCTGCATGCAACCTAAACCGCAAAAATGCAGCGACGCGGCAAACATAAAACGTCGCTTCCACGATGTTGGCCCAATCGCTTTTCGCTGCCGTTCCATGGCCATTTCCAAGTGACGCCTAATGCAGTTTCTAGATGTGGTAGTTGTTGCTGTTGTTGTCGGCCCCTCCCTGGCTGGCCCCCTTTTTGAGAATTGTCGCCCCTCGTCGCCAACACAGTCGCCCAAGTACGAAAGCTTGCTTAATGCCATTAACATTTGATGGCTAACGACTGTGGCAACAGCCGCTGCCCAGTTATGGCCAGACTATATGGGGAATCGGCCAACTAGCGTTCGCTTGTTAATTTCTGTTTGCATTGATGTGGCCAAGATTAGCGCCTGCTGCCCGGCTGAACGACAGCCCCGCCCCCCAATACTAGCCGCCTCCTTGGCTCATCCTCTGGCTGCGGTCGATCAATGCCGCGTGCATTTATTATTGTTATAATTGTTGTTGTAGGACAGTAGCACAAAAGTGTCCGATGACAGATTAGAAACAAGCGACAGACAGACAGCCAGACAGACACACAAACCGCACCCACATTCATCGCCGACTTGCGGATCGCAGCATTAAAAAAAAAAGGAAAATAAAAAACAAATTTTTTTTTTTATTTTTTCTTCTTTGGTTTTTGTTTTTGTTTCTGTGCAGATGCAGATCTGACGGCGCCCACATTGGGAACCGGAAATGCAATTGTATAAAATAGCTGGCAACGAATACCAAATTGGAATTGAGAATGGAAATGGGAATGGGAATGGAAATGGGAATGGGAATGAGAGCGAGTGCTACTAAGCAGCAGATGGACACATTTTGCAGCTCAAATGCAGCTATAAACAAGACGCGAACACCCTGTACAATAAATCCATCACAACCAAAGGGAAAAGCTGGCAGCTGAGCATGCTCGACTTGTAGATACTCCTCTTAGCTATGAGCAACAATTAAATTGTGTAAAACTGCAAATGGAATTACCATATAGGGTAGGTAAAAGTGAATATACCCTGTAATAATATATATTCATAATAATAATAATGTTCTTTAATCGAAATACTATTAAAGACTAACACATATATACACTCGTTAAGTCTGTCTAACTCACATAATTTCTAACTTCAGCAGCGTCACAGGGAAGTAGTATATAGGGTAGGTAACAGAGAATATACCCTGTAATAATATATATTCAGTATAATAATAATGCTTTTTAATCTTAATACTCTTTAGGGATTAGCATCAGTCTGACTCACACTACTTCAACTTGCTGTATCAGTTACCCCATACCCTGTAGAGCTTTGGATTAGTGTATTCATTGACTACAAACATATCATACAACATGATCAGGCACATATACCACTCTCTCCTGCCCAGTCACAGGGTATTCGAGGCAAAACATGGGAAAATAGGGTGACCTTATAAGCCGCAACAAAAACAATAACAAAACATCAACAATTTTTCAAGCATTTCTGTGAGTGATCCACAGCTGACGTCTGCCGTTGGGTGGGGTCGGTGGTGCTAGGTGGTTTAGTTGTGAGATTTGGTTTGGTTTTTTGTGTTTTTATTTTTTTTTTGTATTTTCCTGGCGCGTTTCTTTGGTCAGCCTCGCAGCGCAGAGGGTTGCGTCGCGGCCGTCAGCAGCGTCAGTCGCAGCCACCCCCTTTTTGGTCTGTTCCGTTTGAGGGGGTATTGTGTGCACGTCCCTGCAGTCGGTGGGCGAGGTCGCCGCCTCATTAGCTCAATAGACTCGCCTGCTGAATATTCAGATATTATGCCTTATGTCGGAACGTCGAAAGTGAACGCGAGTATATTAGTTAACTGCAATGCCCGTCTCCCTTAATAGATCTTAAGTTATTCCAGAAGTTCAATCAAATTCATATTCAATCATCAAACCAACTCTTTGACGCAGCCATATGCTAACGCTGCAGAGCATTGTGCAGTCAGCTATGCTCGACCTGGCCTGGCCGTAGTCCGTGCTCAATGCAAACCAACCACCCACAAGGGGTCAGTGCCAAACACACCACCATTAGAAAGCTACGACTCTTTCAACCCTCGCATGTTAACAATGCATTTCGCGAAACGCTCCAAATATTCCAAAAATAAATGTTTTCTAAATGACATAAATCGGGAATTTATGGAATGAAGCGAAAAGACGCAGAAAAGTAGAAAAGTATAACAGAAAGCAACGATAGCTCAATCTGAAAACATTTTTATTGATATGTATTACGACAAGTGTGAGATCTTGATCGAGTAACGTGAATTAGTATTGCTAGAATTTTACTTTACTTTAGTAAAACCTTTACAACACAACAGAAGAAAAGCTCTAATGCGAATCGAACTACCTGACTTGTAAGCATTTAAACTGTCCCACTCAAGAAACCCAGAAACTGCCAACGTTTTGCAACACTGAACGCTCATTAACAAGTCGATCATTGTGACCCAGTTCTACGTGTGCTTGTGTATGTGTGTGGCCCATTAACTTTTATCCGTGTTGCCAACACGTTGTCAGCCCTGCGGTTAACGATTCCATTTTCATCATTTTCATTCCATCTTTTGCAATTGACTCGTAACACTCGCCAGCGCGATATATCTTTTGCCTCTATAGTTTTTGTGTGTGGCACTTTTATGGGTTTTGCTAAGCGAAAGACACACTCACACATACACAAGCAGACATCCACACACTCACACACACACTCAGACACACGCCAAGTGGACATTCCAATGTCTTTCTAATGGAAGACCAAGAAATGTGAAAACAAATACGTGTCTATATGTACGATAGTTGAATGTGGGTAAGTATGTGTGTGTGAGTGTATTAGTGTGTGTGTATATGTGTGCGTGTGTGCATACATGTAGCCAAACACGTTTTGTGTGTAATGAAGGTAATACGAGAAGGTGACCAAAGTTTTGATTGCATTTTTGGAGATTATTTCCAATTTTTTTTTTATGGATTAGGAACTAAAGAATATTTCTTGATCGATAAGTTGTTATCGATTAATATTAGATGTGATAAGAATATAATATAATAAATTGAAAAAATTTAATATTATAAGTCAAAAATTATATTTTTAATCAAATTATTATTCAATTATTTATTCGAAATCCAGCAGCTCTCTTGATCTTTTCGATAAAAATCGATAAAATCTCGTTTATCAATAGGCCTCATATGTGTTGTTTATTGATCTTGATAGTGATTCATCGATATGCTGGCTTATTAAACTTATCGATTTGAATAAATCGTGTCGAAAGACTTACTTTTTATTGGGCTTCCTCTTTGTCACAGGCCTGCGTCTAGCACTTCTCGGTCTGCATCCACTTTATCATGGATTGGCAGTTGCGTATTTGTGTTTGTTTTATTTTTTGTTGTTTTTTGTTTTTTTTTTTTTTTTTTTTTTTTGTTTTGTTACGCGTTTCGCATGTCGCTGTCACGACGTCGTCCTGCTGTCGCTGTGGGGTCTTTGCTGCCGAGGGGCAGACGGACACGGCCGAAGGGGGGCGGGGTGATTGGCACGAGGCGGACGTGTGCGTGGGCGTTTGATTGTTGCGCGCGCGTTTGTTGTCGTTGTCGTTGTTGTTGTTGTTGTTGCTCTGTCTGTTGCTCTCGCTGTGGCTGTCCTCTGTTCGACTGGCTTAGGCAAAAATTTGTTGCGAATGCCGGAAACGGAAGGAGTGCACGCACACAGACACACACTCACACACAGACAGACAGAAAGAAACGCCGACACAAACACTAAAGGGACGACGCGCAAACAAGCTGTTGTTGCCTTTCACTTGCCTTTGGTTAGTTTTCTTTAATATATATTATTTATATTTATTATTGTAACAATTCTTATTGTTGTTGGTATCAAAAGCTAACAACTTTTACAAAAAATAGTTTAGTTTTTTAGCACTGCTTGCAAAAAAATGAGCACAATTAGAACGACAAAAAAAAAATAGAAAGAAAAAGCTGAATGCTCGCGAAAGCAGCAAGAAAAACAACAACAACACAGACAACAATAGCAACAATTAGTACAGGTATTCAAAGTGAATGAAACTAGTCAAGCGAATTGAACTAAGACTTGGCTCGATTCTAAAACAGTTTCCGATTGCGTTTGAAATTGTTGCAATTGCAGTTGCAATTGTTGTTGCTGTTGCTGTTGTTGTTGTTGTTGGTGTAGTTGTTGCTTGCGTTGGTTTGTTGCTTGCAGGCAGCGTATTGACTCTTCCATCACTCGTAACAGTTCGTTTATGACTGAGTTCGAACGCAACTAACAACTCAAAACGTAGAACGCACACGAGACCAAACACAAAAAAAGCGCTCTGCTAGCGCCGGCGTTGGCAGCGGCAGCGGCATCGGCGTCAACTTCGCGTTGCGGCAGTGTTCACACGGTTCACGTTCGTCCAATATGCGTCGCAGCGGCCGCACAGTTGCTGTCGGCGTTACAGTGGCGTTGCGACGCGTCGCTTTCTGTGCATATCGTAAGCATTTACGATATTCGCATATGCTGCCGCCACTGTGTGTGCTGCTGCTGCTGCTGCTGACTGTTGCCTTTTTCGTAGTCACGCTGTCTCTGCCGCACACGACATTCGCTACGCTACGAAGCCACAGACAAAGTGGAATGAATATAAAAACAAGACGATGATTGACTGAACTGAACTGAACTGAAACTGAACCGCAACTCAACACTGGCGACTCTGTCTGGCATCGCAGCACGTGAGAGCCTAAGCCACCGCCGCCCCTGAATGCGACAGATTGCATAATTAACTAACTAACGCTCGCCTTTGTGGGTTACCTTAGCCGAAAATTCCTTATTGACTGCATTGTTCTAGACACACACACATATGCACATATGCATATATGTGTATAAGCTTATACACTTGATAATCTGGTCTGTGTCTTATCTGAAACTTAGCCGAATTTAAATAAAATGCGATTTCTGGGGATATTTGATATTAAATTTAATACTATCTCTATTATAATTTTAAATATTATAGAAATGCATAAATATTCATTTCTTTTTATTCATTTAGCATGTCAATCAATCAATCAGTAGCTTAGTGAATTATTCAGTCAATCAGAGGCGATTATTTGTGACAATTTAAATGTGCATTGGTCTAAATTGGCAAGTCAATCAATGTTTTACATGCATTGAACTGTTTTCAATTAATTATGGACAGGAAATGATAGTGCTGAAGTTAGTTGCGAAATTAAATATGTAAACGGCGTTTATAACCAATCAGACTGTTAGATAGTCAGTCAATGCAGTGGTTGGGCTGTCAGGCATATAGTTAGAGGGTCTATAGATCCTTCAAATATTCAGTTATTCGATTAATGAAGAGTTAACTAGTTAGTTATTCAGTCCGTCAATCATATGTCAATGAGTCAATAAGTAAGTCAGTGAATCAGTGATTCAGTCATTGAGTTTGTTAATCAATCCATCAGCCAGAGAGTCAATGAAACAGTCAATCAATCAGATTGATTAATTGTGAATCAATCACAGTCAATCAATCAATGCGTTTGTGAGTATATGAAATACTCGACTATCAGTCCTCAGACTCTGATTGATTCACAAACTGTTCATCTGATTGATTGCATTATTATTATTACCTTTCTGTCTGTTCAATCTCAATTAATCATACAGATAATCAGTCAGAAAATTAGTCATACAACATTAGAAGTCAATCAGGTAATCACTCAGTCAGTCCAGCTTATGGCAATCAGTCACTCAGTTAGTACAGATGGAGATGGAGATAGATGGAGTACATCAGATAATCATTGAGTTGGTTTGAAAGTCAATCAGTCAATGAGTCAATAAATCAGCCAATCTATTACTCAGGTAGTAGGTCAATCTGTCAGTCAATCGGTGAATTAATCAGAGTCAGTCAATCAATGAGTAAGTGAATACATCAAACACACGACAATGCGTAAGTCTGAGAGTCGCTCAATCAATTTATCAATCAGTCAGTTAGCTTATGAAGTAGAATCAATGATGTATTAAGACGTCAAACAGTTGACAATTAATGAGAAAGTCAATCAATCACTCACTCAATCAGTTCGTGAATATATCACACATTCGCCTATCAGTCAATCAATCAAGTAAATACTCTGCCCATTCATCAAATAGTAAATAAATCAGTAAGTCAATCAGTCAATCAGTAGGTTACTGATTCAATGTGTCAATCAGAAACTTACTCAAGCAGTAAAACAGTTAGTATCAGTAAATAGCCCATTTACCAGATATTAAATAAGTCAGAGACTCACCCACATACATCTAGATGTATATACATACGTAAAGCTATTTACAGAACTCTAATAACTAAAGAAGCAGAAAAAAAAGAGTTTTAATAACCCCGAGGATTTGGCAAGGCTCGAGATGTTGCGAGTCTTGCGAATATCTTGATGCGGATGATTGAGCATGATGCGAGCAGAGTCCGCTTCTCTCGAGTGGGCGCTGCGATACGCCCACTTTTCTGCAGATGCCTGTAGCAAGGACCTGTGTATTGTTGTGTTGACACACTCGACTGCCAAGATTATGGACCATAAAAGGCTTCTGTTTGTGCGTGCCTATGCGTCTTATGCACAGATTTGAATACACAGAGACGCACGCACACACACACACACGCACACACATTTACAGGTAAGGAGTGTGCTGCTGTGGACGACATACAAGTGCTGCGGAGGTGCGACAGAGCAAGGACATGAGAGCCGGAGCGGAGCTGCTGCTGCGCCTACTCGCTCGCTGGGGCTTTGGCTATGGCTGTGACTGTGACTGTGGCTCTAGATATGCCTCTGAATGTGCTCCGAATGTGGCACGGGATGTGCCTGAAATTCCTAGAGCGCATGCGCCAAAAATCGGGCAAAGGACATTCACCTCGTGGCTTAAGTTTGCCGCCAAACAGGGTGCATTTTGTGTAAACTTTACTTTTGTATCTAATTGCAAGGAGGCGCGCCCACAATTAATGTTGCGCTGCGGAGGTGGGGGCCTGGGGCGGCCCAAGTGGGTGTGGGCGGCATGTGGGAGTGGGTGTGGCTGTGGGTGTCGATGTGGGTGTAGGTGTTGCTGGCCATGTGCATTGGTCAAGCTGCAGCCGACTGCGTGTGTTGACGTACCCCAAATAAAACGTTAATTGAATTAAACAATCAGCAGGAGGAGCAGGAGAGGCCTGCAGAGGCAGCAGAGGCTCGTCCTGGCCAGCAAAAGCCGCCCCGGGCAAGCCGCAGCTTTTGTTATTTTTGTAATGCAGAATAGAAGAAAAAAGAAAGAAAAGAAGAAGCAGAAAATGGTATTAGGTAAATAAATGTAAGTAGAGAAGGGACGAGCAGCGGTGCTAACCTAGTTTTCGGCCAGCTCTGTTGGCCAGGGCGTGGTTCAAGTCCCGGGTAATCAGTTGCTATAACATACATACGTATATGGTATACACATAAGCCTATACATAGGACGCAGCTCCTAGCTGAACAGCATCCACAAAACTGCAGCGCAAATCAGGGGCAGCGCACAGCATCCACAGGCGAGATGGCCATAGAGTGAATAAGAGAGAGAGAGAGAGGGAGAGGGAGAGAGAGAGAGAAGGAGAGTGTGTGTGATGAGAGAGAGAGAGAGGCAGCATAAGCTTTAGGTAGATGTAGGAACCTGGCACCTACGCGTGCTGCAGCTCCCTCCAAGTGCAGAGCGCCGAATTTTGGGATGATGCGCCCGGGCTTAGAAGATAGGCAGCGGCAGACTCTCTCTCTCTCTCTCTTCTTCTATCTCTCTCTTTTGCTTTCTCTTTCGCGTGCGTGAGTGCAACCCTTAACCGGCCTGTGCGCCAGCGTCTCTCACAGATACATGCCCATTCGCAGATACGCGAAATGCGAACCATATCAATTTTTTATTTCCCATTTTACTTGTTGTATTTCGGTTCTTTTCACGCTTTTCATGCTTTTCACGCTTTTCACGCTGTACCCAGCAGCCCATTGCGCTTAATTATGTATTTAGAGCAGCGCTTGACCCAAATAAGAACAAGACGCAAATTAGCTTTTTCATAGTAATCGAATTCAGTTTTATTAAATTTTACTTCATATTTATTGCTTAACTATGATCAGTTGTGGGTGGGGCGTGGCCTAGGGAGTTGTCGAGCCAATTGCTAAAATCAATCTTATAGGATTATCATTATGGAAATACTAGATTAAAAAACAATGAAGTATGTCAAAAGATCTGGATCAAAGTAAACTTATAATAGAACACAGATTCTAGTGTATATAAATATTTATATATTATTTTCTTTTTTTTCTGATCAATACAAATATAACTATGAGCTGTATTGTTTAATATTACTTTTTATTTTTATTTATTTTTTTTTTATAAATTTATTTGATTATTTTTGCATTAAAAAAAGTTCCTAATGTTGGGGCATAACTTGAGGGTTTTATTTAGAATTTTATTTTTATTTTCATTTTTATTTTTAATTACTTTTTTTTTGGTATTTATATTTGAAGTTTCGGTTTCTTTGACTACTGGATTAGGAGCTTTCAATGTGGTGCGCATTACAATTCGCAACTAGTAACTAGTTATAATTATAGGCTATTATTACAATTCAATTTTGATTTGACACATTCGATTATACGACTTATTGAGTTCGATATAAATTTCATTTTATTTTATTTATTTTTTATTTTACTTTTGAGCCGTGTCCAAGTACAATAAATACATGTAAGAAAATGCATACAAAGTTACAGTTATGCTAGTTAAAAATTTAGTTTGAATATAAAATTGAGATAACTAAGTTGTGCATATATATATATATTTATTTCTAATAATAAATATATATATATATATATTTTTTATATATAAATTTATTTTTGATTCGAAGTTTTTCATTGGAAATTATTTGGTTTTTGGCTTTTAGAACTCTCAGATTTGATTCACAAATCAAGAACTCAAATCTTTGGTACCAATTGAGCATATATATATGTATGAGTATATATATATGCCCGACTTAAGCTGTGTATATAGAAAGCAATTTAAACTTAGGCTAAGTAAAAACTCTTTGGCATTTGAAAAATATACAAGTCAATGGTTCGCAGCTGGGGGAAATACTAGTTATAAATATATTATATGTATAATCTAATAAAAACTTATGCATGTAGAACATTTAGTTGTACATGCAGACACACATATATGCATGTATATGTGAATATATACTAATGCTAGGCTATACCTTTATGGTAGACAAAAAAAAATTGTATTTAAAAGTACAGTTTATATTTAGTTAGTTGCTTTTGCTTTGCTGTTTGCTTGTGCGCTTCGAATGTATTTCCCATTGAACTGTTTATGATTTGTCCTTCTATTTGAGCTTAATCAATACTGAATAGTTAATGTATATATATATATATATATATATAGAGTCTTAGCTATGCATTATTCGAATCGTTTGCTTGTATATGAATCGTAAATGAAGAGTTTCGCATACATCACACAAAAGTATATATGTATATATGTATGCAAGCATGAGCATAGTTAGTTAAATTATCACAAGAACCTATAAATAAGGGTAAACGAAGCTCTCAACAAGTATATCATCAATGCTTATAAAATAGTATCCGATCGAACATCTAGTTGGTAATTCAAAATTGCAATTCAACAAACACAAATTTCGTCATGTTTCGGCAACGATTTAAGATCAATAATAATAAACGGGGAATTTTCAACAATAAGAGGATCATGTCTATACGAAATACGAAATACAAAGTGCTGCAAATATACATGTATATGTATGTATACGTATAATGCACACATATGTCCTATATATATGCTTGATATCAACGAAAGGGTGAAGTTGTCATTGCTGTCGATTATAAACATTCGAGTATATGAATATGTAAGTATGTATGTGTGTATGTATATATACTCTATAGACCTTATACATTATAAACCTTTCTATATCATATGCTACTATGTAGTACAATATAGTTAATACTTTTGGTTTTTGGTTGTTTGACTTTATCGCTCGCATTTGGTGGGGTTTTTTGTGTGTTTTTTTTTTTGTTTTTGTTTCTCGCTTTATATTTAATATGCAAGTAGATGTATTTTAATTTCAATGTACTACGATTAAATCAATTAAATTGTTCCTCTCGAACGTGTTCGATCTGCAGGAATATCAACTATGTATGTATGTAGTTTAGTATCATATCGTATCGTATCGTATTGTGTATATTGATAAATCGAACTCTTTGGATTATATGAATACTATTATTTGCTTGACGATTCACAACTCGTTTTACGGCAGCGCCTCTCTAAGCGCTTCTCAGTTGAAGAATTTGTGTTATTTTTTGTTCTGTTTTGTTTTGTTTTTGTTGCTGTTGAAGTTTCGTGCTGGTCATTATGGACACACATTTTCAGTCTCTATAGAGTCAACATAATTCGTTTGAAGAGTATTGGAAGATTGGAAATCTGATCTTGCTAATACCTTTTATTGCTAGCCTTCGCTGTTGTCCAACACTAAAACCTATTGTGGAACTTGTTATCATTTAACGATATACCATATACCATATAACACCAACATTTTGAAATATTTGTATATTCTTATGCGACTTGGAGTAAATATGAATCTAACTTGTGGGTACACGAATATATGTATGTATGTATGTATATATCATTATTTTGATATCATATGTGTAAACTGTAACATTGTCATACGAAAACACACACAGACACAGGGATCAACTAGGGATCTGGAGCTCCCTCTCTCTATCTCTCTGGAATCTCTGCAGACTCAGAAAAATTCAGACGGACGAACATGGAACATGGAACATGGACGAACATTCGGAGATGGTTCTGCAATTACTATATACGGATCTATGTGTATATGTCTTAAGGTTGTCATAAATATGTCTGTTCCATTGCCATTTCCAACTTGCGGATATGTGTTTGCTTTAGCTTTGTCAATCGGTGGCTTGGCACCCGCCCAGGTTCAAGTAGAGTGTGGGTTCGTGACGTCGGATGGTGGGTCTCGGATGGTGGGGTGAGCGGTATGCTCTAGGCATACTCTCCATGTTGAGTGAATGTTTGGTGGGCGTTGGGGCTGTGGTCGCTCCAGTGCTAAACAAAGTTGAGCTCATGGCCGCTCAGCGCGTCGATGAACTCAAAGTGAGCGTAAACTCATTCGCCGTTTATGACGTAGACCGGGCAGAAGGCCTTCTCGGTGTTGAGGCTCTGCGGCGACAGCGCCCGGCCGTGGGCCCGTTCCAATCGGCCAGCTGCGCTGTCGCCGCCCTGTTCGCCCTCGTCCTGCTGGACAGCTGCATCCACATTCCCAGCATTGCCAGCTCCTGCTTCAGCATCGCCATTTCTATTTCCATTTCCATTCCCATTCCCGTTGCCATTGCCATTTCCATTCCCATTCCCATTGCCGCTCTCTGCGCTGTCCACCTCATCAACCGTTTCGAGATCGCCGCCAGCCAAAGTCGTGGAGCAGTAGCAGTAGGATAGATTGGTCTTGAGATCCTCGCAGAATTGTTGCTGCTGCGCAATGCTTTGAATGCGCAAGCGGGCGAATTCTCACATGTACGTCGGCTTTAGCTTGTAGGCCCGCTTCCAGATCTCGCACAGGCAGACGGTCGAATGGAATCGATAGAAGATGGCCAGCGGCATCGACACGTGCGTGATAATGGTCCAGGCCCACAGGCCATAGAAGTTCAGCTGAATGGGATGCGACTCGGCGCGCGACTTCTCCAGCGTGCTGATGGCCCACATGGCCAGATTCACCACCAGCATGAACGTGACTATCTCCCGGCCGGGCTTCTTGCGTATGTGCTCCGGGCTGACTGCCTGCCGCCGGCTGGCGTCCAGTATGAACATCGTCTGGCAGGCGGTCTGCACGATGGAGGCCAGCGCATTGATGGGCACCAGCATGTCGTCGCTGCGCAGCGTAAAGTGCCCGGCGATGACCGTGAAGATGTTGTACAGAAACGACCCGGTCTGCGCGCCGACCAGCAGGATGTCGTCCAGGGAGAAGCTGCGGTAGGCGTCGTACTGCAAGTGTCGGATCTGAATCATGCCCAGCAGCGTGGCTATGGTCGCCGTGCCGTAGATCAGCAGCTCGCAGATGGTCACCTCGGTGACCGCCAGCGCCACGAACTCCGGCCGCGAGATCAGCACGAAGAATATGATCAGCGAGATGATGGTCAGCACCAGGATGAGTATGCCCACGAAGAGGCCCTTGTGGGCCCGAGCGCAGTCCACGGAGTAGTGGTGCGGGGAGCGCTTCATCGGCGAGCTAATCATGTCTGGGCGCTGGGGCGTGGGCGTCTGCGGGCGCGAGATGCTGCGCCACATCACGTACAGGATGGCGGCGCAGATCAGCGAGTACTCGATGGTGCAGGGGAAGAGGAAGGGCGAGGCGTCCTGGACGAGGGTGCCAATGATGTTGGTGCGGCGGCACTCGAAGATCTGGTAGGGACCCTTGAGGCCGCGCGGCACACGCAAATGCGCAGTCGGATCGTGCGCGATGACAGCGTGGCCGCGCGAGTGCCCCGGGATGCGATGCGAGATGCGGAGCGTGCGATTCTCGGGATTGTAGAAGGTGAGTATTTCGTGTTTCGTCTCCTGGATCAGCACGTTCAGCCAGACGGCCAGGTTGGTGCCGATCATGTGCATCAGGCCGAAGCGCGCGATGATCTTGTAGCGATACACCTTGATCTGCTCGTTGTTCAGGAAGATGAAGTACATCTGAATAAAGATGAAGGCCATGCGCGTCGCTGGCGTCAGCGCGAGCAACACGTTGTGGCACTTGGTGTCCGGATTCAGCTCGAAGTACTGGCCAAACTCCAGGCCCGAATAGATCATGCTGCCAATGCCGAATGCTGGAATTTAGAGCAACAACAACAAAGAACAGATTAGAAAGGTTTATCTTTCCCCTGGTCTCTCCAATCCCCTCCACTTACCCACTGCGCCCATGCGCAAGTAGAAGCTGCCGTAGTGGTGCTGCCTGCCCAGCGGCGAGAGCAGCGACGGACGACGCACCGGTATGGCCGGCTGGATGCGGCGCCGCGTCGTGGTGCTGTCCGTATCCGACTCGTCCATGCTGTCCGAGGCGTTCACCTTGGACGTCGTCTTGCTCGGCGAGGTAGCTGTAAATGCCAAAGTTCTCATCAGCTTTAATCTGTCAGAAGCTGCAGAAAACTATGATTCACTTACCCACGGGCACGGGCAGCTTCGGTCGGCCCCAGAGCAGCGTGGCGTACATGAACAGCAAGAAGATCATGCTTCCAATATACAAATACAAGTAGTAGACCTGGAAGAGAGGAGGAAACATAATAGAAGTTGCAGTTAGTAAAGATGTTGCCAGGAGATAGTGGAACAGGAAATGGGTTTTGTTTTTAAATGAATAGTTTAAGTAAAAGCAGATGAAATTAAAGCGAATTTAAGATAATTCAATAAAAATGCAAAAGCAAATGGCATGATATTATTATACTATGAATATGTGAAATGACTGAATTCGTAATTAAATTGATAGAAAATGATAATGAGAATCAAGGAGTACAAGGAAAACTTACAACAAGAATAACAGAAATGTATATATAGATATATAAATATGTAAATATATATATATAGATATAGAGACATATAGATAGACAGACAGATAGATAGATAGATAGATGGATGGATAGATAGATAGATAGATAGATAGATAGATAGATAGATAATAGATGGATGGATAAATAGATGAATAGATAGAAAGATGGATAAATGGATAGGTAGAAAGACAGATAGATTTAAAAAAGATAGATACCTATAACGAAAGTATAGACACGGAAATACAGAAAGGTGAAATGGAATGAGACAAAGAAGAAAAGAGAGAAAGTTATAAAAACTTTATGAACTAAGCAAATAGCAGATGAAAAAAAAATGTCTAAAGATAAAGATATACAATAATACTTGTTATATAATACTATATTTATAATAATAATAATAATAATAATAACAATAATAAAATTAAAAATAAAAATAAAAATAAAAATAATAAAATATAAATAAAAAAAAAAAAAAATGAAAAGGTAAATAAATAAGGATATAACTTATAAATATTATTAAATTCGAGGGAAAGCATGAAAAATTAAAATCTCTGAGAATTATGAAAGCAACGATACCTAGCCCTTACTTACCCATAAATATATATATCTATATATATCATAGATCTAAAATATGTAATACTCTAATGCATCTATCTATATATATGTATACATAAAAATTCTGTATATACCAGTCAGAACTTACTTCATAGAACGATGGCGGTATGTATGTAGAAATAACCTCAGCCATGGGAAAGGCCACGCCCATGACCACCAGCAGCTTGCCGTAGAGAGCCGAGAAGAGCGTGGCCAGAGCATCGCCGCTGTGAAACACACGCAGATATTATATCAGAGAGGAGCACAGCCGTAGTACTAACTACTTACGCCTTGACGCGCGGCATTGGCGGATAGACGAAGGAAGGGCGATGCGTGCGCTTAATGGCCGGCATCACGGGGTAGTTGGTCAGCTGATGCGAGTGGTACATGAGCGCCAGTTGGCCGCTCTGGCGATCCTGGCACTGGGAGCTGCTGCCCGGGGACGAGGGCGGCTCCGAGCTATCGCCGCCGGGTCCGGCATTGTCGTCGCCATCGCCTTCGCCGCCGACGAGTATCAGGCCGCTGGGTCCGGCGCGCTCCGTGTTGCACTTGGTGGGCAAGTTGGACTCATCGATGGTGACGTGATGCTGCGAGGAGCGTGCGGACAGACGGCCCGGCGACACGGCCACCGTCACGTGTCCGGCATCGCTGGGCGTCGCGAGCAGCGTGCTGCCCAGCACGGGCGGCAGGCCGCGTCGCAGGTTGCTCGGCGAGCGTCCGTCCGGGTCCGCGGCGGGCGTATAGCTGCTCGGCACAGTGGGCGTGGGCACGCGCACGCTGTGCGTGTGGTGGTTCTGGTGGTGCGGATGCTGGAACTGGTGCGGCAGATGGTAGTGATGGTGGCTGCTCGTGAAGTGGGCACGCGGCTGGCTGGTCACCACGCTCTCCACGCTGGCAGCGGGCTCGCCACTGACCAGCTGCGATGCCTGCGACGCCTGTGCCGGCTGCTCATCCTGGTAGGTGAGCGTGGCGAATGGCGGCTCCGGGCGATTGAAGAGCCTGCGGCTGCTGCTGCTGCTGTTCCCGTTGCCGTTGCCGTTGCCATTGCTGCTGCCGCTGCTGGAAATGGAAGAAGGCATGGAGTGAGCGCTGGATTACTTAGCTGGCCCCGCAACGGATCAAGTGCAGTCGCAGCGCTGAGCGACATCGATTGACTGACTCTGCGAGCAGGCGCTGGCCGTGCACGAGGCCCCCCATTCCAATCCGTGCATATTGTTTGCGCGCAGATATTCTGCAGACACAGCCGCAACAGTGGCTTAATTAAATAATGGCCCCGCCGTTGCCATGGGCGACTGCTAAATGTCACAGTATACATCCACTACAACGTACGACCCACTCACACACACACACGCACACTCACTCGCCGCTTGACCGTTGGCCACTGCCCATCATCATCATTTCGGGTGCCAGACACTTCCGTCGACAGCCGCATTGTGCGGCACTCGAGCATAAAAGAGACGCCAAGCACTCGGCGCACAATTGCCGCCCAATCGAATCAAAAGGAAGTAACTCCAGGCCCTATAGATCAGCAGCTGATATCGGGCGGAGAGCACAGATTTCGCTGTCCATAAATCAATTTGGAGGCCCTAATCAAGCGCGATCTCTGGCATTGTCATTGTCAAGCAGCGTGTTTTAATTCTCGTCTATATATATTTGCTATATATATGCTATATATGTATATATATATGTATACTCCCACACACTAGTTCGGTGTGCGCCTAAATTGTGCTTAATAACAGCAGCAAAAAATGTGGAAATAAAAAACTAAAAAAAAAAAAAAAAACAAATGAAAAACCCCCTCCAAAAAGCGCGACTGCGGCAATTGAAACTAATCGTTCTCCAGCAGGCACAATCTCAATCTGCATACATATATATATACAGATACATATATATATAATGTGTGTGTGTGCCTGTCTATATGTCGAGGTGTGCATAGTCTAGCTTTACACTCGCTGGCTGGGGTAGCAACTCACTATTTGCAACTCCAGCGCGACGGACGTGTAATTAAGGCTAAACGTAGCGCTGACAGCCAAATGAGGACTACTATAGACAACTTCAAAAAGAGAAGCGAAACTGGGAGAGTATATATACAACTATATATATATATAGATATAATATGCATAGATATGTATATAACTGTATGTATATTTAGTTACTAGCAGTTCGAATGTTAGTCTGTTTGTGGTAAATGATTATCTATAAGATGATAAACTTTTGTGGACTTGGAATTGTATTCTGTAAAATCTTTCAGGCCTTTTTATTTCAAAGGTTTAACGTATGTTAGCTAAAATATATTTAAATAGTAACTGATTATTTCTCAACAGTCTTTGACTGTAGCAGCTGTTGCATATAGGGTAGGCTAACTCTTCCAGGAGCATTGAAGATAAGCTGATGGCGATCTGGCAGCACTATTATTTTCTTAATCGATATATTCCACTGCTCACACACTCCCATCAATTGAGATATACATATATATATATATATATATATAAATACAATTGCCTCAACTAACTCTGCGAGAACTCTGTCATCTAATAGTATCTATAGAAACGCACGATTGATAGGTAGATGGAAAGTTTGCCAGATAATCAGATTGACAGCTGCGTGTCAGCATGCAGAGAGACGATAAACGCATTGACTGCTTGCTCAGAGGTTGTTAGCACGAATCCTTGACACATTCATTCATTTGCATGCGCACTCAAAGCACACTCGCACAAAGCATTCAATGGAATGAATTCATATGCATGATTTGTTTACATGCGAGTGTATATAGAGGAAAGGTATCCAGTTGACAGACGCAGATTCAGATTCAGATTCAGATTGAGTTTTAGTTGGAGTTGGAGTTGGATGTGGAGTGTCTATGCGCTTGGCACTCGACAGTATTGTTGAGCACTTCTAGGGGCACTCGTCCTGTAAAGGTACTTGGTCTAAGGGTGCGCGACTCGGGAGTCGCAACAAGTGTGGCAAGGCTCGGTGCAACTATACATAAATAACCTTGACATCGGCTCGACTCCGGCTGCTTCCAGTCGACAGGACACTGAAGTCGTGCCAGCTGCCTGTCAGCCTGACTGTGGCTCCTGCCTGGTGGTGGTTACTGTGGTTACTGTGGTTACTGTGGTTACTGTGGGTCATGCACTCAATCGCTCTTTTATAATCCGATTTCTAAAACCGTGCTGGGGTTGTTAACCTGCCCTCGACACGACTGTTGCATAAATGGATGCGCACGACAACAGAGTCCTGGGCAGCAGGAGGCGTCGCAGGATCCATCGATAGTTGCTTCGAGTCTATTCAGCTGCCAATTAATGGCGCTCGTTAGGCATTCATTTGACTGGGCCCGAGTCGTCTTCTTTATTCACATACGCATTCACAGCTGATGCGAGTCACAGTTTCAGTCTCCGTCTCAGTCTTGGCCAGTGGCCTGGAAATGTCCATTAAGGCTGACCCGGCTGAGCAAACAAAACCGCAAATGGCATACACGCGTTGAATGGATGTGCATTTCCGGGGAGTGACCAAAGGGGGCGTGGGTGATGGGTGGGTCAGCAACTGGTCCTTTGCAAACTTTCAATTGACCCATTTTGGTTTGAGTCGGGCGTGGCGCCAGCAGGTGACATCGGCGGAGGACAATAACCTGCAGACAAGCTCTTTGTTGCGCAATTTGTTCGTGGCGAGCCAATTAGCTCGACTGCTGCTGCTGCTGTTGACGCAGTGGATGCTGCCGACAGCGGCCAACATGACGTATGCACATTAACAAATGCCGTGTGGGCGTGATGTGGGCGCCATGTGGGCGTGGCGTGGCCTGAATGGCTTTGCAACTTGTCAGGGTGTTGCACTGGAAACGTGATGTTTAATTAATGCAAAGTGTAGCAGCGACTAGTGAGGCGCAGGCTGCAGCAGGCGTCAGACACGGGCCCCAGGCGACTGCACCAAGGACTGCGTGCAACATGCGGCAAGTGTCGAGTGCATGAGTTAAACAGTTTTGCTCGGCTATTAACAGCGACTAATGGAACTAGACAACGGCCGCTGAGAGCCAAGGCAGCGTTTATGCAATTAACAAAGACGGCGAGTAGATGGGAGACTCTCCCTCTCTCTCTCTCTATCTCTCTCTCTCCCTCTATCTCTCTCCATATGTTGCTTAAAGTGCTGGTATGCCACAACCTTTCAAGCCACCAACAGATGGTTTATATAGATAGCTCTTACTCGAGACTAAAGTCGTGAGCTGATTTTATGGGGCAAAAAAAGTATCAATTTAATCGCCTCAAGAGATTGGGCGATACGCGCGAGAAAATGGGTTAATGAGCTAAGTGTGGAGATATGAAAGAAAATGGGAAAACTGTTACGAAAAAATCTGATTGATTTTGATAAATTCAATTGAGTGTGAGTTAATTGCGGATAATTTGCTTGATTAGAAAAATATGAGCCAAAAACTAGATGAGATGGAATTGAAATGGGTCGGAAATGGATTTAGAGAGCACGTCAGCTGAATTAACCATAGACCCAACTCAGTGATGGGACGAAATTAGAAGTCGGATTAAAGAATATCGAAATCGCAGTAAGATCCCTGGAGATATGTGGATATGAAATCCGAAGATCTATTATGACAACAGAATACGAACATAAGAGGAGGATATCAATAAAAACTAGAGACTAGAGATAGAGAACAATATGTTTTTATTCAGATCCAGACTATATTCTGCAATGTGAGCAGATATAGAAAATTGTCATATTAACCAACCCGCAACAGTGCTGAAACTAATATATATATATATATATATATATATATATATATATATATATATATATATATATATATATATATATATATATATATATATATATATACATGTATATACTATAACCGCAACTGACATTACTCTACTTTAAGCCTACATTATCAAGCCAATATTAAAATAGTAGCTAATAGACCGAAGCTAAGTATCATATTGACCAACTACAGATCTGTCATAATAAAAAATAAAATTTTTAAAAATATCAGGAATCAATAGAATATATTATATACATAAATGATGATGTTGATATATGATATATCAATACAATATAATAAAATATCTAAGTAGAAAAGGTTCAGCAATTGACTCATTTTTTTTTTGACAAAATTTTGTTAATTTTAGTCGAATGCTTGCAGTAAATTGTAATATTATAAGGAAAAAAATAAATAAAAAAAAAAAATAATAATTAAGATAACATAATCCTAATCGAAGAGAAGGATATATATATATATGTATATAATTCAGCCACATTTCAGAGAAAAGTTCAGAGACATAAGTCTGCACGAAAAATCTTAAAACGTATGAAATCGATAATAATCGATAGTTTGTAGCAAAAGAGGGATCTATGCACACTTTTAAACTTGAAATTCGCACCAGAAAATAGTCTTGCACTGTCGTCTACACTAGACCCTCTCTACAAACTATGCTTAATCCAAAAAAATGTTGCATACTTTTAAGAGTGTACATTTACAGAGATCTCATATTTTAGTTTTAGATAAAGTTTGAAAATGTAGAACAACTGTGAATAGTCTATGAGCTCACTTACATGACTTGCTCCTTGGGCGCCATGGGCATTGAGGCGGCGGCTGCTGCGGCTGCCGTCTCGGCCAGCTTGGGCGGGCTGCTGACCAGCGGGGGGCTGCAGACGCGCGGGGGCGTGGTAATGCGCGGCGGACTATGCATTTGCCGCGGCGGGCTCTTGGCCAGCTCCGGGGGCGAGCTGCGCATCAACGGGGGCGAGGGCATGGCCGGAGCACTCTCGCCCACGGGCGGGCTCTGGATGCGCTCGGCGCTGCGCTGCGACGACTTGACCGACGGAGCGGGACTCCGCTCCGAGATGGAGGCCTGCGACTTGACTGAGGCTTGCGACTTGAGCGACGCCTGGGGCGAGAGCACGGGCACAGCGGCGGCAGCGGCAGAGGCTATTGAACCTGTGCGCGAACCAGCGCGTGAACCAGCTCGAGAACCCGCATGGGAGCCGATCCGCGAACCGTGCTGGGAGCTGGTGCGGGAGCCGGCATGGGAGCGCTGGCTGCCGCTGCGACTGGGCACGCGTCCGTCCGACTTGGGCGACGCAGTTCCCATGGCAGCAATGGCCCCACTGGTGGACATGATGCCGCCGCTAGCAATGCTGGCGGCTCTGGGGGAACTAATGCTGTCGGCCGCCGGCTCATCGTTGGCCTCCTCGTCGGCCACATTCAGTGACATTTTGTCCATGGACAGCTCGTCGGTTTCCACCTTGGTCAGCTCGTCGTCGTCTGCATCGAGCGACTGCGACTGCTGCTCCTGCTGCTGCTTCTCATCGTGCTCGTCGGCATCCTCGAGTCCAGCTGGCGGGGGCGGTATGAAGCCACGGCCCACACTGTCCTCATCCAGCTCGCCGAAGTTCTCGGGCGGTGGGGCAATGATCGAGGATGCGGAGTAGCCATTGCTGGGTGGCGTGGTGATCGTGGTGGACTCATCCTCGTTGTCCAGAGATCGGCTGTAGTCCTCGGCTGCCAGCTGCTGGCCGCCGCTCATTTGCTGCTGCTCGGGCTCCGGCTCCGGCTCTGGTTCAGGTTCCCGCTCTGGCTCCTGCTCCTCTGCTGCTGGCTCAATTTGGCCTACCGGCTCTGGTTCCGGTTCCGGTTCCGGTTCCGGTTCCGGCTCTGGCTGCCTGGAAATGGGCTGGGAGTTCGTCTGCGACTCCTCCTCGCTCTCGGACGAGGGAGTCAGAGGTGGTATCTGGCTGACATGCTGCGCCGGCGGCGACACCATCTTGCAGATGTTGAGCTCCGGCAGCGGCGGCGGCGTTGCCGGCGGCGAGGGCGAGGTCGACGGCGACTTGGTCAGTGGGGGCGTGACGCTGCCCTGCACATACGACAGATTCGAGGGCAGCGGCGGCAGCGGTGGTGGCGGCGTGGATTTGTCGTCATCTTCGTCCTCGTCGTCGTCGTCTTCGTCGTCATCGGCATCGGCGTCGGTTTCCAGCTCCAGCTGCTGCTGTTGCATGGCTGCTGGAGGCTCAATGATCGCCTCCTCGGCATCGTCCGTCTCCTCGCCGTCGTCGTCGTCGGTGCGCAGTCCGGCGTCATCCATGGGCGAGAGCGGCGGCGGCGGTATCAGCTCCAGCTCGAGCACCGAGTTGCTGGGAGAGCCCGATGGCGAGTTGGCCTCCATGCTGAGCTGCTGCTGTGGCGGCGGCGTCGGTGTTGGCGGCATGTCGTCCGTCTCGGTCAGCGTGGGCAGCGGCTGGCCCAGCAGCGCGGTCGTCGTCGGCGGCGGCGGCGGCGGTGCCACCAGCAGCAGCATCTCGTCGCTCAGCGGAACTGTCGGCAGCGGCGGCGGCAGCGCCATCTGAATGCCCGAGCCCGAGGCCAGAGCGTCGTCCAGATTTGTATTGCTGTTGTCCACCTCCTCGATGTCCGAGTCGATGCCCTGCGCAAAGTCCATGTAGAAATTGTCGCGCGAGTCGCTCGAGCCGCGTCGCAGCTTCAGCGACAGCGACAAGTCCGGCGAGCTGTCCATGCTCGCTCGCTCTGCTACACTCTGCTGCGCTTACTATAGCTCTAACGGTGCCTTTTGCTGTTTGCGCTTTACCTTTCTCCTCGCCTTCGCTGCCTATCGCTCACGCCTCACGCAAATTCCTTCACACGAGCTGTGAATTGTTTTTGTTTGGCCTTTTGCACTCCCTCTCTGCGCTTCGCTTCGCTTCTCTTTGTTCTGATTTGCCTGTTGGCCTTTGTTATGGTTCCTGCTGCTGTGCTGTTGGCGCTCTTCACTTCACTTTATGGAGCTAACGCGCATTTTGTGTATCCTGTGTATCCCTAGAAATGCAAAAGTTACAGCGACACACACACACAAGCACACGCAAGCACACACATGCACACACACACACACACACACACACGCAAAGTAATCAGCAGCCTCTGCGTTGTAGAACGGGTTGGCGGTGTGGGGCGTGGCAATTGCATTTGCTGCGCATTTCGCCTTTTACGCCACAAATCCTTTGAGTATGCGTCGTATGTGTGTGTATGTATGTGAGTGTGTGTACGTGTGCGAAAGTGCGTAATTCGAAAGACGCAACAACAGCAACCCCGAAAGAACAAGCGCAAATTCAAAGCAGACAAAATATTGCCTCTTGCTGCCCGTTCGTTTGTTGTTTTTCTTTTTTACGCAATTGTTGTTGGCTTACTGACCAAATACACACTCACACACAGAGAGAAAGAGAGAGAGAGGGAGGCACCCACACACATATATTCAGCTATGCTAAAGAGGCACTCAAGCATCTACCGTTATGCGATAGACCTGCGGCTTTTGAATTCTAACGGATGGGCCGAAACTTTATGTATGCCAAATGCGACGCCGACGTCGACGCCGACGCCGATGCCAACGGCGAAGACCACGCAGCGCCTACACAGAAAACCACTTTGCGTTTGCCTGTGTGTGTGTGTGTGTATATGTGTGTGTACACCAAATATTTTGCAAGTGTGTGTGAGTGTTTTTGTAGGGCAGGGATTTGACTTCTTTGAACTTTCTTTGCACAGTAAAAGAAAAAACACAAAAACCCTAAACAGTTAGCGAGCTATAATACCGTTACTTGATTTCAACTAACTTTTCGTAATGCAATTTTCTTCAATTGTTTTAGGCTTCAATGTATTTTGAGTTTTTGTTGCATTGCAATTAACGTTGCCGATACCGTTACACATTCACGTTAGCTTCGTTTTGCTACGTTTCGGTTTGGCTCGTTTCGATTTCGTTTCGGTTCCGGGTTTTGGAGGCACACGAAGCGCGCCTGACGCTGCGAAATTTTAGATTCCTGCTGTGTCGGCACTTAATTCTAGAATGAAACGGCAGCACGAGTCAAAGCTGCGCCATTGCCGCCGTTGTCATAGAAAACAGATGCCACAGCCATAGCCGCAGCCTCTCAGCCAGAGCTAGTTCCAGCAGAGCTAAAGACAGAGACGGGGCCGGAGCCATATGCAGAGAGCGCGCGCGACAAATGAGAGCAGAGAGCGAGAGTAAGAGAGAGAGCGAAAAGTTTGTGTACGATGGTTGTTTTGCAACGACTAATGAATGGAGAGTGAATGTAGAGTACTACTGTGTACGCAGCATCCACTTGTTTGTCCCACTGTAAGATGTACCTGAGAATGTATGTATGTTCTCTCTCCCTCTACAATTCCGGGAGCGTGTGAAGTGTGGCACTGCGTAGTGTCGCCGCTATTGAGAGCAAACGTCGCATGAACAACAACAGTAACAACTGCAGTTTGGTCAAATCGGATGTGCGCACGCCTCCAGACCTGTGTGCTGGAATTTAGCATATATTGCGCGTGGAGAACAAGTGCAGTATGAGTAGGAAGCTTAAATGGTGTTAAAGCCAGCTATGGCTGTTTCGATATTATTTGTATTATTTTCTTTCATTTAATTTCAGCACAACAAATTTTTAATTGAGATATTACGCTTAGTTGTTCATTGTAAATTAAATGGCGCGCCAAACTTATTACGATTGCTTATATCGTCATTGACTCAATATATATCGATAGCTTGCACGACATTTCATGGAATATATTGGTGAGCTCTTGCCTACATTAACTGCCGTTCCAGCAACGTACTTGAATATAAATACCAAAAATACTAAATCTATCGGTTTCAAATAATAGTCGGCAGACCGCCACAGCTTATCGGCGATTATCGTGCAATTCTTCTGGACAATTTGACGCAAAATATTCATACATGCATATATATAAATGTAAAATCAATTAAAAAAATTCCAAGTGCATTATAATAACTCGATGATTCGGAATCGCTTATTTAATTGTAAAAGTGTGGACCAACAATGAGTTCGCGAAGACCAGGTGCTGGGCCCACGCTGAACTTCAAAGCTGTGCTGCTGGGCGAAGGTGACTAAACCAGCAATCGCAATTGTTGTTTTTTTTCTGTTTAATACATATACATATGTACATATATCTAATGTGCTGCGCATTTGTAGGCTGTGTGGGCAAAACATCGCTTGTGCTGCGGTACATGGAGGACAAATTCAATACACAGCATCTCAGCACGCTGCAGGCGTCCTTCGTGACCAAAAAAGTGATGCTGCCAGACGAGCGACGGGCGCAGCTTAACATATGGGACACGGCCGGTCAGGAACGATTCCATGCCTTAGGACCTATATATTATAGGGGATCGGATGGTGCACTGCTGGTGTATGATATCACCGATGAGGACTCGTTCCAGAAGGTCAAGTCATGGGTGCGCGAACTGAAGCAGATGCGCGGAAGCGAAATCGCTCTGATTATTGTGGGCAACAAGACTGACCTAGAGGAGCAGCGGGCCATTAGCTATGAGACGGCGCTGCGCTATGCGCAAACAGTGGGCGCACAGTACGTAGAAACGTCCGCCAAGGAGAACGACGGCGTCAACGAGCTCTTCGAGCTGCTCACCCAACTGATGGTGGCCCATCATGGCAGCAAGCAGCAGAACGACACCAATGCATTGCGCCTACAGAACTCGATCTCGGAAGACGGCGTCGAGCCGGATCAAGACGAGCATGGCCCCGCTGTCGCCGCCGCGCATCGCTCCTGCTGCGGCATCTAGACTGCCTGGCAGTCGTCCATTGTGATAATACATATGTACTAGTTAATCTAAAATCGATATATACTTGTAAATAATGCGTGTGTGTATGTAGCATGCCGCCTAGAACCAGGTGCGCCCTCTGCTGGCAGGTGTCTATAGGCATGGCTCTGTTATTAGTTTCCCGTATGGAATAGCGAACACCCAAAAATGTGTCCAGTATTTTTTTATTTTTCTTTGCACGTATGTTTTCTATTTTTGGCAATTGTTGATTAAATTTATACGTATGATTCAGCCCATCATCTTGTGAACTTCTTCAAGCGACGCATTATATATTGTATTGGCGATAAGAGAAGTTGTTAAACTGAGAGATTCGAGATTAGCTTAAGAATTTGTAAAAAGAAGCAATATAGAGAAATTACTCTGAATAAGATCATTAAATAGATATATCCCTATTTAATATGCATTATCCTATTATACCAATATGCATGAATTGTCAGCGAGCAAGTTAACAGGAAATCTTTATGCATTAGACACTAATTACAAAACAAAAAAAAACTATTTAAGATACCTTCGAGTGGTCTGTCTGCCTATGTATGTATATTTAATTATCCTCTATCGGATGGAGCGAAATGTCATAGGCCAGCAACTCCAACTCCTACTCCAATTCCAATCCCACTGGGAAAGGCTCTAAATGAGTGCACTATATCGTGAATGACCGTAGTCCATTAAGTTAATGAATGGAATGTTGTACCAAGATTGCTCTTCAATTACAGCCGGGCCAAATTGACCACGCTATATGTATGTACATATGTATATTCCACACGGGCATGTCAAATGACAATATTACAATATAGCATGCACACCAGTGTGTGTGTGTGTGTGTGTGCGTAAAGGGAAAGCCTTGTGTTCAAATTCTCAAATGACTTGTTATTTATGCATAGTCCGCTGCTGCCTTGGCTCTGGCATTGCTGCAGCTGAAAGGCCCCGAGAAGGTTGCCAAAATAGTCGAAGAAACCTTTCTTGGTCATATAAATATATATATAGATATATATGTGCACTCAGTTGGCATGAAGCCCTTGATCTTGATATTGAAGACCTGGCTGACCTATGGCTTCGTGGCGCTCTTCGCGCTGCTCTGTCGACTCCTGGAGAGATCAACTCGAGCGCTGCACGCACTGCGGCCTTGAAGGAACTATTTGAAACATATATATGTATATGGAAATACTATCTATATACTACATTTAAAATTCATATAAGTATCGGATTGACAACGAGTTTTCATTATATATAGAAATTAAGTTTTGATAACCTGCGTGTTATTCCAAAAATTTGAGATATATATATTTGAATTTAAACCCTTATAATAATTGAAATTACTTTGAAAACCCACATGTTAGCTATGTATGTATGTATATAAGAACGTTGAGTTTAAGTAGGCAAATCAGTTCAGATGAGGAGAGACTCTATTTAAGACGTATTCTAGGTATATGAGAACCTAATGTTGTTTTGAAATCAATAAATGCCTTTGATGAAAGTACCCGAAGTGATTGTCGTATATCTGAGGAACAGCTATCTATATCTCTTCTAATCTCAAGGCGCATAATTTACGCTCTCTGCAGCTGGTGGTTTATCAGTTGATAAGGTCTATTTATTTGAGGAGCGGAGGAGTCGGGCAGTCCGGGAGTCGGGGAGTCGAGCAGAGGCAACGTGTGAGTACATTTGCTTATTATTGACACAGCAATCAATAACGCCTAATCGCCGACACATTCACAGGTAGACGGCGATGGTTTGCACCACCCCAGCACCGCTGAACCACCGACCGCACCATCGCACCACCGGCCACAGCTCATTTCCGATAAGGGGCCCAAACACAATTAGGCCATGAACAGCAAAGAGGCAGGCGACAACGGCCACTAATCGCTGCTAACCCAATGGAGGCGGCGAACATGCAATCCGGCGGGCAAACGGCATACGGCAATTGCCGATGACCGTTGAAGCAAGTCGCTGTTGTCGGTGCTGGTGCTGGTTCGGTGCCCCGTTGACGATGCGCTTCCAGACGCGCCGCACGCTGGCGCTGGCGCTGCTCTGCCTATTCCTGTTCGGCGCGCTGATTTACAAGATTAACACGTCGCCGCTGGTGAACCAGAATGGCATCTTGCGCGAGTACCTGGTCGACAGCCAGGTGAGCGCGAGATCACGACCCGCCGCCACGCGAAGCATTCTGCTGTGGAGCAGCTTCTTTGGCGATCGACGATGGAGCCTGCCCTATGATACGCTGGGACCGCAACAGTTCCGAGAGGATCTGGGCTGTGCGGTGCACCAGTGCGAGCTGAGCAACCGGCATGACTACCTGCCCAGCCTGGAGCTCTATGACGCCATCGTCTACCATGTGGCGCAGCCCTTTCCGCTGCTGCTGCCGCTGCCCGCGCGCCGCAGCCCGCATCAGGCGTACGTCTTTGCCCTGATGGAGCCGCCGGGCGAGACCAAGCACCAGCTGGGCGACGAGCAGCACTTCTATAACCTGACCATGACCCACCGCCTGGACTCGGACATCGTTTGGCCCTATGCCCACGTGGTGGACACTCTCACCGGAGCGCGCGTGGCGCCCGCGCCCTTTCCGCACTGGCGCCAGCCCCCGCCTTCGGGCAGCTGGAACGACAGCAGGGTTGGAGGCCTGTGGCACACCAAGACCAAGATGGCCGCCTGGTTCGTGTCCCACTGCAAGACGCTGTCGCAGCGCGAGCAGCTGGCCGCCGCCCTGCAGAAGCACATCCAGGTGGACATCTACGGCAAGTGCGGCACCCTCAAGTGAGTAGCCAACGATTCGGATGCGAGCACCTAATCCCAACTCCATTCCCCCGCAGCTGTGCGCGCGACGATCCCCGCTGCAGCGAGATGCTGGACACGGACTACATGTTCTACCTGGCCTTCGAGAACTCGCTGTGCACGGACTACGTCACCGAGAAGCTCTACGATGCACTGCAGCGGCACATAGTGCCCGTCGTCTTTGGCGGCGCCAACTACAGCCGCTTCCTGCCGCCGCACTCCTACATCGATGCGAACCGCTTCGACAGCGTCGAGCAGCTGGCGCAGCACCTGCGCTTCGTGGCCGGCGACAAGCAGGAGTACAGCAGCTACTTCTGGTGGCGCCAACACTACAGGCTGGAGACGGCCTCGCCCTTCTGCGAGCTCTGCGCCCGCCTCCACCAGTCCAGCTGGACGCACAAGACCCAGAGCTACGCCAACATTGAGTCATGGTGGTTCAACGGCTGTCGCCTCTCCTCCCACATACGCTTCTGAGCGGCGCAGCAATAGCCCGACGCCCATGAGACTGAAAGGAACGCAACTATGCCTAGGCCCGGTTGTTAGAGCGGGACGGCGCACTAAGATAAGGACTACACCGAAGCATGTTCCGTATCCGTATCTGTGCCCACATAAATCCAAATACTGATTAGCTCTAAGCTACGTGTCAGGGGCGTACGCGCCACGCCCACACGCATACAATACGTACCTCCGTTAGAGCTAGGTGTGGTTTCCCATATGCAAGGTGCTTAGGTAATTTCAGAGGCTTTATCTATACAATATTTTATGGGTATATGTATATACATACATATATAATTTCAGAGGCTTTATCTATACAATACTTTGTGGCTCTATGTATGTACATATATACACATGTATATTTACCACTATTTATGGCGGGGTTATCAGGTGCTGTGACTAACGAAACTTTATCTCCCAACTTCGTATCACCTGCTTATCACTATGTCAACTCAGCTGTCCATGAATCAGATAAAAGTATATGAGTTATATGGTATATAATATATGTATAATACATATATCTATTGAGTCTACTCATCTAAAGTGTCTTCGACTATCTTAACGCTATATTTATTATATTTATATTTAACTTTATATAAAAAATAAATTAATTTCATTTTAAATTGATGTAAAAACAAAGTAAAGATAAATAGTCTTCAAACCCGATTTTTACCGAATTTCTATATATATTTAACAAGTAAAATCAAACTCTTTATGGACATCTTGACTAATAAGTCTCTATTGATAATAGTTTAATATTTCAAATAAAAATCAACTCATTTCTTATTTACATATATTTTTTATTTTTACTATTAAATAAACTTCTTGCGAAACCAATTGCTCAAGTAATATAATAATAATATAATATCCAACCAGTTGAATTCAAAATATTTGAGATAATATTATATTTCTAAAATAAAATTTTGAGTTAGGTTTCATATATTTAGAATTAGAATGTTGACAAAAAAAGGGATCATTAAAAAAAAATTTTTTTTTATGAAAATAAATATAATGATTTATATATTAATATTATTTATCATATACAAATTTTATATATTAAATCATAATTATAATTATAATATTTTTTATATTAAAAAACATTTAATATATCAAAACTTAATAAATAAATTGCTTAAATAATATTTAATATATAAAATAAAGATTATATATTAAATAATATTTAATATATAAAATTTTTATATTTATTTGTATTATTATTATGTTTTTATATTACTTTATAAAATATTATATGCAAACTTCTCGTGCTTAGCACAGAATACCTGTTGAAAATATATAAAAAACCAAAGCTTGAGACAAAGCTTATGCTAGAAACGCAAAATCTTGAGAGAGTGAAACTGGACTTCATTTGAAAAGTTTTTAGTTCAAAATCTCTGTCTATATACATACTCACATACATATACCTATATATATTTACTTATATCTAAATATCATCTCGCCCGTTTTACCGGCTCAAAAGCTTTTCAAATCCATCAAGTTTCAGCTGTCACATAGCTTCAGGGCTGCACTTCAGGTTTCAGGGTCTCTTATGCGAGTCACGTGTCGCTCACGACTCACGACGCTCGTGTCACGCGTCGGCGCTTGAACAAATGTCAAGTGTCAAAACCGATGAAAGCGTCAACAATGACAGGACTTGTTTTGTTTTTGCTTCTGCTGCAACCACCACACACGCGCGCTCTCTCTCGCTCTCTCTTTGCTCACGCTCACTCGCTCGCTCTCTCTCTCTCTGTCTGTGAGAGTGAAAGCTTATGTTGTTGTTCTTAGAAGCTTGGAACCTTCAGGCTTATCACGTCACAGCTTTCTGGCACAGCAGGAGCTCCACACACACACACACACACACACACACACACAGGACAGAATAAAAGACGTCAGCTGCGTGTGTGCTTCCGTGTGTGTGTGTGTGTGGGGTGGGGTGGGGGCACACGTGTCCTCGTGTATGTATATGTGCATGGTTCTTTTTTGCGCGCAGCTTTTTGCGAGAAAGCTTTTGAAGGATACCGCTGCGTTTGGCAAAAAGCACTTCCTATGGGTTTTCACGGCATGCTCATTCATTCTGTGCTAGATTTCCCGATAGTTCAAATCAGAGGTAATAGCGAAAGAAAAAAGAAACAAGGAAAGAAAAACGCCAACCACAAAACAAGCTAAATGAAATCCAGCTAAAAATCCGAAATAAAAACAATATAAAATATTTCATAAATTTACTGCAGCAAAAGTTGCCAATTTTTTTTAATTGTTCTTTAAAAGTGCGCAAGAGTGAGACGTAAGTTGCATAATTTAAATGACAGAGAGAGGGTGAAGGAGAGAGGGAAATAGAGAGAGAGAGAGAGAGAGTGACAAACGTTTGAAACAAAAAGACAAAGTTCAGTTTAATTATTTCTTATATTGTTTTTTCAAAATATATATTAATATTTCAAAATTCATGTGAGTGCCTGAAATTGAAGTTGCGAAAGGCCAACGAAAACTTTCGCAAAACCCAAAGCTAATGCGAGAAAAACTTTTTCATAACGTGTTTGACAAGTGAACAGAACAGAAAGAAGAAGCAGCAGCAGATATAACGTGTAGTACGTATGCGTATGCGTGTGTGTGTGTGTGTGTGCGTGTGTGTGAGTGTGTGACGCGTGATATTTGTGTGTGATGTGTGCGTAGGCGCTTTATGGCAGCAGCGTGTTCTCTCTAGCTTTCTCTCTCTCTCTCTCTCGCTCTCGCTCGCTTTGCACTGCTTCAGTAGCCCACACACACACACGCACACACTTACACATTTTTCAGACCCCCTCTTTGAGTGCGTCTCACAACCATCGATTTTTTTCTCGGGCTATAGCAAAAACCCCAACAACAAAAACAGCAACAGCAACAACAAGTATACGAAAAAGTAGGTACTACTGCCCCCCATTTTCATTGACGTTTGTCCTGTTTTTTTTTTTATTTATTTTTTATTCCTCACCCACATTGGCCCCGTGTAAATAAGCATTGCCTTTTGCCTTATTTCGTAATGTTTTGAATGTAATTGCCGTGTTCTTGGCAATTTTTTTTTTTGTATTGCATAAACGAAAGCTGAAAATTAGCCCGGAAATCTATTTATTTTTCCCAAACACCCTTGAGGCATACACATAGAGAATAAAAGAACGTGATGCTCAAAAGCAGTGAAAGCTATCGCTATTTCAAGATCAGCAGATGAGAGAGCTTGATTAGCGAGGTATGCCTCGATTTATGTTCCAATTTTAATTAATATTGAAAAATATTTTTAATATTTATAATGTCAGTTCGTGTAGAAATCTAGTCTTATGCCAAAAAAAAAACACACCCACAGTGTGAATAATATATATTATATATCATTATATCAACAAATATTATATATAGATAGAGAAAGTACATTATTTCATGACTAAGATTTATTTTAATAAATTTTATCAATTGCAATTTTGATTTATTTTTATTTATTTCTGAATCTCTAATGAAACGGATATTTCATTTTTATATACACATTTCCATAAAGTATTACCTAGTATTTATTATATTATTTACTCAATTACAACTCCCTAACATAACTCGTAATCCATAGCTCTCATGCTGCATGTTGCATGCCGCAACGGAGCTTTTGTTGCACACAGTTCAAGCATTTGCCTTTTCAATGCCAATCTTTTTTGTCAAGTGTAAGACAAAGCTGTCGCTCTTCCTCTTCATCAGCTTCTCCACAGTGTTGTTGTTGTTGTTGTTGTTGTTTGGGGTGTGTTTGTTGTTGTAGCTGCTGTGGTGGATTGTGTGCGCGTGTGTGTGGTGAAAAAGCTCTGCCAAGTGGCAAGTTCATCTGTAGGTACACAATTGTGTCAATCCGCTACTCAACAGAGTGTCTCTATGTGTGAGTGAGTGTGTGTATGTGTGAGTGTGCCAGTGTATCCCTGTGTGAGTGTGAGTGCGAATTGAATTTTTCCATGCAACACTCGCAGTTGAAAAGCCAAATCAAATGTTAAATGAAAACGCATGAAAAACCGAAGAAGAAAATCAAACCTCGTCACGTTTCACGTTGAGTATTTCGCCAAATATTCCGGACATTGCGAGTTGCGGCGGTGAGTGCCACCCGTTCTCAAATAGCGAGTTACCCATTAGTCATAGTTAGATTTTGTTCGACATACTCGTTTATATACTCACACACACTCACACACGTAGTTTGCTTAATCCAAGTTCCGTATTCCGATGGGATGCTGTAAATGAAATGGTAGAAATCCTAGCTTACATAATGCTGGCCCCCACGTCCTCGACCCCGTTGCGTTAGATCCGCACTCAGACATACATATGTATGAATATATGTGTGAGTGTGTGTGAATAGCCTTATAGCACTGGCGACTGGGTGCGTGTATTTGCAGACCGATCTCGATGTCTCCGCAATTAGATAATGCTTAAGTTACCAAAGGGCTTAAAAAAGAAAAAGAAGAAGTCAAAAAAGGACCAGGAACTCTTCACCGAGGAGGAGCTCGAACAGTACAAGCGGGAGCTCAAGGCGAAACAGGAGGCTGCCGCCAACAAATCAGACGCTGGCGAATCGGACGCAGCATCGGACGTCGAGGGCGCAGCATCCTCATCAGGCTTTGCCTCAGCCACTGGCCACGAGCACCAGCAGCATCCTCATCCACACCAGCAGCATCCTCATCAGCAGCAGGAGCACCCTCAGCAGCAGCAGATCGCTGACGCTGGCGACGAAGAATGGGCCAAGTTTAAGGCGCTAACCTCCGGTGTCGATAATATACTACACAAGACACAGGACGAGCTCGATCGCATCAAGAAGGAGTCCTTCTACCAGCGCCTGCCCTCGGCAGCAGAGAAGAAGAGGCAAGAGGAGGAGGAGGCCGCCAGGCGCGAGCAGGAGAGACTCGAGCGGGAACGCCAGCTAGCAGCTGAGCGGGAGGCGAACCGTGACAAGCTAGCCGAGGCCGTTGTCCAGCTATCCGATTCGGAGGACGAGCAGCAGGACGACGTCGATGACATCTTCGCCACTGACTACATCGAGGCGATTACCAGCGGTGAGGTCCAACTAGCCATTGTACCCGACTCGCCCGTGCTCGAGCTAGACGACGGACCCGACCCCTTCGACACCGCCTACGCGGAGAAGGTTATTGTTGGCGCCGACAAGGCCAAGGGCAACAAAAAGCTCGTCAGCCTTGGCGCCGCCGTTGAGGTCCTCTCGGGACGCGTCGATCGTGAGCACGCGCTCGCCCTAGCCAACCCGAAGCGAAAGCTCCGCAAGGGCATACAAAACTTGCTGCTCAGCGAAAGCGTTGAGGTAGCCGATTCGGACGTCGATCTCCTGACTGCCGAACCCCAGCACAATTTGCTCGACGATCTCGTCGATGACGTGCCCGAGTGTGTGGCGCCCATTGATCTAAGCGTTTCGCTGCACTTGCACTTGATCAAGCCCCAAAAGGTCGAGGAGGAGGACGAGGAGGCGGACGACGGGCAGCTCAATCCGGATCTATCCGAGTTTGATGCGCTCAAGGACGACGAGGACGACGAGTTTGCCGAACTAGCAGCCGAATCTCTTACCAAGAAAGAGGAGGTTACCATAGTTAATCAGGTTGTGCTGCCCCCAGCGGAGTTACTAGCCGAAGCTGCAGCAGACGCCAGTTGGGCAGAGTTCGAACCGGAGCCTGAAGAGGAGACATCAGGTATGTGAACGTATAAAAGGCTTGAGCGAGACAGAAGTACATAAACTCATTTGAAAACTTGATATAGATATAAAGTATTTGAGATTTTCGGTGCGATAAAGTACCATTAGGGGTTTCTGTTATATTTTTTTTAGAAGCTAAAATTGAGTTTGCGAACGAAATAAAATTACTTTGCTTTTCTTTGTCTATAGATAACTTTTATAACCAAATATATAGATAACATATATAAAAATAAGATTAAGACAATTGTTATCTCTTGATTATTTCATTAAGTTTCAGCAGCAATTTGGTTCTTTGAAATATCTTTCTCGGTTCAGTTGTTATAGGGTTAAACGTCATGTCCCATTTACTTATTTCGCGCACCTAATTTTCCTCCAGATCTTCAGCCACTGTCATTTCCATGTTACTTATCTCTGATAAAATATTTGCAGGAAAACCGAAACGACCCCCGCCACCGGCTCGTCCAGCCAGTGGGCCGCACATTGTGCCCGGCGCGATCTACGTTAGCGACGACGAGGACGAGGCCAATCCGGACGACGATCCGTTCAACACTTACTACGCGGAGCAGGTGATCAAGAAGACGACTGTGCTCGAGGAGGACGACGATTTCGATCCGCGGGCCGAGGAGCCAGCCGACGCCTCGTCCTACCTAACGGCACCCGGGCGCGATCTCTTGGCCGGCAGTGCCACCGATCTAAGCAAGGTTGTGCCTGCGCCTCTGGCGCCCACGCTGAGCGTTGACAACCAAGAGGAGGAGGAGCGGGACTTTGATCCGTTCGACACATCGGCCGTGAACGCGATCGTTCAGCCGAAGGCTACAGAGCTGCGATTTTTGGAGCGGGAACTGCTCAACGAGACCGGCTCGAGCCTCAAGCACTCGCTCAGCGATCCGGACTTTGATCCGCGCGCCGACCAGCCGGACGTAGTAGCCGAGGCTGTGCCCCGAGTTGCTCCGGAGCCGGACTTCGATAGTGCGCGTCGCAAATCCTCGCTGAGCCTCAATATCCAGGGCAAGAGCGTGGGCTTCCTAGTGCCCTCGCAGGACTTGCTCGCCGCTGGGAATGACGGTGGCCTGGGCGCCAACAAGAAGCCGCTGACGCCCTACTACCAGCCCATCCAGGAGCGCGAGTCGGAGGATCCGTTCGACACCTCGTACGTGCCGGAGGCCAAGCTCAGCGATATTGAGCTGAAGCACATTGAAGCCGATCTGATTACAGAGCCAACGCTGAAGCATAGTCTGTCCGATCCGGACTTTAATCCGCGTGCGCCGCCTACGCCCGTGCCCGCCGAGGTGCTGCTGGCCGTCGAGGAGAACATCGACATCAAGGTATTGACGCCCGCCCAGGAGCGGCGACAGCTGCCGAGCAACCCGCAGCTGGACGAGGATCTGGAGCTCGATCCGTTCGACACCTCAATTGCGGCCAATCTACAGCCGGGACAGACGGAGCTAAAGCTGCTCGAGAACGAACTGCTGCCGGAGAGCAGCAAGCGGCCCGTAACCGGAGTCCTCGACACCCAGAGCGACGCCCAGGAGCTGGGCTTGGGCGACAAGGTGCTAACGCCGTCGCTGCCGAATCGCACAACCGAGCAGTCGCTGGAGCAGCAGCGGGACATCGATCCCTTCGACACTTCCATTGCGGAGAACCTAGCGCCGGGCGAGACGGAGATCAAGCTACTCGAGAGCGAGCTCATTGAGCGCTAGAGCCTGGAACACCCGCATACAACCAAAACAGAGACAAACAGAAGCCAAGATGGCCAATCCGTTCCTCATGGACGATGACCTGGACGGCGGCGACGTGGCCGTGAATCCATTTCTGATGCAGACAGAGCCGGAGGCGGGCGAGGCGGAGAATCCATTCGGCGAGGCGGCCTCCAATCCTTTCGCTTTTGGTGGCGACGACCAGGAGGCGGAGGCAGAGCCGGTAGCTGACATCGATCCAGCCATGAGCTTCTTTGGCACCACCATTGAGGCCGAGGACGATGCGCTCAGCCTGAAGTCGGCCGCCGAGGAGGACGACGAGGGCAAGAAGGCAGCCGCGCCCCCGCCACGCCCACAGCCGCCGCAGAGCACGCAGGATCTGATAAACACCGTCTCCAGCCAGCTGGACGAGACGAGCTCGGAGCTGTTGGGCCGCATCCCGGCCACCCGTTCACCCAGTCCCGTGTCCATGCGCGATCTGCACTCGCCCAGCCCCACGCCCGACTCCGGGCTGGCCGATCTGCTCGACGTGGATGTGTCGGACAGCGGTTCGAGTGCCCACAACCAAGCCATTGAGGCGGATCTCATGGGCGGCGCTCCAGCCGCTCCGGCAGTTCCATCGCCGCTCGACAATCCCTTCGGCGTGCCAACGGCGGTGCCCAGCCTGCAGGGCATGGCGCCCATGCCGTCGCCGGCCAAGCAACAGCCGCCACGCCCGCCGCCCCCTCGCCCGGTGCCACCGCGGCCCACGCCGCCCGCCCACATGCAGGCGCACGGTCAGCAGCAGCCGGTGCCGCCGCAGCGACCGCCCCCGCCGGCGGCGCAGCCGGCTGCGGATGCGGACGATCTGTTGGACATGTTCGGCAGCACCAGCAGCAAGCCGGCCAAGCCACCGCCGCCCAAGACCAAGGAGGACATACTCAGTCTGTTCGAGCAGCCGACGGCGGCACCAGCGCCAGCCCCGAAGCCGGACTTGCTCAACGACGATCTGCCGGAGTCGCAGTCGCGCGATGAGCCGATATTCAGCTCGATGCTGATCCGACCCGACGACAGCACCCATGACATTACCTCACAGCCGCAGTCGGCCACCGTGGCGCACATAGCGGCTCCGCAAGAGACGCCGCAGCGGCAGCGAGCGCCTACGCCGGACATTGAAATTACCACGGTGGAGGATTTGCCACGGTCGGACGACGAGGAGGAGCCGGAGCCAGCGCCAGTTGATCAGCAGAAGCCAGCTACAGACGAAGAGTCGGAGCCCGAGCGCCAGCCCGAGCCGGAACCAGAGCCGGAGCCAGAACCAGCACAGCCGACATTTGAGCCGGAACCAGAGCCGGAGATCGAGCAGCCGGCTGTCATTGAATCGGATCACAGTCCACCCACGGAATCGCAGGCAACGGCACAGCCCGTCTCGGAGGCTATCATGGAGCTGGGTAACGATGAGCCCGAGCAAATGGACACGGGTCTGGACTTTCCGGGTCTGGCCAGTGGTCAGCTGTCCGCCAATCCCTTTGCCAGCCCCGAGGAGGAGGACGATGCAAGCTTTCAGCCCGCGGCCATGGTCAGCAACATCTTTGCCGTGGACGAGCCCGAGCCGGAGATGCCGCCGGAGGTGCAGCCACGTGCCGTGCCACCAGTTCCGGCTCCGGCTCCGGCTGCGGCTGCCAGCTACGTGAGCAACATCTTTGCAGCTAAGCCGGATGAGTTCGATGCGTTCTCGGCCAAATTCGACTCGGTGAAGAAGGACAACATAAGCATACTCGATGGCTTCGGTGGCGGCGGCGGATCCGGCGCCATAACACCCACGGGCGGAGACGGTAAGTAGAGGGAGAGCCAGGGAGCCAGTCCGCACCATGCCATGTGATAATCCTTTCCTGCTTGCAGCTTGGGGCGACAGCGCCTTCGGCTCGGCCACGACTACGGCGAATGCATTTGGCGAGGTCAACTCCACGGACGACGGCTTCGGCAATGAGGACGACGACTTCTATGCGATGCAGGCGCCGGCGCGTGCCGACTCCGTGGAGTCGGTGGACAAGGAGTTCAGCGTGGTCATCCGACCCAAGGGGGAGGGCTCAGCGGGCGTGGCACCACAGCTGGCGCCACCTCCGCCGCCGACGCGCACAGCGGTGCCGTCAGCCACGTCGCCGCCGGCGGTTAATCCGTTCGAGGACGTTAGCGGCTTTCCGGCTCCGCCGGCCACAGACAGCAGCATCAAGCGCACAGACTCACAGGACACGCCACAGACGCCGCTGTACGACGAGGATGTGTCGCAGCCGCTGGAGGAGTTCCCGCGGCTGAATTACGTCGGCCCCGGCTGGGAGATGCAGCTGCGTCAGCCCAACAAGAAGAAGATCACAGGCCAGCGCTTCTGGAAGAAGATCTTCGTGCGGCTGGTGGTGCAGAACGACGTGCCGGTGGTGCAGCTGCTCAACCAAGCCGGCGACAAGCAGCCGTTCCAGGAGCTGCCTCTGCAGCCCTCCTACTCCGTCTCGGAGATCGGCGCCCAGCAATACGATCAGTTTGGGAAAATCTTTACCATGAAGCTACAGTATATATTCTACAAGGAGCGCCCGGGCGTCCGGCCCGGCCAGGTGACCAAGGCGGAGCGCATCACCAACAAGCTGACCAAGTTCGCACAATACGCCATCGCTGGCGACTACGAGGGCGTCAAGGAGTTTGGCAGCGACCTGAAGAAGCTCGGCCTGCCTGTCGAGCACGCGCCCCAATCTTCGCAGCTCTTCAAGATCGGCACCATGAACTACGAGGACATGAAACAGTTCTCCGTGTGCATCGAGGAGGCGCTCTTCAAGCTGCCGGCGCTGCGCGAGCGCGCACTCACCTACAAAATGGAGGAGGTCCAGGTGACGGCCGTGGACGAGATCACCGTGGAGCAGGACTACGAGGGCAAGATACTGAAGCAGATTGCGCGCGTGCGCCTCTTCTTCCTGGCCTTCCTCACGGGCATGCCAACCATAGAGCTGGGCGTCAACGACATGTGGCGCCAGGGCAAGGAGGTGGTCGGACGGCACGACATCATCCCGGTGGCCACCGAGGAGTGGATCCGCCTGGAGGCCGTCGAGTTCCACAGCGTTGTCAACCAGCAGGAGTACGAACGCACACGCACCATCAAGTAGGTGTCTCCGGGTGATTCAGTCTTCCACTTCCCTAACTAACCCGAACTCCGTAGATTTCAGCCGCCGGATGCCAACTACATTGAACTGCTGCGCTTCCGTGTGCGTCCGCCGAAGAATCGTGAACTTCCCCTGCAGCTGAAGGCCACCTGGTGCGTCACTGGCAACAAGGTGGAGCTGCGCGCCGACATCCTCGTGCCGGGCTTCACCTCGCGCAAGCTGGGCCAGATTCCGTGCGAGGATGTCTCCGTGCGTTTCCCCATACCCGAGTGCTGGATCTACCTGTTCCGCGTGGAGAAACACTTCAGGTACGTCTCATGAGTGGCATTCGTGGATGCAATTCCCAGCTGACCTTTGCTTTCCCAGATACGGCTCGGTCAAGTCGGCCCATCGACGCACGGGCAAGATCAAGGGCATCGAGCGCATTCTGGGCGCCGTGGACACGCTGCAGGAGTCGCTCATCGAGGTGACCTCCGGCCAGGCCAAGTACGAGCATCATCATCGTGCCATTGTCTGGCGCTGTCCGCGCCTACCCAAGGAGGGTCAAGGTAAGTGGACATAGAGCAACCTGTTCCTCCCAGCACTCATCAATCTTTGAATTCTTCTTCCTTCTCCGGCAGGCGCCTACACCACGCATCAGCTGGTCTGCCGCATGGCGCTCACATCGTACGATCAAATTCCCAGCGAGTTGGCGCCATACGCATTCGTGGAATTCACAATGCCCGCCACGCAGGTCTCGCATACCACCGTGCGCTCCGTGAGCGTGCAGGACTCCGACGCCGACGAGCCGCCCGAGAAGTACGTCCGGTATCTGGCACGGCACGAGTACAAGTAAGTGAAACCAGGATTTCAAATGGAATATATATTTATCTCTCTCGCTCTCTCTCTCTCTCTCTCTCTCTCTTCTCAGAGTTGGCATCGAGACCACGCACGGCGAGTCCACGAATGCGTATCTGGCGGCAACGCGACCCATACGGGAGGAGCCCGCCGCCGTAGCCGCCAAGCCGGCCGCCTCTCCGGTGCCACCCAGCGACTCAGACTCGGACTCCAACTAAGCACGTCTCGAACATCCATTGAACTGCATCACAAATATTCTACGGACTCAGCACCCGAGCCTCAACATCCGGTATTTGGTTATCTTTCGTGTTCTCATCGTATGATAATTTCATTCGAGATGCTCCCAGTGGACCCGATTGACCCAATCGAGTGCACTGCGAGCAGTTCGAATATATCTAATAATGATTAGTTGACAATAAATACAGGAAACGCAACACGTGAACAGCCGAGGAAATATCGAGAACTTACGGAGGGACGATCAGTGGAACGGTGGCTGGCTGTGTTCGAGTCCTGTTGAGTCGTCAGACCCATATTAACCGTTATGCTAAACCTATACTCGTTCGTATATGTAATATCCAACTCAGATAATGAATTATGTTAACCAATCGACCAAGCGAGCGAGACGGTGCCGGATCGTGTCGTACGTAAAGTCAATCCATACATATGCATAGGAATAATGGTTAATCATACAACTATATATATATATACACATATATACATATATACATACAATACATATATACATTATATACTGCAATGAAAGTTCATAGTTATAACCTATAAACCGATGTTACATACATATACATATGCATATACATACAAATATGTGTACTTTAAGCGCAAGTGACAAACATGAGAAATGAAAAGCAATTTCGCAAAACATCGTTCAACTATTATTTAAGATTACGTTGAAGATGTTAATCCATAGCGACTCGTCAGCATCCCGTTCGACATCTACTCTAATAATAATATTAATCTAGTTATCCGTCAACCTGATCGCAGCTGGAAAGGATATCAAAATGGAACGCAGGCGACGGGCTAACGCACACACACGCACCCCGTCACACTCACACACACACACACACACACACACACACACACACACATAACAGAGCTCTAATACACTGAAAAAAAAAAAACTATACATATTTTAGAGAAAGCTACGTTTAACTAGATTTGTTACCGCCTAGAAGACCAGCTGAATTTACCGGATCATTTGAATGCAGCACGGCATCCTGTTAGTGTTGGAAAACGGCGCCAGCTGGCAACACTGGTGGATGGCATCCGAAGCTCATCAAATCTCGAAAAACTAATAGCAAACTGCAACCGCAACTGTAACTGTAAAACTATCCATACTATATTTAAAGATCAGAGCAAAGAATAAACTAAGCTTTATGTAACAAATTAATTTACAATTTATATATATACATACGTATATATATATATACATATATACATACATATATGTGTATATATATATTAATTCAATTCAAATTTAACTTCAAGCAAAACGGAAATGCATATTCAAATGTTATTGTTGTGAATCAAACTAAATTATATATTCAAGAAAAATAGATAAATAACTAAAAGAAAAAGAAAAAACAAAACAAAAAAAGATTAATAAAGTATCGAATGAGATAGAGAGAATAAAGAAACATTAACTAAATGCATCTTTGTTAAATAAACCGAAAAATAAATACATTAATAAATATATATATATATATACACACAAAAGATATATACATACATGCATATTACAAATTAATTGAGTTGAATAGCTGAAATTGCAACATAGATTTGTTAATTTAGTGTTTAACGAATATATACATACTCGATCTTCAAGTGGTCCATCTTCAGTTAACTGCTCCAATCCCAGCACCAAAAACTTTTAGACTCAATTACGATTATCTTGATTACTCACAGACACTCACACACACACACACAAACACACACAGAGTGGCTATCAGGCTACATTTATACATATATATATATACACATATATATATTATAATATTAATGAATGCCCCCCTAATATATGTATATTGTGAGTCCCTAGGAATTATGAGCTAAACAAATATCTCATTAACTGTATTGTATGTTATTTGATTTGAATACGTTTTAAATTACATATATATATTCACTATAGATACATACACATATATATATATTTATAGTTATATATATATGTGCGTCTATGTATAACTGATGTGTACCATAAAATGTGCAAGAGAAATGAATCCATTGATCGCTGATGCAAGTCGGACACACCCCAAATATAAGCCCAGCCCCCCCTGAGAGACAAGTTTCACATGTTATATATATTAAATATACATATACATAAATGGTATTATCCGATGAACTAAATACAATATAATGATTATTATGACAAGTACCGACGCGAAAAGCAGTCTGATGGCAAATTAACTAGTCAAATGAGAAAATAAATATTGAGAAACCTACAAAAATAAATCATCAACAACTTTCTTTTCTTGGGGCGTGTCAGTATACATATATACATAACTGTATATGTATGTGTTCTACAATAATTTATAAGGATTGCGCTTTAAGCCATTTATCATGCGACTAGCCCTGAGCCCTAGCTAGCGTCTAATGCAATCAGTGCACATGTGCACAGATTTACCACTCGAAATCCTTGCGAAATATATATATTATGCTCCAACTTTGCCCCCTCCTCCTCCTCCTCCTCCGTCTCCCGCCCCTCCCCCGCAAGAACTTGAAAGTTGGTCGTGGGGCGAGCCTTTGTGGACTGTTTGCGGCTGTCTGCGCTGAATGCTAATCATCTCTCGAGTCTGTTTACTCGCTGCAGGCGAGCGCAAACTTGCCAAATTATCTACAACAAATTTGTCAGTTGACCAACTGCTGGCTGACGCGGCGTATGAGTAATATTTTGCTCAAGCTAACATTAAATGGGTCAGCAGACGGAAGAGGAAATATCTCTCTCTCCCTCTGTTGGATTTGCAAAACTTTTGAATTTATATATCTGTCTTTATGCTCCCGGTGCTTCAGCTTGACTTCTCTGCAGTTCGAGTTTAAATTTAGGTAAATTTTACTGAGATCTGCGTCCGTTGTCATATGCCCGAGCAATTTCCGTTGAGCCACTCGATTCAATTATAAAGTACTTAACAATGTTTACAGATTTCATTATTGGAATCTAACAATAATCCTTTAATTGAAGCAGCTCAGCGCGTGGCTTTAACAGCTTCGGGCCAACTGGCTTGAGGCCTGTCAAGTCGCACATTGCGAGCACGTGATGAAAATGCTGCTGTCAAGATGGCTGACAGGCCGAGTGTGTTGGGGCGGCAAATATTCGAATCTTATGAGTTAGCCATTGGCCAAAGCCGGGGCCAATCATGCATATACCTCAGCGCCCATTGCCGGCCACTGCCGGCCCAATTTTGGCCAATTCAATCTGTCTGCCGAAACGTGCGGACAAACAAACAAGTCACGATTGAATCAATAAACGACTCGAATAAGTGACACAAGCTGCCGCCAACAGCGCAATGAAGATGTTTACAAATATGAGATTTCTGACATCTGGCCATATTCAATATTCCATAATCATCGAGCGGCGATTGAGTGGCGTTTGTCAGAAGGCAGCAAACTCAATTGGTGCCGAGAAACATGTAGAAATGAGGATAATAGAGGGAGAATAACATGTATTATATAATTCACATATCATATAATGTTCTCTCTCTGATGTTCAAGGCCTTAGATATGAATCTTCCACAAGATATTAACTTAAATAAAGGAACAATATAACACGTATATCTATAAAGTCTTATTGATTATATAATTCATATATCATATAATGCTCTCTCTCTCTCTCTCTCTCTCTCTCTCTCTCTCTCTCTCTCTCTCTCTCTCTCTCTCTCTCTGATGTCAAAGACCATTAGGTTTATTATATAATTCATATATCTTATAATGTTCTGTCTGATGTCATAAACCTTTAGGTTTAGATATTAGATATTAACTTAAATAGGAAACCTATAACACATATATTTATATAGTCTTATAGATTATATAATTCATATATATGATATGAAGCTCTATGACATAAGAGAGATATATCATATAATATATGTATATACATACATAATAATATATAATATAAATATTATTATGTATGTATATACATATATTATATGATATATCTCTCTTATGTCATAGAGCTTCATATCTGCATTTTTCCCAAGATATTAACTTAAATGAATTTAGTTGCAGCTGATATGATATTCATATATCATATAATGTTCTCTATCATCTCAACGACCTTTAGGTCTGCAACTCCCATAAGATATTGACTTAAATAGAAGAACTATATAGAATATGTGTTATATCTATTAATATATATAGAATATGTGTTATATCTATATTTTCTTATTGATTATACAATTCACATATCATATAATATTCTCCCCTCGATGTCAAAGACCTTCAGATCTGCATTTCTCCCAAGATATTAACTTAAATGAGTTGCAGCTGAGTCCGCTTTAAATTTCGACTGTGGGAAATTCGTTTTGGTTTCTTTTTTGTTTGGTTCTTTTTTTTTTTGGTTTCGTCTCTTGAAATTTACATTTTTATTGCCTTGAAACATTGCCAATTGCAGTTGTTTCTGGTGGCGGTAGCGGATGTGCCTATCATAAACTGGCTGGGAACAACAAAGCCGAATTCCTGTTTCCCAGTTGGCAACTGACTAAAACTAATTACTGGGCGCGCCACAAAAATAAATTCCATTGCGCATTAAATTCGAATCAATCATGCGGCTTCCGGCGCCCAGGACATTGTCAACATTTGCGAATCGGATGCGCGGCGCGGCAAGGTGCAAACGGCAGCAAAGCGTTTTTTGGCAACAAAGTCGACGGATCCGTCGCTGGCTCTGGCTCTGCCTCTGGGCCCGATTGAGCAAAGTTTATGCGCAACAATGTGTGCAGCACTCATGATGCGATTTGCCGATTTTTACGGCCGCCATAACAACGCCAAGTGGTTCCGGGCCCGGGCATTACCTGTCAGGCCATAAAACCCATACGAGCCCGGGCTGAACGCATAAAGCGTCCAAATAGCCTAAGGAGCCTCCAACCGACTGCGATTGCGAGACTCCCCGACGACGACGACGACGACGACTTGGCCAGATGCGCGCATAATTATGCAGCACCAAAGGACGACGCATTTTGCAAAATGGCTGCCCAACAAGAGCAGCAGCAGCAGGAGCAGCAGCAGCAGCGGCAACAAGGCTCTGGATGCCCCTTGCCCGGCTCGATAAGGCAAGCTGCGTTTGACGCCTTCGAGGGTCAGGGCAAATGCAAATGGCGCGTGTTCCTGCACCATTTGCTTGTATCCTTTACAGTTGCTGTTGCTGCCAGCACATGTTCTTAGCACACACACATACATTCTAAAACACACACACACACACACACATGTGTGTATGTGCAGGGCTGCATAATTTGTAGCATATTCTTTCGTGAGCAGCCAAAAGGGTCTGCGTTGTCGCCTGAACAGCAGCATCTTCTGTGCAATATCAAACGAATTAGCATAAAAAACTGCATATTTGAATTATAGCCGGCAGTAACAGCTGCTCCAGCTGCTTGGCCTTCGCCTCGCTTTAAAAGCCATAACTTGGCGCTGGCTCGAGGTGTTGGTCAGTCAAAAATATTAGTTAAACATAATGCGGGAGATACATTTGGCATATATGCGATAGCATGCAGAAACTACAGATGTGTTCACAAAAATAGCAGTGCCCTTGAGCTTTCACTTCAAAGTTGATAAATCATATTAAAAAAAAAACATAATTGCACCAATCTTCAATTTATATATATGTATAACAATAGATATGTATAACAATTCAGAATTGAACAAGATATATTTATGTATATATATATATATATATATATATGTATATAGTAATCAGCTGCTCATTGGATTTGAATTATTTTATTTGGATTTGTTAGACTTATAATTAAATATAATTTGATTTTATTTATAAATATATTTATTTATTTTATTTATCAGATTTCAAATTAAATATAATTAGCTGCTTATTTACTTATTATTATTACAATTACATTGGCCAATGGGGTTTAGGTAACCAAGAATGTTTTCCTTCCATATATTATAAAGTCGAATACTGCCTGCTGTTGCTTCTACTCTTCTTCTTCGAATTGACATTACATTTTGTTGGCCTGGGTTATTGGACCATGAATACGATGCTTGAAGCAGTATTTAAACTATCCAAATTGGGACGCATTCTGCTTTTGACTCTTCACATTCAATATGCGGCGCATTAATCACTCGCTTGTTCTATACTGTTAGCTTTTGATGAGGCGAATATAAATATATATTTTAACACATGCATATTATAATAATATAACACAATATAACTAATAAACTACTCATTCGATTTTGGGTTTGTTTTAAAGTTGTAATTTTTTAATTAATTTTTAAAATTTGTAGTTTTTATATAACTTATTATTATTGTTAAAATTAAAAATTAATTAAAATAGATTTATTAAAATTTTTTTGAATATAACTTTATGTTCAAGGTCTAACGAGTCTTGTACTCTTAATCCAATAATATAACATGATACACTTTTGTAGTACATAAATTTTATTAAAAATAAAGTACCCTTAAAATATAGGTATATAATAAACAAAATTATTATATTATATTATTATATTCATTTTAATTAAATAACATAGAAACAGGGTTCAGCTAGCATCTGCACATTTTCTTTTTTTTTACGCAGTCTCACCGAGTCGGGCATACCCGAGTGAAATATGAGCGGCCGACAGCCTGGGCCAATTTGCATGTGCAAATGTAACTGGAAATGCGCATAGATTGCTCGTATATATTGAACTATGCCCAGTGGCGGCTAAGTAAGCATAACTTATGATATGTGGATGAAGCCTTGCAGACAGCTGTGCATGTGTGTGGGTGGGTGGGTTGGTTGGTTGGTTGTGGGTGGTTGTGCGCTTGATGCGCCTAATAGAGCCGTGTTTGCCTCGAACTTTTGCCGGCTCTCAATTTGCCTTCGCTTTGGATGGGCCACTTGACGGGCTGGCGCTTCACTCATTGCCCTCAGCCCTACTCTCCCTCTCTCTCCAGCTCTCTCTCTCTCTCTCTCTCTCTCTCTCTCTCTCTTCAAATACGTAATCAGTGAAATTTTCATGCACATTTTTCTTTCGTTTTTCTGTGTAAACAAAGTGAGCTTTGAGCTGACGCTCAACTTGAAATACGTTTCCCAATTTCCATAAACACGTGTGCAAATAACACGTGTGCTCCAGCTCCGGCATCATTTGGCGGCAGAGGCAGAAGATGAAGAAGAAGAAGAAGAAGATGAAGATGAAGACGAAGACGAAGACGAAGGGGTGCCCATATAGGGGCTGGTTGAGTGTGCCCTCAACATTAGCTAACTATTGCCGGCATTTGATTGAAGGCGTACTACGTAGGGTCTACGGCATTCTTATTTGAGTTTCGGCGATGTCAAATGCGCCTCAAATTGATTTTTATTTATATTTCAAAGGGAAACTTTTCCGCAGCTGTTCAGCTTTTGTTTTTGTTGTTTCTTTGTGTTTTGTTGCCTTTTTTCCGCTCTTTTTTTTTTCTATTGTAGTATTTTTCTTCCCAGCTGTGACAAACTTGGTCCACGCACCTCCGACCCCAACTTTGCATGCATATGTTTGTCTGTACACGTATTCCCTGTTTATGGAATTGCCATTAAGCCATTAAATACAAATCGACCTGCAAATCGACCATCTGTTGTGGCCCCAGCACAGCCGACAGGCTGTCGTGGCAGTTTCTGGATTTGCCTATTAAAGATATATGAGCTCTGTTGGGGCCTACTTCGACTGCCGACCTGCCCCCACTTGGCCCCCAACTTGGCATGCACCTAGAACTGCGCGACTCAATGAACTATTCATAAATGCTAAATATTGAATTTGGGTTTTGTGTATAAAAATGGATAATGATAGTTTCCAAGTGCTAAATATTTGAATGCTCAAGGAAATTCGACCTGTGTTGACTAACATTGAATGTGACTAGTCAACAGTGTTGGCTAACATTAAATGTGACTTTTATGTCGATTTAACAAACATACATACAATAAAAAATTAGATTGGAGAAATTTAAAATGAAACAAGATTTTCTACGAGCTTCATATACATTAGAAACCAGTGTTGGGTAATAGTAGAAGACTGTGTTGGCTAGAATGTTTAATTATCGTTTACGTTTTGAGACTCTCGCCTTCAACTTTTCTCTCTCTATATTATTCTCCCTCTCTCTCTCTCTCTCGCTCTCGTTGGACATTTAAGTTCTCATGGTAATGCCATCTGTGCGTATGTGTTGTTTGTATGTATGCATACAAGAAAGAAAAGGTGATTGGCTCATCACAGGGTTTACAAAAGCTTCTAGTCAAGACAACTCGACTACAGCACTCTTCTTTGATCTAATACGTAATTGAGTATTTCACTTCTAAAAAACACATATGAATGGTTTGATTTGATTCTGGTTTACAGAGGTCTTGTGAGAGCCCTGCTGTACATACTATAAATTTATTGTCATAATTTATTAAACTTAAATTTGGTCCATGTCCATCATGCATTGGGCGTCATTCGAATTTTCAGCATCTTGGATAAGTCCGGCCTGCAGTAAGGCGAGATCATAATGAAAACATCTCTGGGCCTCAGTGCAGAAACTTACCTCACAAATATAATCCAGCCACATGTCCGTCGGCAGCAGGCAATAAGCCAGCGCCACGTGTTGCCCGGCTTGCTCATCGGACATTGACTGGTTCTGCTCTTTTAGAAATTGTAGGTAATATTCAGGCGATGGCGCATTGCATTCCTGGCACGAATCTGCCCCGAGACAATCGCAGCACTTGCTCTGCTCGCCTTCACAGTTCTTCTTCTTTTTGGTGCCGGACTTTGCTTTGGAGGATAATGATTTTAGTTTTGCTTTCAACTTTTGAGCAGCTGTATGTTTGATCTTAGACTTTTGCGGCTTGGGCTTGCTTTTCTGCTGTAACTTTCTCTGTATTGCGAAGAACTATAAATGCCCGCTCGATCGAACAATGCACTAAGCTCTTACCACTGCACTCGACTTGGACTTGACTGTCTGCCGTTTCTTGCCACGAGTCTCGCTGCTGTTCATTAACACCATGGTCGGTCCTTGCAAAAGCTTACGATGGCAAATATAATATAAATAAATTTGATGATTATACTTGAAAATTATGAGAAAATATTTTCAATAGAGCTCCTATCTCGATAAGGAGTTAAGAATAAATGAATGAGACTTGTCTCAGGTTTCCTTTTATAACACATTTCTGAGAATGGTTTACCGATGCCTACTATGTTTTGAAATAATTTAAGCAAAGTTGTGCTATGTAAAAATGCATGTAACAGGCAGATGAAGGCGTGGCAGACCAAGTTAATCATATATATACTTGATTAGGGCGACGAGCTGAATCGATGTCGCGCTATCCGACAGACCGTATGTTTAAAGAAAGAAGTCTCTCTCTCTCCCTCTCTTTATTTCTCTCTCTCTCTCTCTCTCTTCATCTCTCTCTCTCTCTCTCTTCATCTCTCTCTCTCTCTCTCTCCCTCTGCATATTTATACCTATAGTAATAGATCTGCATATTTGGTTCTGGAACTACAGGGCTTGGTAAGAGTCCTGCTACACATTTTTTTATTTGTTTTATTTGAATTAATAAAATAATGAAGCTTTAATTTAATCCAGATCCATCATGTTTTGTGTGTCATTCCGATTTACAGCATTGGTTGATTGCTCCGCAGTTGGTCCGCTCTCGAATGGAATGTGATCATGATGACAATTTCTCTGGGCCTCAGCGCACGATTGCTCCGCAGTTGGTCCGCTCTCGAATGGAATGTGATCATGATGACAATTTCTCTGGGAATCAGCGCACGATTGCTCCGCAGTTGGTCCGCTCTCGAATGGAATGTGATCATGATGACAATTTCTCTGGGCCTTAGCGCACGACCTTGCCAGACGAAGAAGGTATCTCTGGACCAGGGTCTTCGGCACCCTACAGTATACGATTGTGCTGCGTTGGTCGGTCTCCTGTTCCAGAATCTGCGGGTTGTGTGCTTTAAGATGCTTAATAAATTTGTAGAATGCTGTAAGCGATAACTCCTGGTATATCAGGTTCCTATCTGCGTTTTGCCAACAGCTGCACACGCATTGCTCGTTTGAATAGTTGATCTTCTTTGTAGCTTTCCGTTTGCGAGTATTGGCCTTAGGCTTCTGCACTTTTCTTTTACCCTTTTTTTGCACTTTCTGTATTGCAAGTAAATATAAATGCCAGCTCGATCGAATTATGCACTGAGTTCTTACCGGTTTCCGTGGTCTTGGTTGTGCTAGCTGTCGGGGTCTTTCACGAGTCTTTCCGCGGTTCATGATTGGTTGTTGCACTGGCTTACGATGGGAATTATATAAGGATGATTTTATATTTTATTTTATATTTTATAAAAATATAAGAAAAATATATAAACAAAAATTCGATTTTACGATTTTCACTCTATATAAAAATTTTGATTTCACAATTTGAAAAAAAATAACAAAAATATATTTTCAGGACAGTTACTACTTCCAAAAAGCGTTGAGAATAAATGAACGAGACCCCGGACTGGAGTTCCTTTTATAGCAAAATTCAGAGAATGGTCTTTCGATGCCTACTATGTTTTGAAATAATTTAAGCAAAGTTGTGTTAGGTGAAAATGTATGTAAGAGGCAGAAGGAGGCGTGGCAGACCAGGTTAATTATATATATACCTGATTAGGGTGACGAGCTGAATCGATGTCGCGGTATCCGGCTGACCGTATGTTTGAAAAAGCAGTCTCTCTCTCATTATCTCTATATCCTTTCTCTTAATCTCTCTCCCTCTCTCTCTCTCTCTCTCTAGGTCTCGCTCACTTTCTTTTCTCTCCCGCATCCTCTCTCTCTGTCTTTCTCTCTATGTTCATATATTTTTTTTTGCTTTGTGCCACTCTTTCTCTCTTTTTTTCTAGCGTTCGTTCCTCCAATTTACCTCTTTCTATTTTGCTCACCAATATCTATATCTTTTTCCCCTTCTTTTCGTTTATTACTCTTTTTTGGTATCCCTCCCTCTATACTTACATACATATATTTTCCCTCCTCTCTCTCTCTTTCCCTATCTCTCTTCCTCCTCTTCTCATTTTCTCACTCTATTTTTATCACTTTCCGTTCCTCTCTCACCTCTCTCTCTCTCTCTCTCTCTCTCTCTCTCTCTCTCTCTCTCTCTCTCTCTCTCTATCACCTCATTTTCACTCTCTTTTCTCTCTGTAATATATGTGTATATATCTTCTGAACTCTCTCTCTCTCTAGCCCTCCCTTTTTTCCCCCACTCTCACCAGTTCAGATCAAGCGTCATGTCTAGACCACAGACTATACGACTTGGCGCTGGCAGCTTTTTAGCTAATTAAATTGCGTAGTTATAGAACGTTAGAGACTGAGAATAAAATAGAAACCTTATTCTCAGTCTCTAACGTTCTATAACTACGCAATTTCATTAGCTAAAAAGCTGCCAGCGCCAAGTCGTATAGTCTGTTGTCTAGACTTGACGCTTGATCTGAACTGGTTTCTTAGGTAACTGTTGCAGCTGCTGGTAATCCGAGAGCTCTACGTAACTGCAAATCGATGCATTGCTGACATGGGCGTCTCAGCGGGGGACAGCTGTGAGCTGAGTGGGAGCAGACGACGCCAGTGGCTGGCGCTGATCTGTGAACACTGCGGCTTTCATTTGGCTCAACGAACAGGCGGAGGCACATTCAGATGACAGCCATTGGCATGGAACGTTGGCAGAATCGTGTAGCTGTGGTGACTGGTGCCAGCTCGGGCATTGGAGCTGTGCTCAGCAAGCAGCTGGTTGCAGCGGGCGTAATCGTGGTGGCGCTGGCTCGGCGTCTGGAGCGACTACAGCAGCTGCTGGAGCAACTGCCCGAGGATCAGCGCTGTCGGCTGCACATCCGGCAGTGCGATGTGACGAGCGTGGAGTCGGTGGACAGCGCCTTCAATTGGCTCGAGGCCGAGCTGGGCGGCGCGGACATCCTGATCAACAATGCCGCCAAGCTAGCCGGTGGCCAGCTTGTCACCATGTCCCTAGACAGCGTGCAGCAGGTGCTGCTGACCAACGTCATGGGCGTCGTCCAATGCACGCAGCGCGCCTACCAATCCCTGCGCAAGCGCAAGACGCCTGGCCACGTCGTGCTCATCAACAGCATCGTGGGCCACTACCTGTTCAATCCGCTGCCTGGCAGCCTGCAGGAGCTGAACATCTATCCGGCCACCAAGCACGCCGTGACCGCCATGACGGAGCTGCTGCGCCAGGAGTTTCGCGACCTCAAGACGCACATCAAGGTCACAGTGAGTAGTTGAGTTCTATTAATTTCCTAGCCTCAGCTAAATCTCGGCTATATCGCAGAGCATTAGCCCAGGCCTCGTGGACACGGAGATGGTGCCGCCAAGCTATAAGCGTCTGCCCATGCTGCAACCCGAGGATGTGGCCAATGCCATCATGTATGCCCTGGCCACGCCTCCGCATGTCCAGGTGCACGAGCTGACCATCAAGCCGATGGGCGAACCATTTTAGGCGCGTGATTGAATATTATCATATAAATTTATCAAATATATGAAAGAAATGTAAGCAGTGCGCTGGACTTATTTGAAGGTTTTATATAAATGGAGAGTTTTTTTATTAAAGAGGATGTTTCCTTTCTTCCTCAACTTCCTTTATATACTGAACCCATAGAACATTTTCTGGGTACATTTGTCTTGATCTAGAGCTGAGTCGATTTAGTCCCTGTTCCTTATGACAGAATGTATGCCTGTCTATCAATCCATGTGAATGCAGTAAGCCATACATACCTTGATATTGTATGTTTACTCTGAATACCATACGCAAGGAGAATATTTATTTATTTATTCATTCATTTATTTTATTTATTTATTTATTTATTTTTTTTTTTTTTTGATAACTCATTCCATCTCCACTAATTTTTCTAAATTTCTTAATCGTTACACATACATCTTGAAAGTTCGAGATTTCAGACCTGTTGTGAATATTTGTCTAATGAATGCAGATATCTTGCAGCTCAACAATTAAGTTCCCATATCAAAGCTCAGTGCCGCAGCACAAGTGCAGTCGCTGCGCAGTTAGCAGAGCGCGTGCCTATACGTGCGTGCGTATATGTGTGTGTGTGTGTGAGAGAGAGAGAAATGTGTATAGAAGAAGTGTAGAGCGATTGGCATATCAGCTGTTCTCAGACTTTAAGGTATTTCCCAGTTTCGACTTGTAGCTAAAGTGTGTCTCGCGATATTGTAGATATCGGAGCTCAGATAACATGACATTTCTCTGCTGAGCTTACAGAGATGAAGGTATATGAAAATGCAGGTCTTAAGCCTGACTATGAGATATATAGTTCATATGTAGATATATCTTAGCCGACTTCTACTTTGAGAACTATAAGATATATAGTTCATATATGGATAGATATTAGCTGACTTCTACTTCGAGAACTATAAGATATATAGTTCATATAAAGATTATTATTAGCAGACTTCTTCTTCGAGAACTATAAGATATACAGTTAATATATGAATAGATATTAGCTCACTTCTACTTCGAGAACTATAAGATATATAGTTCATATATCGATTTTTTAGGAGACTTCTTCTTCGAGAACTATAAGATATATAGCTCATATATGGATAGATATTAGCTGACTTCTACTTCGAGAATTAAAAGATATATAGTTCATATAAAGATTATTATTAGCAGACTTCTTCTTCGAGAACTATCAGATACATAGTTCATATATAGATAGATCTTAGCCGACTTCTTTTTATAGAGATATCGAAGCTTCGACGATCATCATTCAAGCAAAGCAAACACGTGCGCGCTGTTGGCTGTTGTCTGTTGGCTGTTTGGGGCGCTGTGGAGGTTCTAATTGAAAAAAGTGTCACAAAATATTTATGAAATGGCCAAAATGCGTAATTGGCTGGCTGAACAAGTGACAAACTGGCGAATTGAGCGACGGCCACTCAATTATTCAGCTGCGAAAATGGGCGTGACGCGGCAACAACAACTATTTATAATTCAAATTCGAATTGGGGCGAGGGCGAGCGCCCCCTTCGGAGTGAGGAGGGGGGAGTGGCGTGGCGCTGGACAAGCCCAATATATAAAGGCCTCGATGCGGCCAAGAGTCAGTTGCCAAACAGAAGTTGGCAAAAACAAACCCAAGTCGCATATCGTCCGAGAGCAAAGCATGGAGCGCTGGCAGAATCGTGTGGCCGTTGTGACCGGGGCCAGCTCGGGCATTGGAGCCGCCTTGGCCAAGGAGCTGGTGCGTGCCGGAGTCATCGTGGTGGGGTTGGCGCGCCGCGTGGAGCGCGTCGAGGCGCTGAAGGAGGAGCTGCCCGACGAGCTGCAGCCGCATCTGCACGCGGTCAAGTGCGATGTGGGCGACGAGGCGTCCGTGGCGGAGGCCTTCGACTGGATCGAGGCTGAGCTGGGCGGCATCGATATACTAGTGAACAATGCCGGGCTGCTCTACTCGGGCCAGTTGCTGACCATGCCCTTGGATCAGCTGCAGCATGTGCTCCAGGTGAACCTGATGGGTGTGGTCTACTGCACCCAGCGCGCTTTTCGCTCCATGCAGCAGCGCGACGTCGCCGGCCATGTGGTGCTCATCAACAGCCTCACCGGGCACCACATCATCCATCCGCCCAGCGAGGCGCTGCAGACCCTCAACATGTATCCGGTGACGAAGCACGGCATCAGTGCGCTGCTCGAGATAATGCGGCAGGAGATGAGTGGGCTGAAGACGCAGATTAAAGTAACGGTGCGTAGTCTATATACTATTCCCTGTTCCCTGTCCACTGTCCACTGTCCATTCCCATTTATTCATTTTACGCTTGCAGAGCATCAGCCCGGGCGTCACACGCACTGAGATCCTGCCCGGCGACTACAATATTCTGCCCATGCTGCAGCCGGAGGACATTGCGGCCGGCATCATGTACGCCCTGGCCACGCCGCCCCACGTCCAGGTGCATCAGCTGACCATCAAACCGATCGGCGAGCCCTTCTAAGCCCCGGCTGTTCAATAAACCCGCTCCGCCGGCGGACTGACAGGTGGCACAGCTGCCTTGTCTTCGAAAATTGTGCGCTTTATTTGAAAACTAACTTCGACTACGGTGGCCTGGGTGGGCGTGGCATTTCCGGCATGTGGGTATGTGGGCATGCCAAAATACGAAAATAAGTTAACATTAGCTTGACATGCCGACGCAGCACCCCGCAGCCGGAACAGGTGGCGTTCCATGTTGTTGTTGCTGCTGTTGCTGCTGTTGCTGCTGTTGCTGCTGTTGCTGCTGTTGCTGCTGCTGCTGCTGCATTGCCGACGTCTGTCAATATTGAAAGCGTGCGCATTTGACATAAAATGTAATATAGTCACAGCCAACACACACACACACACACACACACAGCAAACACGCATTCAGGCAGCGAGACTGACAAAGATGCTGCAGCAACAGCAGCAACAGCAGCAGCAACAACAACGTTCGTTTTATGCAAAGTAGACGGAGCTGCTGCTACTCTGCTCAAAGTTTCGACTGCTAGGGATGTGTGGTCCACCAATCAGATGATATATGATATCGAAACCATTTGCTGTCTATAATTTTGCCGAGTTTATTTAGTTGCTGCTGTCAGCTTGTCAGCAATATTGCAATTAGCAGCGAGCAACATGCAATTGAAGCTGACTTTAGTTGGATTTGAGCGGAGTTATTGATAAATTATTTTAATATATATTTCATAGACAGCTCGAATAGTATTGGCTAGAATCATATGCAGCAATTGCAGTGTATTTTGGCTTTTGCATTTGAGTTTGGCTCACGTGGCTGCTGAAGTTAGCTGCATGCCAGACCTTCAAAATGCCGACGCTCCAAGCCAGAAAACTTTTATGACTTGCCAGTGAGTAGGAGCAGCAGTAGGAGCAGCAGCAGCAGCAGCAGGAGCAGCAACAATATTGGTAATGGGAATGCTGATGGTAACGAGGAGCTGCTGCTGTTGCTGCTGCTCCTGCTGCTGCTGGCATCACTTGCGTCACGGCATGTTGTCAATGTTGCATATAAACACGGCGTTGTCAATGTTGCTGCTGCGCGCGTGTTGTGTATTGCTGCGCGCGCTGCCAGCAATGACAGAGGCAGAGACAGAGGGAGAGGCAGAGGCAGCAGCAGCGGCAGCAGCAGTTGCTTTGCCTGGGCGGGTAACTCGTTTACTTGTCTGTTTCAGTGGCAGCTTTTTCAGTTGTCTGCCTGCTGCCTGCTGCCGCTGAAATAGCTAATAATGTCGCACATCCAGGAGACACTCACACACACACACACTCAGACTGCGAGCTGCTGCCAGTTGTTGCCCGTTGACGAGTTTGATTTTTGCTCGCTTCCTCTTTAATCGGCATTGGCATCGCTTGAAACTAACAGCACTGCCACGCCCATTATTTTGGGCTGGCCGACGGAAAGCGGAGCGTTCATGCGGCAATCGTTTTGACCTTCAGCCAGCATCGGTTAACGTTTCAATAAACACCTTTCGGCTTCAAGTGCAAGTCGAGCTGCCAGCAGCTCGGACAGCTGCTGCGCCTCTGGCCGGCATTTCCGTTCATGTTCCATTTCCGTTTCCTCATCAGCACACTTCGGCGCATTTATCGTCGCGCTTGGGGGCTGCTGCTGTTGCTGCCGCTGCTGCTGTTGCTGTTTAGCTGCCCCTGTTGGGAAACTAGCGAAATTTATTTAGCAAGCATAGCGAGCTTCAACTTTTCGCTTTTTGTCTTAAGGCACAAAACGTTGCGGAATTTTGCAGCAACTTTATATTCGCTTTGGAGTTTTTTATAAATTTGCAATTTAAAGGATTATTTAGTTTAGCTGTAGGACTCCTACAAAACACCGTCTAAAACGATTCCATGGGCTGGAACTACCTCACAGGCGACAGATGAACACTGAAGCGTATATTATGCACAATATATTTGGTTTGGGTTCTCAAAACATAGTAGGCATCGAAAGACCATTCTCTGAATTTTGCTATAAAAGGAACTCCAGTCCGGGGTCTCGTTCATTTATTCTCAACGCTTTTTGGAAGTAGTAACTGTCCTGAAAATATATTTTTGTTATTTTTTTTCAAATTGTGAAATCAAAATTGTTATATAGAGTGAAAATCGTAAAATCGAATTTTTGTTTGTATTTTTTTCATATATTTTTATAAAATATATAATAAAATATAAAATCATCCATATATAATTCCCATCGTAAGCCAGTGCAACAACCAATCATGAACCGCGGAAAGACTCGTGAAAGACCCCGACAGCTAGCACAACCAAGACCACGGAAACCGGTAAGAACTCAGTGCATAATTCGATCGAGCTGGCATTTATATTTACTTGCAATACAGAAAGTGCAAAAAAAGGGTAAAAGAAAAGTGCAGAAGCCTAAGGCCAATACTCGCAAACGGAAAGCTACAAAGAAGATCAACTATTCAAACGAGCAATGCGTGTGCAGCTGTTGGCAAAACGCAGATAGGAACCGGATATACCAGGAGTTATCGCTTACAGCATTCTACAAATTTATTAAGCATCTTAAAGCACACAACCCGCAGATTCTGGAACAGGAGACCGACCAACGCAGCACAATCGTATACTGTAGGGTGCCGAAGACCCTGGTCCAGAGATACCTTCTTCGTCTGGCAAGGTCGTGCGCTAAGGCCCAGAGAAATTGTCATCATGATCACATTCCATTCGAGAGCGGACCAACTGCGGAGCAGTCGTGCGCTGAGGCCCAGAGAAATTGTCATCATGATCACATTCCATTCGAGAGCGGACCAACTGCGGAGCAATCGTGCGCTGAGGCCCAGAGAAATTGTCATCATGATCACATTCCATTCGAGAGCGGACCAACTGCGGAGCAATCGTGCGCTGATTCCCAGAGAAATTGTCATCATGATCACATTCCATTCGAGAGCGGACCAACTGCGGAGCAATCAACCAATGCTGTAAATCGGAATGACACACAAAACATGATGGATCTGGATTAAATTACAGCTTAATTATTTTATTAATTCAAATAAAACAAATAAAAAAATGTGTAGCAGGGCTCTTACCAAGCCCTGTAGTTCCAGAACCAAATATGCAGATCTATTACTATAGGTATAAATATGCAGAGGGAGAGAGAGAGAGAGATGAAGAGAGAGAGAGAGAGAGAGAGAGAGGGAGAGAGAGAGAAAGATGAAGAGAGAGAGAGAGAGATTAAGAGAGGGAGAGAGAGATTTCTTTCTTTAAACATACGGTCTGTCGGATAGCGCGACATCGATTCAGCTCGTCGCCCTAATCAAGTATATATATGATTAACTTGGTCTGCCACGCCTTCATCTGCCTGTTACATGCATTTTTACATAGCACAACTTTGCTTAAATTATTTCAAAACATAGTAGGCATCGGTAAACCATTCTCAGAAATGTGTTATAAAAGGAAACCTCAGACAAGTCTCATTCATTTATTCTTAGCTCCTTATCGAGATAGGAGCTCTATTGAAAATATTTTCTCATAATTTTCAAGTATAATCATCAAATTTATTTTATATTTGCCATCGTAAGCTTTTGCAAGGACCGACCATGGTGTTAATGAACAGCAGCGAGACTCGTGGCAAGAAACGGCAGACAGTCAAGTCCAAGTCGAGTGCAGTGGTAAGAGCTTAGTGCATTGTTCGATCGAGCGGGCATTTATAGTTCTTCGCAATACAGAGAAAGTTACAGCAGAAAAGCAAGCCCAAGCCGCAAAAGTCTAAGATCAAACATACAGCTGCTCAAAAGTTGAAAGCAAAACTAAAATCATTATCCTCCAAAGCAAAGTCCGGCACCAAAAAGAAGAAGAACTGTGAAGGCGAGCAGAGCAAGTGCTGCGATTGTCTCGGGGCAGATGAGTGCCAGGAATGCAATGCGCCATCGCCTGAATATTACCTACAATTTCTAAAAGAGCAGAACCAGTCAATGTCCGATGAGCAAGCCGGGCAACACGTGGCGCTGGCTTATTGCCTGCTGCCGACGGACATGTGGCTGGATTATATTTGTGAGGTAAGTTTCTGCACTGAGGCCCAGAGATGTTTTCATTATGATCTCGCCTTACTGCAGGCCGGACTTATCCAAGATGCTGAAAATTCGAATGACGCCCAATGCATGATGGACATGGACCAAATTTAAGTTTAATAAATTATGACAATAAATTTATAGTATGTACAGCAGGGCTCACAAGATCTCTGTAAACCAGAATCAGATCAAACCATTCATAACACAATCAAAACGAAATACATAAAGTCTGAATAAAACATAACTAAAAGACTGCACGCCTGGAAAAGCTTAAAGCGCAAGGCAACATATAAACTAATCTATATAATAAGTTAGCTTGAATTTGACAACCAAGACTAGACTAACAACTAAGTACTATCAATGTATTACCATGAAACCAGCTGTGAAAAATAAAGTTAAAGTTAAAGTTAAGGTCTCTTTCATTTATTCTCAACGCCTTTTTGAAATACTAACTCTCCTGAAAATATATTTTTGTTATTCTTTAGAGTAAAAATCGTAATATTGAATTTTTTTTTTTTATTTTAATCTGGATTAAATTAAAGTTTAATTAGTTTAATAATTTTTCAAATAGATGTTTTTTAAAATGTGTAGCAGGGCTATTACCAAGCCCTGTAGTTCCAGCAACAAATATGCAAATCTATAGCTACAAGAGATAGTAAACCTTTTTCAATGGATTCAGAGTATACAAAGAGAGAGAGCAAGGAAATGAGAGAGATATTGAGAGATATGTGGTAAGTGAGCGATATTTAGAGGAAAGCATTTTGAGAGAGAAAGAGATATATATAGAGACGGAGACACACGAAAGGGAAAGGAAAGAGAAAAGAATATATAGAGAGGGTCGGGCATTTTGAAAGAGAATGAGATAAATATATAGATGGAGATATAACAAAGAGGTAGCCGACAAAAGAGGAAAGGAAAACGATGAATATATAGAGTTCGAAAGAAAACAACAGGAGGAATCAATATGGATACAACATATTGAAAAAACAGATATGAAGCATGTGAAGCATAGTGAGAACTGTTGCTGTAAGTTCACAAGACACATCTCTATCTGTAGATCATGCAAATTTGATATGTATACGATATATATATTCATTCAATACTGGAACTAAACAGTAGTCAGGTTGTTTTTAGCCAGATTTTAAAATTCAATGCTTAGATAGATTCGATATAGTCAATATACTCATGAAACTCGAAGAGTTGAGTACTTCCCTAATATCAAGAATATTGACTGGAAAGCGTTCTCTGTTGATAATTTTGTGAAGCTTTTCACTTTTTTTTGCGGCTTAGTTTCCCGGGCGCCAGCTGAAAAATTAGCATCGAAATTAGGGACGCTGTTGCCCTTTGCTGCGATTACGTTAATCAGCCCGTGTTGGCGGTCGGACCGACAATTTGGGCCGTGCTCCCGTCATTTTATTAGCTTTTTTCCATAGGCAGTTGCCGTGGAGCGAGAAGCGGGAATCGGGAAGCGCGGAGCATGGAGCGAAGAGCGTAGAGCGCGGCCTGATTGATTTGCGGCGACAATTTGTCGGTTGTGCGGTCTAATTAGCATAACGCCAACAGCTTTTAATAAGTCGCTGCTAGCAGCAATGGCAGAGGCGGAGGCGGAGGCAGTGGCAGCGGCGGAGGCAACGGCAACGGCAGCAGGTGCCACAAATGCGTGGATGCATCTATTGGCCGTGATGCGAGGCAGCAACTTGCGTAGTTGCTTTTAATTAAAACTCCAATTGGAGGCGTTGCTGCGAATGTTGCGTGACTCGCTCAGCGCAGCTGCGATTCGATGCTCAATCCGCAATCCTCAATCACGCGGCGCACATCTTTGTTGAAAATCTAATTAAATTGCCTCCAAGGAGCCACACACACGGAGAGAGAGAGTGAGAGAGAGAGAGAGGGAGGGAGGGAGAGAGGGAGAGAGAGAGAAAGGGAGAAAGGGAGAGAGAGAGAGAGAGAGAGAGCTTACGGCTGCGATGTATATTCCATTCTCTTCATCTATACGCTCGGATTTAATGCAGTCCTTATTAAAAAAAAAAAACAAATATCAATTGATTAAAAAACCCTCGTGAAGAATAAACAAACTTATAAATCATTAATATGGGGATATATTGAATATTGACTGGAAAACGTCCTCTGTTGATACATCTATTAAAGAAATTTATCGATAATCGCGCTAGTCTATTTTCTACCATTTCTATATTGGCTCGACAATGTAGGTTAGAAGTAGAGAAATTTTGAAATATAAAAAATTTATGAAATACAATCAAAACTCAGCCGAGTTTCATAAACAAATTGAGATTGGAATCTCGCTGGAATCGCTGTCATATTAGTCACGTCTCGCTGTATTCTATGCATGCGCTTATCTGACAGCGGGAGCCGCAGATGCAGCCAGATATGGAGCTGGGTCTAGACATGGGGCTGGATCTGCATTGTGCGGGCAGAGCTGAGCTGCCAGGGCGGTGCTCCATGCTCCATGCTCCATGCTCCATGCTGCGTGGCAGCCGCTTAACTTACATAATTTCCGCAGTGCTTTTCTCGTTTTTCCGCTTCCTGCGAGAGGCTGCAATGCGTCGCGTCGCGTTGCGTCGCGATGTGATGCGACGCTGCGTTTTCTTTAGCGCCGCCCTCATGCCAACTAATTATAAAGTTGGGAGCGGAAACATTTACAAAACATTTAGCGAAAAATGCACATTTACGAAAAACGTGTGCGGACTCTGTAATAGGCAGAGCTGGGCGGGATGGGCTGGTCCTGGGGGGAGTTGTTTCGCAGGGGCGAGTCGTCGGGTCTCGCCTAACGAAATCAAAGCGCTACGACCACGCCGCCACACCTCCGACTCTACGGGCACGGGCACGGGCACGGACACGGACACGGACACGTTAAATGGCCAGCCGGGCATGCAAATGCCGACGACGACGACGTCGACCGCAAACGAGCAGCGACGGGATGTCAGATCCCCTACTTGGCTGCGTTCCTCCCCTTGTGTGTGTGTGTGTGTGTGTGTGTGTGTGCGTATGTGGCAACGTTTGGAAGACGAAAGCGGCCACAACTTCATTTTGGGCCAAACCGGCAGATAATAAATGTCAAGCCTGGAGAGACGTGGCCATTGTGGCTTATGCGCTTGAAACTTTTTAAACTTCATGCATTGCTGAATACATAATCTCCGCATATGCTCTATCTCCCTCTCCCTCCCTCTCTCCCTCTCTCTCTCTCTCCCTCTCTCTCTCTCTCTCTCTCTCTTTCTGGCGTCTCATGTCTGACTGGCCGAGCACGTACGTAGGTGCAGGAAATGCGGCATTTTGTTGAATTGAGCGGAAAAGTGCGGCTCTCCACTTAACGGAGCGCCGAAGCATGAGCTCAAGATCGAGTCCGCTTGCAATGGCTGGGTTGCCTCTATAAAGCTAGCAAGAGTCAAAGGAGGAAGAGTATTTCAATAGCTAGCCTAAGCTCAAGAAAAAAAATCTCTCATTTCCTTGCTCTCTCCTTGCATTTATGTATACTCTGAATCCATTGAAAAAGGTTTACTATCTCTTGTAGTCAGATCTGCATATTTGATTCTGGAACTACAGGGCTTGGTAAGAGCCCTGATACACATTTGTTTTATTTCTTTTATTTGAATTAATAAAATAATTAAGCTTTAATTTAATCCAGATTCATCATGTTTTGTGTGTCATTCCGATTTGCAGCATTGGTTGATTGCTCCGCAGTTGGTCCGCTCTCGAATGGAATGTGATCATGATGACAATTTCTCTGGGCCTCAGCGCACGAACTTGCCAGACGAAGAAGGTATCTCTGGATCAGGGTCTTCGGCACCATACAGTATACGATTGTGGTCTCCTGTTCCGGAATCTGCGGGTTGTGTGCTTTAAGATGCTTAATAAATTTGAAGAATGCTTTAAGCGATAACTCCTGGTATATCCGGTTCCTATCTGCGATTTGCCAACAGCTGCACACGCATTGCTCGTTTGAATAGTTGATCTTCTTTGTAGCTTTCCGTTTGCGAGTATTGGCCTTAGGCTTCTGCACTTTCCTTTTACCCTTTTTTTGCACTTTCTGTATTGCGAGTAAATATAAATGCCAGCTCGATCGAATTATGCACTGAGTTCTTACCGGCTTTCGTGCCCTTGGCTGTGCTAGCTGTCGGGGTCTGGCAGGAGTCTTTCCGCGGTTCATGATTGGTTGTTGCACTGGCTTACGATGGGAATTATATAAGGATGATTTTATATTTTATAAAAATATAAGAAAAATATAAAAACAAAAATTCGATTTTACGATTTTTACTCTATATAAAAACTTTGATTTCACAATTTGAAAAAAAATAATAAAAATATATTTTCAGAAGAGGTTCTACTTCCAAAAGGCGTTGAGAATAAATGAACGAGACCCCAGACTGGAGTTCCTTTTATAGCAAAATTCAGAGAATGGTCTTTCGATGCCTACTATGTTTTGAAAAAAGTTAAGCAAAGTTGTGTTATGTGAAAATGTATGTAAGAGGTAGAAGGAGGCGTGGCAGATTAGATTAATTATATATATATATATATCTGATCAGGGCGACGAGCTGAATCGAATGAATGTTTGAAGAAAGTAGTCTCTCTCTATCTCTCTCTTTCCCTTTTTCTATCTCACTCTTTCTTTCTCTCTCTCTCTCTCTCTCTCTTTTTATGTATCTTTCTCTATCACTCACAATAAAAAAACTTTTATTAATAAATGAAGAGTATTTCAGTAGTTAGCCTAACTCAAATACCAAGTAGGCTCCGCCTTAGAATTCGTGTAAGCGAGCCAGCTGCTGATGGATTTTACTGACTACGTTTTAGTTTATAATCGCATCTCGTTGTATATAGAACGAAATTTATAAAATATGGAGCATAATAATTCAAAAGAAAATTTTCACAGTGGTTCATTACAGATCGCCGAAGTAAACGAATCGTGCGAAATGGGAGTGGAAACTTCTCCGAGTAGCACGGTAAGCACTTTGAATAGCGAATTCCCTGTCCAAAGTCTAATAATATATTCGAATTCGCCAAGCAGTACCGCACAGTGCATCAAGATCCTTACAGGGAAAGATTGGGATCAAATCCAATGCAAGCTGTTCCAGTCGGAAATTCATTGAATTTACAAACGCAGCCGCAGCCGCAGCCGCAGCCGCAGCCGGAGCCGCAGCCGCAGCCGCAGTCGCAGTCGCAGAAGTCGCAAAGGGGACGCAAGCATAAGAGTAACACGCACTCGTCCAGACCGTGGATCAAATGGAAGTATAGCCCTAGCCTTGCGATGTTCCGGCACGTGCCCCGCATCGCCAATGACACCAAGACTGCCAACCCAAAAAAGTCACTGAACAAGGTCTATATCCAATTCACACGCAAGGCCTATATCCGATTCATACGCAGGGCCTATATCCGATTCATACGCAAATATTTCAATTTAGTGTAATATATTTATAGCTATCTATAGCTATTAGTTATATAATATATTATAGGTACATATACTTTCTTTCTTTTTACTAGTTTCTTAAAGTATTTATTATAAATTTTAGTGGAGTATATTTTTAGCTATATATTTATATATTATATATTATAGCTACATATAATTTTCATTTTTACCTATTTTTTAGGTATTTATTATAATTTTTTATTTTATTATATTTTTTTTTTTATAATAATAAATACAAAATAGAGATCTAGTTCTTGCCAATTTGTTTTATACATTGGGACTGATTTTGTGGAATCTGATGAAACTTTCAGCACATGATTCTAGTGAATCTATAAGAGGCAGAAGGAGGCGTGGCAGATTAGATTAATTATATGTATATATCTGATCAGGGCGACGAGCTGAATCGAATGAATGTTTGAAGAAAGTAGTCTCTCTCTATCTCTCTTTCCCTTTTTCTATCTCACTCTTTCTCTCTCTCTCTCTCTCTCTCTCTCTCTCTCTTTATGTATCTTTCTCTATCACTCACAATAAAAAAACTTTTATTAATAAATGAAGAGTATTTCAGTAGTTAGCCTAACTCAAATACCAAGTAGGCTCCGCCTTAGAATTCGTGTAAGCGAGCCAGCTGCTGATGGATTTTACTGACTACGTTTTAGTTTATAATCGCATCTCGTATATAGAACGAAATTTATAAAATATGGAGCATAATAATTCAAAAGAAAATTTTCACAGTGGTTCATTACAGATCGCCGAAGTAAACGAATCGTGCGAAATGGGAGTGGAAACTTCTCCGAGTAGCACGGTAAGCACTTTGAATAGCGAATTCCCTGTCCAAAGTCTAATAATATACTCGAATTCGCCAAGCAGTACCGCACAGTGCATCAAGATCCTTACAGGGAAAGATTGGGATCAAATCCAATGCAAGCTGTTCCAGTCGGAAATTCATTGAATTTACAAACGCAGCCGCAGCCGCAGCCGGAGCCGCAGCCGCAGCCGCAGCCGCAGTCGCAGTCGCAGAAGTCGCAAAGGGGACGCAAGCATAAGAGTAACACGCACTCGTCCAGACCGTGGATCAAATGGAAGTATAGCCCTAGCCTTGCGATGTTCCGGCACGTGCCCCGCATCGCCAATGACACCAAGACTGCCAACCCAAAAAAGTCACTGAACAAGGTCTATATCCAATTCACACGCAAGGCCTATATCCGATTCATACGCAGGGCCTATATCCGATTCATACGCAAATATTTCAATTTAGTGTAATATATTTATAGCTATCTATAGCTATTAGTTATATAATATATTATAGGTACATATACTTTCTTTATTTTTACTAGTTTCTTAAAGTATTTATTATAAATTTTAGTAGAGTATATTTTTAGCTATATATTTATATATTATATATTATAGCTACATATAATTTTCATTTTTACCTATTTTTTAGGTATTTATTATAATTTTTTATTTTATTATATTTTTTTTTTTATAATAATAAATACAAAATAGAGATCTAGTTCTTGCCAATTTGTTTTATACATTGGGACTGATTTTGTGGAATCTGATGAAACTTTCAGCACATGATTCTAGTGAATCTATAAGAGGCAGAAGGAGGCGTGGCAGATTAGATTAATTATATGTATATATCTGATCAGGGCGACGAGCTGAATCGAATGAATGTTTGAAGAAAGTAGTCTTTCTCTATCTCTCTCTTTCCCTTTTTCTATCTCACTCTTTCTTTCTCTCTCTCTCTCTCTCTCTCTTTATGTATCTTTCTCTATCACTCACAATAAAAAAACTTTTATTAATAAATGAAGAGTATTTCAGTAGTTAGCCTAACTCAAATACCAAGTAGGCTCCGCCTTAGAATTCGTGTAAGCGAGCCAGCTGCTGATGGATTTTACTGACTACGTTTTAGTTTATAATCGCATCTCGTTGTATATAGAACGAAATTTATAAAATATGGAGCATAATAATTCAAAAGAAAATTTTCACAGTGGTTCATTACAGATCGCCGAAGTAAACGAATCGTGCGAAATGGGAGTGGAAACTTCTCCGAGTAGCACGGTAAGCACTTTGAATAGCGAATTCCCTGTCCAAAGTCTAATAATATACTCGAATTCGCCAAGCAGTACCGCACAGTGCATCAAGATCCTTACAGGGAAAGATTGGGATCAAATCCAATGCAAGCTGTTCCAGTCGGAAATTCATTGAATTTACAAACGCAGCCGCAGCCACAGCCGCAGCCACAGCCGCAGCCGCAGTCGCTGAAGTCGCAAAGGGGACGCAAGCATAAGAGTCACACGTACTCGTCCAGACCGTGGATCGAATGGAAGTATAGCCCTAGCCTTGCGATGTGCCGGCACGTGCCCCGCACCAAGTGCGCCAAGCCAAAAAAGTCGCTGAACAAGGCCTATATCCGATTCATACACAAATATTGCGCTCAGCACTCGGAGGGAAAGACAGGCCCAGAGCTGGCCCAGAAGATTGCACGCGCATGGTTTCGCCTGTCCTATGCCAAGAAGCAACGGTACAAACGCTCCAACCTGGTCGTAGCCGCTACGAACTCAACGCGAAACCAAGTTTTTCAGCACAGATCCCGAAAAATTCCATACCAGCCCTTGAGCACTGCTAATACTAACCAAGAGCGATAATTCAAAGCCATAAACGTATTTTATACTATTGATCCCCTCAAAAAAAAAACAAACAAAATTAAATAAATCCAAAATTCGATCGATTATAACAAAATACATATCATAATAATTTCGATTCGTTTCGCTTGGACCGACTGAAGTCGTGGACAATGCGCATTCGTGCATTGACGCCTAATATTTCCGCTGCCTAATGAACCTTTAGGAAATTTAAACAGCTTCAGCTACACCCACACACACACATAGACAGTACGGGTCTGGGTCTTGCATTGAGTTCCAGCAGAAGCATATCATTACGAAATCACTCTCAAGTATATAAGTGCATATATGGTAGAGAGAGAGAGAGAGAGAGAGAGAGAGGGGGGGAGCGATGGAGCTAACTCAGTTTGTCCAGTGGGTGTTGCGGGTGTGGAACAAAACTTGAATTACCCAACAATAGATATGCGGATACATATTGAATGCCCAACAGCAACAACAACAGCAACAGGAGTAACAACAACTGGAGCAATTGTAGTGCAAATTATTGGCACAACAGGCAGTGAAGCAATGCTTACAATATGGCCATATTATGGTAACCAGGCAGCATTACAGCACCCAATAAATCTGGCAGGTAAAAGCAATCCCGTGCATCAATGCAAAATCGATACGAAAAGAGATTATTCGAATTATAATGAACAGGTCCGGGCCACTGACCATTTCGGTAAAAGCTTTTTGTTGGCAGAGAAACGCATATCAAACATCCAGCATTCATATCCCATCTGCCCGCATTGCCAAATAGCATTTGGATTTTCATTCAATAACTTCGACTTAACCGACCAGGACTCGACACACAAGCGAACATAGGCAGATATATGTATAAACCTAACTTAACAAAGGTGGCAAATTGGCAATAACAAGGCACAAAGCACTGATAGGATACAATAGAGATAGATAGAGGTGGAGTAGATGTAGAGGTAGGGGTAGAGGTAGAAGTAGAAGTAGAGGTAGAGGTAGAGGTAGACGTAGAGGTAGAGGCTACAGATAGATGTAGAGGTAAAGGCTATAGATAGATGTAGAGGTAAAGGCCAGAGACAGAGATAAAGATAGAGTTAAAGATAGAGGTAAAGTTCGAAGTAGAGATAAAAATAGATATAGAGATAGCGATTGAGAGAGAGAATGAGGATAGAGATAGATGTGGAGGTAAAGGCTAAAGATAGAGATAGAGAAAGAGGTACAGCTAGAGCTAAAGGCTAGAGATAGTTGTAGAGGTAAACGCTAGAGATATTTATATAAATAAAGATAGATATAGAGATAACGATATAGGTAGAGGTAGAGGTAGAGGTAGAGGTAGGGGTAGAGGTAGGGGTAGAGGTCGAAGTACAGATAAAGATAGAGATAGATATAGAGGTAAAAGTAGAGATAAAGATAAAGATAAAGATAAAGATAAAGAGAGAGATAGAAAGACCCCTAAATTGCATCGCTTGTACCCACTTTATTTGCACGCCTTTGCACATCTGCAGATATCTATTCAATTGAGCCGCAGTGAACCGCAGCTAACTGTATCGCATCGATGACAACTCGCAGCGAGTGGGACAGAGGGAGTCCCAATGGACCAGTGGAAGTTCGAACATGTTATGCAATAAATACTCCAGTTTTATAATAATCAAATGACAGTTGTTGGCGACCATTCGCCGTTTCGCTCGCTTGCCCCAACTTAAATGGAACGGAAAGAGCCAACAACCTCCAGTGCTTAGGCGACGTCTAGTTATGGGTATGTGTAGCTGGCAAATGGTACATTGATGGTAAATGCTCGATGCTCAGTGGTCGATGGTCTGTCGACGGCTCCCTCTCACCCTCTACTCCCCCTCATCCCCACTGGCCGTTCTGGTGGCGACATCAGAGGCGACGACACAAGCGCACTGAGAGAGACTAATAAAAATGGCAACGAAATTATGCAATTAGTGGCGTAATATGAAGCACTTTACGGGCATTGTGGGCGTTCTCGTTAATAACAGTTGTTCTTGTTGCTGGCGTTTCGGCTGTGGTTGCACAATCTACTTCAATGGCCAGCGCGCAAGTTGTTTGCAGCCATGACGAGAATCGTGGCGGACAAACAGCGTCGCCGTGAGGATGGGATGTGATGGGATGGGATGGGATGGGATGGGATGGGATGGAACGGAACAATGAAGTCAATGGACAGCGGAATCCTCGTTTTATGCTAGCGATATTCTTGTGGCTTATCGAGTCGTGCGGCTATTGTCCGTCTAGGTGTGGGAGTAGCTGCCGCCGCTGTGCATCCACTTTAAAGCGTGCCGAGCAGAGCACAGCTCAGCGCAGCGCAGCTCAGCTCAGCGTGTACATTGATTTACATTCCATTTGCTTTCACATCATCGAACGCAAATCACGCTGTCTGTGTGGCTGGGCGCAATAAATCCAGTTTGTCTTCCTCTTTGTTTCTTTTTAGTGTAATATATTTATAGCTATCTATAGCTATTAGTTATATTATATATTATAGGTACATACACTCTCTTTATTTTTACTACTTTCTTAAAGTATTTATTATAAATTTTAGTGGAGTATATTTTTAGATATATATTTATATATTATATATTATAGCTACATATAATTTTCATTTTTACCTATTTTTTAGGTATTTATTATAATTTTTTATTTTATTATATATATTTTTTTTTATAATAATAAATACAAAATAGAGATCTAGTTCTTGCCAATTTGTTTTATAAATTGGGACTGATTTTGTGGAATCTGATGAAACTTTCAGCACATGATTCTAGTGAATCTATAAGAGGCAGAAGGAGGCGTGGCAGATTAGATTAATTATATAAATATATCTGATCAGGGCGACGAGCTGAATCGAATGAATGTTTGAAGAAAGTAGTCTCTCTCTATCTCTCTCTTTCCCTTTTTCTATCTCACTCTTTCTTTCTCTCTCTCTCTCTCTCTCTTTTTATGTATCTTTCTCTATCACTCACAATAAAAAAACTTTTATTAATAAATGAAGAGTATTTCAGTAGTTAGCCTAACTCAAATACCAAGTAGGCTCCGCCTTAGAATTCGTGTAAGCGAGCCAGCTGCTGATGGATTTTACTGACTACGTTTTAGTTTATAATCGCATCTCGTTGTATATAGAACGAAATTTATAAAATATGGAGCATAATAATTCAAAAGAAAATTTTCACAGTGGTTCATTACAGATCGCCGAAGTAAACGAATCGTGCGAAATGGGAGTGGAAACTTCTCCGAGTAGCACGGTAAGCACTTTGAATAGCGAATTCCCTGTCCAAAGTCTAATAATATACTCGAATTCGCCAAGCAGTACCGCACAGTGCATCAAGATCCTTACAGGGAAAGATTGGGATCAAATCCAATGCAAGCTGTTCCAGTCGGAAATTCATTGAATTTACAAACGCAGCCGCAACCGCAGCCGCAGCCGGAGCCGCAGCCGCAGCCGCACCCGCAGTCGCAGTCGCAGAAGTCGCAAAGGGGACGCAAGCATAAGAGTAACACGCACTCGTCCAGACCGTGGATCAAATGGAAGTATAGCCCTAGCCTTGCGATGTTCCGGCACGTGCCCCGCATCGCCAATGACACCAAGACTGCCAACCCAAAAAAGTCACTGAACAAGGTCTATATCCAATTCACACGCAAGGCCTATATCCGATTCATACGCAGGGCCTATATCCGATTCATACGCAAATATTTCAATTTAGTGTAATATATTTATAGCTATCTATAGCTATTAGTTATATAATATATTATAGGTACATATACTTTCTTTATTTTTACTAGTTTCTTAAAGTAATTATTATAAATTTTAGTAGAGTATATTTTTAGCTATATATTTATATATTATATATTATAGCTACATATAATTTTCAGTTTTACCTATTTTTTAGGTATTTATTATAATTTTTTATTTTATTATATTTTTTTTTTTATAATAATAAATACAAAATAGAGATCTAGTTCTTGCCAATTTGTTTTATACATTGGGACTGATTTTGTGGAATCTGATGAAACTTTCAGCACATGATTCTAGTGAATCTATAAGAGGCAGAAGGAGGCGTGGCAGATTAGATTAATTATATATATATATCTGATCAGGGCGACGAGCTGAATCGAATGAATGTTTGAAGAAAGTAGTCTCTCTCTATCTCTCTCTTTCCCTTTTTCTATCTCACTCTTTCTTTCTCTCTCTCTCTCTCTCTCTCTCTTTATGTATCTTTCTCTATCACTCACAATAAAAAAACTTTTATTAATAAATGAAGAGTATTTCAGTAGTTAGCCTAACTCAAATACCAAGTAGGCTCCGCCTTAGAATTCGTGTAAGCGAGCCAGCTGCTGATGGATTTTACTGACTACGTTTTAGTTTATAATCGCATCTCGTTGTATATAGAACGAAATTTATAAAATATGGAGCATAATAATTCAAAAGAAAATTTTCACAGTGGTTCATTACAGATCGCCGAAGTAAACGAATCGTGCGAAATGGGAGTGGAAACTTCTCCGAGTAGCACGGTAAGCACTTTGAATAGCGAATTCCCTGTCCAAAGTCTAATAATATACTCGAATTCGCCAAGCAGTACCGCACAGTGCATCAAGATCCTTACAGGGAAAGATTGGGATCAAATCCAATGCAAGCTGTTCCAGTCGGAAATTCATTGAATTTACAAACGCAGCCGCAGCCGCAGCCGCAGCCGCAGCCGCAGTCGCAGTCGCAGAAGTCGCAAAGGGGACGCAAGCATAAGAGTAACACGCACTCGTCCAGACCGTGGATCAAATGGAAGTATAGCCCTAGCCTTGCGATGTTCCGGCACGTGCCCCGCATCGCCAATGACACCAAGACTGCCAACCCAAAAAAGTCACTGAACAAGGTCTATATCCAATTCACACGCAAGGCCTATATCCGATTCATACGCAGGGCCTATATCCGATTCATACGCAAATATTTCAATTTAGTGTAATATATTTATAGCTATCTATAGCTATTAGTTATATTATATATTATAGGTACATATACTTTCTTTCTTTTTACTAGTTTCTTAAAATATTTATTATAAATTTTAGTGGAGTATATTTTTAGCTATATATTTATATATTATATATTATAGCTACATATAATTTTCATTTTTACCTATTTTTTAGGTATTTATTATAATTTTTATACCCTGAGCCCATTGAAAATGGGAAATCAGGGTATAATGGTTTTGTGAAAATGTATGTAACAGGCAGAAGGAGGCGTGCCACACCCCATAAAGTATATATATTCTTGATCAGCGCGACAAGACGAGTCGATATAGCCATGTCCGTCTGTCCGTCTGTCCGTCCGTCCGTCCGTCCGTGTGAACGCTGAGATATTTTTAAGTACGCAACGTAGAGACTTGAAATTTTACATGAATACTCGATAATACCATACGCTGCACAAGTTTATAAAATTTTTCCGATAACTCATTCCATTTCGATTTTATGAGCATTTATCGATAATTATACTCGTTTCCCAAAGGGAAAAAGAGTATATTGGTTTTGTGAAATGTCCGTCTGTCTGTCTGTCCGTCTGTCCGTCTGTCCGTATGAATGCAATATTTTTCTACGCTATTGAAGCTAGAGACTTGAAATTTGGAACATATACTCGTGTATACCCTCGAATTATAAAGTGTCAAGATTTTCCGGATACGCCCACTAGGGGCGTGGCAAATCGGAAAATGGTTGCGCCCATAGTTAATAGAAATCATAGAAATCATATTAGTTGAAGAGCTAGAGAGTTGAAATTTGGAATGTATACTTGCGTTGACCACCCAAGTTCAAAAAGATATGGCGGATATATCTACGCCCATTGGGGGCGTGGCAAATCGGGAAAACTGTAACTTCTACAGTTTTAAAGCTAGAATGCTGAAATTTGGCACGTATCTTAACGCTTCGATTCTATAAAGATTGATAAAAAAATTTATGTCCACGCCCACTGGGGGCGTGGCAAATCGGATCTGAATATATAGTGATTTTACAAATTCAGCTATATTTTGAGCACTATTGATGCTAGAGACTTGAAATTTAATATATATTCTCGGATAAGCAAGCCAAGATCAAAAAGATATGGCGGACATACCTACGCCTTCAGGGGGCGTGGCAAATCGGAAAAAGCTTATAGCTCCTACAGTTTTAGAGCTAGACGATTCCAAATTGGATGTTTGTGTTACTGGGGGCCCCCTCTATTGATTCCCCAAAAATAAATCTTACGCCCCTTTGGGGGCGTGGTATATGGAAAAAATACCCTGTAACTTTCACATTTTTGGAGTGTAAGCATCCAAACTTTGCAGTTACGCTACCCTAGACTCCTTCTAGGAACTTGCCAAATATGATATGTCTACGCCTACTGGGGGCGTGGCAAATTGGCAACAAAATTTGTAACGCCCAGCTGCAAAATTCATATGCCTGTGCCACCTATATAAATAAGCTTAATAAGAATTGCTAAGACGACAAACGGCATTTCTGAGAAATATATGTAATTCGATTTAATGTTGAAGTTCTGCAAATAATTTATCTTCTAAAATTATCATTTTTCGTATAGCCTAGGTCAGTTATGTTATTTTCTTTTTGTGTGTGTGACCCTGACAAAAAATGTAAATATCAAATACCGATATTTGTGTAATCGACTTAGTCCGAACAAAATTATTTACACACAAAAAAATTGACGATAGGTCCCATCAGGTATGTATGTATGTAGGCACGAACAGCTGCGCAACTATTTTCATGCCGTCGCCGCCGCGTCTCGAACGCGGACCCTTTTGCTTACACGCTTTTCATCTACCTGCTGCGCCACATCAGTTTTGCATTGTCTGTTGGCAAATCCGAAATTACTTCACTACAAGGGCGACTTTTGACAAATACAAAACTATAGAAGCTGCTGTTAATGCAAACATAATATAAACATAAATCAATTGCAATTGTGATTCTTAGAAAATGCTAAAATGCGCGCATATGAACGTATGTATTTATTTATATGTGTACATACAAAAACGGTGGTCGGTTGAATGTATGCGTATAAAGGGCGATATTTGACAAATACAAAACTAAAGAAGCGGCTGAAAATGCAAGCACAACTCAATAACAATTTTGGTTGAAGAATATGCTAGAATGAATGGCGCTGAATTTATTTGTGACCATGCATAAGCAAACGCGCTTGCACGTTTCAATGTATGTACATATGTGTAAATGTAAATATATTTTGCTGTCGCTGCTTAACGCGTGCGTGTCATAATTGGCCAAACGTTTTGTTTAATAGATTGCGACTGACTTAACGGAACTTGATGAAACTTTCAGCATATGATTCTATTGAATTTTTTACATTTTATAAAAATGCTAATTCATTCACATAGTTATATTTGCAAAAATTGAAATTGCATAAAATTCACATGAATCTACATAAATGCAAAATTTGAGATAAATTATTGAATTTAAAATACCAGATGCCCCTGTGGGAAACGAGTATCACGCCTTAGGTCTCGCCCTAAGGCAACGTTCTTACTTGTTTTAATGTGTTTTTAAGGCTTGGTTTGTACAACTTTTGAGCTAAAGACTTCAAATTTGCTGTGTAGTTGCATGTAATGAATACGGAGATAACGTTATCTTTAGATTTTGGATGCCACGCCCCATTCGCCCCCAATAGCCCCCTATTTGTAAAAAGCGCAAATCAAATACTAGAGACTTGTGCTTTGGCACATACACACATATGAATGCCATAAATAAGTTGTGAAAGTTTGATGCACTTAGTCCATCGCTAAGAAAAGTTATTAAACAATTAAGTTTCCATAGTAATGCCCACATTGCAGCCCAAGCGCAGTCGCTGCGTCAACTGCGCAGTTGGCAGAGCGCGCGCTTATGCGTGCGTGCATATGTATGGGTGTATGTGTTGTTTGTATGTGTGCATACAAAATCGTAGAATTATTTGATATTTGGCTCTTCACAGGGCTCAGGGTATCCCCTAGTCGAGCAGTCTCGACTAGAGCACTCTTACTTGTTTATTTTATTATATATATTTTTTTTTATAATAATAAATACAAAATAGAGATCTAGTTCTTGTCAATTTGTTTTATAAATTGGGACTGATTTTGTGGAATCTGATGAAACTTTCAGCACATGATTCTAGTGAATCTATAAGAGGCAGAAGGAGGCGTGGCAGATTAGATTAATTATATAAATATATCTGATCAGGGCGACGAGCTGAATCGAATGAATGTTTGAAGAAAGTAGTCTCTCTCTATCTCTCTCTTTCCCTTTTTCTATCTCACTCTTTCTTTCTCTCTCTCTCTCTCTCTCTCTTTTTATGTATCTTTCTCTATCACTCACAATAAAAAAACTTTTATTAATAAATGAAGAGTATTTCAGTAGTTAGCCTAACTCAAATACCAAGTAGGCTCCGCCTTAGAATTCGTGTAAGCGAGCCAGCTGCTGATGGATTTTACTGACTACGTTTTAGTTTATAATCGCATCTCGTTGTATATAGAACGAAATTTATAAAATATGGAGCATAATAATTCAAAAGAAAATTTTCACAGTGGTTCATTACAGATCGCCGAAGTAAACGAATCGTGCGAAATGGGAGTGGAAACTTCTCCGAGTAGCACGGTAAGCACTTTGAATAGCGAATTCCCTGTCCAAAGTCTAATAATATACTCGAATTCGCCAAGTAGTACCGCACAGTGCATCAAGATCCTTACAGGGAAAGATTGGGATCAAATCCAATGCAAGCTGTTCCAGTCGGAAATTCATTGAATTTACAAACGCAGCCGCACCCGCAGCCGCAGCCGCAGCCGCAGCCGGAGCCGCAGCCGCAGCCGCAGTCGCAGAAGTCGCAAAGGGGACGCAAGCATAAGAGTAACACGCACTCGTCCAGACCGTGGATCGAATGGAAGTATAGCCCTAGCCTTGCGATGTTCCGGCACGTGCCTCGCATCGCCAATGACACCAAGACTGCCAACCCAAAAAAGTCACTGAACAAGGTCTATATCCAATTCACACGCAAGGCCTATATCCGATTCATACGCAGGGCCTATATCCGATTCATACGCAAATATTTCAATTTAGTGTAATATATTTATAGCTATCTATAGCTATTAGTTATATAATATATTATAGGTACATATACTTTCTTTCTTTTTACTAGTTTCTTAAAGTATTTATTATAAATTTTAGTGGAGTATATTTTTAGCTATATATTTATATATTATATATTATAGCTACATATAATTTTCATTTTTACCTATTTTTTAGGTATTTATTATAATTTTTTATTTTATTATATATATTTTTTTTATAATAATAAATACAAAATAGAGATCTAGTTCTTGCCAATTTGTTTTATACATTGGGACTGATTTAGTGGAATCTGATGAAACTTTCAGCACATGATTCTAGTGAATCTATGAATCAATATTTCTAGGCTCTAGCTCGAAAGGTGTACAAGATATAATTTTAAAACGTATTTCCGATAAGTCTTAAAATCGATAACATTACAACAAATATTGTTATCGAATATATGAAGCAAACTTGACCTGCGCGAGCTATATACAGACCTACAAAAAATATGCAACTCTCTAGCTTTCATAGTTTCTAAGATCGGCGCGTTCAAACAGACAGGTGGAAGGACGGACACGGCTAAATCGACTCAACTGTCGCCTTGATCTAGAATATATATACTTTGTGGGGCCTGCCATGCCTCCTTCTGCTTTGTTAAACTTATTTCAAAATATAGTAGGCGTCGATAGACGAGTCTTTGGAATTTGTTACAAACGTATACCTCAGTTGCTTCAGTTCAAATCTCATTCATTTCATCTCGACTGCTCGACGGAATAAGAGCTTGAAAAATTTGTTGTTTTCATTTTAATTTTTGTAGTTTTATAAATTCGAAGTTTTCATATTCAAAAGAAATACCATTTTTTTTTTTTAAATCAAATATATATCATCCAATATACAATTGCCATCGTAAGCCATTTAAAGAAGAACTGACAATGAACAGCGACAAGCCGCGTGCTAAGAAACGGCAGCTAGCCAAGCCCAAGATCAAGGCCAAGCCCAAGAAGACATCCGTAAGAATCAGAGTATAGTTGGACCTAGCTGCCATTTATAATTATAACTTACTCGCAATACAGAAAAAATCACAGCGCAAAGGCAAGCCAAAGCCGAACACAACAAAGAAGCGACTACCCAGGATTCGACTGGACAATCATGCAATTACTCGAAAGCCCAAGGCAAAGCCAAAATCCAAGAATACCGCCAACTGTGCTGCCCTCAATCGCAAGATCTGCTCAATGCATGCTGCCGCTGAAAATCCCTCTGAAGTATTTTACTCCCTTCTAGACGTAAGCAAATACGCGATGGAACAGGATATAATTTGAATGTAATAAGTTGTGCCAATAAACAAAATTTGAAATGTGCAAATACCATAATCACATTTGCTTGTAAATTGCAACTGCAGCTATTAGAGATGGTTGGTCTATTACAAGAAAAATACTAAATGACATATTATTACAAAAGTGCAAAGATACACGCATACATTTAATAAAACCATTATACCCATTTGAAAGGGTTCAGGATATAATAACAATATATAATATATATGTCTTTGAACTAATATCTATGTAGAAAAGGTTCAATAATGAACCTCTACTTTTATTTTCGTAATTTTAATTGCATACTCGCAACTAATTGTTATAGCATGAGGATTAAATAAAAAAGAATATACTCACAAAATAAACATAGAAATAAAGTAGGCACACACAGTGAGTGGCTGCCAGCTGCTCAGCTGCTCAGCTGCTCAGCTGCTCAGCTGCTCAGTCAACTTACAGCCACACATCACGCATACGCCCGGTGTGCGCGCACGCATTTCGCTATTGTTAAATACAGATGGCAAGCGAGTGTCTTTTATTCTTTGACTTGGTACGGCTAACGAGCAAACATTTTTCATCTAATTTCCTTGCTGCTCTCTGTCTTTTATTTTGTATATATATATGTATATATCCATACTATATATACTTTGCATTCTTCGTTCTGGCTCGTGCAGCCTGCGAGGGCAAAGGGTAGGCGCTGCCAGCCAAGAAATTGTGAACATTGCCGTTATATGCTTTGTCTTAGCCTTACGACTAGCGTCTACAAACTAGCACAATGTGTGTGAAGGGTAGGTGTTTGAGTGTGTCTTCGCATACATGCACACCCACACACACACACACACATACACACACACATTTATATATGCACACTAATAGCATGCGCATATGAAATATATGGTCGGGTAGCGCTGGTAACCTTGGCGTCGCTTTCTTTTGCTGCTTAACGGTTTGCTTTGCATATCGCCCCCAGCCACCCACCGCCCAATAGTTGCAAAAGCTGATGTGTGCGTGCGTTAGTGTGTGTGTGTGTGTGGGTGTGCGTGTGTGTGTGCTACCACAGCCACGCAGTCGCTGCGGTGGCCGCAACACTGCAGCACAGCGAGCACAGGTAGAGTCGGTGTGGGCTGCATGGAAATACTTTGAACGTAGGCAAGATACTGCACTGTAAACAATTCTAGTAGACTTATGAAAGTCGGTAGTGCTTTAAGAGATGCGGAATATAACTATTTACACAAAATAAAGCTGTACAAAATTTGAAAAAAATTAGCTGTTTCTTGTATTCTTAAATATATTTTTTAATTGGACTTTTGCTTGTAATCTAAGATATATTATCACTTAATCTTTAGTTTTATTTTGGATACATTCATTACATATTCCAATATTCCGATATATATTTTCATATATTCTCATATATAAGATATAAGAATATATACTGAATATATCTAAAATATATTTAAAGATTAAATAAAAATATATTTTTGATTACAAGAAAAAGCCAAACAAGGTCTATATAGACTTTTAATTATATAAATTTGTATAATATCTAAAATCTCTTTATTAAAATATATATACATATATAGAATATAGATAGATAGATATTATAATATCTATTTATCATCTATCATTGAGATAGATATTCTAATGTTTTAGCTGAGCTCTTTCTATGTTTTATATAACCTGAGCGTCTAACAGTTAACATTCTCTATGTTTGCTTAAGATAGTCTTCCCTTTGTTCGAGGCGAAATTGACTTGAATATCTGCCCTGAATCAAGATTATTTATTTAGTTAGCTATAAGTTACTTTTTCGGCATAGAAACAAAGTCAAATAAAAGCAGTTTCATATAGTATATGGATGCAGTTCAATGGAGCTCAAGCCAACCGGTTAATTTATATGTTATTAGAATGTTAATGTTATACATAATGTTAAGAATATTAACAGAATGTAGATGTATCTATAAAAAACATTCACTTAAATAGTTCTCACTCACTTTGCACTATAAAATTTCTCGCTGTGCACAATTAATTCGCTGTTGGCGAAAAAATGTCATAACATGAAGAGTGATATTCCACGCTCCAATTACGAGCAGCCGTGCCAGTGTTCCAACAGAAAAATGCGCAAAGTGACGGCCGGTAGAGGGTCGGTAGAGGGTCGGTAGAGGGTCGGTAGAGGGCAACCAGCCAGCATTTCGTTTGCGGCATGGCTCGGCACTGGCTCTGGCACTGGCTCTGGCGCTGGCCCGTCCCAGGGCAGCTCTGCTCTGCTGCTTAGCTGCGCTCCGCTCGGCGCTGCTGCTGCAGCTTGTGCATGCATTTGCGCTTATGTAACCAATGTCATCGTTATTTTTAACTTAATTTACATGCTTAACTAAAGTTGTCAGAAAATTATGTTGACGCATGCAGCTTTCAATTATGCCGCGCACACGAGACGCCACGCCCACACCCCCGCCCACGCCCACGCCACGTCCAGGCGGACTTGCAGCGGGCTCCCCCACAAGCAGCCGCCATCCACATTGCGGGCCAACGCGGCGTATGAATTCGTCATTTGGCATGTGAACATCAAATTATCATAATTGTCGGCATGTCAATCACAGGGGATCGCCACAAAAGACTTTAACGAATCGAATCTCATATACATACGACTCCATAGGTAATTAATTTATTCGCTTAACTTGTTTCGTTTCTTTTAAAGCAAAAACAAGTTGAGAAAACGAATTCAAGTTGCCAATTCAGCGATTAATCTTGGGAACACTAGAGTCACAAAGTCTCTGTAGGCCAATACTGTTTATATAGGCTTTGCGCACCAGTCTACGATCATCAGTACAACAGTTTCTAGAACCTAACTGAATAGAGTTCAAAATTATAATAAAACTGTACATAAATACTCGTGTATAACAACATATATACTCGTGTATAACGCAATACGAGCTTATCATATTTTTCGATAACTCATCCAATTTATCGATCATTTGAATGAATTTTAAGCGTAGTGTGTACATCGCTAGAGCTAGAAATTTCCAATTTGTTTTGTAATTCCGTGAAATAAATACACAGATGATTTAATTTTATGTAATTTTTGATACCAAGTTCAAGTTCTGAAAGTTTGATGACACAACAGAACATTTAATTTCCCATAGTAACGCCTACACTGTATGTATGAAAGAAACGTATGATCGGAAAATTGGCTGATTCTAGGGCTCAAAATATCTCCTAGTCGAGACAACTCGACTCGAGCACTCTTACTTGATCTAATACGTAATTGAGTATTTTACTTCTAACAAACACATATGAATGGTTTGATTTGATTCTGGTTTACAGAGATCTTGTGAGCCCTGCTGTACATACTATAAATTTATTGTCATAATTTATTAAACTTAAATTTGGTCCATGTCCATCATGCATTGGGCGTCATTCGAATTTTCAGCATCTTGGATAAGTCCGGCCTGCAGTAAGGCGAGATCATAATGAAAACATCTCTGGGCCTCAGTGCAGAAACTTACCTCACAAATATAATCCAGCCACATGTCCGTCGGCAGCAGGCAATAAGCCAGCGCCACGTGTTGCCCGGCTTGCTCATCGGACATTGACTGGTTCTGCTCTTTTAGAAATTGTAGGTAATATTCAGGCGATGGCGCATTGCATTCCTGGCACTCATCTGCCCCGAGACAATCGCAGCACTTGCTCTGCTCGCCTTCACAGTTCTTCTTCTTTTTGGTGCCGGACTTTGCTTTGGAGGATAATGATTTTAGTTTTGCTTTCAACTTTTGAGCAGCTGTATGTTTGATCTTAGACTTTTGCGGCTTGGGCTTGCTTTTCTGCTGTAACTTTCTCTGTATTGCGAAGAACTATAAATGCCCGCTCGATCGAACAATGCACTAAGCTCTTACCACTGCACTCGACTTGGACTTGACTGTCTGCCGTTTCTTGCCACGAGTCTCGCTGCTGTTCATTAACACCATGGTCGGTCCTTGCAAAAGCTTACGATGGCAAATATAAAATAAATTTGATGATTATACTTGAAAATTATGAGAAAATATTTTCAATAGAGCTCCTATCTCGATAAGGAGCTAAGAATAAATGAATGAGACTTGTCTGAGGTTTCCTTTTATAACACATTTCTGAGAATGGTTTACCGATGCCTACTATGTTTTGAAATAATTTAAGCAAAGTTGTGCAATGTAAAAATGCATGTAACAGGCAGATGAAGGCGTGGCAGACCAAGTTAATCATATATATACTTGATTAGGGCGACGAGCTGAATCGATGTCGCGCTATCCGACAGACCGTATGTTTAAAGAAAGAAATCTCTCTCTCCCTCTCTTAATCTCTCTCTCTCTCTCTCTTCATCTCTCTCTCTCTCTCTCTCTCATCTCACTCTCTCTCTCCCTCTGCATATTTATACCTATAGTAATAGATCTGCATATTTGGTTCTGGAACTACAGGGCTTGGTAAGAGTCCTGCTACACATTTTTTTTTATTTGTTTTATTTGAATTAATAAAATAATGAAGCTTTAATTTAATCCAGATCCATCATGTTTTGTGTGTCATTCCGATTTACAGCATTGGTTGATTGCTCCGCAGTTGGTCCGCTCTCGAATGGAATGTGATCATGATGACAATTTCTCTGGGCCTCAGCGCACGATTGCTCCACAGTTGGTCCGCTCTCGAATGGAATGTGATCATGATGACAATTTCTCTGGGCCTCAGCGCACGATTGCTCCACAGTTGGTCCGCTCTCGAATGGAATGTGATCATGATGACAATTTCTCTGGGCCTCAGCGCACGATTGCTCCACAGTTGGTCCGCTCTCGAATGGAATGTGATCATGATGACAATTTCTCTGGGCCTCAGCGCACGACCTTGCCAGACGACGAAGGTATCTCTGGATCGGGCTCTTCGGCACCCTACAGTATACGATTGTGCTGCGTTGGTCGGTCAGAATCTGCGGGTTGTGTGCTTTAAGATGCTTAATAAATTTGAAGAATGCTTTAAGCGATAACTCCTGGTATATCCGGTTCCTATCTGCGTTTTGCCAACAGCTGCACACGCATTGCTCGTTTGAATAGTTGATCTTCTTTGTAGCTTTCCGTTTGCGAGTATTGGCCTTAGGCTTCTGCACTTTTCTTTTACCCTTTTTTTGCACTTTCTGTATTGCAAGTAAATATAAATGCCAGCTCGATCGAATTATGCACTGAGTTCTTACCGGCTTGCGTGCCCTCGGTTGTGCTAGCTGTCGGGGTCTTTCACGAGTCTTTCCGCGGTTCATAATTGGTTGTTGCACTGGTTTACGATGGGAATTATATAAGGATGATTTTATATTTTATTTTATATTTTATAAAAATATAAGAAAAATATAAAAACAAAAATTCGATTTTACGATTTTCACACTATATAAAAATTTTGATTTCACAATTTGAAAAAAAAATAACAAAAATATATTTTCAGGACAGTTACTACTTCCAAAAGGCGTAGAGAATAAATGAACGAGACCCCAGACTGGAGCTCCTTTTATAGCAAAAATCAGAGAATGGTCTTTCGATGCCTACTATGTTTTGAAATAAGTTAAGCAAAGTTGTGTTATGAGAAAATGTATGTAAGAGGTAGAAGCAGGCGTGGCAGACCCCATAAATTATATATATATACATTCTTGATCCGTACTTATTGTATTGTATTATTGTACTTATTCGAACTCTAATAGATATATTTGGTGTAAGACTTTACATATGAATATCTAAGATAAATTCGCCTCTGAGTTCAGTTTTTTTTTTTTTTTTTTTTTTTTTGCTTAGTTTTGTTATTAATTCCTTTAATCATTTATTTGTTACTTAAAGTTTTTGTGCATTAAAATACATTTTCGAAGCTTTTTTCAAGTGAGTCGGATGAGTGCGAATTTCCGGAATTTTAATTACAGCTCAAACGCCCTTGATTTCGTTCTTGAGCATAACAAATTTGTTTTTCAATCTTAACCCAGCCGTGCCGCAAATACCATTCAGCCCACGCCACGCCCCCTCGGGCACACACACATACGAGTGTGTGTATGTGTGTGTGTGTGTGTGTGTGTGTGTGTGTTTGTGTGACTACCGTTGAATACCATTCATTTCATTCACACCCAACACACATTCATCTTAATGTCTCGGTTCGCATCTTTTTTTTTTGATTCCGTCTCTTGTGTCTGTGTGTGTGTGTGTGTGTGAGGGGGAGGGGGAGGAGAGGGCGCTGTGATGAGCGCAGCGCGACAATTAAATTTAATAGCAATGCAATTAACTCTTAATTTCTATTTGGGCAGCGTCTCTGCCCATTTTTCATTTTCATTTATTCTGACGACCTGTTGACCCATTGTCTTCGGCCGCGGGAATCCAGAATCCAGAATTCAGAATTCAAAATCCAGCAGGTTGCCAAAACGTCGCGAAAAAATGGGCGGCGACACTAAAAAAAAAATGCTGAGCTGGGGCTGAGGTCATTTTATTAATTAACCAACAGGCAAAGTTGCTTTGAGTTTGATTGGATCCGGGTCCGTGTCTGACTCTGACTTCGAGTCTGAGTCCGGAGCGAGCGCCAGCCAAAATGTGTGGCAAATTGCGTGAATTATTTCAGCTGCCTCCCCTCCCGGCCTCTGCCGCTGCGTAGGTGTTGACCCAGCGCTGCTCGCTAAATTAAAATAAAATGCTCGCCCCAACACGCTCGTGGCACTACAGTAGGCCTCCCCCCTCCCCCTTCCACCTTTCTTCCCCAACATTCAGGCATTCACTATGCCCTTTTGACCCTTTGAATTACTTCATTAAATTTGCATATTAGGTGAGGATTTGGTTGCCCTTTGCCACACTTTTTTCAGCTGCGCTCCGGCTTCTGTCCCCCACACACATACATTCACACACACACACACGCACACTTTTTTGTGCCCCGGAGTCCTTAACTGCTCGAGGGCAAAAAACTTGCCATTACAGCTGTAAACGCATTTGATAGATATGGGGCGAGTGTTAGTTGGGAAACTCTTATTATTTTACTTTTCTTTTTTCTTTTTTTCCTGTTTTACCAGGCATTAAAAATGGAAACTGAGTTTACTCTAGAGATGGAAAACTATTCATATGTGGCTGCTTGAAAAAGTTACGACTATGTTAATCGGATTGTGAGGCGCAATTTGAATCGCACGTAAATCGGAGAGCCCAACAACAAAGTTACGCACAAAAGGCTCGCTTTTTTAAAGAGCTCCAGTTATTCCAATACATATATATATTTTATATATATATATATGTATATATGTAAGTGCAACTGTGGATGGCAATCGCGACAGTAATAAACGGAATTCAAAAACTTGGAAAACATACTTTTCTATGCATTTCACATTTATATTTCATATTATTATTGAGCCAAAATGGAGAATACATAATTTCATAAAATGTTTAATAAAATAAATAAAATCGTGTTTGAACTGCAACAAAAAAAAAAAAAAAAAAACGAATTACTTAGTGAACGACCCAAAATATTATATTACGATAAACATATGAAAGAGGCTGAGAATTTATAAAGAGTTGTGGTAAAAAAAAAGAAAAAAGAAAGGGGGGGGGGGGAGAAAGAGTTACACAACGAGAGAAAGACGCAGAGAGAGAGGGAGAGAGAAAGTGAGTTACGGAAAGAGAGAGAGAGAGAAAGAGAGAGAGAGAGAGACAGCGAGTGTGTGAGTAAGAGAGAAAGAAAGTTAACTATTTAACTACACAAATTTTTTTTATAGAATTTTTTTTTTTTTTAATATTCTAATATCTTAATATTTAATACATTTTTTAAATTATTATATATTTTTTTTTTATTTTTTATTTATTTTATTTCATTTTTTTTTTTTTTTTTTTTTTTTTAGATTATTTGAATTTTAATAAGGGTTAATTTCACTAAGAATGTACAAATAAAATACTTTTTTCCTTTTTTTTTTTTTAAATTTTTAGATTTGATCTTGTATCTAGTTTTTTAATATCACGTTACCAAACATGAGTTCTTCCAGTTTCCTGTAAATGTTATTTGATATTATTTTTTATTATTATTATCATATTTTTTAATATTTTATTTTCATCACAGATAATATAGAATTCGAATGCTAAAATATTTTTGCAAACCGGTTCCGTAGTTTAAGAACCTATTTAATACATATAATTAGCATAGAGATTGTTTAAAATTCTAAATTCCATTGAAAACTGAATATTGTACATTTGGATTAGAACTGAGCTTAGCTAGTTCAAGTCTTGACTAGGCCAAGTTCTGATTATAGATTGCCGATTGAAAGAGGCCGAGCCACGCCCATCTGTTTTTGTTGTCATCGTCCCATACATTGCTTGAAATTAAAGTATGTATTTGAAAAAAGTTTAAATAAATAAGTTTTTTAATTCTATTCTAATATTCCTATCAAATCCAGAGAATTGTTTACAACCTAACAAACAGTTGTCGCAGAACTCTAAAACAAGCTAAAATGTTTACCATTTGCCCAGTCGTCTTTTATTACTAAACCCAAGCATTAAAGCCTCAAACAATTGTAAGACTTTAACCGCTTCCCGCTTCCCGCCCCCCGGCCACGCCCCACAGCAGCGCAACGATCTTAATTATTGAAATTTGCGTAATCCCTGGCATAGTGCAAATGGCATTCAACCTCCAATAATGCCTGTCAACTAACATGTTGACCCTCAAAGTAATATGGCTCGCGGCGCTAGGCCTAAATGAGAGGGGGGAGGGGGGGGGGCACACCCCTGCATAGTCCAGGCTAGCCTCCTGGTGCCCTGCAGCTGTTAAGTTCACGCGGTTAACGGCACAAATGGAAATGGCAGGCGGCTAGACTATCGCCATTCCGCAGCGCCATCATCATCTTCATCAGCGCCATCATCCCGATTATCGTCATCATCATCATCAGCAGGAGGAGCAGCGTTTCGCTTTGGCTGCCATTGTCAACGTGCTGGCCTATGGAACGGCGCAGACGCTGCCGCCGCCGCCGCCGCTGCTCGATGCTATAAATTAGAAAGTGTCAGGTTCGTTACGTAAATTACCTGGCTATAAAAAACGGGAGCAAAAAAAAGAAAGAAAGAAAGGCGACGGCATCGTCGGCGACTGGAACAGCACCTGAGGCAGTGGCGGGCGCGGGCAGCGCAGTCGGCGCAGGCAGCGACTGCGCTGCTCACCCACAAGGACAACGACAACGAATTAATGTCTTTTTATTTGCGCTTCGCGCGCCGAAAGGGCAAAAAGATTTGTCAAGGATATTTACGGCAGGGCGGGCCAAGCGCGTAGCGGGGCGCCTAGTTTAGCTTTGCATGCCAGCGAGACAGAGAGAAAGAGAGAGAGAGAGAGAGAGAGAGAGAGAGAGGGAGAGAGTGGGAGAGAGAGTCAAAGAAAACAAGAATGAAAATAAAATAAATAAATAAAGATGCTGACCCAGAAATAAAAATGAGATTAAGTGTGATTAACACGCTGTCGAGCTGAAATGCCGCCATCTTCCATAACATGTTTATGTGTGTGTGTGTGTGTGTGTGTGTGAGTGTGTCCGTGTGTGTGTGTGTGTGTGTGTGTGGCTCTTTGTCTGCGTGTGTGTATAGCTGCTTATGGTCGAGTATTTTGCGTTATTTTCACTTTTGCATCCCGCAACTCGCCTTTTTTTTTTGTTTGTTGTTTCTCTCTCTCTCTCTTTCTCTCTCTCTCCCTCTCTCTGTCTTCTCTCTTTTCGTGGGGTAATTTATTTGGTTACAACTTGATTTGCATAAAAGAACATTTACTTTTTAATTAGGTGTAAAATTTATGCACTTCACTTTCGCTTCGGCCGTTTGGTTTGTTCCGTTATTCTTCTCTTTTTTCCCCTCTTTCTCTTCCTCTGAAGTTACTGCTGTTGTTGTTGCGGTCCACTCGAGTGGCGAGTGGCTCGAGTTGACTGTTGTTGCGGCCCCACAAGTGGGGTAGTTAGCAAGTATACGCCTGGGTAAGCGCCGAGACTCCCAAATACTCGTACACCTACAACTGTCCAAATATACTGGGGCGGGCTGTTAATGAAGCGAGTGGTTTGAATCGTTAATTGATAGAGAATATGTTGCGGAATTTCTTTATTTTTTATAGACTTTGTTTTCCAAAGGGAAAAGAATTAGATTTGTTTTGTGCCAATGTTCGTCCTGCTGTTCGTCCGCCTCTCCATCAATCGGAATGCAAGGCAGATATCTACGCTATTAAAGCTAAAGACATGAACATTGGAATAAATAGAGTATACATTATATATAATATATATATTATATATTTTTTTTATTAATTTTAAATAATATATCTTTTTTTAATTTTTTATTTTTATATTTTTTATTTAAAATTTTTTTTGTATTTCTTTATTAAATTTTTTTTATTTTTTTTTTATTTTATTTTTTTTAGTATAAACTTTTTTTTTCACTACGATAACTATAGTATTATATTTTTATATTATGCCCTGCAATTTTCAAATATATTATATATTTTTTTATTCATTTTTATTTATTCATATTCATTTTAAATTATTATAACATTGGAATATATAGAGTATATATTATATATAAAATATATATTATATATTTTTATTAAATTCAAATTATTTATCTTTTTTTTAATTTTTTTTATTTTTAATATTTTTTATTTACATTTTTGTTATTTATTTAATTTAATTTTTTATTAATTTTTTTTTTTTTTTTTTTTTTTTGTAGTTCAAACTTTTTTTTGTCTTTTTCACTATTATAATTATAGTATTATATATTTATGTTATGCCCTGCAATTTTTCAATATTTTATATATTTTTTTATTAATTTTAAATTATATATATTTTTTTAATTTTTTATTTTTATATATTTAATTTACATATTTTTTATTTATTTATTTAACTTTTTTTGTGGTTAAAACTTTTTTTTTTTTGCTTTTAAATTTATATATATATTTTTTTTTAATTTTTTATTTTTATATATTTAATTTAAATTTTTTTTTTAATTTATTTAATTTTTTTTTTTTGTGGTTAAAACTTTTTTTTTGCTTTTTTACTATGTTAATTATATTATTATATTTTTATTTTCAAAGAGTATGAAATAGAAAGACATAATGCAAGAAAAAACCCTTACAACTTATACTTAACTACAGTTAATACTAGATCATGTGAGTTATATGAGTAAAATTCTAGCATGTTGAAAATATACAAATGCTTCTAACATATTCGATTATTTTTGATCGATCTAACCTGTTGAATATCTGATTTTTTATGTAGATCTATGGTAGAATGGTACCAGAGCAGATTTCATATGATATCATCTTTAGTAATTTATCTTGCTTAATTTGTAACTTGTTTAAATAATATATTCCGATTGATATTCATTAAAATCCAGAACAGATTTAGCAAACATTAAACAAAGCTAAACTTTACCAATTTTGAATAGAATAGTTCAAAGTATTACTCGATTCACTGTGCTAGAGTCCTAGAGAACATTATCCAACTTCAGCCATAACACCTTTTGGCCAACTCTGGGCTGCTGGCTGAAATTCAGGCACGTCGCCTTGTCCTTAAGCTGCCCAATGACCTGTTTACTCAGACAGCACATCTATCGAGCGGAGCAACATCATTTTAGCCGCTGGCATTCAGAACTGACCTATGATTCGATTGCTTGCCAGCGCCAATGCCAGTTCCAGGATGGCAAATAAAAAATTGTGAAATATGTATGTAGCTGCTGCTCAATGGCTGTTTTTGCTCGCCAGATTGGTGGAGTCGGGCTGAGAGTGCCCACAAGCCGCAGCACGTTCAAGATACACATTTGCCTCTCTCAACACGTTGCCGCCTCGCATCCCTCCCCACTCGTCCCACAGTCGTTTCTCTGTCCTGCGAATGTATAGCGCAGTTGGTATGTGAAAATACTTTCGTGTTGACGTTGACGCTGGCGGGTAGTTAATCGGTCGCTTGCAACGCCAACAGTGACTTACCACTCCCATTCCCACTCCTCCAACTCCTCCCTCTCTCTCTCTCTCCCTTTCCTTTACCGCTTTAGCTATACGCTGTGGGTGTGCGGCAGGTGTACGTAAACGTGCCACAGGCCCACTTAATGCAGCACACTGAGGTGCGATAAGGAATTTTCAGATTTCTTTTACTTCGCATATACATTTCAGTAGTCAGTCAGGCTACAGGGTGATTCTCAGCTTAGTAAATCTGGAAAAAAGAGAAGATAAGAAGGATTAAGTAACTGGAATAAATATATCATAAGTATAGTCAACTATACACAGTACGAATTTCTGATCGATAACTTTCAATCTTCAGTATCAATTATTATGATATTAATCGATACCTTTCAGTTATATCGATTATTGCTTTCATATCCTAAAAGACTCTGACAGAGAACTTCAACCAATAATTATAATTATTATTATATACATATATATTTTCTTCTCTTATTTATATAGATTTTGATCTATTAGTTTATCGATAGCTACAGATCAATAACATCTACTTATATTGATTATTATATGTATCACTTATTTGACACTTATCGATAACTTTCACTTATATCGTTTATTGATATCATTTATAATTTCTTACTTATCGATAACATCCAATAATATCGATCGTTGTACTCATACCCTAGACGGCTTTTATCGATAACTTATTGTTATACATATTATTGTTTTGATATTTCGATTATTGCTTTCAGGTATATAGATTATTGTTTTTATACCTTAAACTGCTTTTATCGATAACTTCCAAGTATTATTTCCATCTCTTCTTGGCTACCTGTCCGTAACTTCACTTTTATCACTTGTTTCAATTATTCCATTCATCTCTTCGTTATCTCTTATAGCGATACCTAGCTTTCGCATATATTATTTATTTTCTATTCTTATTTGACACTTATCGATAACTTCAATTTATACCGATTATTGTATTAATTTCTTATTTTACACTTAAATATTACTTCCATTATCATAATTTATTGTTATTCCTAATTTTACACTCATCGATAACTTCCACGTCTATAAATTATTGATTTCATTTTTTATTTGACACTTATCGATAACTTCCACTTATACCGATTATTGCGTTCATCTTTTATATATATACTTATGGATAAGTTCCTCTTATACCATTAATTGTTATCATTTCTTAATTGAGACTTATCGATAAATTCCAGCTATATCGTTTATTGCTTTGATCTCTTATTCAATATTTGATACTTATCTATATATTTATGAGTATTCAGATTTAAGCAATATCATGCTTACATGATATTTTCGAGCAGAAGTTTCATTATATATCGATATTCATTATATGTATGTACATATTCACATGCAGCCCGAATCACCCTGTAGTTTTAAATGCGTTTCGGTTTTTATTTTTGTGCCTTTATTTGGGAAACTTTTGTTGCTACTTTTGTGTTTTGTTTGCACATTTCTGCGCCAACAACTGTCAATCTTTTTTCGCCGTTGCCGAGGCTGATGATGCCTGCTCCACTGGCACGGTCGCCCCCTAGTACCAGCAGCAGTCCCACTTCCACTCCCACTCCCAATCCCAGCCTCAGCCGCAACCGTCAGCAAGCAATTCACGTCGACATCCAACACTTGCGTCTCCGTGTCCGTCTCTAACTCGCATTCAGCTCATGTGTTTTGATACACATATTGTATCGTTTTGTGAGCAGAGGCTCGTACGTGTGCTTAAGGGTACGGGACACAAGGTGTGCTGACTGCATGTGTGTGTGTGTGTGGGTGTGAGTGTGAGTACCTAAGGGGGTGGTGCTCGCCATAAGTGGCTGTATAAAAAGAAGTCGACATTTATTTGCGAGCATGCTGTAAATTGTAAATTACATTTCTAATCTTTGTAAAGCGCATTTTACACACACACACACACACACACACACGTATACACTACATATACCGCAAGCTGGGCCCTACACTAACTACACTTTAAGGCCGCTTCCGTCGGTCCAGGATCCCCAATGACACACGCAGACAGACAGCTAAGCAGGCGGAGGGAGCGAGAGAGGGAGGGAGGGAGAGAGACAGCGAGCGTCACGCACTTTTGCTCATTTGTGTTTTAAATTTCATTTGAGACAACAACAACAACAACAACAAATGGGAGAAAAGTAATGTTAAGTAAAGAAAGTTACAATTTCGGTCTGCCACGCCCCCAGTGGGACACACAGGCCGCTGGCTGCATTGTGCCTGCCTTTTATGCTTGTCGTGATTTGTGTCTGTCTCGCTCTCACCCCCTCTCACCCCTCTCACTCTCTCCCACTGTGTGTGTCGCTTAAAAATCTGCGGCAGTGACAATGTCACGTTTTGTGTTAATTTAATTACAAGAAACCATTTGTAAATATCAAGACGTGATTTGCAAGGCACACGCATGAGACCTCAGCCGCAACCACAGTCACACACACACACTCATGAAAAGTATATAAAATTTGCGGGAGTTTTCATTTGCATTCGCATTTCTTACATACATATATACGTTAGCAAATTGTCTTAGGCAACGGATGCTGAGCAACGCCCGAAGCCAAGGCGCAGCGCCGCTGTCGTCGCTTACAACTGCAGCATCGCTGGCTTTCTATTTGCTCGTGGCCACAAAAATGTCCCGTTTGGCCGTGCTGAGCGCGTGTTGCCGCTGACTCTGCGCAGCGCAGCATGTTGCTAAGCGCCGCACGCGACGCAACATGTTGCCGCTGAATCTGTGCGCCGGCAAACGTGTTTGGGCTTTGTTTATGCTTTGGTGCGCGCTTGTGTGTGTGCGTGTGTGTGCGTGGCCAGCTTCTTCAGTTCAACGGCATTAACATTCGCTGCGCATTAAACACAAATCCTCAGCCGAACAGCAATTGATGGTAAATTATTTCAATAATCCGCTTAATGCCCCCCATTTAATTATTGTCAGCAAACATATTTGGAGGCTCATGCATACAGGCATGCATGCTGCACCACGCCCCTATACATGTATGTATGTCTAAAAAGGGCTGGGGTGGGGGTATGCCCCTGCCCCCCTCCCCACCCTGCAATTGACAATTAACAGTCAATAAGTCCAACTGGCCATATAATGCAAATTAAGCCATAAGGATTATGTGCTTAAGCTGCTCTTAGCCAACCGCTAAAACGCCTGCAAACACAGATTTGAATTAAGAAGTACAACGCGTGGAAGCCACATTTAGCTGTGATTACATAAGACTTCAGTTACAAATGTAAATAAGTACATATGTATGTATGTATGTATGTATGGAAATGTAATATCAGCCTGGAAACACACATGAGCTGAGACAGTCTTGCCTAAGGCCTGAAGCTTATGTCGCATTACAACTTAAAAAGTTACTATTTAGTTATATAAAACATGTATGATTTATATTAATTAAAGCATAATAGGAATTGCACTAAAGCAGTTAAAACCAACGATGGCACTATGGATAGCAGCGATGCACATTCATTTTTGCAATGGATGATCGATGAATATAATGTCGATATATCGTTACACTTAAACGATAGCTTAAAACACGACTATACAACTAATCACGATATATGCAACTATCGTTGCAACTATCGATATATTTAAATAGCCCCAAATCGGAATTTGCAAACGAAATGCTCAAAGTGATGCAATTAATTGCTGTCTAATATATGGTAAAGGATACAAATATATCTGCGAGTTATGGCAGAGAGAGATGCGCACACGAATAGCTGCAGCTAGGTGCTTGGCTGCCAGGCGAGGATGGAGCCAAGTTTTCGCTTTAGCTGCCCGCCCGGCGATTGCTTTTTCGTGGCAGCTCAAGCAAAAAGCGCCAGTCATTAAAAGTTGCAATAAGAAACTACTTGGAGTGCACTCTGGGTCGCCTCGCCTATTACTTGTCCTAATGGCGTGCAATTTAAGCTTGGCGCCGCATCACGTGTGCCACAGGGTCAGGTGCGGCATGGCACCGCACCGCACCGCACCTGCAGCAAGGTGGAGACGAGCCAAGCCGGGAGGAGGGCTCCGGCTGTTGCGCACTTAAATTAAACACCCGACAGCACTTTGGGCAATTCATTTCATTTTTGGCTGGCAACAACAACAACAACAACAGCAACAGCAAGCCGCAAACAACATGGCAAATCTTCAAACGCAACATCGTGACAGCTCCATTGTACAGCTCCACATCCACTCACCCCGAGCTCCAGAAGAATGACCAAATGAAGTACTTGCTGCATTCGAGCTGTCTGCCAGGAGATTCCAGAGATGTATTACAAAAAGTGTTCTGTGTGTGGACCCCAACTTAACGCGAACAGGGGCGATAGACAGAGAGGGATAAAGGGATACACACAGAGAGAGAGAGAGAGAGAGAGGGAAAGAATTCATATCATGCACGGCTGAGCTTACATTTGATATTTATTATCCAATCTGAGGTAAACATTGATCAAGTTCTATACTCTCCTTTTTAGACATTATCTATAGATAATCTCCATCAAATGTTGATTATATATGTTATATACAGTGAAGTTCACTTCAAAATGTCTGATATTGAAAGTTTTAAAAGTTAGATCTCTTTAAAGAGAACTCTCATTTGATTAAAGTAGATATTGTTATATAAAAAATCTAATCTGTTATAACAAAGAATTTCAGATCTGTAACTTATCATATGAAATGATTTTTATAAAATCTTGAAGTAAATATAAACCAAAAACTCCAATTATTTCGGTCCATCTGAAAAGGTTCGAGAACTTTAACTTTAATTTATAATCAATGACATACAATTATAAATGTAGTTTAAAGTCTACTTTTGTATCCACATAATTATTTTGTTTTTAATTTAATATTTGTTTGTGTGGTAACTTTAGTAACCAAAACAATTTCTGCACCTTGTTCTTAATTGTATTTGTGAGCTTCCCGCATTTTCGGCTTGAGTCCGTGTGGGAAAACTCCCTTGGCACGTGTCTATTTGCTTGTAATGATAATGCTCCAATTTGTTAACTCGTTTTAGAGTAGTTGGAGATATTCCTGGGAGATTTTAATGGCTTCGCAGATGCATGTGTTTAAAGGAGAGCTGTATCATCTGAAATTATTGCTAGAGGTAGATTGACAGTTGGGATTAGATGAGATTTGTGGATTTGTATTGGTGCTGTTCCTCGATTTCCAATTGATTCAATTGATTGTTTATTAGCTATTTTGGGACTCAATATGAGAGTGAGCATCAGAGTATTTTCCATGATATGGCGATTGCAGCTGCGATCAGTCAGACTTAGTGATTCGACACTGACTTTGAAATTCATATGAAAGTTATAGTATTTAAATTATATACTGAGAAGAACAAGGTCATAGCGATGGGCAAGGGAATGGTGAAGTGCAGAGCAACAACTGCCACTGCCATGACATATCGATATATCGCATATAATCTATCGAAAAAGTTGCACGTTTGGTGGAACGCCGCGCGGTGTCGAGGTCATTTGCGTGGCAATCGCGACGTTTTATCACATTGGACAACGCCCAAAAGGTGTCAAATGGGCGGTGGGTGGGGCCGAGGGCTTAGCACATTAGCTGCCAACTCTAGCAAAGTGTATGTGTATGAGTGTGTGTGTGTGTGAGTATGTGAGTGTATGTGTGTGTCTGGCGAAACCATTGATTTTCTTGGTTTTCGTAATCAAAAGTTTTGTTCCCACGGCGCGTTCACACTGATATCCTTCGCACACACATATATATAGATATGAATCTATGTATATATCTATATATAAATGTATGTATATATACAAACACATGTATACGCTGCTTAATTTGCTGCAGTTGGCCAGGACGACCGACGATGAGGAGTCGTTGGAGTATAATAAATTTTTGTGTGTTACCAACACTCTGACAAATTAATTAAAATGATTGGCCTGCTCACAGGCTGGCTCCAATCCTGGCGCTCGCCCCATAGGAGCTGCCCCAACCGCCACACACACACACACGTACACAGAGACATGCACGCACAGCCGCCACGTTATGTAGATAAGCGACAGTGTGTGTGTGCGTGTGTGTGTGTGGAGGGCGGGGCTGGGGCGGTGCTGGGGTGTTAAATTTTCACATGCGCTCGCCGCGACGTTGGCGACGTGTCGCTCGCAATTAGCAAAGTAAGCTTAATGTGGTTTCACTTGAATTACTTACGAGTGTCGCTGCGGTGCACACTCAGAAATAGAGAAAGACAGCGAGAGAGACAGAGAGAGAGAAAGCCAGAGAGGGAGAGAGGGAGAGGGAGATAGCTAGGAGCACGCTTTACCAACCGCTCATCAATTGCAGAGCCAAGCGAAGCAAAGCCAAATTCAAGTTCATTTCGCTTACACAAAATTTCCAACTGCAGCGAATGCAATTACCAGCACAGTTCTCAGACTATAGGGTATATTAGGCGTGGCGGACTATCAATAGTCAGCGATAACGATAATTATGGAAAACCTATCGATATTCGGCAAGAAAACTTTTCCAAGTGTGCTTGATTTGTTGTGAAAAACAGTTCAAATACTTCTAAATAAAATATATTCACTCTGAATAAGTACTATAAGCATTCCCAGTATTAGTTAAAAAACAAGACTGTATGATTTTAGGTGCGTTGATGTGTTTTCAATTTGAATTTTAAATGTATTTTCTTTTTTATTTTTTTTTTTATACAGATTTTAAAATTTTTTATTTTTATTTATATATTTACCAAACATATTTTTAATCATTTTTTTATTTAATTTTATTTTATACAGATTTGAAAATTTTATATTTTTATTTATATATTAAAAAAATAAAATTTTTATTTATTTTTTTTATTTTATTTATTTTAGTTTTTTTTTTATTTGAATTTTTTTATTTATTATTATTTTTTTGTTTTTTTTTTTTTATTTTTTATTTATTTTATTTATTTATTTTAATTTTATTTATTTATTTTAAGTTTATTTTTATTTTTTAATTTATTTTAATTATTTTTTATTAATTTGCATTTTTTTAATTTATTATTATTTCTGTTTTTTTTTTTTTTTTTTTTTTTTTTAAGTAAAAAAATATGTTTACGAATCTATGCTAATTTAAAATTTTGTTTATATTTTTGGAACATGATCTTTTACATCAAGCAATCAAAAATTATTGGGGCATATGATTTTCAGCGACATTCGATTTATTTTGATTGTATTTCTAGACTCGTAAATACATATTGCTTATATTTAAAAAAAAAAAAAAAAAAAAAATGTGTATATTTTGTATTTTTAGTTCGTCGAAAGATTTTAGTTCAAAAACAAGAAATCGTTAACGTTTTCTTCTGCTGCACCGTACTATCGGTAGCATTTTCGATAGTGTTGGGCCATCGATGACATGGTTATTCGATAGTGCTCAGCCAACGATAGTGCCAATAGTCATCGCGGGTTCTCCATCTTTAAGCTAAATATGCTACATATAAGTATGTTTAGAGTATAATATATATAATAATATAATATTTATTCGAGGGAAACTTAAATGACTATTAGTAGAAATTCGTGTCACGAACGCAGACGACCATCGCTAGAGCTCAGCTCACAGACATACACACACACATACAGAGAGAGAGAGAGAGCATGGGAATTGCATGCTGTGTAAGCATACGCCGTGAAGTGCGCTCGGCGGCGACTCTAACTCTAATGAGCTATCAGCTACCCCATTTAACGGTGCATTTGAATGAATCAAGTCGTTGGCTGAACGTTTTGTCTATCTTTATTTTATTTCATTTTCTTTTTTAGGAAATTTGTGCACTTGGCAGTTAAAGTCGTGGCAAGGCGATCAATTTTCGATCAGCGTCCGTCCATTTGGTATTAAAATGCAAATTGCCAAAGTGCAAACACAAGTTGGGCGAAAGTTGGGAGAAGTTCTTTAAGCGATATGGATATGCAAGTCCAGGCCAGACGACGCGACGTTGACGTTGACGGCGACCGCCACGAGGACGTTCACAATGTTCTTCATTAAAGTTGCTGCAGGAGGATGAGGGATGAGGGAGGGCAGGATGGGGTTGGGGGACAACTTGTGGAGCTCACTCGCTTCAACAGCAGCAAATGAAACACGTAACTGGCAAAGTTCTGTGTCCAAATTGCAGACGTGCCCAACTCCAGGGTCTCCTGGACCCTCGGCCCGTGGTCCCCTGGTCCCCCGGCGCCATCAGACGCAACCTGGGCGGCACTTGAAAGGGCAAAAATATAAAATTGTTTCTGCCCTTGTCGCTTGTCATTGTTGTTGCATGCATAATAAGCAAGAACGAATAAGTGTGTGTGAGAGAGAGAGAGAGAGAGAGAGGGAGAGACAACTCAAGTGCACTTATGCGACAATTAGAAACGTTTTTTTTTTCCTTTCGTATGACTGACTGACAGATGAGAGGTGAGAAGAGACAAATGCATGTAAATGCGTGTCACTTTCGTTTTCATGCCCATTGCACAGCGAGAACAAAGGATAGGAGGGGCTAGAACAACTGATTGCATTGGGTGGGTATATATGAAATACGATAAGTTTATTAGGTTTTGTTGGAATACCTCTATACCTAAGGTTATACAAAAAGGAAATCTTGCAATACTATGTTTAAGGTTCTTTTTATACTTATTTATATTTTACTTTTATTTACTGCTGCTATTTTTCTCTATCTCACCGGCTTTATTTTTCCAATTTGAATTTATTCTCTACTCTCCACGACATTCTTGTTGAGCATCGTTGTCACTATAACCAAGTAGCGATAACATTATAGTTAAGTATCGATACTTGACCATAGTGCTATCCTCTCGAATTCCTATTGGCTTTCTCTACAATATATAAAATAAAATGTTACTATTCAGATCCGTTTTCCAATCTGCTGGGATTGTTGGGATTGGATGACAGACTTTGCAAACTTATAATTTTGACTTTATACAAGTTTTCGCTCCAATATTCATCCTCAACTTTACATCCTATATAAAACAAATGCTTTTCCCTCATAGTCGAACAGTTCAAGCCTTCATCGCAACCCTTTCACACTCGACATCTGCTTATCTCCTACTATACGCTGCAAACATAATGCAATGCATAGGCAGCAACAGCAACAGTGCCTGCAATTATTCGACGTCCGCCCATGCAGACAGCACAGAGTTGGCAAATTGATGGCGCAGCGCTCAAAAGCTCATCCATACAGACGGAATGCGTGCTGTCGGAGAAAACAAAAGTCATAATTTATAATGGTTTTATGGGCTCGCCTCAAATTGATATAAAGGTCAAGCGTGTCCACGTGCTCTCGTCGAGCACGGCCTAATGGGCGGCAGCCACGTTTGCTGTCCATTTCCCAACCAGCCTCGGGCAGCTGCCTCCAATCGAGCGGACTCTCTGTGTGTCTGTGTGTGTATGTGTGTGTGTGTGAGTGTGTCTACAATGCCAGCTAAAATGCCACGCACCGACATTCATTACCAGAATACCCGGCAGCCAGGACCTGGATAAAAGTTTGCGCATGAATTTGTAGGGCTTCTGGCGCCGATTAAAGCTGACCACAAAATATGCTCAGCATCTTGTTAATCCTCTGCGCTCGTATCCTGGACAGATGGATGTAAATGCATTTCCAGTTGGACTTCTTGGCAAATCGAACTATGTGCACTTTTTCCTGATTCCTGGGGAATTATGCAAATGGTATGCACACACACACACCTGCATGCACACCTATGCTCACCTGGACAAACCGTCATCAACTCATAATCAGCTTTGCTAAGTGCCTTGCTTCATTGTGAGGCTGATTATGACCGCAAGAGCAAACCTTAAAATTATGCAGTGTAAATGCATTTGTTGATTTTCAACTCTTATTAACGATAGTCAAACTTCATCAGCATCATCATCACATCATCATCATCATCATCGTGATGCTGCTAATAGCATAAGCACCCTTCAGAGTTTGTTTATGGAAAACAAATCCAGCTCAATGCCATTCGAGTGCTTTTGTTTCTTCACAGATTGGCCGAGAGACTTCACAGCACTCGCAATTAGCTAATGGCCATTGTCCTTATTGCTAATTACATATGTATATATGCTTCGAACATGTTGAGCTCATTTACCGAACTCTGATTTATACGGATTGGCAAATATGCATGTTGTGGCCAACATCAAAGGGCTTAGCACAGCTGCAAGTTCTATGCAATTTTGATTTGATCAATCTGGCGAGAATTTAAATGTGAGTTGAATGAATCGCTAATGTATTCATATATATGTAATATATGCCATATGCATACAAATGTATTATACATATAGTTCTTAAATTATTCTATTTCAGCTATAAGAGTACGAACTGTTGAGAGGCGTAAGTCGGGCTTGAGAGCTTCTTAGAGAGTTCATAGCTATGGCTCCCACCCATAACTTAGTATAGTCCAACTGTATCTAGGAGCTAGATAAATGAATGTTTATTTAAAATACCACAAATATATATAATACAATATATAAACAAGTAAGACAGTTCAAGTCGGTGTCGGGTGTCCGAGTACGACGGAATACTACGGAAAGACGGACGCAAAGACGAGCAGAGCTAAATCGCCTCAGCTTTTCCCCCTGATCAAAAATACATATACTTTGTGAGGTATGCCACGCCTCCTTCAGCTTATTACATACATTTTCTCATAACACAACTTTGTTAAACTTATTTCAAAATATAGTAGGCGTCGATAAACGAGTCTTTGGAATATACATAAGTATACCTCAGTTGCTCCAGTCTCATTCATTTCATCTCGACTGCTCAACGGAATAAGAGCTTGAAAAATTTGTTGTTTTCATTTTAATTTTTGTAGTTTTATAAATTCGAAGTTTTCATATTCAAAAGAAATACCATTTTTTTTTTTTTTTTTTAAATCAAATATATATCATCCAATATACAATTGCCATCGTAAGCCATTAAAAGAAGAACTGACAATGAACAGCGACAAGCCGCGTGCTAAGAAACGGCAGCTAGCCAAGCCCAAGATCAAGACCAAGCCCAAGAAGACATCCGTAAGAATCAGAGTATAGTTGGACCTAGCTGCCATTTATAATTATAACTTACTCGCAATACAGAAAAAATCACAGCGCAAAGGCAAGCCAAAGCCGAACACAACAAAGAAGCGACTACCCAGGATTCGACTGGACAAACTCACAGTTGCTCGAAAGCCCAAGGCAAAGCCAAAAAAATTAAAGAATACCACCGACTGTGTTGCCCTCGGTTGCAAGTTCTGCTCAGTGCCTGCTGTCCCTAGACATCACTCTGAAATATTTTACTCCATTCTAGATGCAAACAAAATACACAAAAACTGAATGACGCCAAATACGCGATGGAACAGGATATAATTTTAATGTAATAAGTTTTGCCAATAAACAAAATTTGAAATGTGGAAATACCATAATCACATTTGCCTGTAAATTGCAACTAAACGTAAAGCTGCAGCTATTAGAGATGGTTGGTCTATAACAGGAAAAATACTAAATGGTATTTTGAAATAATAGTGCAGACAGCGGTAGTATGTAGCTCCACTTGGCGTCTTTCATCGATTTTTTCAACCATCGATACTATCGCCTGTGCCAACGATCGCTTGCACAGCTCTAATTTATATTTATATTTTAATTTATACACATATAGATATAATTTGGCATATATATTCTGAAACACAGATACACCATGTATATATATATATGTACATATCATCTGTAGACATTTAATTTATATTCGCCCGGCTCTCGTTTTATCTGGCAATTAAAGAATTTCTGAAGTGTGTCCTGCTGTGCGCGGCGGCGGTGGCTGCCGATGCTGTCATGGCTGCCGCCTAATGTGAAATGCGAGCACACACACGGCTGCCTCTACCTTGTGCAAATGGGGGCAGTCAGCGAAATTTTATTTGAATTGAAAAGGCTTCTCAGTGGCCGTGTGTGTGTGTGTGTGTGTGTGTGTGTGTGTGTGCTGGTGTTTGAAATGGAGCTGAGTAACCACTCAGGCAGCTGGGTTTGGTGGCCACCAAAACAGCATCAACATCGGCAGCGGCAGTATCGCATTTGGGTTAATCTGAATCCGAGACGAGGTTGTAAAAGTCATTCAGTCAGGAAGCAATAAAATGATTTTACGCCAATGCCATGAAAATGCTGAATTTGAATAAAGGTTTGTGGCGCTGTTTTGCCACATCCACATCCACATCCACATCCTCAGCAGTGGTCCCCATCAGCACCATCATCATCATCATCCTTGTCCTCGTCTAACATGGCTATCGATGGCGTCTTGGCGCTTGCTGTTGCCGCCTCCTCTTGGCCGCCTCCTGGCCTCAGCTTCTTCACAATTTTCTGCTGATGCAGCGGCCAACATGACGCAGTCGGCGACAGCTGCAGGACTTTTACGCCAATTATGCGTGTGTGTTGGTATATATACATATACATATATATATATTCTCGTGTGTGTGTGTGTTCGTGTTTCTATGTGTGTGTTTTGTGTGCGCGCATTTACGCAAAACGAACTCGGCTAATGCACAACGCATATTGAAGCAATTTGACTCGAAATGCTTATCCATTCCATTGCACAAGAATGCGTGTCTGTCTCACACTCTCTCCCTGTCTCCCTCTCTCTCTCTCTCACTCACTCTCTGCGGTTAGTCGTTTTTGGGCGCTGGCACACCCACATGCTCACATATAAGTCCTGCCATTGACAGCATAAACTTTGGGCTTTAAAGCAAAGAAACTGGCCAACTGCCACACCCACTAACCGCCCGCCGCCCACCGCCCACTGGGTTGCTGATGCTGTTTCTGGTTCTGGTTCTGGTTCTGGTTCTGGGTTGTGCTTCTGGTCTGCATTTCCGTCCGGCACTTTGCATTGCTCTCGTTGCTCTGGCTCCCATTGTCGTCAATTGCATTGCAATGGCCTGGCCTGGCGAGAGCTCTGAAATATATTTTTGTGCCCAGACCTAGGCACATCCATGGCCCCTCCCACGCCCACAACCTGCTGTCACAATCAACGTCTAATGTCTTCGTTTCGACTTTATCGACATCTTCTACGACTCTCTGCATACACAATCCCAATGCACATTCGCCACATTTCGAGCATCCTTGGCGCATCCTCTTCGCCCTCAACTCATCTCAGCTATTTCATTACGGGGTCAAACAGATTGCACTACATGTCCGCCACGGCCCCGTTTCATTCAATATTCATATTGGCTGCTAATGCATTACTAATTATTCAACATAACTGAGCGCTAATCAGTTAAGTAATCCACTTACAAGCCCGAGCCCGAGCCCGAGCACTTTGCCCAGCTCAGCTGGGTCTTGTCTGGGTCTCGCTCTTCCAGTCTCCCTCTCTCTCTCTCTCTCTCTCTGTCTCTTATTCCTTTCCTTTGCTTTCTTTTTTTGGTAAGTCTCGTGGCGCAGCAACACTAAGCGCTCCCTTGACTCCGCCGGACGACGGCAGACAAAGGCAGCGAGTTTCCCGATGTTTTGACTACGTAACTGTATTTGTTGTGCGACTGGCTCGCTGCTCCATCTGGCTGACTTTGATTATGCAAACCGTCTGCAGCGCGCAAGAACTGAAAGTCAACCGCTAAGCCTAATAGGGATTTGTGTCTCAGCTATGCATCTATGGCTGCTGCCTGGAATTAGAGGTGGAGAACAATCGATGGTATCATCGATAGTAACACACATTTTCGATAGTGGCCCATCTACTATCGTTGGTGACATCGATTGTGGGCGTCTCACATTGCTAAACAAAAATTTCGCTCTTGTTTTATATAAACAATTTTAGACAAGGAAAAATATACACACATGGATCAGTGTTGCCAGATTTTGATATTCAGAAATAGCTAAACTAACTCTAGAAATAGCTAAAAATAGCTTAAAAATATAGTGTATTTTCTCAAAATGGCTTAAAATATTTTCAATATTTTTGCATTGAAAATATTAAAAAATTGGCAATATACTAGGTTTATTGGGCCGCAACACACTCCTTACCGATAAGTTGTTAAATAGCTAAAAATATGGCTAAAATTTGTTTAGCATATCGCATTGAAAAATAGCTCGATTTTCTATTAAATAGCCAAAATGGGAACAGTGACATGGGTCGCTTATTAATGGGATACACTACCGATGGTTAAAAAAACACTATCGATAGTTCCCCACCTCTACCCGGGAATAGTTATCAATTAGCCGCAGTATGCAAAAACGTCTTTGCTTTAATTGCGCCTTGGCTGGGGAATTCGCAAACAGCTTTGCGGCTCATTAGCTCGCTCGAGCTTTGACCTTTGACTCTGCAAAATGAAGCTCGGCCTTTCAGCGCCTGCGAAACGTAAATCGTCCTTTTGTGGGCCATGGAATGCAAGTGACTTGGCTCGCTTTGAGCTCGACGGCAATCGCATTTCAGCCCGTTCCCTCCGAGGCTCAAAGGCTCACGATTAGGCCTTTCTGTGTGCACATTTGCCTTTTGCTTGGCCAAGCATTGCCTGTTGCATACGAATCTGGGCCACAAAGCTTTATTTAGGCAAATTTTTGGAATTTGCTGTTGTTGCTGTTGTTGTTGCTGGCGCTGCGCCGGACAGCCGGAGCCTACAATGGGCAAGCGTCTGTTGCCACGCTGCGTATGCGTAATATTTACGAAAATCGAGTCTCGTCCATATGAATATTTGCTTCTCTATATATGTACACGCATATTTATTTAGACCTTTGTTTGCAATCAATGCGAAATTATGCAAATTTTAGTTCATTTCGGCACTCATTCACGAAAGTGAAGTGAGTATATTGGATTGCAATGTCCGTCCTACTGTTATTCTATCCGTTCAGCTGTCCGCATGAATGTAAACCATTTCGCTGCTATTGAAACTAGAGACTTGGAATTCGGAATATATACTCCCTGTATAATGTCTTCTAATAAATTTGTTAGGTTTATCCAATCCGCCCACTAGGGGCGTGGTAAATCACAAAATGCTGGTAAATCAGAATTACTGTTACTTAAAGTGTTAGAGATATATGAGAAATGAATACTTTCGTTGATTAGCCAGCATTCAAAATATAATATTGCTGATATATCTACATATTTTAGAGAGAGGCAAACCAAAATAGTTAGAAGGATAGGAGATATTCCTAAAGTTGTAGAGCTGTAAACATAAAAATTGGATAATATATTGTATATAATATTGTTGACCTCTTCTATAGAGTATTTGATAATAATATTGACGCCTCATTAGGGGCGTGGCATATTGAAAAATAACCCGTTGCTTCCATAGTTTTGAAACATAAGCCTCGAAATTTTGTAGTTACATCACACGTGACTATTGATAAGCATTGGCCTCGAAATATAATTGTACACCCAATGAGAGCGCGGTTAATAAGGAATAACTGTATTTCCTATAATCTTACAGCACGAACTTTATTATATTATATTATATAAAAGTTTACTGAGTATTTAGCAGTCGGTAACGCCCGACTGACACGTTCTGGCTTGTTTTCGCAGAGCTTTGATGAGTTTATTTGTGTGAATAGTTGAGTTGATAATAGCTTATGTTATATCTACGGCGTAGTCAGAGAGACATTCATTTGCCATACCTTAATGATAGTGGAATTAAGGAAACATAAAGCATATGCTTTGTTTATTAAAACTTGCTTTCGCCTGGCGCCTTAGACTCTTTCTCTCTCTCTCTCTCTCCCTCTCTCTCTCTCTCTCTCTCTGCTCGCCTCTGTTCGGCATTAAATTGTAGTTGATATCAAGATTACGTACATATATGTATGTCCGGCAAGCTTCTACTGCTCCGTCTCCTTGCCCACAGAGAATTTGCTTCTCTTTGTTTTACAAGGACCACATTTTGGTTCACTTGCTATTCCTGTGGTTTTTTATGTTTTTTAATTTACATAGATTTGTGCTTCATTTACAATATTTTTATACGCCCCCCGCACACACATACACACTGAGATTGTGGGCGTGAGCGTGGGCGTGGGGTGGCACGTTCGCCTCGGACAGCAGACAGTCAAATGTAATTTGCTTTTTACATCGTTTCTCAGTTTCCGTTTCCGGTTTGCATTTCGTCGTTCGTTGCGACCATTTTTCGATGTGCCTGCAGCGTGGCCAAAACTTTATTGAAATTGTCTCTTTTCATTTATCGTTTATGCGTTAGCTGGCAGCAGAGACGGCCAAAATACAATTGTACCGACTACAATGGAGCTGCTAGCTGCAGTAGTTCGCCTTATCTCGTTTCCAATGAGCATAAAAATTGTGGCCAAGGTACGGACGGAGGCCAAAACAAATCTTCGCTTCGTATATCCCAATTTATGGTTATTCATTTACATTGTTAGCCAATTGAGAGAACAGCAAATAAACCCAATGACAATAGGTAAATCAAGATGATATAATAATAATGGGGGAAATAGTTTATTACAGCGGATATTAAGCAGCTCAGAGAGATGTTATGGATAGAGAGAGAGAGAGATGTTGTTTGCGCTGAGTTATATGAAGGATTCCAATCGGGGATCAAATAGTTTATACTTAGGGATATTACGAAGCTCAGAGGGATATAAAGAGATGTAATTTGAGCTGAGTTATATTAAGGGTTTCAATCTGGGATCAAAAAGTTTATGCCAGCGGCGAGTAAGGAGTTCAGACAGATATTATAGACATATACATAGATGCTAGTTGAGCTGAGTTATATTAAGTATTCAAGGCTATGATCAGATAGTGTATACTAGAGGATCGAGATTTATCAAATAGTTTATACCAGCGGATAGTAAGGAGCTCAGAGAGATATTACAGATATATACATATATAGATATGATATTTAAGCTGAGTTATATTAAGAAATTCAGGCTGCGTTCAAGTTATTTACGCTTAAGTAGTTAATTGAATATCAGCTCGATCATTGTTTCTTATTCAAATACTAGTTTTTTTTTTTTATAATTCAAAGGGAGTTTTGTGTTGAACTGCACCATCCATAGTGGTTCGATACTATAGTTGCCTCCATCGACAATACTTATGGAAATAGTTTTTATTATATTTTTCAATCAAAATCAAAAGAGAAAATTGAGATATGCATTAAAAATACCGATTTATTTAGTATTTTTTAATTTATACTATTTTGTTAAATTAAAATAATATGAATTGATTAAAATTAAATCATATTAATTATCACAATTGATCAGTTTACTTACAATCGTTACTTTTAACTGTGCGCTCAGTATCGATTAAAATCCATCGCAAGCAATAATGTATATCGATACTATTGAATGCGTCATCGATGATTTGAACAGCTCTACTTTGCAGCATTGGCAGCCCTTCGATATGATGACACTTAAGTATCTTGAAAGCTGACTATTTGCACAGAGGGAGCGGAAGAGGCAGAGGCAGCAGCAGCGGCAGCGGCAGCGCAAATCAGCTGGCGAGGGGCTGGGCACATCGTTCAATTGCAATAATTTACATGCAAATGCGTTTGGCCATAAATGTGCCAGAAACAGCGGCAGCGTCAGCAAGGCAATGGCAACGCTGGCTACGAGCATGGGCATGGGCATGGGCATGGCATCAGTTTTGGCCAAATGGAACTAAAATACTCGAATACAGGCATATGGATGTGCGAAAGAGTGGCGCAATTCAAGACGACGCTGAAAATAAGTTCGCTCTGGCCACAGCTGGCTTTCCACGCCTTTTTGATGGAGCCCAAAGGGTGTGGCCGCACGCGCTTATGCAAATGTCTATCTGAGCGTATGTGTGTGTGTGTGTGTGTGGGAGCACCCTGTATCGTCAGCGCATTGACAGAATGCGAACATGACAGCTCGCTGACTTGCACAGGCATGTTTGTGGCTGCGGCAAGGACACGCTGATGGGATACATTTCGGTCGTTTGCGACACAAAACGAAAATCCTTTTGACATTTTATTTACAAAACGCATTTGTCGCCAGCGGAAATTGGCACAGAACACAATAATAAAGCCGCACAGGAGGCGGCAAAGGCAAAGGCAAAGGCAATGGCAATGGCAATGGCAAACGCCAACAAGCGCGAAATGATAGGCAAAAGGAATTTCCGAACCGTCTGTCAATCGAACAACAACAGTAACTCAGCCTTTACCCCAAAATAACACTGAAAGTCCTTGTAATCTTCGATTGAATTCAACTATTAAAGCTCTGTTCTAGAGGTGTAGAGTTATCGGTAGTAGACACAATCGATATATGACGATTTTTTTTATTTTATAATCGATAGTGATGATAATGCCATCGACTGTTCTCCACCTCTAAAGTGAGTCGCAGTAATTAATTGGAAATTGCTTGTTTTGCTTTTTATGAAAGCTCATCGTGCGCTAATCTGATTGGCAGCTCGCGGACGTAGTCTATAATCTATTCAGAGCCACTCGGAGCCAAGTCGGAACAGACGCGAAGCACAAAGGAGCCGCTGCAGCTGCAGCTGGAGTTGACAAGCTCTCGATGACAGCCGGCAGCAGCTGGCGCTTCTTGACTCGGCTGACAACGGCCAACAACCTGCCTGCAATGGCAGAGAGAGAGAGAGAGAACATATTGCAGTTGGCAGTTAATGAGCCCCTTGGGGCACGGCGGAGTTCGCTTCTTTATGAATTTTATTGAAACTGTGGCTTAAGTTGGCTTAAAGTCCAGGAGGTCAGTAGCCATAGCCAGCAACTGGACGACGTTAGACTAATGTGCGACAATGACGATCAATCAATGCGCCAATTCGTCAGGCGGTCAGTCAACCAACTAGCCAGTCAATCAATCAATAATGGATGACCACAACGAGGCACGAATCTCTGCCTCTCCCCTCTCTCTCTCGCTCTCTCTCTCTCTCTCTGTGTTGGCCATGTTAGTTGTGCGGGCTTTTGGACTGATATCGTGCAACAATCAATAACGGTTTGGCTCCGGCCGTAGCTGCATTTCCGCTGTGTAGTCGACTGTAATCCGTGCCCCACTTCAGCAGCTGCGGCCGCTGCATCCATATTTAAAGCTGCACTTAAAGAGTATCGTTGTCGGCACATGGTTCGGCAATCCTGAACAGGCATCATGACAAATCCGGCGGCTTGCTATCGTTAAGTTATTTTAGTCAGCCAGCAGCTCAACATCCCTGTGCTTATCTTCCTCTCCCTTTCTCCTCCTCTCTCCTCCTCTCTCTTATCCACCTCCGTCTAGTTTTAGGGTATTAAAAAGTTTTCCAGGAGAGTGCAGGTTGCTCTTTATTGCGTTAACAGTTTTCGCTTTCACAAAAGTCTATCGACAATTCCTAAAAAAAAGTCGAGGCGTGGCACTCACACACACACACATGCATCTAGGGACTATCGGCAACTGCCACGCCCTACGCAGACGGCAGCTTTTTCCCTGAGCTCTGTAATTGATTTATGTGCGCGAACGTGCGTGGAACAGCTGCTTACAATTTACACTCTCACTCACAATCCACAAAAAAAAAAAAAAAAAAAAAAAAAAAAAAAAAAACAGCAGCAGAATTGAGAACAAAAACGAATTGTTAGATAGCTACAGCGACCGCAACTTAAAGGTGTCCCTGTCCATTTGGCACCTTTCGCTCGGGCCAAGCCAGGAGCAAAACATCTATTAAGTCTTAAGGCTATAAATCACTGAATGGCCTATATGTATTTCAGGAAGTTCCATTCCAGCTCCATTCCAGCTCCATTCCTTCCTCCATAGATGCTTTCGAATCCACACTTTTCTTTATTTGCGAGTGTCTTTTATGATAGCAAACCTACAGGTAGGTGTAATGTAATGTAATTGTAATGTATAGGAAATCTAATAGTTAATAGTTTAAATCTTGTTAGAACGAATTTAAGGGCAGCTCTTAAGACTTTATTATTTTTACAGATTTCTAGATACTCAATATAATATATTGTTATACCTTCATTTTGTGAAATTTTTTTTTTCAAAATATAGTAGGCATCGATAGACGATTCTCTGAAATTTGTTAGTCAGTCGCCTCAGGCCACATCACATTCATTTCATCTCGACTGCTCGACGGAATAAGAACTTGAAAAATTTGTTGTTTTCATTTTAATTTTTGTAGTTTTATAAATTCGAAGTTTTCATATTCAAAAGAAATATCATTTTTTTTTTTTTTTTTAATCAAATTCATATCATCCAATATACAATTGCCATCGTAAGCCTTTGCGAGGACGACACGACAATGACGCCGCGTGCTAAGAAACGGCAGCCAGCCAAGCCCAAGGCCAAGCCCAAGAAGACATCCGTAAGAATCAGAGTATAGTTCGATCTAGCTGCCATCTATAATTATAAATTACTCGCAATACAGAAAAAATCACAGCGCAAAGGTAAGCCAAAACTCACAACGAAGAAGCGACTGCCCAGGATTCGACTGGACAAACTCACAGTTGCTCGAAAGCCCAAGGCAAAGCCAAAAATATTACAGAATACCACCAACTGTGCTGCCCGCAATCGCAAGTTGTGCTCAATGCATACTGACGCTGGATATGACTCTGAAATATTTTACTCCATTCTAGATATGAGCAAAATGAATGACTACAAATACGCGATGGAACAGGATATAATTTGAATTTAAAATTTAATAAGTTGCGCAAATAAATGTGTAGCCATTGATCTTTAGTTTTTCCAGCCTTTTATATTAGATAGGAAGCAAATCAAAAATATATATTAGGCTGAATGAATCTGGGTATTATAACTGAAATATTCATATTCTAAAGCGACTTTAAATATTTGGCGGTTTCTGTGCTTCCCTCTAGTCACGTCTGTGTTTCCAAACATTCCTATCGATGCAACGGTCCATGCTCTCATATTTGTGTGCACATTACAGATAAATTATGTATCAAATTATATCTTTATTTTGTGAAATTTTTTTCAAAATATAGTAGGCATCGATAGACGATTCTCTGAAATTTGTTAGTCAGTCGCCTCAGGCCACATCACATTCATTTCATCTCGACTGCTCGACGGAATAAGAGCTTGAAAAATTTGTTGTTTTCATTTTAATTTTTGTAGTTTTATAAATTTCGAAGTTTTCATATTCAAAAGAAATATCATTTTTTTTTTTTTTAAATCAAATTCATATCATCCAATATACAATTGCCATCGTAAGCCTTTGCGAGGACGACACGACAATGACGCCGCGTGCTAAGAAACGGCAGCCAGCCAAGCCCAAGGCCAAGCCCAAGAAGACATCCGTAAGAATCAGAGTATAGTTCGATCTAGCTGCCATCTATAATTATAAATTACTCGCAATACAGAAAAAATCACAGCGCAAAGGCAAGCCAAAAACTCAGGCGAAGAAGCGACTACCCAGGATTCGACTGGACAAACTCACAGTTGCTCGAAAGCCCAAGGCAAAGCCAAAAATATTACAGAATACCACCAACTGTGCTGCCCGCAATCGCAAGTTGTGCTCAATGCATACTGACGCTGGATATGACTCTGAAATATTTTACTCCATTCTAGATATGAGCAAAATGAATGACTACAAATACGCGATGGAACAGGATATAATTTGAATTTGATAAGTTGCGCAAATAAATGTGTAGCCTTTGATCTTCCCTCTAGTCACGTCGGTGTTTCCAAACATTCCTATCGATGCAACGGTCCATGCTCTCATATTTGTGTGCACAATCAGCTAGAGACTTCAATTTATTTTAATCTATTTATTTTTCATGAGAAAGAGAGCTGTTGCATCAACTGTTCCCTTTTCGGTTTCAAGGAATGTTCGATGTTAATCTTCAATCTATAGTAGAAGGCTGGAAAATTCCATTAATGTGAGCCCGTGGGCAGACTTCGTGTCAGAGCGCAAATGTCGAAATGCAAACATATTGACTTTCCAGAGTTCAGACTAATATTGTATCGATTGAGCTGATTATATGCACATCTTATATTTATTTTACATAGGTATGCATAGATGGACATCTATAAAATAGAAACTAAAAGAGATATCAACAAAATTGAAATGCCAATTTATAGTCTAATCTTTTTACTTAAAAAATATGATATATAATATTATATCTGTGTGCAAATACTTTTCGAATGCGCTGTCTGCTTGCCCATGTGGAGGATGAGGTATGCTGAGGCTTTACATTTTGATATAGGAGTATTTGCAGCTTGAAGCAGTTTCATATATGGCTTTGTTTATATTAAGATGTGCCTTACTTAAACTGAATACATTTTATTATATATTTAAAAAAAGTTTCACAACTTATTAATGGCATTAATATGTGTGTATTTGCCAAAGCACAAGTCTCTAGTATTTGATTTACGCTTTTTACAAATAGGGGACTATTGGGGGCGAATGGGGCGTGGCATCCAAAATCTAAAAATTACGTAATCTCCGTATTCACTACACGCACCTACACAGCAAATTTGAAGTCTCTAGCTCAAACAATGTACAAACTACACCTTGAAAACTTATTTTCGATAAGCATTAAAATCGATAACATTACAACAAAAATAGTTATCGTTCATACGAAGCAAACTTGACCTGCGCGTGCTATACACGGACCTACAAAAAAAATTTCAGCTGTCTAGCTCGTCTACGTTCTGAGATCGACGCGTTCAAACATACGGGCAGACGGACGGACGGACGGACGGACGGACAGACAGACGGACAGACAGACAGACGGACAGGGCTAAATCGACTCAGCTTGTCGCCTTGATCAAGAATATATATACTTTGTGGGGTCTGCCACGCCTCCTTCTGCCTGTTACATACATTTAACAAAACCATTATACCCTGATTTCCCATTTTCAATGGGCTCAGGGTATAAAAAACAAGTAAGAGGGCTCTAGTCGAGACTGCTCGACTAGGGGATACCCTGAGCCCTGTGAAGAGCCAAATATCAAATCATTCTACGCATCTTTTATGCATGCATATAAACAACACATACACACACACACATATGCACGCAAGCATAAGCGCGCGCTCTGCCAACTGCGCAGTTGACGCAGCGACTGCGCTTGGGCTGCAATGTGGGCATTACTATGGAAACTTAATTGTTTAATAACTTTTTTTAGCGATGGACTAAGTGCATCAAACTTTTACTACTTATTTATGACATTCATATGTGTGTATGTGCCAAAGCACAAATCTCTAGTATTTGATTTGCGCTTTTTACAAATAGGGTGCTATTGGGGGCGAATGGGGCGTGGCATCCAAAATCTAAAGATAACGTTATCTCCGTATTCATTACACGCAACTACACAGCAAATTTGAAATCTCTAGCTCAAACGATGTACAAACCACGCCTTAAAAACACATTAAATATATCGATAAATGCTCATAAAATCGAAATGGAATGAGTTATCGGAAAAATTTTATAAACTTGTGCAGCGTATGGTATTATCGAGTATTCATGTAAAATTTCAAGTCTCTACGTTGCGTACTTGCAAATATCTCAGCGTTCACACGGACGGACGGACGGACAGACGGACAGGGCTATATCGACTCGTCTTGTCGCGCTGATCAAGAATATATATACTTTATGGAGTGTGGCACGCCTCCTTCTGCCTGTTACATACATTTTAACAAAACCATTATACCCTGATTTCCCATTTTCAATGGGCTCAGGGTATAAAAAACAGCAGCAGAATTGAGAACAAAAACGAATTGTTAGATAGCTACAGCGACCGCAACTTAAAGGTGTCCCTGTCCATTTGGCACCTTTCGCTCGGGCCAAGCCAGGAGCAAAACATCTATTAAGTCTTAAGGCTATAAATCACTGAATGGCCTATATGTATTTCAGGAAGTTCCATTCCAGCTCCATTCCAGCTCCATTCCTTCCTCCATAGATGCTTTCGAATCCACACTTTTCTTTATTTGCGAGTGTCTTTTATGATAGCAAACCTACAGGTAGGTGTAATGTAATGTAATTGTAATGTATAGGAAATCTAATAGTTAATAGTTTAAATCTTGTTAGAACGAATTTAAGGGCAGCTCTTAAGACTTTATTATTTTTACAGATTTCTAGATACTCAATATAATATATTGTTATACCTTCATTTTGTGAAATTTTTTTTTTCAAAATATAGTAGGCATCGATAGACGATTCTCTGAAATTTGTTAGTCAGTCGCCTCAGGCCACATCACATTCATTTCATCTCGACTGCTCGGCGGAATAAGAGCTTGAAAAATTTGTTGTTTTCATTTTAATTTTTGTAGTTTTATAAATTCGAAGTTTTCATATTCAAAAGAAATATCATTTTTTTTGTTTTTTTTTTAAATCAAATTCATATCATCCAATATACAATTGCCATCGTAAGCCTTTGCGAGAACGGACAATGACGCCGCGTGCTAAGAAACGGCAGCCAGCCAAGCCCAAGGCCAAGCCCAAGAAGACATCCGTAAGAATCAGAGTATAGTTCGATCTAGCTGCCATCTATAATTATAAATTACTCGCAATACAGAAAAAATCACAGCGCAAAGGTAAGCCAAAACTCACAACGAAGAAGCGACTGCCCAGGATTCGACTGGACAAACTCACAGTTGCTCGAAAGCCCAAGGCAAAGCCAAAAATATTACAGAATACCACCAACTGTGCTGCCCGCAATCGCAAGTTGTGCTCAATGCATACTGACGCTGGATATGACTCTGAAATATTTTACTCCATTCTAGATATGAGCAAAATGAATGACTACAAATACGCGATGGAACAGGATATAATTTGAATTTAAAATTTAATAAGTTGCGCAAATAAATGTGTAGCCATTGATCTTTAGTTTTTCCAGCCTTTTATATTAGATAGGAAGCAAATCAAAAATATATATTAGGCTGAATGAATCTGGGTATTATAACTGAAATATTCATATTCTAAAGCGACTTTAAATATTTGGCGGTTTCTGTGCTTCCCTCTAGTCACGTCTGTGTTTCCAAACATTCCTATCGATGCAACGGTCCATGCTCTCATATTTGTGTGCACATTACAGATAAATTATGTATCAAATTATATCTTTATTTTGTGAAATTTTTTTCAAAATATAGTAGGCATCGATAGACGATTCTCTGAAATTTGTTAGTCAGTCGCCTCAGGCCACATCACATTCATTTCATCTCGACTGCTCGACGGAATAAGAGCTTGAAAAATTTGTTGTTTTCATTTTAATTTTTGTAGTTTTATAAATTTCGAAGTTTTCATATTCAAAAGAAATATCATTTTTTTTTTTTTTTTAAATCAAATTCATATCATCCAATATACAATTGCCATCGTAAGCCTTTGCGAGGACGACACGACAATGACGCCGCGTGCTAAGAAACGGCAGCCAGCCAAGCCCAAGGCCAAGCCCAAGAAGACATCCGTAAGAATCAGAGTATAGTTCGATCTAGCTGCCATCTATAATTATAAATTACTCGCAATACAGAAAAAATCACAGCGCAAAGGCAAGCCAAAAACTCAGGCGAAGAAGCGACTACCCAGGATTCGACTGGATAAACTCACAGTTGCTCGAAAGCCCAAGGCAAAGCCAAAAATATTACAGAATACCACCAACTGTGCTGCCCGCAATCGCAAGTTGTGCTCAATGCATACTGACGCTGGATATGACTCTGAAATATTTTACTCCATTCTAGATATGAGCAAAATGAATGACTACAAATACGCGATGGAACAGGATATAATTTGAATTTGATAAGTTGCGCAAATAAATGTGTAGCCTTTGATCTTCCCTCTAGTCACGTCGGTGTTTCCAAACATTCCTATCGATGCAACGGTCCATGCTCTCATATTTGTGTGCACAATCAGCTAGAGACTTCAATTTATTTTAATCTATTTATTTTTCATGAGAAAGAGAGAGCTGTTGCATCAACTGTTCCCTTTTCGGTTTCAAGGAATGTTCGATGTTAATCTTCAATCTATAGTAGAAGGCTGGAAAATTCCATTAATGTGAGCCCGTGGGCAGACTTCGTGTCAGAGCGCAAATGTCGAAATGCAAACATATTGACTTTCCAGAGTTCAGACTAATATTGTATCGATTAAGCTGATTATATGCATATCTTATATTTATTTTACATAGGTATGCATAGATGGACATCTATAAAATAGAAACTGAAAGAGATATCAACAAAATTGAAATGCCAATTTATAGTTTAATCTTTTTACTTAAAAAATATGATATATAATATTATATCTGTGTGCAAATACTTTTCGAATGCGCTGTCTGCTTATCCATGTGGAGGATGAGGTATGCTGAGGCTTTACATTTTGATATAGGAGTATTTGCAGCTTGAAGCAGTTTCATATATGGCTTTGTTTATATTAAGATGTGCCTTACTTAAACTGAATACATTTTATTATATGTTTAAATAAAAGTAAAACAAATTACTTAAAGCTCATGCAACGTGTCTCAAGCCAATGGATGTAGTTGCTATAGTTAGTTATATATATAGTTATAGTTCTCAGCTGCTATTATTAACAGAAAGATACGATATGAGATGGCGTAGGCAGATATAGATATATGTATGTATACAGATATGCGCCTTTGCATAGCAACAAGAAGAAGCACAATCAGTTGTCAAAGGCCTTCAAAGGACTCTCAACAGCAGCTGAGGTTGTTCCCACTGAAAGCTTTAAGGTTTCGGCTGCGTTTGTGAACTTAGCCTCGTTTGAGATGGCCATAAAGCAACTCAAGTGAGCTGCTGGCCATACACTTAATAGCAAATCAAAATTGATAAGTCGTTGGCCCAGTTAAGGCTGGCCACTGACATGGCCATGGATTGGATGGGGCCAAATGATAATGCGCATGTCGATGACAATTTCGCCGGCGCTGCTGACAATGGCTTCATTTATTTATCTAGGCGAGGCGGCGACAGCGTCCAGCTACTGATGCTCATCATTGTCACTGTCATCCGCTCACCTGGCAGCGCAATCAATTTGCATGCGTTCAGCTCCAGCTGAATGGGAATCCCACTGGCTGCCGCCTGCCCATCAGAATGCCAGACAAACAATTTTGCAGCAGCTTAAGGCGGTGGAGTGTGGATGGAGGAGTGTGGAGTGGTGGATGGTGGAGTATGGACTGGTGGACTGTTGGACTGTTGGACTGTTGGACTCTGTGCGCAATCATGGCCCAAAACGAAGAGTGCTTTTCGCGGCAACAGCAGCGCCCATAAAACTGACCAGGAGCAGCACCTGCTGCAGCAGCAGGAACAACCAGAGATTGAGCTTGAGATTGAGTTGAGTAAAAATAAAAATTTATGGAGTGGTCATTTATCACAAGACGGGCAGCTTCTGTTTGTGTTTTGCTGGCAACTTTGCTATCTGTGTTGTAAGTCTGTTGGCCGTTTTAACTGTAAGCAGCTATAAAAACAGCAGCAGCAGCAGCAGCAGCTAGTAAAACAACAACAAACAGCAATCCCACCAGCCCAAGCACCAACAATAACAATAACTGGCACGCTGTTGCTATATTATTTTTTGTTCTTGTTGCTATTGTTGCTCATTTGTTGCTGTTGTCTTTGGCTGGTTGCTTGTGGTTTATTTTGCAGTTGTTGTTGATTTACTGCCGCTGCTGCAACTAGCTGCTGCTGCTGCTGCTGCTGCTGCTGCTGCTTGCTGAAATTTAAAACTTTCATTTTTAATGGAATTTCCTTGTCAAAGACACAGCGGCGATTCCCTCGATGGGGCATCAACACAGCGTGTTCTCAGATAATCCACTAATGTTTTTTTTTTTTATTTATTTTCAGTTTAACATATATGTACATATGTATGTATGTACATAGGTTTGTATGTATGCGCTTCAGCTACAACCAGCGATGCTTGATCGAGCAACTTTTTGGCCTGTAGACAAATCGAACTGCCCTTATTTAAGCACTTTAGTTGAAGCAGAAAGGTTTGAATACTGTGTTGATCTACTGTTAAAAGACGCTATCACTCAATCGTGGTATTGATCTACAATGAGTCAAACAGGTATCGCAATTACATATGCATATATGTACATATAAATACATTCATATACACATACATACATGCACACATACAAACATACATTACCCGACAGTCCTTAGGCACAGCTAATGCTTCTAAATATCAGACAAATTTACATATAATTAATTTATATTTATATCTATCTATATTTATGTCAAGATAAGTTCGTACAATTATTCACAAGATTACATAACTATATGCGTATTCATTTTTAAAAATATATTTGAATAAATGGTAAGAATATAAAAGAAAGAAATTCGAACGTCACCTTGACATAGCTACATGGCCAAAAGGCAGAGCTGTTAATTTTTCCATTTGAATGGAAATCGATGGTTGCAAACGATACTCTTGTAGACTTGGCAGCACTGATGCTTATGAGAACAGTTCTATATTTTATTATCAAATAAATACAAAAATTTCTTAAGTAAATCTACAAATATATATATATATATGTATATATATATATATATATATATATATATATATATATATATATATATATATATATATATATATATATATATATATATATATATATATATATATATATATATATAAATATACATTACAGATAAATTATGTATCAAATTATATCTTTATTTTGTGAAATTTTTTTTCGACATATAGTAGGCATCGATAGACGATTCTCTGAAATTTGTTAGTCAGTCGCCTCAGGCCACATCACATTCATTTCATCTCGACTGCTCGGCGGAATAAGAGCTTGAAAAATTTGTTGTTTTCATTTTAATTTTTGTAGTTTTATAAATTCGAAGTTTTCATATTCAAAAGAAATATCTTTTTTTTTGTTTTTTTAAATCAAATTCATATCATCCAATATACAATTGCCATCGTAAGCCTTTGCGAGGACGACACGACAATGACGCCGCGTGCTAAGAAACGGCAGCCAGCCAAGCCCAAGGCCAAGCCCAAGAAGACATCCGTAAGAATCAGAGTATAGTTCGATCTAGCTGCCATCTATAATTATAAATTACTCGCAATACAGAAAAAATCACAGCGCAAAGGTAAGCCAAAACTCACAACGAAGAAGCGACTGCCCAGGATTCGACTGGACAAACTCACAGTTGCTCGAAAGCCCAAGGCAAAGCCAAAAATATTACAGAATACCACCAACTGTGCTGCCCGCAATCGCAAGTTGTGCTCAATGCATACTGACGCTGGATATGACTCTGAAATATTTTACTCAATTCTAGATATGAGCAAAATGAATGACGCCAAATACGCGATGGAACAGGATATAATTTGAATTTGATAAGTTGCGCAAATAAATGTGTAGCCTTTGATCTTCCCTCTAGTCACGTCTGTGTTTCCAAACATTCCTATCGATGCAACGGTCCATGCTCTCATATTTGTGTGCACAATCAGCTAGAGACTTCAATTTATTTTAATCTATTTATTTTTCATGAGAAAGAGAGAGCTGTTGCATCAACTGTTCCCTTTTCGGTTTCAAGGAATGTTCGATGTTAATCTTCAATCTATAGTAGAAGGCTGGAAAATTCCATTAATGTGAGCCCGTGGGCAGACTTCGTGTCAGAGCGCAAATGTCGAAATGCAAACATATTGACTTTCCAGAGTTCAGACTAATATTGTATCGATTAAGCTGATTATATGCATATCTTATATTTATTTTACATAGGTATGCATAGATGGACATCTATAAAATAGAAACTGAAAGAGATATCAACAAAATTGAAATGCCAATTTATAGTCTAATCTTTTTACTTAAAAAATATGATATATAATATTATATATGTGTGCAAATACTTTTCGAATGCGCTGTCTGCTTGCCCATGTGGAGGATGAGGTATGCTGAGGCTTTACATTTTGATATAGGAGTATTTGCAGCTTGAAGCAGTTTCATATATGGCTTTGTTTATATTAAGATGTGCCTTACTTAAACTGAATACATTTTATTATATATTTAAAAAAAGTTTCACAACTTATTAATGGCATTAATATGTGTGTATTTGCCAAAGCACAAGTCTCTAGTATTTGATTTACGCTTTTTACAAATAGGGGACTATTGGGGGCGAATGGGGCGTGGCATCCAAAATCTAAAAATTACGTAATCTCCGTATTCACTACACGCACCTACACAGCAAATTTGAAGTCTCTAGCTCAAACAATGTACAAACTACACCTTGAAAACTTATTTTCGATAAGCATTAAAATCGATAACATTACAACAAAAATAGTTATCGTTCATACGAAGCAAACTTGACCTGCGCGTGCTATACACGGACCTACAAAAAAAATTTCAGCTGTCTAGCTCGTCTACGTTCTGAGATCGACGCGTTCAAACATACGGACAGACGGACGGACGGACGGACGGACGGACGGACAGACGGACAGACAGACAGACGGACAGGGCTAAATCGACTCAGCTTGTCGCCTTGATCAAGAATATATATACTTTGTGGGGTCTGCCACGCCTCCTTCTGCCTGTTACATACATTTAACAAAACCATTATACCCTGATTTCCCATTTTCAATGGGCTCAGGGTATAAAAAAAAAACAGCAGCAGAATTGAGAACAAAAACGAATTGTTAGATAGCTACAGCGACCGCAACTTAACGGTGTCCCTGTCCATTTGGCACCTTTCGCTCGGGCCAAGCCAGGAGCAAAACATCTATTAAGTCTTAAGGCTATAAATCACTGAATGGCCTATATGTATTTCAGGAAGTTCCATTCCAGCTCCATTCCTTCCTCCATAGATGCTTTCGAATCCACACTTTTCTTTATTTGCGAGTGTCTTTTATGATAGCAAACCTACAGGTAGGTGTAGGTTGAGGTAATGTATAGGAAATCTAATAGTTAATAGTTTAAATCTTGTTAGAACGAATTTAAGGGCAGCTCTTAAGACTTTATTATTTTTACAGATTTCTAGATACTCAATATAATATATTGTTATACCTTCATTTTGTGAAATTTTTTTCGAAATATAGTAGGCATCGATAGACGATTCTCTGAAATTTGTTAGTCAGTCGCCTCAGGCCACATCACATTCATTTCATCTCGACTGCTCGGCGGAATAAGAGCTTGAAAAATTTGTTGTTTTCATTTTAATTTTTGTAGTTTTATAAATTCGAAGTTTTCATATTCAAAAGAAATACCATTTTTTTTGTTTTTTTTTTAAATCAAATTCATATCATCCAATATACAATTGCCATCGTAAGCCTTTGCGAGAACGGACAATGACGCCGCGTGCTAAGAAACGGCAGCCAGCCAAGCCCAAGGCCAAGCCCAAGAAGACATCCGTAAGAATCAGAGTATAGTTCGATCTAGCTGCCATCTATAATTATAAATTACTCGCAATACAGAAAAAATCACAGCGCAAAGGTAAGCCAAAACCAACAACAAAGAAGCGACTGCCCAGGATTCGATTGGACAAACTCACAGTTGCTCGAAAGCCCAAGGCAAAGCCAAAAATATTACAGAATACCACCAACTGTGCTGCCCGCAATCGCAAGTTGTGCTCAATGCATACTGACGCTGGATATGACTCTGAAATATTTTACTCCATTCTAGATATGAGCAAAATGAATGACGCCAAATACGCGATGGAACAGGATATAATTTGAATTTGATAAGTTGCGCAAATAAATGTGTAGCCATTGATCTTTAGTTTTTCCAGCCTTTTATATTAGATAGGAAGCAAATCAAAAATATATATTAGGCTGAATGAATCTGGGTATTATAACTGAAATATTCATGTTCTAAAGCGATTTTAAATATTTGGCAGTTTCTGTGCTTCCCTCTAGTCACGTCTGTGTTTCCAAACATTCCTATCGATACAACGGTCCATGCTCTCATATTTGTGTGCACAATCAGCTAGACTTCAATTTATTTTAATCTTTTTTTTTTTTTTTATTATCCAATATCAACTGCTGGCAAGAGTTCTGTCAGTTATCCGGCAAGTGAGACGAGTAAATAAAATCGATCGAACTATACCAAAAAATAATGCCAATCGAGTTATCGATAGCTCATCACTATCGGGTGGTCTCTCATAATATCTCTTTTCAAAGCCCGCAACATGAGCTGCAGCTGCTCGGTCTCTTCCGATTTCCTTATTTAAGATTTGATCCCTTTTTGATTTATCCAACATCCAATCACTGTGCAAATTGTCGCATTTTAGCTGCATTTGCACTGAATTTTTTATACTTTTTTTTATATTTTATTTTTTATTTTCAGCTTTGCTTTCTTCAATATTTGCATGGAAAACACTTTGTTTGATTTGGGTAAATTGCGCAATTAGTTTATGCGAACTTCAATTAATAATTCCGCTTTTTTTGCCAACACCCCGAAAAATTTAAAAATACCTGTGTGTATAATGCCTTAACAAAAAACTAAAATAACGAGTAAGACTGCTCTAGTCGATACTGCTCGACTAGGAGATACCCTGAGCCCTGTGAAGAGCCAAATATCAAATCATTCTACGCTTTTCTAGACATACACACTCACAAGCATATGATGCAGCGACTTGGGCTGCAATGCAATTGCTAAATGATCGTTATAATAATTAATAACATTTAAATTTAAAATACATTATGTTTACATTATAATAAATAATAATGTTTAATGTTAAAAGTATAACTTTTACATTTTCGCTTAACATACTTAACTATTTTAGTACTCACCAACAGACAGAAGAAGAGGAGGAGGAGAAGCACCGCGCTGCACTGGACGACTGGACGACTGACCACCAGAGGATGAGGAATGCGACTGAGGCTGCGCTACAGCAGGCTTGCCTTTATATAGGGCAGTGGCAGCTCCAGTCGAAGTCGAGCTCAACTCTTGAGCCTATTTCTGAGTCAGTCTTCACACTCGATCATTAGACGACCAATCAGAGCACTTTCTCCTGCTGCTGCTGCTGTAAGATGCAGCTCCTCTGATCTTCAGCTGCCTTTATATAGGGCAGTGAGACTTTCACTCGAAGTCGTGCTCAACTGTTAAGTTAGCGTAAGCTAAACTCTCTATCAGTTAGCGACCAATCAGAGTATTTCCTGCTGCCTCTGCTGTCTCTGCTGCATATATATGCAAACTCACATATCCTCTTTAGAACTACAACGCTTTTTCAGCTCTTCTTCTTTCTGCTTTATTGATTCAATTTGAAACCTCTAGCTCAAACGATGTACAAACCAGGCCTTAAAAACAAATTAGAATTATCAATAAATGCTGATAAAATCGAAATCGAATGAGTTATCGAAAAAATTTGACAGACGTACAGGGCTATATCGACTCGTCTTGTCGCGCTGATCAAGAATATGTATACTTTATGGGGCGTGGCATGCCTCCTTCTGCCTGTTACATACATTTTCACAAAACCATTATACCCTGTTTTCCATTTTCAATGGGCTCAGGGTATAAAAAGGGACAGACTAACATAGAGAGTGAGTGAGAGGGAGAGAGCGAAAAAAGTTACCAAGGGGCCGCCAAACGAAATTTATGACAAAAATTTTTACACGAAGCGTATGTTTTGTCATGTGGCCATTCATAGCTCCTGCGACGCGTCGCCCAGCTGTCCAATTGTCCGTCTGCAATGTCTGTCTCTGTACACGACTCACACACACACACACACATACACACACACACAGCCCTTTCACACCCTGTGACTGCTGCAGCAGCCAATTGGCTTTTTGTTCACTTTTTTTTTATTTTATTTTTTTTTTTTTGTGCAAATGTTTTCCGCAACTTTTGCTGCATTTTTATTATTTTTTATTTTTATTAGTGAAATGTGTAAAAACTAGAAAAAATCGAGCTGTCATCATACATAAAATCCACACACATACATACATATGTGTATATAGCTATGAGCTGCTATAACTACCTAACTGTAGTCATATCCCTTAACACTTGATACATACGATCGCCATCAATTAATCATATACATTATATATAAACCTCTCTATCTCTCTATATATATACATAACAAATCAAAAGTTTTCACTATTTGTCGTATGGCAATGACTTATAGAGTTGCTCGTTGTTCCCTTGACTCGATATTATCGCTGGCGCGAATATTTTGTGCGCTTCATTGATTTAATGGAAAAACTTTTCGGTTCACAGTTTGTTTGTCTAATACATATATACACAGATATACATATATATACTATATATATATATATTCTTTTTTGCTGCCTTTTTTTTTGCACAAATCGACGCTCATAAATCGACTGGGTGGCGGTCAGTTTCGGTTTCGAATCTCTCTCTTGTTGTTGTTGATGGCCAGCCAAGTCCATGGCATACGTTTGCCGAAGCTGTTTATAGTAATTTTCAATAGTTTTGCGGTGTTCATGTGAAAAATATGTTCCGCTTGTTTTCCCCACACACACAGATACACATACATATACATATATATTTGGCTGCTCGCTTGTGTTTTGTTTTGGCTCGCTTCGCCTGTTGTTCGCTGTGACACTGTGAATTATATCTTTTTGCTAGAGATTAAAGTTGAGCAAAAGCATTTTCGGATTACAAATTCAAAAGGCTCTGGAATTTGGGCATTTTTTGTTTTTGTTTTTGTTTTTGTTTTTGTTCTGTTGCTAACTTAATTGACTATTGGCTGTTTGGTGATTGAGTGTCCTGTCTGCAGGACTCGAACTTGACGCTTGGCTAGCCATGCCTTACCATTTTAGCAACATGTCCTGCTGCAAATATTAGACAAAAACGGAGAAGACATTGAGGCGGATTACCGACTTGCAGATACCCTGCACTGGTTGGCCATTCTAACATTTTATATCAATCAACAGACAGGGTATTTGAGCGTCGTTCATTCCTTTAGTTCTTGTCCTTGTCATGCAATTAAGTCGAGCCCACAGCGACAGCCAAGGCAGACAGTTGACATCCATGTCGTTGAGATGATGATGATGAAGATGACGATGACGACTTGACGTAACTTGACTTGAGCTGAGTTGTGGTTGCTGCGACTCCCCGACTCCAGTTCCAGTTCCAGTTCCAGTGCCAGTGCCAGTGCCAGTTCCACTGCAGCTGCAATTGCTGTTTGCCTAAAGCCCAGCAAAGTGTTTTCCTAGCTGAGTGGAGCGGTAAATGTTCGTGCTGTCGATATTGTCATGTATCTTTTTTCTCGCAGACAGAGAGAGGAAGAGGGAGAGAGTGGGAGAGGGAGAGACAGCGTCTTATTCACGTCAGGCAGGTGGAAATTTTGCCAATTAAAGTTTGTTTTAATGAAGCAACTTACTTAGTTACCTACTTATTGTTGCAAGCAATGCAAATGGAGCCGCAGCCAACTGCCTAGACGTCGGCTCCGGCTCAGGCTGCAGCACTTGCTCCTAATCCTGCTCCAGTTGCCGCATCTTTATTCACTTTGGGCAAACAACAAACATTCCTGTGCCAACAGCTCAGCTTACTAGCCAATTTACATTGCCAGCAGAGAACTCTGCAGTGCAGTGCAGCGCAACTCAGCTCGGTTCGGCTCGGCGCAGCATGTGGTTGCCTTTGCCCACTGCCGAAATGTGACTCTATTTACAATGGAGTATTCCGAGTCGCTAACAATATTTAATTTGTTGCTAGTTAGTCTGGGGCACGAGTGCAGCTACTCCACTCCACGGCAGGTTAGACTAAGACAGTTGACTTGAGTTACAGTTGAGACGGTGGGTTTGATCTGAAACCGACATGGTTGCTAGAGAGAGAGGGAGATAGAGAGAGAGAGATAGAGAGAGAGAGAGAGAGAGAGAGAGAGAGAGAGTGAGAGAGAGAGAGAGCAACGAAACAACACACAAAACTCTGGTAGAGCCCGCTCACTATCAAAAAAATCTATCTTTAAACACTTTAATTGCCGTATACGTGATATTCGCCCTTTGCATATCGAATGAAAAAAATCCAAAATTTTAAAACAAAGTTATCTAATAAAACTACTTTATTTTTCAGAAAAAAATATATATAATTAATTCATTTAATAATCTGTTTTTAATTTTATCTTTAAAATCCACTCTATGAATAACTTTAATTCATTCCCAAACAAAACTGTTACTGCTGTACGAAGACTTCATTTGACGCACTGTATATTCACATACAGTTAGTCTTTTAAGAAAAATAAAGCAAAACAAATTCCTGTGTTAACATATCTAAATTTAACTTTTATGTATATTTGAGCTATTCAAAATAATATTTGGATTTCAATGGAAACATTTTCAAAATATACATGAATATATATGTATATGTACATATATGTATTTGCAGCTTTTTGAGAGAAAACATTAATTACACCTCTGGCAGAGACACATCTTGTTTATTTTACTATTGAAGTTCCTATTTCGGTCGAGATTAATCAAAATTCGGTCCTGTCATCAGTGACTGAAATTTCTGGCAACGTTAGCTTTGATGATTGTCAGTTGCTGTAAATATTGTAGTACATGCTGCTATTGAATCAACTTTTAAATGGACAATGTGTGTGTGTGTGTGTGTGTGTGTGTGTGTGTGAGTGTGTACAAGTGTGTATGTGTGTGTGTGTGTATGTGTGTGTGTGTGTGTGTGCTTGTTTGTCTGCTTGTAGTTGCAGTTGTTCTTCTATTGTCGGAGGCTTCTTGACTGCAGCATATCTTGTTGCACACAGAGTCGCTATGATATACATTTTAATAACAGGGCATAAGAGGGTGAGAGAGAGAGAGAGAGGAAGAGAGGGGAGCAAGAGTGAGCGAGGCAGACTGAGCTGCAGGCAAACAACGCATGAATTTGGGTTGCGGCAGGTAGCTGAGAGCTGCTGCTTGCTGTGAGTGTGAGTGTGCGAGTGTGTGTGTGGGTGCCTCTCTCTCTCTCTCTCTCTCTCTCTCTGCCCTCTCTCACACTGTGCGTGTGTATGTTTGTGTGCGCGGCTAATTAAAATTCCGCATTGCATTTAATGTCGTTGATGAGAATACGTGCTCAAGACAGCGGAAATGTCCATTTCATTACAATTTGCTAAGGGAAAAAAAGAGAGATGAGAAATATATAAACATATATGTATATATACATGCATACATATGCACATATGTATGTGATGGAAGGCCGCACCGCAAGCCACAAATCATTTCGTGCCCAACCTCAATTAAGCACAAGTTTTAGTCATAATTTATTGTTAAATTTCGTTTGTCATTTATTTATATTTAGTTCTTGTTGCATTCAATACAATATTTGGTTTTTCGTTTATAATAGTTTCATTTATTGCGTTTGTATTTTGTTTTTTTTATGTGAATTCTGCTTGCTTTTGGCTTTCAAGTTCTACGTAAGACTAGAACTATTGTGAGTGAGTGACTGTGTGTGTGTGTGTGTGTGTGTGTGTGTTGATTAGCCTCGCAGCTCACACACACCAACACACACACACACACGCACATTACTGCTGCAGAGCATTTGGTAAGCTTTGTTAATACATAGATTTACTCTTATAGTATATTTGTGTTTTTTTTTGGTATTTGTATTTTTCTGTTTGGTATTTTTGTTTGCATTTGATTCTTAATTTCGATTTTTGATTTCTCTTTTCCTTTTCCTTTTTTGGTTTTGATTTGCATTTAGCAATTCGCGCAGCTATTTTCAGATAAGTTTTGCACACTTTCTGCTTTGACTAATGCACCCAACAGGGCGCTATTACAGGGTATCTGCTTGTGCCGCATATGCAGCTGCAGCCACATAAGTATGCTATGGTATACTACGCAGCGCTCTGTCACATACATATATATGTTTGCTTAAGTGTTTAAATATGCATTCAATTTGTATTTATTTGTTTTATAGCTAAATCCTTGACTAAAGTTATTTGTTTATCATATAAGTAGTTAGTATTAAAAAAAAAATTGTATTTATTTATTGTATTACGAAAATTATAAATACAAAGTAGAGGGAAAAAAACACGGATTTCTTGCATTTTAAAAATGAAACTCTTTGAGTTTTCTTTTTCTTTTTTTTTGCTTCTTTTTTTTTTTTTTGTTGCAATTTTCTGTTGTCCTTTTGCTCGCTTAGCCTAGTTTAATTGTATATTTTAATTAGTTGTAATATGTTGCTCTTGCAGTTTAATGCCACTCGACAGAGAGATTATTAAACTCATTCGCTTACTTAGTGATTCTTACTTACCGCGCTGCTTCGAAAAAAAAATTGTCTTTGATTAATTCTAAGTTTTTCCTTTGGGCTCTTCCTCTCCCTACAAAAAAAAAAAGTCAACAACATCAACATTGATTACAGTTGTGTCTGCGCCCCTCCGCTAAACCCTAAATACATATGTATCCGTATTACTGTGCTATGCGTAGCTGGCCTTTAGCTTTATCTACGACACTTCATAGTATTTGCTTTTATTTCAATATATTTATCATTACACTAAAAACAGATTATTTTACTTGCTTTTCATATTTGAGTTGAGTTTTCCAACTTTTATTTACATTGAAAATGGTTTACTCTCTGTATTATTATATGTATATATGTTTGATTTTCTTTTTTATTTTTTTTCTCTATTTGAAATTGTCATAACTAAACGAACGTTGAACGCATCATGATGTTTATTATCACTAACCTAGTTTTTTTCTGTCTATTTGTTGGAAGTTGGATTTTTTATTTTTATATATTTTTTTAAGTTTTTTTATTTTCTCATAAATTAAATGCATTTTTGGGCCACATTGAAAACATAAAAAATACTTTGACATTTGCTCCGATTGAAAAAGTTTTTATGCTAAATGAATTGAATGCCACTTCAAATATATACATATACGTATATATATGTATATATATCTGTGGGATTTGAGTGGGTGTATTTGGCAGATCAAGTGAGTGCAGCGACAGATATATTGAGCCAGTGTGGTAAAATGAATTATTTGAGTAACCTTTTGAGCACTGTATATTTCGTAATACGCGTCTGATTGAATTGGTTATCGAATCGGATATATGTATATATATATATATATATATATTTATATATATGACTGCACTCTGACATTGATAATGCCCCGGAGTGGCGCCATTAATGATGGCAATGGAGAGAAAGTCTTTCAGCATATAATATGCAACATTCATGAAGTGCACTGCAAATCGAATGCAATTGAATTGTTTGAACCAAATAAGCCGACCTGTGGAGGACCGACCTGGACTGAGCTGGGTTCGTCCGTTCCACTAACAGACGCTCAAATGATTCGTATTGAGCACCACGCCCGCTGCCATATAGCCCCCAATGGCCCCGTTGTTGGGCCGATGCGCCGCCTGATGGTGGTTGTTGTGGCTGTGATTGTTGCTCGCCGGCGATGTGGAGACGGCCACAATGCTGCCCGCATCGCCGTTCTCCACAACGAGGCCTCCGATGCCCCCAATGCCCACGATGGGACTGCGGCTGCCCGACTTGGCCAGGGCCAGCGGTACGCCGCCAATGGGCGTGGTTGCCGTGGTGGTGGTGGTGCCGGTGCTCAGGCTGGTGCCACTTATATGCGCACTGATACCGCTCGGCACGCTGGCCATGCCATGGGCGCCGCCAGATGGCGCTGTTGCCGCCGAGGCAGCGGCCGCTGCCGCCGCAGCGCTGTTGACGCTGGCCGCGGTGCGCGTCAGCTCCTCGTTGGGTATGGAGAAGTGGCGATAGGAGATGTACTCGGGCGGCATGGCCGCCTGCCGCTTGGCATTCTCGATGCGCTGCTTCTTGAGCTTAACGTAGCTGAGCACCGAGATCATCACAATGAACACGATGATGCCCAGACAGCAGCCGACAATCAGGCCCAGGCGACGCGTCAGTATGGAGTGTATGAAGCCGTTGCTCGACAGCCCGTTCTCGTCCGTGATCAGGCTGGGCGTCGAGTCGAGGGTCTGGACATCGGTGCAGGCCGAGATGTGCGAGTTCTTGAGCACCTCGTGCAGCGCCTTGTCCGTCACAATGCTGTTCTCAATCAGCGCCTGCTGCTGCTGCTGCTGCTCCTGCATGGCCCCGTTCAGATGCTGATACGGCGAGTAGCTGTCCGGCATGGAGGGCAGAGCGGCGGCCAGGGGCTCGTCTCCAGCTGCCGCCAGCGAGAGCAGCAGGTCCTCGCGCGACTCATTGTAGTGCAGCCTTTGGAGCGCATTGGCCAGCGGCTCCGAGAGCCAATTACCCGTGCCGATGACGCAGATGTGATAGCGCGTGTTGGGGCTCAATTTCGTTAGCTTTGTGGAGCTGGCCGTGCCGTTTAGCCGCTTCCCGTGTATCTGTGGAATAAATTAACCAAGTTTTCAACATAATTATTGCGATGCCAGCCTCGGTCATGTACTCAATATGCCCCAGTCACCAGTTCTCCACATCGTCATTATTGTCATCTCGTCATCATCATCATCATCGTCAGCGTCGTCGTCCGCGTCGTCGTCGTGTCGTTTTATTAAAATTTTCTGTCAGAGCCTGCGGCCGCAATATGACTAACTGACCTGGACAATGGGCCCGATACGCGTTTTGATTGTCAAAATATAATGATGCAATAATATTATAATAATTAAAAAAAAATAAAAATTAAAATAAATAATGATTAAAATAATAGTAATAATAAATATAGCTGGAATATTTAATAATAAAATAATAATAAAAATAATAATAATAATAATAATAATAATAATAATAAAAATAATAATAATAATAATAATAAAAATAGTAATAACAATGCAAATAACAATAATTAAAAATAAAAAAATTATAATAATAAAAGTAATAATAATAATAAAAACAATTATAATAAACATAATAATAATAACAATTATAATTAACATAATAATATTAACAATAATAATTAACATATTAATATTAATACAAATAATAATAATAATAAAAAATAATAATAAAAATAAATTAAAGAAATAAAAAAATATGAATAATAAAAATAATAATAATAATACATACAAATAAATAGTAGTTAAAGCTTCTACAAACATTATAAAGTTGTTTTTATTTTATGATTATTTAATGGTAAATAATTCCTATTTAAATTTGGAATTTAACAACACTATTGATGAAACCTTTTGCTAAGCTACAAACAGTAGATAAAATATCAATTTGAATAATGAAATTAAGGAAAAAAAAACGTTTTTTAAATCTAGCTATAAAATATATATAAGTTGCATATGAACCGAAGACGAGACAACTTGAGTTCTACTGAAAAACTCCTTTGTACTTTTATGAGATCAAAAGAAGATAATAGAGCAATAATAAGCTCTGGTAACTCCAAATCAATATATATATTAAAAAGATAAAACTCCTATTCTAATAGTATTATATCAAAGGATGTTAACTATTCCTTTGAAGCCCTAGTCATATTTTCTATGCACAATTTGCTCGCGCCGAGCCCACTGTGCTGGCATCTTAGTTAGTTGAGGACCCGGGGCAACGCGATGCTTAAATTAAATTTTGTATGCACAAAGTTGCGCAGTTTATCGCCGATCGAACGGGGCCACATGGCGCCCCATGCTCCACGCTCCATGCTAAGCGTTGATTAAGCGTTTATTAAAAGAGAATTACGGGCCGGGGGCCAAACAGGACAAAAGGGAGAGGAGGAATAAAGGAGGCAGGAGCGGGAGCAAGAGTCCGAACAGGACTTGGTCATCACGGCATCGAGTGCTTCACATCGGATTTCTTTTAAATTTGTGCGTCCAGCGTCGGTTCGTGTCTGGTTGAGCAATCATTGGCCACTCACCTCGTCCGTGGCAGCGAACTGGGCCAGGCGCTCTCTCTCGCTGTCTCGCTCAAACTCGTAGTCCCGGTCACGGTCCCTATCCCTATCCCGTTCCCTATCCCTATGGCTGTCGGGACGGGCGCGGGCATCGTCGCGGTCGGCTGGTGCCGCAATGAGTCCATCGCCCGTGGCATGGTAAACAATTTCGAAGCCAGTGAGGCCCAAATGGTCGCGGCTCTGCCAGGAAACGACCACCGAATACGGCTGAATGTCCTGTATGGCCATTTTGGGTATTAATGGGGCGTCACAGAATTGCTGCGGCTCCATGCGGCCAAACACCTTGCCGCGCAGCTCCGTCGGGTGTTCGCACCTCAGATAATTAATGTTATCGCCGCCCGTCGGCGACAGCGACCATTTGCGATGATCCCGCAGCCATTCCCAGAGCTTCTGTGCGTCGCAGCTGCAATGCAGTGGATTCTCTGCCGGAACACACAAATGAAAATGCCATCAGGGTAAGCCCCAAATTAGCTACTCACCCTCCAGCTTCAGTGTGCGCAGATTCGTTTCGAGCGGACGCAGTGGCTCCAGCGGCACTAGCTCGAAGTAGTTCTTGCGCAGATCGAGCAGATGGAGCTTGCGCAGGTAGCGGAAGCCGTCGTTGGACAGGGCCGTCATGCGATTGCCCATCAGGAGCAGTTCGACGAGGCCGTGCAGGTTGCGGAAGGTCTTCTTGGAGATGCGATCCAGCTGGTTGAAGCTCAGGTCCAGCGTCTGCAGCTGACCCAGCTCGCTGCTGAATTCGTCCAGATCCTTGAGCGTGTTGTGCGAGATGTTGAGCAGTCGCAGCAGCCGGAGCCCCTGCAGCCGCTCCTTGGGCAGCATCTCCAGCTCGTTGACGCTGATGTCCAGGGTGAGCAGGTTGACCAGGGACTTGAAGGCGCCCGGCGAGATGCGTGTAATGCGATTGTTGACCAGATGCAAATGCTGGAGCGCCTGGAAGGCCTCGAAGTCCTTGGACGTGAGTATGGAGAGGTTCGTCTGGCAGATATAGAGCTCCTTGAGGTACAGATAGCGCTCCTCCTTCACCGTGTAGATCTTGTTGATGGGATTGCCGGTCAGATTGAGCCAGGAGAGCCGCGGAATGGACACGTCCGACAGCGCCGAGCTGGGTATCTGCAGGAACCGGTTGCTGGACAGGTCCACGCGCTGCAGATTGATCGAGTGCCGCAGGAAGTTGGCCGGCAGCGAGAGCAGCAGATTCCCACTGAGATCCACGTTGTCCAGCTGGGTCAGGTTGACGGCATTGAAGCCGCTCAGCGAGCTGATCTTGTTGTCCCTCAGCACCAGCTGCCGCAGATTCAAGGTGCCGCTCAGCTTGAAGAAGTCAATGGAGTTAAGCTGATTCCGGGCCAGATCCAGCGTCTCCAGCGTGCTCAGGTTGTACAGGGCGATGTGCGGGAATTCGACCAGGTTGTTCCGGCACAGCCGCAGCTCCTTGAACACGTTCAGCCCGCTGAAGATGTTGCGGTTCATCTCGGTCAGCTGATTGTCGCAGAGATCGATTCGCACCAGGTTCGTGTTCTTGGCGAACAGCTGGTCCGGAATGCTGCTCAGGCTGCAGTTGGCCATGGAGAGCTGCTGCAGGGAGCGCAGCTTGTCGAACATGCCCGACATGATGCCTCCGGTGGCGGTGCCTATGCCCACGTGGCTGAAGTTGTTGTGCGAAAGATGCAGACGCCTCAGGCTGGGCACGTCGAGCTTCTGGATGTCCGCCGGATTCAGCTGGTTGCGCTCCAGGTTGAGCTCGTTCAAATTGTGCATGGACTTGAACGTGTGCTGTTCCAGCTTGCGCAACGAGGTGTTGCGCAGACTGAGCGTGCTCAGCGGCAGCTCGTCCAGGAATATGTCCCGGGTCAGCTGCACAAGAGGATTGTGCGACAGATCCAACGACTTGAGCTGCTTGAGCCGGCTGAAGGCGTAGCCCTCAATGGACCGGATCTGATTGTGGGCCAGGCTCAGCTCCTCCAGGCTGTGCAGCGTGGAGAAGTAGTCGCGGCGCAGCTGGCTCAGCTGATTCCCGCTGAGATCCAGAAACTTGAGCAGGCCCAGACTGACGAAGGTGTCCTTCTCGATCTCTCGTATCCGGTTGTTGCTCAGGTAGAGCCGGCCCAGGTGCGGCGTGTCCACGAACATGGATCGGTCGATCTTCACCAGCTGGTTGTCGCGCAGCCACATGATCTGGATGCGCTGCTGCGCCCGGAACGTGCGCTGATGGACCTTGTGCAGGTAGTTCGCCTCCAGCTGAATGGAGAGCATCGAGGAGTTCTGCTCCGGGAAGATGTCCTCCAGCATTGTCAGCTGGTTGTCCTGCAGATTGATGTGCTGCATGTTGCCCAAGGTGTGGAACGCGCCCGGCTCAATGTCTTCGATGTTGTTCTTCTGTATGTGCAGCTCCTGTAGCGCCGGCAGCGGCTCGAAGACGCCCTTCCGCACCCGGCGGATGCGATTGTTGTGAAGGCGCACCTCGCGCAGCTGCTCCAGCTTGCGGAACATCCCGATCTCCAGGTCCTGAATCTCGTTGTTGTCCAGCGAGAGAGACGACAGCTTCGTGCACTTGTCGAACAGGGTGACGGGCACCAGGGGAATGAAGTTGGAGCGCAGATACAAGTGGTCCAGATTGGCCAGGGTGCTGAAGACATTCGGATCGATGTGGGCAATGCCATTCGACTCCAGGTAGATGACGTCCACATTGGTCGAGTTGGTGAACGCATCCGCGGGCAGCTCCAGTATGTTGTTCTCGGACAGGAACACCTCGCGCAGCTGCGGCAGATTGGAGAAGACCCCGCTGATGGCGTGTATGTGGTTGTGGCTCAGGTCGACCGTCTGCAGGCGCTTGTTCTTGTCGAAGACCTTCGGGTCCAGCGTGATGATGCGGTTGTGCGACATGTCCAGCGACATCAGCTCCTTGAGGCTCCTGAAGGCCTCGGGCTGCACGATCTCGATCTGGTTGGCGTAGAACGACAGCGTCTTCAGCTGCGGGAAGGCGCGGAAGCAGTCGTGGGCAATCTCGCTGAACTGATTGGAGCTAAGTTCCAGCAGGATCAGCGAAGGCAGCTGCAGAGCAGCAGCCGTTGCCGCGGCCGCCGAGGCGTTGTTCGTGGCCAGCTGGATGTCGCCGTAGAAGGAGGAGATCTTGTTGTTCGAGAGCCGCAGGGTGCGCAGATGATCCAGCTTGCGCAGCGCCATCATCGGAAACGTGCGCAGCCCATTCTCCGACACGTCAATCTCCTGCATGCAGTCCTCCAGCCCGGCGAAGCCGTGCTCCGGTATCGCCTGCAGCCGATTGCCCTTCATGTTCAGCTTGGACACGCGCAGCCCGTAGAAGCTGTAGTCCTCGATGCGCACAATCTCGTTGTAGTCAAAGTCCAGGGCGGTTAGCTTCTGCATGGAGCTGAGAGCGCGCGAGGGCAGCTGCGGGTGAGAGAGAGAAAGAGAGAGAGAGAGAGAGAGAGGAGAGTAAATGAATGAATAACTGTATATTTTATTTATTTTCTTTTTGAGTGATTCAAAACCATTTACAGACGGCACTTTAATGCTCACATTATGCAATTATATGTATATAGACATTTAATATTAATTATTCTGCTAAATGGCAAGCATTAGCAAGTGAAATTAACTAAAATCGAAGAATTGCAAGCCGAAGACTTCTATAATTTCCAGCGGCAGCTAAAACTGCGCACACAGGCATAGAAATGCACATATTTACATATGTACATGTATGCAAATGTGAGCAAGCGATTGTAAGTGTGTGAGTTTGTGTGAGTGTGTGCAGGCTCTTCGTCAAAAGTAATATTTCTGATGCGCATCAACACTTGTATACGCTTTCCACAAATCACAGTGAAAATGTTCATGTAATGCCAGGCAAAGCTTCTCTTGATTTCTCTATGCTTTTCGCTTCGAAGAGCAATGCCATTACGGCTGAGCAAATTTCGTTTGACTTCCACTGCTGCTTGTACCTGCGCTCGCACATATGCAAAAGCAGACGAAGAGAGAGAGAGAGAGAGAGAGAGAGAGCAGAGAATGAGCATAACTTCATTAGAATCGACATTTTCGTTTGAGCGCGCACTGAAATTGAGATGTCGTCTTTGTTGATCGAGCATGCTAGTAAAGGACCCGAGCAAATACGAAGCTGCGAGAGAACAAATGCACGAAATTCGTGTGTTGGAAAGATTTGCTCTGAATGTTTCATTTCCACACACACATACATATGTATGTAAGTATGTGTTGTGCGGTTAGTGCTAGCATGGAAGCGCAGCTTTCCCGTAAATGCAGCTGCCTAATCGCCTGACAGCAACATTGGAAAGGACTAAAGCTGCAAAACCATCGACAGTGGTTTCACTCGATAGTTGCAACTATCGATAGCTCCATCAATAAGACATCACTGCAGAATTATTTGTAATAGACAATTAAACTGTGCGAAATATTAAATCATTTAGAATGAGATTATTTAAAATTATGCTCTGCTACACTAGCAGAGCAGTAAGCTGTGCTAATTGACACAATATATTAACATTGAACAAAATCACAAAAAATAATGCCCATCAAGCCATCGAAAGCTAGACAAAGCTTAAAATGGCTTTTAAAACAAACTCTATTGAAAAATATGGTCAATCATTAAAGCCATAATTTCAAGTATTAAAATAGATTAGTCGATGTTTAGTTGTTGTTTAATTAAATGAGACTTAAATTCTATGTGGATTAATTCTTATTTTTATACCCTGAGCCCATTGAAAATGGGAAATCAGGATATAATGGTTTTGTGAAAATGTATGTGACAGGCAGAAGGAGGCATGCCACACCCCATAAAGTATATATATTCTTGATTAGTTCGACAAGACGAGTCGATATAGCCCTGTACGTCTGTCAAATTTTTTCGATAACTCATTCGATTTCGATTTTATCAGCATTTATTGATAATTCTAATTTGTTTTTAAGGCCTGTTTTTTAGAGGTAGAGGTTTCCAATATAATCAATAGAGCAGAAAGAAGAAGAGCTGAAAAAGAGTTGTAGTTCTAAAGCGGATATGTGAGTTTGCATATGTATGCAGCAGAGACAGCAGAGGCAGCAGGAAATACTCTGATTGGTCGCTAACTGATAGAGAGTTTAGCTTACGCTAACTCAGCGAGATGCTTAACAGTTGAGCTCGACTTCGAGTGGAATAGTCGCTGCCCCATATAAAGGTAGCTGAAGAGCAGAGGAGCTGCTTCTTGCAGCAGCAGAATGTGCTCTGATTGGTCGTCTAATGATCGAGTGTGAAGACTGACTCAGAAATAGGCTCAAGAGTTGAGCTCGACTTCGACTGGAGCTGCCACTGCCCTATATAAAGGCAAGCCTGCTGCAGCGCAGCTTCAGTTGCATTCCTCATCCTCTGGTGATCAGTCGTCGTTCTCCTCCTCCTCTTCTTCTGTCTGTTGGTAAGTATTACAATAGTTAAGTATGTTAAGTGAAAATATAAAAGTTATACTTTTAATGTTTATTATTTATTATAATGTAAACATAATGTATTTTAAATTTAAATATTATTAGTTATTATAACGATCATTTAGCAAATGTAAAGTAATTCGTCATTTGTACAAATATCAAGCACTTTAGCAGTCCGTTTCTGCATTAAGGATATTTTTTAGTCAGGCATGCCCGAATAGCACTTCGACTTTCCCTCTAACTCAGAGTTGTTTAAATATAGCTCTGTTCGTATAAATTAACTATAAAACATAATAAAAGGCTATTTACATAGCGAAGTTGCGTGTAATGAATACGGAGACTAGCTAATCTTAAGATTTTGGATACCACGCCCCATTCGCCCCCAACCGTCCCCAGAGTGCGCTTATGTGTGCGTGCACATGTGTGTGTATGTGTTGTTTGTATGTATATATAAAAAAAATCGTAGAATGATTTGATATTTGGCTCTTCACAGGCCTCAAGGTATCTCCTAGTCGAGCAGTCCCGACTAGAGCACTCTTACTTGTTGTTTATTGAAATTGTAATTGTAATTTTTTTCTTCTAATTTGAATTGTAAATGTGAAAGTTATAATTTTGACATTTTGCATGCATATCAATTGTTTTTTTCTCTCCTGTTTTAGTTCTATGAAACAAGCCCGACTAATTACATAAAAGCAAATTAATGTCAAGCGAAACTTAGCAAATTCGCGTCAGTTTGTGGTTCGACTGTTATGCAATTTTTTGCATTTATAAAATATTTACATTCTGGCTTTTTTTTATTTTTTATTTTGACTCATTTACTCATTTATTTATTTGCGCAAGTGCTCGTGGCAGGTGTTCCGACAGGTGCCCCTTACAATGTTTTGAATAGCATTAATTGAAAGGTACATAAATGTTATATGCACATATCTACACACACACACAAACACACACACACTGGAATCGTGTTGAAGTGTGCTGCATAGAATGGAGCGAACAGGTGACAAAATATTAAGTTTTGACGAGGGAGAGCGAGAGAGAGAGAGAGAACTCTGGGAAAGGAATGCAACACGAGCAGCTGGTCTGAATTACCATGTTTACATTTCACAACTTAAACCGAAAAAATATAAAACAATTTCAATTTGCTTAAGAAATCTTATTTTGGAAAATTTAACAATAAAAATCTTTTCGGGAATCTGTTTACAATTGTTTTATTTCTGGAAATGTCTGTGCATTCAAAACTGAGTCAATAAAGATTGCATATATCCATGTACATATATATAAATGTAGCGCTACTACCTTGACGTTTCGCGGCGCTGCGTCATATCCCACTAAGACAAATAGACTTGGTGTTCAGTTGAACTATGGTTAGTGGTTGAATTCAACAATTTATATAATAATCAACAATAAAGTGAAACTTAAATATGCTCCGTTTGACAGGAGAATCTGGCCTACTTTGATCGTCTTGACTTATGTTGACAAATATATTAATCTATTTACTTATCAAAGTATTTACTAGTTATGTAACTTGTCGTAATGCCTCGAATACTATAGCAAGCTTGTTTTATATATCGGTTATGACTATTTGACAGCCTAGCTCTAAATATTTCAAATCTTTCGCTTTAGTTTTAGTCAAATTGAGCAAGTAAGAACATTCCAGATATCACCTACCGACAGCGGGTTTCTGATTTATGGTCTAGGCATTTTCCTATTTACTACGCCCCTAGTGCGCATATCGGGAAAATCTTGACACTTTATTAGACGAGGACTTACTCGGGTCTATATTCTAGTTGTAAGTTTCTAGCTTCAATAGCGCTGAAATTATTTGCGTTCATACGGACAGGCGGATGGACGGGCGGATGAATAGATGGACAGTAAGACAGGACCTAATAAGTATTCAAATGCTGTACCAGAAGTCACGTTCTCATTTCATCATCATTCATTCATATAGCTCACATCAGTTTACTCTCATGTCTTTATAACATTGCTCATACACACACGTTTTTAAAAAAATTGTCTATGTTAATCTCACTTCGTAATGAAACCCTTATAGTAACTTTAAAGAGTCTAAAAAAGAAGGCATTTGAGTTTTAGTAATTTTAGTAGAGTTAAGTGTGAAAATATTTTGACTGTTGTCCATTTGGTTACTTTTCCATCGATTTGGGCTTTTTTAAGCATTAACAGGCGGAGTTTACTCCTATATTAAATTACATTGTTTTATTTCACATAAAATATTGCTGTCAAAATGAAAGCATGCCGCATCATCTCCATAAATGTAATTTCAGCATCTCTAGTTACAAATTTTTATTAAAAATTGTCAACAAGCCCAACTCGACAGCTGGCTGAATGCGAGATTCTCCACTTGATGCAAGGAAACTTTCTTATAACTATTGCAGATTCCGCCTAAATGAGATTGAATGAACAAAAATAAACCCGGTAAATCTTCATTCTAGGATACCCCGCATAAAAATATTTGGTTTTGTGTTAGTTTCGAATGCTTTTTAATAAACTAATTCATCTGTTGATTACAGTAGTTTCTAGATTCGGAATATGTTGCTTGATTGTATTGGTTTGGTTCTCCCTTTGTGTGCGCTTCAAATCAGGTTCGAATTCAAAAGCGTGCGTTGAGCGGCGAAGGGTAGCGCCGACGCATGGGGAAGCGCAGCATGTTCTTCTCGAACGGAGAGACGACGATGCGCTGGCCGTCGATGCGGCCGCCGTCCATGTTCCGCAGTGCGCACTGGCAGTCCTTGGGATTCAGATACTCGACGAAGGCGAAGCCGCGGCCCACGCGCGCGTAGCCGCCGCGATAGAAATGATCTATGGGAAAGTCAACGTTGGTCAGCTGGCCAAAGCTGCCAAAGATCTCAACAATGTGGGTTTTGGTCACCTGGCGCGTCAGGCCTTTGATGTGCAGGCGCACAGTCTTGAGATCGCGCTCCTTCACATGCAGTGGACTCGGCGTGCGGATCGCGCTGCGGCGCCGAAAGCTTATCGGCGGCGTCATCGAGCGCAAGTACGGGCGGTGATTGCGGAGCCGGGCACTGAGATTGGACGGCGAGCGCAGCTCGCGGGAGCGCGGAGCCGGGCGCGATATGGAGCGCCAGTTCCTGGAGGGTGACAGAGCGCGTCTGCTCTCACGCCCACCCTTCTTGGGGTCACTGAGTGCGGCTTGGCGTCCCACTGGCGACGAGTGACGGCCCTTCCCTTTCGAGTCACTGTGGGCGTGGCGCTCGTCCTCCCTGCGCACGTGGAACTTGCCCTCCGACTTCAGTTTGTCCTTGGCCAAGGGCGAGGAGTGGCGCTGCTGCCTGTCCAGGCGCTTGTCCTCCCTGCCAGGCAAGGATGGGGTGTGTCGGCGCTCCCTCGCCTTTGATCTCAGCTTCTCACTGACCAACTGCAGCAGTTTCTTGGAGCTGGAGCTGGCGTCCTTGGCCTTTAGCTTGGCAGTCGAGTCCTTCGAAGTTGATTTCCGCTTCTTGCCTTTGGACGAGTGCTTGCTCTTGCTCTTCGACGTTACGGTGGACAGCGTCAAGCGGGCGCGCCGGGCACTGCGACTTCGGTGGCGCCTGGTGCGCGACACTGGCGACCGAGGTCTAATTGCCTTCGCATCCACCTTTGGCGTAGTTGGCTTGGGCACCGGCGCCGGAGTCGACCCGTTCGGATTCGGAACAACTGCAGACACTGCAAACATGGCCTGGACAGTGGCCGGAGCCGAAGCTGCATACGGCGCAAGTGCCGGACCCGGCTCAGCAGCACCAGCAGCAGCGGCAGCTCCGGACTTCTTTCGGCCATGGCCATGCTTCGATTTGTACCTGGATCTCCTGGAGGGCTTGACTTTGCACGAGTGACGATGCCGACGCTTCTTCCTGTGCGGTTCGCTCTCCGAGTGGCTGCTCGAGGATATGGAGCATCTGGTTGAGCTGCTGCTGTAGCTCGCCTCGCTGTCGCTGGTTTCGCTGCTGGACGATGCCTGCGCGCAGACCTTCATCCTCTTCTCAGCCGAAGACATCTTGCCGCCCGACCTCTTGTCCCTCTTGTAAGACAGCTCACCTTGGTTCCCATTGCCCTTGCCCTTGCCCTTGCCCTTGCCGTTGCCGTTGCCGTTGCCGTTTCCTCGACTGGACACGCGAGCCATTATGACCAAGTATTTTCTTAACTCTTCAGCAAAACAAAATTTCAGATTTTCAGCGTTAAAAAAATGTTATGTTATGTTACAATTATAGTTTTTAATAAAAAAATATTACTTTTTCAGTTTTTCAAAAAAGAAAATATTTTTTTGCGCGTTTAGGTTGTTTCTTGACGAGATTTCTTTTCGAAATGAATTTGTGAGCTCAGGCGAAATATTTTCTGGCCGTTTCCTCTGATTTCAAGGCTTACTTTGATTACAAATTTTTCGGCCTACAAAATGTCAGATTAGCTAGTAGTGCTGTAAAACTATCGGTGACACTATCGATATATCGAATATTTTATATTTTTCGTAACAATCGATACTATCGATAATATCGTTAGCTGTAATATCATGGATTACACATCACTTCTTTTGGCGCAACCTAGCTGGTGAGCAAATTTTGGTAAGAAATTATATGTAAAAGGCAATAAAGTATGAAAATATGTGTTTGCCTAAGACTAAGCGATCCGATGCAATAATTGATGTCCACCAATATATTGGGAAACAGCACTCTTTGGGAGATGTTGATCCCCTCAAATATTGGCAGGTATGTACTTTAATAAAAATTTCTTTAAAAATGTTGCATGTTTTCGCATTTACAGCACAACGAAAGTAAAATTAAAGACGTTATCAAACAATTTTTCTGCATACCTGCTTCATCCGCGGAGTCAGAGCGGTTGTTCAGCAAAGCTGGACAACTTATAACGGAACGACGAGCTGCCTTAAAAGCTAAGCATGTGGACATGCTCCTTTTTCTACATCACAATTCTTGGATCTTGGCAGAAGACTAAAAGCCATACAATTAATTTTAATATAATTCAAACTTTCTTTATTTTGTTATAGTCCATGAAGGATCTCAAATGAAATGTTTATTAAAATCTTTACTTATTGTTAAATATGCATTTATTTAGTTTGTTTTTGAAGTTGAGCATATTTTCGATAGTACTATCGATACTATTGAATATTTTATGCAAAACCATCGAAACTATTGAATGTTGCAAATATCGATAGTTTTACAGCTCTATTAGCTAGGCATTGAGGCATGAGTCACTGACTGATTACTTTGAAAGCTCAAAATGCAATTAACAAATTAACAAAGGATTGCAATTTGCTGTGATATATGATCTCAAACAAAGTCTTTCTCTCTCTCTCTGCTGTATCATATATCTCTCAAACGAAGTCTCTCTGCATAGGAGGTTTCTAATCCATGCTCCCCCCACTTACATAAATACATTGAAATTACAGTTGTAATTAGTGCAAAATTATTGTGATTTGCTGTGCTTATTATTAGGTTGACAGCTATCAAATGTCTGTCTGGAATCAATAATCATTTAATCATGAAAGTTCAATTAAGTCTGCAGGACGCCGCACTGCGATGCCGAACCTTTGGCTGCAAATTGCGTAACTTTGCCAAAACAGAGCGAGACTCGAGTGTCACTGATTTATAATATTGTGATTTGCCTTTCATTTTGATTCTGCATAATAAATAGATTTATATTCAAGAATATTTATGCATATTTACGAAAGGAAAAAGGGTATATTGGTTTTGTGTCCCTATTGAAGATTGAGACTTGAAAGTTGGAATATATATATATATATATATGTGTATACCCTACACTATCAGAAAATAGTGTTCAGATTTTAATCAAATTTTCAATAGTCTAATTAGTTGAAAACTTATCTCCCTGTCGAATAGAGTATATATTTTTTCTTATAGGTTATACTCTTATACTCTATTGGTCTTCAAACAATGCTGGCCATATCTTATGTGCAAGTCGAAGAAAGTTGTACCCAGTCCTCAGCTCTGCTCAATCCCGTATATATAAATAGGTCATCGCTCATAAATCGCTTTAAGCTTTTATCTGTAATCAACTTTTAATCGGAACACAATAGCCTCTGCTCGAGCATCCCTTCAGACGAAAGTCAGCTGGCGCGGCATAATGATGCAATGCAATGGATATTAGCGCGGGTCGGCCGCAGTGCACGTAGCAGTGCAGTCGGCAGTCGGCAGTCGGCAGCCGCCAGATGGCCTCGAGCCCGGACAGGTGCAACTGAGCAGACCGAGGCGCAGGTGGGCCGCGTGGGCGTTCAATGAGTTGCGGCTGATGCGCTGCGTGCGTGGCAACAATTTCGCTTGCTTCGGCAAATGAAATGAATACAATTTCTTGTTCGAACTGTTTGGCTTTTTAATTGCATTAAATTACAAAATTTCCGCTACAACTGAGCTGGGCAGGGGATGGCTGCGGCAGGTAACGGCAGGTAACTGCAGGAGTCGGGGAGTCTGCAGTTGGACGGCCCGTGACATGGGCGAGCGAATTACGGGCTTTTAATTAATGTACTGACATGGAAATTTATGGCAGTCGATTTTAATTTATTGAACATTTGCGATGCCGTTTGGGCCGCTTTTGGCTTGGCGCCTTGAAAAGCGCGCGGCCCCAGCAAATTTATGGCCAAGTCATGCGAGTCAGTGCCGTAGCAGCAGCAGGAGCAGGAGCAGGAGCAGGAGTCGAGGTGACATAGTGTGGCCGAAGCAGAACAAAGAAATGGCTGCCATAAAATGATATTTATTTTTATTGTCGCAACATTATGAAATATTTACGAGCGTTTTGAATTTGATACGAAGGACCAAAAAACAAAAACAGAAGAAAAAAAATAAAATAAAATAAAATACAAAAAAAAAAAGAAGCAAATTGTCGGAAATATGATATAAGCTGGGCAGATATATAGAGCATGAATGTGAGTGGAGCTGCTGTGGTCCTCGCTGCTTAGGCCGTGATGACGGGCTTGACGCGGCACTTGATGTCCCGGACGCGCACCAGGCGCCTGGACGGGTTGTTCCTGTTGACGCAGTTCACCCGGCGGGCATCGCAGATGCTGAGCCACAGGTTGCGGCCGTCCCGTGTGCGCCAGCAGCTGTTGGGCTTCCGGCTGCGGCAGGACCTGTCGATGCAGCTCCTCACCTTGATGGGGCCGCTCCGGGTGGGCGCACAACGGGCAGTGCCCTCGATGCCCTTGATGTTGGCGCACTGCCGCAGGCTCGTCTGTCGCAGCGGCTTCAAGCCCAGATTCCTCAAGGCGCAGTTGCGCTCACGCAGGCGGCAAGGACGCAGCTTGGTGCACAGATTCGTCCTGGCATCCCGGGTGCAGACCCAGCTGCTGCGCTTCAAGTCCGTCGCAGTGCAGCGGCCCAGGCAGATGGGGCGTGGCTTCCTCGAGGCCTGGGCAGCTGTCGCCAGGACGACGATGAGCAGGCAGCAAATGGTGAGCTTGTACATGACTGGAGTTGCAGTGGGAATCGAAACTGTTGAGAGAAGCAAGCGACAGTTGCTGATGATTGCCTAGACCCATCAGCGGGCTATTTATACGACCAGCCACAGTCAGGCGGCATTATCTGACCCCAACTGCTCTCATTTAGCCCATTCAGGCAGCCAGACAATCGAATTACAATCGAATCTGACAAAAGGTTTGTTTACGAAATTTATCAATGCCCGCAGCTGAAACAAAGCAAAGAATGCGCGAATCTTATCGAGCATAGTCTGGATAATGTTTTTGTGTTAACTAGATAATGTAGAGTTTTAGGTAAGATTTGTTATTGCAGGTTCGAATCTTAAGTTTAGACTTATTCTGAGTAAAGTTTTTTCGATAGATCTAACATCTATCTTTGGATAGGTTTGAAATACTATGAAATATTTAGGATATTATTATATCTGTAATAATTGTGATCTCTAGTTGTTATCTCCAGATTATTATATATGTAAGACAAAGTGAAAGTTTATTCACAGCAACTTATTAAGTATATTAGAGACTCGAATTAAATATTAGAGCTCGAAGTTATGGCAAATATTTTAGTTTCTATAATCTAAGCCCATTTCAAATAACAAATTATTTTGTTAAAATGATATGAGAGGCAGTAATAGGTGTGGCAGGCTCCATAAATATAATCAGGATTGAAGTAGGCTAATAGCATTAAGGCTGCTATAGTTAAATATCGATAGTTAACTGTAAGGTCAACGATATTTAGCTATAATTGCTATAGCTATAATTAGCTATAATATATTACATAGATATGTAATAATAATGCCATCTTTAGAATAAGAAGAATAAAAACTTAGTAATGCGAAATAGAGACGAGTAACAGAATATATGTGCTGAGCACATGAAATTACAATTAAAATAAGTAAGACGATCTCAATAGATGTCAGTGTGTCCATAGTAGGGATGCATCGCTATCACAATCTATAAGAGCTGGAGACTTGAACTTGATCTTAAGCTCAATTTCGCTAACACTAAAAAGGGAATAGTTATACTTTTTTTTTAATCCAATTCTAATCCTCTATGACCTAATCCTTTATGAAGCCCACGCAAATCTAATTACAAAAATCGATAACTATTCTCGGTTTAGTGTTATCGAAATTGAGTTATATAATGATATCTTGTCTTTAAATTTGGTTCGTTAAGTAACACAGAAGTTATGAAGAAAAACGGTGCTGCTAGAGGCGATCTCTCTTCTCTTTTCCCTGCTCCCTTCTCTCTTTCTTTTGTGGTTTCCAGACGAGCGTTGTTTGTTTTCTGTTTTCATTTTATTTTTATTACATTGCGAAAGACGACTTTGAATATTTTTATACGAAAATTTCGAAAATTTATATATTAATTTAAAATGTGTATGCTATATACAAGCTGTGGAGTATATTTTAAAACGTAGATAGGACGATGGCCAGGCTGCCTTCTAGTCTAGCACCCTTTACTAGAGCTTTCTTACTAGTTTTAGAAGATGCCCTTAAATTTTATATTTATTTTGGGTTTATTTATATATTATAATAAAACTTAGTTAAGTTTTGAATTCTTAAGATTCTTTAGATGTTTCAAATGCAATCTCTGCTTCAATCTCACATCAAATCGAACTCTTCAGCATTGCCTTTATCGAGCCCCGACGTCCGCACCCGCCTTTGACACTCACTCACATTAGATTACGTATTCGCGCTGTTGGCTAAATGAAAAGGAGTTCAGCAACAAAAGAGTCCCAAATACGCATTAATCGCCGCTCAACCGCAGCGGGTCAATGGCATCGACAGCTGTGGGGCCGAGGCGGCGCATGGCGAGAGCTGTTGTTCCTCTCGGACTTGGGGGCGCGTGCCCGGCCCCCATTGTTTAGCCGCTGGCCGTGAGCTATAAAAGCGGCGAGCGTCTGTTGGGGGGCAACGACTGTCTGAGCAGACACGAAGCGCACCACAACATGCACTTGACCACGCTAATTGGTAGGTAGCTCTCCGCCGGGAACGGCAAGCTTTGGGGATCTGCTTGGACTGTTCGCTTACGTCTTCTCTCTACTCTCTTTCGCCTTTGCAGTACTCTCGCTGAGCTGCGCGCTGCAGCTGATGCAGCCAGCTTTGGCCACGACGACCCGTGCGCCCAATCCGTTGACTCCGCCGACCCGTAAGCCCGTGTGTCTCCGGACGCCGGTGTGCGCCAGGCGCAGTCCTCGCGTCTGCGGCCGCCTGACCAATGGCATGTGTCGTCGGTTTAGCAACATCTGCGAGCTGCTCGTCGTGAATGGGCGGGACGTGAGCGCCGAGAGAACGCTGACCTGGACCCATACGCCGGATCGGGACTGCCGACGGGTGCGCCGAGTGGGCGCCCGCAGTGCCAACTGGTGCTATCAGACCTGTCCCCGGCGGCCAATCGCCTGCCGACGCTCGCCGCCTGCCCAGGAGATTTGCGTGCGCTCACGCAACCGGAGGACGTGCAAGGTCCTGGCCAACCGCTGCCAGCTGCTGAACAACAACTGCTTCTCGCGGCCGCGCAACAGTGAGTGAACTGGGCATGCCCTGGGGACTTTTCAACTAACTCCAGTTCACTCTCTCTCTCTCTCTAGATTGGCTGCAGGTGAACCGAAGCCTTTGCGGTAAGATGAGGACGGGCGATAAGCCGCGCCGCTGCCAGCGACCTTCCCGGGGACCCATTGTGACCATTAGCCCGCCCGTGCTGCCACGCCCACCAACTATCAAGCCGACAACCAGCACAACCACGTCGACCACCACAACCACGACAACTCCCAAGCCTGTAACCAACGGCACAGCCACAGCTGGCTAAGACACTGGCTCGCTTCCTCTTCTTCTCTTCCTCTTCTCTCTCTCTTTTTTTTTTGCCTCTCAATAAATCGAACTACTTTAACATTCGCTTGTTTTTCGCACTGCAACTTTAACTGTATAATTGTGGGCTGCCACGCCCACACGCTTCCAGCTGGCTGCCCCTTTTTGGGTGAAAATTATTTTATTGAACGCAATTGTTTTTAGCTTTGGCTCGTTTGTTATTTCGCGGCGGCAAATTACTTTTTATGGCTGCCCAAGTGGCGTTTGTCGGGTTTACGTTAACGGTGAACGCCGTTGCTGCCACATTGGCTGCCACAGTGGCTGCCACAGTTGCCTGTGCTGCCTCTGCTGCCTCTGCTGCCATTGCTGCCATTGCTGCTGCGGCGGCTGTTTTCCAAATTTAATGGCTTAGAAAGCCATTTGCATTTTTTCGGTTGCCCAACTTTGTAGAACATTATTGACGCCGTATGTTGGTGCCGCTAATTAGCTTTAGCTGCACCACCACCACCGCCAGCACCACCAGCAGCAAACAAATATTGCGGCAGCTATGCATTAAATTTTTGCAACTAACAGCAATGAAAACATAAAAGTGAATTATGAAAAAGTGTGTAAATAAATTTTAAAATGAATAAATGTAATATAATAAATAAACAAAAATCTTGAACAAATCTTAAAATCTGAACAAAACTCTTCAAAAAATCATAATTTATATATACAATTGTATGCATACATATATAGTATTTATTTTGCACGCTCACAATCGACAGAGTTTCGCGCTGTTGCGCGTATTTTAACTTTCGCCCGAAAGTATGCAATGAAGTTTCGCCAACCGGAAATCGAAGCCAGCTGCTGCGGCTGCCATATTGAAAGCATGCAAAATTCCATTGCATACTTTTGCGCGCGCCTCAAATTCAATAAACTAATAAGCAAATTTGCTGCATGCATAAAGAAATAGTTTTAATTGGATCTCACACATAGTGTTGTTGCCCAGTGCAGATATGTAAATGTCAGTTATAAATATATTGGCTTAAGCCAACTATGTGTGCTGCTGCTGCTCGACAAGCTTGACATTCCCACTAAAGCATATTAAATTTTCCCCCACACCTGTGTGCGTGTGTGTGTGGGTGAGTGTGTGTGAGTGTGCAATATTTGCATATTGAAATTTTCTTGGCTTTTTAGTCAGCCGGGCCACGTGGCTGCCACATATTAATCGCTGTTGCTGCTGTCGAGCAGCCAACAGTTGATTGTCACAACGTTAGTTAGGGCGTTGGCAACTGGGCGTGGCGCTGGCATGACAATAAGTACACTGTTGCAAGCACAGGCCGCAGGCGGCAGGCAGCACATTGTTGTGAAGTGCAATAAATTTGCATGCTATTATTTCGGTGTCTGGTTGACGTTGACGTTCGCCTCTGTCTCTGTCTCTGCCTCTGTCTCTGCCGCTGCCTCTGCCTCCGCCTCTGGCTCTGCCCCACTTTAGCTCATTTTTCACTTATATCACTAAACCAAACACAGTGCCTGCTCCTGCTCCTGCGCAATTGCCTCTCGCAGCCTGCTTACCTGCGTTAGTTTGCCATTGACAATGCTGAGCGACTCGAGGCTGCCGCGCACATTGCGCAAACTGTTCTCCTTGAGCGCCTCCAGGTGCGAGTGCGAGAACTGCAGGTGGCGTATGTGCACGCCCGGCTGGATGACATCCTGCGAGAGCGAAGTCACCGACCTATCGAAGTCGTAGATGGACAGCGAGTGTATCGGCGCCGAGATGCGCTCCAGCGTCGAGCGCAGCGACAGCGCTGTCGTTCCCGGGCATTCCAGAAATAGACCTGCGAAGAGTGACCAAAAAATTAGTTATAATCATAAGCAATAACAGGACTTCTAAATGACTCAGACTTGTAACTCCATTATCATGCATAATCAACTCAACTCGGGCCAAGGAAAGTGCTCTCAGCTCTCGACTGTATCTCTAAGTCTTGTTGGCTCTCGATGAGCCTCGATGTGGCTAAGTAAATAATCAGCTTATGTAACACTAAGATTCTGCAAAGCTTCAAAGCTTCAAAGAAGGTTTAATAATTGAGCTTGTAATATCATTATACCCTGAGCCCATTGAAAATGGGAAATCAGGGTATAATGGTTTTGTGAAAATGTATGTAACAGGCAGAAGGAGGCGTGCCACACCCCATAAAGTATATATATTCTTGATCAGCGCGACAAGACGAGTCGATATAGCCCTGTCCGTCTGTCCGTCCGTCCGTCCGTCCGTCCGTCCGTCCGTCTGTCCGTCCGTCCGTCCGTCCGTCTGTCCGTCCGTCCGTCCGTCCGTGTGAACGCCGAGATATTTTTAAGTACGCAACGTAGAGACTTGAAATTTTACATGAATACTCGATAATACCATACGCTGCACAAGTTTATAAAATTTTTCCGATAACTCATTCCATTTCGATTTTATGAGCATTTATCGATAATTTTAAAGTGTTTTTAAAGCGTGGTTGGTACATCGTTTGGGCTAGAGATTTCAAATTTGCTGTGTAGTTGCGTGCAATGAATACAGAGATTACGTAATCTTTAGATTTTGGATGCCACGCCCCATTCGCCTCCAATAGCCCCCTATTTGTAAAAAGCGCAAATCAAATACTAGAGACTTGTGCTTTGGCAAATACATACATATAAATGCCATTAATAAGTTGTGAAAGTTTGATGCACTTAGTCCATCGCTAAGAAAAGTTATTAAACAATTAAGTTCCCATAGTAATGCCCACATTGCAGCCCAAGCGCAGTCGCTGCGTCAACTGCGCAGTTGGCAGAGCGCGCGTTTATGCTTGCGTGCATATGTGTGTGTGTATGTGTTGTTTATATGCATAAAAGATGCGTAGAATGATTTGATATTTGGCTCTTCACAGGGCTCAGGGTATTCCCTAGTCGAGCAGTCTCGACTAGAGCACTCTTACTTGTTATATTTCAGGATAAACTCAGCTGAGCAGGCATAATGCTGAATGAAAGATGTATGCATATATAAATATATATAACATTTATTCACAATTTCATATATATCTTTAAAATATATTCCAACTATTTAACACACACTTTAAAACTTGCCAACCACAAGTCATAAATTGAATCTACTTTCATTAATAACTAAGAAATCAATTTACGCTTTGGCTAATGCAATTGCATTGGGACTCGAAAGCAGCTGCATTGATAGCTGAAATTCCATTAAAAATGCAATTTGATTGCAAATAGATTGAATAGTATTTTCAATTAATCGAAAATGCGTATTGCTGGCGCTTTTCTCATTTTGCTAATTAGCGGAAGCCGAGATCAAAGCAAGCGGATTGCTAAATTAAATATTGAAAAAAAAAAACTATGAGTGTTGAGGCTTAGAGAATACAGATTTTTCACCAGCGAATCAAATATATAATATATAATATATAGTATATAATATATGTATAATACATAATACATAATATATTTATAATATATATGTATATGATAATACTTTGCCTCAGTTTGATTTCTTTATATGTAGTTCTCTTTAAAGCGCAGCTGTGGCGGAGTGTGTCCAACTGAGTCTAGTTTGGGGCTGATCTATTTATTGACCACACTCGACTTAATTGACTTGATAGCTGTGAGTGCAGGGCACATTCGCCCACGCATTCGAGTGCACTTGGCGACCGGGTGGAGTGGTGCCTGGTGTCTGGCCTCAAATGCTGCTGTCTCTGGTGTCAAAGTAAACAATCTTTGCATGCCACACACACACACGCACACACACAAGCACACATTGGGCCTGTTCGCACGTTTTTGGGTGCAATAAACTTAGCCATGCTCGGGCTTTGATGCGTTTAATTAGTTCGGTGGTCCGTTTGCACTTACCATCTTCGAACTTGTAGCAGGGACAGGCGGAGCTGTCGTCGAAGCTGGGGCACTCGATGCCCGCTGCACCGCCGCCTCCGCCTACGCCGTTGGCTGCTGCTGCTGCTGCTGCTGCTGCGCCGCTGTTTAGCTCATAGTGCAGCTCACGTGCGCTGCTCTTGCCGGCGCTGCTGACGCCGCTGCTCAGGCTGCGGGCCGCTCGCTGGGCAATTGTTGCTGCTGTTGTTGTTGTTGTTGTTGTTGTTGTTGCTACTACAGTCGTGGCCAGCATTAACCACAGCACAATCGAGGAGCAGCCAAGTTGTTGTAGCTTGAATTGCTGCCTCGACTGCTGCTGCTGCTGCTCCTGTTCCGGCTCCTGCTTCTGCTCCTGCTGCACTTTGGCAACATTATTGCAATTTGGACGACGCTGTTTTTGGTCTCGTCCAAATTCGTGTTTCTGTTCATGTTCCTTGTCCTCGGCAATTGTCCCTGTTGCCATTTGCTTTATTTGATGTCCTTGTTCCTGACGTTGTTGATGTTGCCGCTGATTATGTTCCTCCTCCTGCTGCTGCTGCTGCTGCTGCTCCTGGTGCTGCTGCTGGTGCATGTTTTGGTGCTCTACTCTTTGCTTTTGCGGCTCTGTCTTTCCCTGTGACACTTGCAGGCGCCTCTGCTGACAATTGCTAGCGTCGCTGCTGCCGCCGCTGGGACCGTTTGTTGACTTTCTGCATTTTGCTAATAAGTTTGTGAGCGTTGCAGTTGCACTGGGACTGCTGCCCTTGCACATTTTGCTATTCGATTTAAAAGACAGCCTGTCTGACTGTCCCCCTCTCTCTCTCTCTCTATCTATCTATCACTATCTCCCTTTCTCACTCTGTCCCTTTAAACAGATTTCTCAACCGATTGCTGGCATCAACGCTGCTTTTTCCATTCAATTTTCAGCTATTCCCTGTTGTTTCTTATTCAAGCTCGTGCCATCTGCAAGGAAAAAAGAGGTTTATAATTAAGTTCTAGTACTTAAAGTGATTCATAAGCGCAAAAAAACATTAGATTGAATAAGTAAGTGAATTTGCGCTGAGTAAATATTTGAACTGAATTCAAACTCAATTGTCTAACAATCTTTAAAGGCAAACAGAATTGCCTAGACTTGATTCAGTTATTCCAACATGGAATTCTTGAGATTTAGCCAATTCAAGCCTTTGGCTTAAGCAACTGGCCAATCAATTAACCGTTATATTCTCACTTGATACAATCTTTAAATGACCTCACAATTAGGCCAAGAGATTTTGCCGAATCTTAATTCATTCCATTATGAAATTCTTGAGATTTGGCCAATTCTCACTTAATGCTATCTTTAAAGAACTTTACAATTGGACAAACAAAAAAAGAACTTCACAATTGGACAAACATAACTTGCATTGATTTATTCAATAATGAAGTTCTTGAGATTTGACCAATTCAAGACTTTGGCTCAAGAATTCGACCTAAGCAATGCGCCCCGTCATATTCTTACTAAATACAATCCTTAAATGACTTCACAATTGGACAAACAGAACTTGCATTGATTCATTTAACAATGAAGTTCTTGAGATTTGACCAATTCAAGCCTTTGGCTTAAGAATTCGGGATAGTCAATGAGCCCCGTCATATTCTTACTAAATACAATCCTTAAATGACTTCACAATTGGGCAATCAGAACTTGCCTTATCTCGATTAATTCCATTATGAAATTGAGTTTTTCTTGAGTTTTGGCCAATTCCTGCCTTTGGCCTAAGCAATTCTCACTTAATGCTATCTTTAAAGAACTTTACAATTGGACAAACAAAAAGAGAACTCCACAATTGGACAAACAGAACTTGCATTGATTCATTTAACAATAAAGTTCTTGAGATTTGACCAATTCAAGCCTTTGGCTTAAGAATTCGGGATAGTCAATGAGCCCCGTCATATTCTTACTAAATACAATCCTTAAATGACTTCACAATTGGGCAATCAGAACTTGCCTTATCTCGATTAATTCCATTATGAAATTGAGTTTTTCTTGAGTTTTGGCCAATTCCTGCCTTTGGCCTAAGCAATTCTCACTTAATGCTATCTTTAAAGAACTTTACAATTGGACAGACAAAAAAAGAACTTCACAATTGGACAAACAGAACTTGCATTGATTCATTCAATAATGAAGTTCTTGAGATTTGACCAATTCAAGACTTTGGCTCAAGAATTCGACTAAAACAATGAGCCCCGTCATATTCTTACTAAATACAATCCTTAAATGACTTCACAATTGGACAAACAGAACTTGCCTAAGCTCGATTAATTCCATTATGAAATTGAGTTTTTCTTGAGTTTTGGCCAATTCCTGGCTTTGGACTAAGCAATTCTCACTTAATGGTATCTTTAAAGAACTTTACAATTGGACAAACAAAAAAAGAACTTCACAATTGGACAAACAGAACTTGCATTGATTCATTCAATAATGAAGTTCTTGAGATTTGACCAATTCTAGCCTTTGGCTCAAGAATTCGACCTCAGCAATGAGCCCCGTCATATTCTCACTTAAAGGAATCCTTAAATGACTTCCCAATTGGACAATCAGAACTTGCCTAAGCTCGATTAATTCCATTATGAAATTCTTGAGTTTTGGCCAATTCCTGCCTTTGGCCCAACCAATGAGCCCCGTCATATTCTCACTTAATGCAGTTGGAATTAGTTTTAGACTTAATTGCGTGCCGATCCGCAGCCAGCGCCGGACTGCAGTGGCCTTCGCTTAGCGGCGAGCCGAGCCGAGGGGCTGCTGCTTCGGTTAGCATTTTGGGCTAACAGCATTTTGTCATTTGCGCGCACTTCCGCTTTGGTGGTCGCCATTTTGTCGTGCCACTCAACCACAGCCGCAGCCGCAGCCGCAGTCGCTGCCGCAGCCACAGCCAGAGCCACTCAGCGGCCCGCCCACTCCCCCAGTTCGGCTCTTAGGGCCAGTTCAGCATTATTATGAATTATTTTCTTGGACGTTTTTTTTTTTTTTTTTGCTCTGCACTTTTCGTCTCCTTTTTCCTTTTCCTTTTTATATTGTTTTTTTTTTTTTTTTGATTTGTGTTTTCTGTTGTTTCGGTTTTTTTTTTGTACTTTCTTCAATTTTAATGCCATCCGTCCCAAAGGAATTTGTGTCAAGTGCGTGAATTTTGCGGGTATTTAGTCGCGAGCGCCTAATTTACTGCCTTTCGCGCGCTGGAGGCGGCAGGGTTTGTTGAGTGGTGGGCGTGGCCGAGGCGTGTCGGTCACGTTGCTGTGCTATATTGTTATTATTTTATTACTTTAGTAGCGCACTGCCTTTACCTCCCCCCCTCCCTCTCTCTCTCTCTCTCTCTTGCACTCTGTCTTTGTCTCTGTCTCCCTCCGCCCGCTTTTGAGCTGTCCTTCTGCTCGTTTTTCTAATTAATGCGTTTTTTTTTTTTTTTTTGCCACTGCCAGCATTCGCATTCAATTCTTGCGCCATTAAACGCAATTAAAATTATGGCAGCCGACGTCGCCTTAGCCGGAAATTTTGTTTTTGCAATAAAATTAAAAAAGCAAAAAAAAAAAGCAAAAATTAAAGGCGAAAATTGCAACGAACCGAATATTAATTATTCCATATTTCCGCTGGACCCAGCTAAAATAATAGAGTCCAGAATAAAATATATCTAATGGCTGCATAAAGTATTTGTCGCGCTCCGGCCGAAGGTCAGGCGAGGAAAATATTTTATTTCCACAAAAAATTCGACGAATTTTATATAATCCAAATGAAATTCGTAACAAATTGTGATATATTATATGAATTAGATAGGCTTAGAGGTTTAAGGTTTATGAGAGAATACAAATTCTCGGAATAAAACTTGAATTTTAATTAATTGTTGAATAACTTTTATGCTATATGCATTTTCTCAGTGTATTTACAGAAGTCTTGACTATATTTGTAATATATTTAAAAATATGTTGAGTATGTAAAGAAAATAATGCATATTCATCACAGGAAAATCATTTTGAAGTCTAAAATAGAATTATCGATTATTATCGATTGCAAAGAAAATTTAAGATCGAGAGAAAAACCGATAAACTCATACTTCATTCAATATTTGTATTCAGAAAAAAGGCAATTAGATATTCAGTTTCCAATTTCTCTAGTTTATATAGTTTTTAAGACATGGCCAAATGGACTCAACTTATTAGCCCAGTCAAGAATACACATACCTTATATAATCTATAAACCCACCTTCTCCTGCTACCCGTTACATTCCATTTAACAAATCCATTGTATCCCAATACCCCTTTCCCATTTGCAATGTTTACGATAATGGCATTTGCAAATTGTTCCGCTATCGATAAATATTGTTTGATTGCTAATCGACCATGAATTATCAAATAAATTCACTTAACTTAAAAGGTCTTTAGGTGTATTACACATAATTCTACATTTTGCATCCGAAAGGCCGCTCGCGCCGTAAACATTTCAATTTGGTAATTAAATAGGCTTTCGGTCTAGCGAAACACCTGTGCCGTGAGACACGTCACATGCAGGGAGGGTCGTTGGTATTCTGTTTAACCTGATGATTTGGCCATAGCTCAAATGGGCTCGTAACTCTGCTCTTATGCCCCGATATTCATCCCCCGCGTGGCAATTTCAATTAGTGGCCATGACAACTGAACAATTGTTACCACAATTTTGTCGAAGCCGAAACGCGGCCAGTTCAAATCGAATCCAGCTAGCGACTGGTCAGCCGGTTAGCAGGTTAATCGGTAGATTTATGCATATAGTATATACATTATGTCGGTGTGTGTTAATGAAAAGTTAATTATAAAGAGAGAACGTGCAATGAAATTAAAAGGCATTATGCCAATTCACTTAACACTCACAAATATGCAAATAATAAATAGACAATCTGCCGCGTTCTGCGACGACGATAATAACAAATATCACAATGTTAATAATAATAGTAATAAAATTACACTATAATATTATAATGAATGCTTAATGCGGCCACAAAACGCATTGATTCCCGATGCAATATTAACGATACATAAATAAATATTTTAAGTGCTTGACTGCAATGGGATTTGTTCGATAAACATTGATGCCGGAGTTGATAGAGTGGAAGCTGGAAACTGGGAAAATGGAAACAGCTGTAAAGTTTGGCTCTCTTGTAAAACAATCAGTTGGAGAGTCAAAAGATTCGATAATATACATATTTATGTCTATCGAAAACTATCGATTATTTCTAATATTTACTTTCTGTATCCAAATATAATATTCTTATAAATTTACTATTATTATATTCTGAAACATGCTCAAATATTCAAGATCAAACATATTCCTTGATCAATAGCTATCGATTACTGATAATTCTCACTGTTTATGTTCCACTACAACATTATTATTTATTTATTAATTATTATTCTATTATTCTTATTCTATTACAAAAATTGTCATTATTAATTTCATACATTTCAAATAATCATGTGTATCGATAACTATAGATAATTTATTATTCTAAGTTTTTATATTCAACTATAACATTCCTATTTATTTTTTATTTTTATATACTCACACACAAAAAATACTCTAATTTGTAAATAAACGTTTATCGATTACAATCGATTATTTTTTATTATTGTTCCAATTATTATACTGAATTATTCTTATTTATTTATAATTTGTTCTATATTCCCTATAAAACAAACACTGATATGTTCTGTCATCACATTATACAAACTTTGCCTTTCGATACATATCGATTAATTGAACACAGCAGTGTGCACGCAATTACTGTTCGTTCTCCCAAATCGCAATCTAACCCCAACTAACAACCGTCGAGCATCATTTTCTGCCCATTCGATTTCGCCCCCCAAAAATAATAACGCAAAAAAATGCAAAAATAAAAAATGTAGGTTGCCCCATATTAAAGGCCAATCTAAGCCCAAACCTAATGCAGGGAATGGCATTCAAGCGCTGGCAATAAAATGAAAAATTGCAAATTTGTATGCAGCTGTTTGCAATTGAATGCATCGCTGCACCGAATGTACCTTAATGCGAATATGAATATTCGTATGCATGCAAATATGGAAATCAGCAGCAGCAGCAACAGCAGCAGAAGCAGCAGCAACAGCAGGAACAACAGGAGCAACAGAAGCAAACAAACTAGAAACTAACTGCAGCCACCCAATTTCATCCGGGCAGCCCCCAATCACTAGTTGCATTTTTGACTCGAAGGGCTGTGCATTAATTAAAGCTGCTGGCAGAACTGCTAAGATGTGTGGGAGTCTCCTAGTTATCAATGTATATATTTATATATATATTTATAACACAGCATAGCCATCGATATGTAATCGATAACAACTGTATGATATGTAGCTAGATATAGAAAGTGGAACCCAGTTGTTGATTGGCAGTAAGGCTGATAGCTAACGTATTATCAATGATAATAAAGTTTCAACAGGAGGAAGTACCTTTAGATGTTCCTATTCCTAAATATCTCCGATATTTCGATAGTATTAGCTTTGACTAGTCGATGTATTCGTTTTAGGTTATTCCGACAACTTGTATGCAATTGAAGAACTAAGAAAGAAGGTTATCATATATAGGTCTGGCTGCACAACGATCGATATGTTATCGATAACCATTCAAAGATATGCAATTAAGCAAGATCTTATTGATTGACATTATAGACAGAGCTTAATAGAAATTATTAGCTTCGATAAATAGATAGAATATAACAATTTTGAGTTTAATTTATCTTATCCATCGATAACGATTACTCCATCAATTCAATAGCAATCAGATGTCTTCGAACTGTTACCAGCCCAGTTACTAATCATTTAAATCAATTTCAATAAGTAATCTTTGTAGAAATGATATTATATAGTTCAATAACGTTTTCTTTATATCATTGAACGATAATCGATCTTAGGCTAATCAAGATCTAAGCATTTAGTAAACACGCACAAATCTTGAGACCTTCCGGATCTCAGTAGCGAAAGTCTTCGCTGACAATAGTTGGACTCTAATAGCCCAATGATGAGCTTTGTCTCTGAGGGTTTTTGTTATGTGTGTGTGTGTGTGTGTGTGTGTGTGTTTTTTCCTGTGGCTCTGTTGGTTATTGCCTAGACCCAGAGACGGACATGGCTGAGCCATAGAACCATGATGAGTTGCCATTTGAAGCACGGCGGGACATTGTTTTGGCCATGGGCCATGGGCTATGCGCCCTCTGCAGGGTCTCAAAATTAATTGCAATTAAAAATCCAGTTGCCCCAGGCAATGAATACGACAACGACGACGACGATGATGATGTAATGATGATGATGATGCCGTGTATGATGATGACGACGATCTCTAATGCCGGCAATGACGTTGGCAATAACTTTGCGACCAACTCTAACTGGGGACTGCAGCTGTCTCTCTGTTTGTATCTGTGACTGGGACTGAAGGCTCAAAGTCTGAGCTCGGATGACATTAGCGTTGACAGCGCACACAACAAAGGAGTGCAGCAGAGGCAGCAGCAACAGCAGCAGCAACAGCAACAGCAGCAGCAGCAGCAGCAACAACAAAAAACAACTTTGTTAATACTAGTAAGCATCTCATCATTCAGTCAACAACGTGCACACAGAGAAAGAGGAAGGGAGAGAGAGGGAGAGGGGGAGATATGCTGAGAGACAGGGACATGCAGACTTATGCACCTGTGTTTGCTCTTACCGTCTGCCCCCAACTTGGGTCTGCTCCTGGCCTCTGCTGCTATTTCATTTTAATGACTCACGTGACTTTCACGTATCTCCTCGTGCAGGCAGTTCCCAAGCTTCCAGCAACAACAAAGTCATGGTAGTTGAGGCAGCAGCAAAAGTATAATCATAATAATAAAAGTTATACACGTAACATGCTATTACATAACAGGCACACACACACACACACAAGTCCGGGCCACGCCCACTGCAGAGGCAGACAGAGATACAGCGAGTCTCTTCCTCTCTTTCTCTCTCTGTCTCTCTGGCTTGATATGGTTTTTACTTAATTTGAACAACACACGAGTTGCCCGGAACCCCAAGCGGAGGCGCTGGGCGAGCTGTGGGCGTGGTTGTTTGGGCGGACTTTTATTAGCTGCAGCCACAGCAGCTGCGCTACGCTGGTTACCTACTTACTTAGCTCAGTCAATTTGCAGCCAGCAAATGATAAGAGTCAAAGACTTCCACTCAGCTCCGCATATTATTTGTTAAGTACGCCATCTTATGGAATTGCTGGCAATTGTGGCATGCCTCGCTTCTCAATACTTGACATTTGCCACTGTATTGCTGTCTGCTGCTGCTGCTGCTTCTGCCTCTCGAGTAATGTATCTAGTGATAGCCCAGCCTGGCCTGCCTGGCAATCTCGCAGTCAGTGACAGCCCATTCATCAAATCGGAGCCCGCGTTTTCGGGCATTGAACGTGTGAATGGGCTGCCAGTGGCCTGCCAGTGGGGGGGCGGGGGGCATGGCCAGCGGGTGTGGGTAATTGGCCATGCCCCCAGCTCGATGACTGCGCCTCCTTATGCGCTTTTTGGCATTGCTGGCCTTTTGACAGAAAACATTAGCGCCTGGTGTCTGCTGGCTGTTTGCTTGTTTCCACATCAAATGAAGTCCAACATGGAGAGAGAGAGAGATAGAGAGAGTGGGAGAGTAACACTCCTGCCCGGCATAGCTGGAGGAGTCGAATCAGCTGTGATTGACAGCAGCCGGAATGCCAGCCGCTGTTAAGACAAACAATCTGGCGGTTTTTGTGGTTTTTAAGCGAAAATGAAAAATGTCAATTTGACAGCCAACAACGGGGGATGAAACCAAATCATTTCCCACTCCACAGAGAGGAAGAGCTTCCCTATCTAACAGGCGCCCCTTCATTCCTCCCTATTCGACAAAGAGGCCCAGCCCCCCCTCCCGCCGCTCCACGCTCGCCAACCGCCATCTGTCGCTTGCCATTTGCGGGTCGCACTTTAAGTAGATTGTCGTGTTTAACTGACACATTGCGGTTGCCCATGGTAACTGGCGACCGGCGACTGGCAACTGGCAACTGGCATCCCTGCTGCCAACCTGCCGGCCTGGCTAACTGCTCATGGGTTTCTATTGAAAATAACAGAAATGGTTTGTTTTGTTTCGCTCGCTTCATTTTGGCCATGGCTCTTCGCCTTAAGGCCATAAGCGGCAGCACCACTTTTCAAAAATAGAACCAAGCGGAAAAAGCCAAAAGCCCATAAAAAACGCGCGACTAAATACAACAACAAGCAAACAAAGCGAGAGAAAAAGCAATAATGTTACGTGCACATACTAAGTGGCTACAACAACAACTAAAGGAAAATCAAAGCAGTCTCAATGGGTTCGAGGCAGCAGCAGCAGCAGCTGCTATAGTAGCAGCAGCAGCAACAGCAGCAGCAGTAATAGTAGCAAAAGTAGCAACAGCAGCAGTAGCAAAGCAGCAGCAGCAACAGCAGCAGCAATAACAGCAGCTATAGTAGCAGCAACAGCAGCAACAGCAGCAGCAGCAACAGCAGCAGCAACAGCAGCAGCAACAGCAGCAGCAGCAGCAACAGCAGCAGCAACAGCAGCAGCAGCAGCAACAGCAGCAGCATCAACAGCAGCAGCAGCAACAACAGTAGCGGCAACAGCAGCAACACTAGCAACAGCAGCAGCAGCAGCAATAGTAGCAGCAGCAACAGCAGCAGCAGCAACAGCAGCAGCAGCAACAGCAGCAGCAGCAACAGCAGCAGCAGCAGCAGCAGCAATAGTAGCAGCAGCAGCTCCTGCAAGACCTAAGACTTCCCGAAAACAACAACAACAACACTAACAACACCTTTTAAAGTGCGGCCCAGAAAAGGCAGCGACTGCGGGCAGTAAAAGCAGCAATTTAAAGACGATTAGAATTGATTATAATTAGTTGTTGTTGACCACAAGAGCAGGAGCAGCAGCCGCCGCAGCAGCAGCAGCAATCACAAACACACAAACAACAACAGCAACAACAACAACATCAACTGCTGCCGCCGCCTTTCCCCAGGGTTCGGATATTACTTCTGCATATTAACATGAAATGAAGCTATTTTTTACTTAAAACGACATTTATATGCTACGAATTCTTTATGATTATTATTATAACTGTTATTGTTATGATTGGCATAGGGCAAACGTTTGCCTCAGCCAGGAGACAGGCGGCAGGAGACGGGCGAAAGGCGGCAGGAGTCGTGAGGCAGCGCTCCTTTGTGTGGCACTTGCCAAACGAGCAACTAAATTGGCTTAAAATATACACAAATAACTGGGAGACACGCTGAAACGTTTTAGCGAGCAGTAAAGACTACAAGATACCCATTAAAAAATATATCAGCAATCATAATACAAAAAGTTAGTTTCGAAAACCAAGATAAACTTAATATTATATATATATATATATATATTTTTTTTTTTTTATATATGTATATTATATATATATTGTTATTATCATGTACATTATTGAAATACTTTCATACAAAATATTAGATATTTAAACTTCACATATGCCACGCCCACCCATTGCAAGTCTCAGCTCTGCATAGATATTCGAATCGAATGTGCGTAGGTTTGGCATCCAGAATTTTCCACTAGACTGAGTACTCCATGCTCAGGCTCTGTCTGTGGGCCAAATGGTAAATAACAAAATATGTGAAGTGACTTATTAATTGGTAGCGGATGTGTACAATAATCTCTTTGGGAGGCGGAGGTGGGGGCGGGGCGGGGCGGGTCGGTGCTGGGTATGTAGACAACTCTTTTGGACTGGACTGTTGGAGTGTTGGGCTCGTCCAACGAAATTCCTGGAAGGTCAACAAATTACAGAGCTCTAAGACAGCAACATAGAGAGAGAGGGAGGGAGAGGGAGGGAGAAAAAAACCCTGTGCAGTGTTCAAAGTAGTTATATCTTGTTCTTCTTGCTGTTGTTTGTGTAGATTGTTTTTTTTTTCTTCTTTTTTTTGTGATGACTCATTGCCAAGTTCAAATGTCACGGCAAAGGGGCAGCAGCAATGCAGACGACGACGCCACTTGGCTTCATGTTTCCACGATTTTCCTGGTATCTGTCTGTCGCCCGCTCAGTTATCAGGGCTTCTCTCTCACTCTCTCCCTTAAAATATCGGGCTAAAAATATTTCATCTTGTCGTCACATTGAAAAACAAGCGAAAGAAAAATAACCCAGTAAAAAGGTTGCCATCGGCTGTAACAGGCTGCGCGCTGCTTGTTCGGAATAACAAGGTCGAAACGAACCTTATTGAAGCAATGCTGAATCGATTTTTAAACTAAGCTAAAAAGGCAAATCTAAAAGTTTAATTTATTTTAGTTATTTTTATTTTTTATAGGGAATACTTCAATTCATCAAAAGAAGCATCTTCAGCTATGCTCTTTTTGACTTTTTAAAACTTCTTAACAAATTCGAACCTCCAGTAGAAAAACTTGTAATTTATATGGTATTACAACTCTGTCTATGGGACTTTACATATCTGCTTTCGATATATTATCGTTTTCAAATCATTTTTTAATTCTATTTCACATCTAATGTAGGTATAATATAATATAATAGTATTGTATATATGATAATTTGACTACATAGACTACATATCTGTCGATTTTCAACACTAAAGAAACTTGACAGAACTATATTTAATTTCACCTTCAAGCAAAGTTCTAGAACTTATACCTCTAACTTAACACCTTTGACATCTCGACTCACTTTAAAGCCAACTAATATACTCTTATCACTTTTGACAGCGGGCAACGGCAAGCCCAAAGAAAATTTGTGCTGGCCCTGGGAACGCCCAAGTTGCCATTTTCGGACTATCGGCCTATCGGCTTATCGAAACTGGAGCACTGAGCGGCTAAGTTGCATTCGTAATGCCAGCAAAGTCGGAGATCTACATTAATCACGATTCATGTGCTTTTCTCCCTGTGACTTCCAGTTCTATTTCTACGTCTTCTTCATCTTCTTCTGCTTCTTCTTCTTACTGTAACTGTCAACTGTTAGCCTATTAGGTTTATAGTTTTTTACTGCTAGCAAATTGTTGTCCACTTTTCATGTTGTTCGAACTTTTATCGTTGCAATTCATGTTGTTGTCAGAGTTGGTTTTCCCCACTTTTTTTGGTTTTTCGTTTTTTTTTTTTTTTTTTTTTTTGTATATTTTCTTTCGCTTTCGATTCTTGTAGGCCCAAAGCGCACTGAGACCTAAAAATGTTGCTGGCCCTTTTCCTGGCTGTTGTTGTTCCGTATCGGTATTTGGCATCTGTTACTACATGCGGCATGTATCTGTATCTGCAGCCGTATTTGTATCTCTATCTGTGTCTGACACGAATGCGTGGGGCTTCCAGGCCAAGCCCCGGCCCAGGCGCTGTCGACGTGTTGACATGTTTATCATTGTTATTATTTATGTTTAGATTTGAATGTCAATGTCGATGCCAGATACATGGGCATCGGCATCGGCATCGACATCGACATCGGCATCCACATCGGAATCGGCATCGACATTGGCATTGGCATTCGATTGCAGACTTTTTTTCCACAGCTAGAGCTGGGGGGAAAGTGGTTCGGGTGCCGCATGTTGTTGGGGTTTATTGTGCGCACTTTGAACTTTGATGGCATTAAGTTGTCAATTTGGGTTTTGACTTACCAAAGACATAAATCGACAAGCGGCGCCGCCAACGAGGCGGGAGAATTTCAAATGAAAAAGGATTTATCTTCTAGGCGCATGTGAAATCTTTTCGGGCCTGCCTGTCGATTGATATCTTCGGCACTTCTTCCACCCTCCCCCACCCCAAACTGAGTGTTGACAACTTGAAAGTTTTATTCATTAGCTCAAGCAATTAAGAAAATTCAAAATTTTGATTTCTGCTTTTGGGCATTAAAATATTAAAACAAAAAAAAAAAAAACAGAAAGCAGAAGCAGACGAAACTTTTTCCGAAAGTGAAAACGAGAACCTTCACAAAAAAAAACTACAAAACAAATGTAAAAAGTGAAAATGAAAATGAAGAAGAAGCAGCAGACGGCAACAGCCCAGTCGAAGAGGAAGAAAAAAGCAGCCAAAAAAAGAAAAAACAAAAGAAATTAATTTCCATTGAATTCCAAATGCCACTTGGAAGATGCTTCGCAACAACAACTGAAGTCAAACATTCGAAAGACAAAGAAATTTTTTAATTGATTTCACTTAAAGTACCAAAAAAAAAAAAAAAAAAGAAGAAGAAGCGAAATATGCTGAAGAAGACAAAGCACAAGCTGAGCAAGAAGAAGAAGCAGCAGCAGCAGCAGCAGGAAAAGTATCAGCAAAAACAAAAAGCTGTTGTTTTTGGACTTTCGGGAAAGGCCGGTGGCAGAACGAAAGAGGCATATCCATCCGCAATACACTTGACCATTAAAAAGTAAACTCCAACACCAACACACAGATACACACGCACACACACACAAACACAGTAGTAGTGGGCGAGAGGAGCCGTAATGTGCGAGTCCAAGCGGGCATAATTGGCCATTATGTGGGCCTAAAAAACAGCAGCTGCCATTGGGCGTTCGCAGGGTGGAGGGGGGGGGGGGCGTATTGAAGGGGCGGCCAATTAAAAGTAGCGTGAAATACAATTTGGCAATGGAGCAGCAAACACAGCAAACAACAACAACAAAAACAACAACAATGGCAACAACAGCAATTTATGGGGCGATAGTCGACGTGGATGATACCCTATACAGGCAGGATTGATGAGAGAGTGGCAAGCAGACTATGAATACTTAAAATAAATAGAAGAGATTAGAATATAAAGCAAAATTGAAGATATACATATTGTGGGAAATTCCTTCCTCTGACTCTCACTTATTAACTACTTCTAGAAAAAAACATATATAATATATATAAAGACCTCTACTTCAGATTCATATTCAGTATTGTATAGAGAATACTGAATGTGAATCTGAAGTAGAGTTCTTTAGAGGTCAGTATTGTATAGATAATACTGAATGTGAATCTGAAGTAAAGTTCTTTAGATTCACATTCAGCATTATATAGAGCATCAAATATATATCCATCCAAAGTAACATACTCTCCACACTCCTTACCAATATACCCCAAACATAACATATTACCCCTTGCAAAGTGTACAGGGTAGCGGAACAACAACGTTACAGCACATTGATATTAAACCATAATGGATTCGAACATATTCAAGTTGAATTTAGGGATTTCAATAAAATCACGCCCCCAAGGCCCCGTCCCGGCATTAGGCAAATGGAAACAGAAATTAAATACGATGCCAAAACCCAGCGGCTGTTGCTGAATTGGAGCAGGAGTTGGAGCTGGTTCCGGAGCAGAGGCTATTATATATATATATAGAAAAATAAATATATGTATGTACTATATATATTTGCTTGTATTCGTATTGTGGAGGATTGCGTGAAAAGTTAATGTAAGCGGATGAGCTTAGCACAAGAGGTAAAGCTATTGGGAGTTCTACTCTTGAGTGGTTAAGCGGAGATCTAACATTTTTCAGCTGACCTTTTCTGCAGCTGAGATTTGGTTGCTGTGGCCGAGTGTTAGTCTTAGGGGCTTAGTGGGAGTCGGTTAGAAAGATTCTGCCATGATTTTTCTCGAATTTTGTTTCCAGTTCGTGCCGCACACCTGACCTATGCCAAGACAAAATGTCTTAAACACAATAGTTTAAAGCAATGCGTTGACAACAACAACAACAACAATTTGACAAATTGAAAATGTGAAAAAATAGAAATTGATTTTCCCTGAAATAGTTTTCGACAAAAACAAAATTATCAAGAGAATTTCTATTTGTTTCTGAACGTGAAAACTGAATGGGATTTGTCGTGCCCAGACGTCGACCCCTGCCCAGAGAGACAGTTCCAGAGTTCCACACTTAGACCCATTCCGAGCTGCGTGCCAGACGCTCTATGTAAATTTCTCAATTAGTTGCACAAACAAAGCAAAGAAATCCATTTCCCTGCTGTCATTAATCATGCGGCCCAACTATCTATCTATCCACAACACACACACACACACACACACACACACATTCGGTTCCAGTCCCAGTCGAATGCAGCTCAGCAAGAGTCCAGTTGCGGTGCCCGCTCTCAGTTAACACTCACTAAAAATTGCTCTTAGCCAATGCTAATGTGCCGAGCCAGGCTGAACACACGTACTATTCCAAATGAATAATATACATGTATATATACATATATATACTTCACATGATTTTTAAGTAAATGGAAATTTCCAACTTTAATGTTATCGATAAATATTTAAAACTTCATTATTTGCTAGCTATCTAGTCAATTAGGCAGACTTCGACTATGATATGGTTCAGCTTGAATTGAAAGCTTTCTCGATACGCAGAGTCTATGAACTATGGAAGATATTAAAGAAAAAAAAATTACATTAAAAATAAGATAATTCAATTGACATTAGTTAAACAGTCTGCAAAAGGTTAAAGTAGAACGTTCAATCAATCAAACCCCAATTGATATGGTGTTGCGACTAGGATTGCGTTTCTCTTACAATTCTGTTCATGAAAATAGTACTGCTACACTATAGAAAGTTTAAATCAAAAGCAACGGTAGTGTTTCCATTAAAAAATAAAAATATTACCAGTTTTTATTGTAGAATAGTTTGCAGAAGTGGAGAAGTGCAAACAAAATCCCCCTCAGAATTAATTGCTTTTGATGATTCCAAGGGAGATGCATTGAAATTATGCTGTTCATAGAAATAGTCGTGTTGTTTCATGGAAAATCTGCCGTTCATAGAGATAGTAGTACGGCATGTTAGAATTTATAAAAAAATAAATTATAATAACAATTAAAAACAATAAAGTTCCTAAGTGTAATTAAATATATATTAAATAACAATTAAGATAAATATATAGTAAATATATATATATATATATATTCAATATATCACATTTTACTGTTTGAAATTGATTGGGAATTCCATTTTTTTTTTATTTTCTCAATATGAAGTTTCAGCTTTAAGCTTGTATTACTTTTTCTAGAAAGGATTATTTTTTGCTCTCTACATTATTTTTATAGCCCGAGCCTTTTGTTTTTTATTTAGCTTAGCTTGCCGGCAACAACACTAGTATTTAAAGCACTAGCAAAACAACAACAACAACAACAACAACAACAGCAACAGCAACAATCGCAACTGCAGCTATTTCGCCGCTGACACTAGTACGATTTTAGTCGCCCAGTCAAAGTCGTTGCGCTCTCTTTGTCATCTGGCTCTCCTGCCCGCGCTCTCTCTCTGCTCTTCGCTCTTCGCTCTTCGCTCTCTCGCTCCCTCTGTCTTTCGCGCTCTATTCAGATGAACAGCAAGTCAAGTCGTAGCCGCACGATCGTTTGACGCTCTTCAGCGTTCGCTCTCCCTCGCTCTCGCTGTCGGCGCAGCGTCTGCCGCTGCTGCCGCTGCTGCTGCTGGCTCGGAGCCACGACGCCCGCACACACATTTCCAAGCCTCATTCCATAAACAACTGTGAACGTGAACGGTAACGGTGCGTGCGTAGCTGAGCTCTGCCTAAACTCGGGATCGTTAAACGGGGCTCATCTGCCTCTACCCATATTCTGACCCCTCCTTCTCCGCCTCCTTCTCCCGCTCAGAAATCAGAAACTTAAATGAAATGAACAGTGACAAGTGCCGTATAGACCAAAACCAAAACAGTTCGAACTTGTTTTTTTTTGTTTTGTTTTATCTAATTTCTATTTTCGTTACTATTTCTATTTCTGTGGTGTTCCGTTTTTTAGTTTTTTAGTTTTTCGCTTCTTCTCTCTGTCGAGTATTTAAAATATACCAAAATATAAGCGCACACTATAACGGGATGTGCGCGCACTTGACTAATGCTAGCACCGTTATGTGCAATCGCACGAAACGTGCAAAACAAATATTAAATTTTTAAGTTTTAACTTGCATTTTTTTGTTGTTTCTAAATATTTTTTGTTAGTTCGTGCGCGCCAAAAAAGCAAAAAAGCAAAAAAGCAAAAAATATGTATATATATATAAAATATATATGTATGGTAAAACGTTTCTTCGTGTGCATTTCTCTTTGGTGATGTGTTTCGCTTTTGGTTTTAGTCTGACCCGATTCCTATTTGAATTTTCGGACTGTGTAACCCAATGACAAAAGCAACAATAACAAACAAAATCAAAACAAAACAGAAACAAGAAAAAACCATGCATATCTGTGAAAGGAAACAAAAAGCGAATGGAATAAAATAAAATGCACAAATAATAAAAAAAAAAACTGAAAATAAAATAAAATAAAGCTTAATATTCATATAGAGAGACACACACACACACACGTACATCTATGTACGCATGTGTGTGTCCATGTAAATTGACTTATTTATGTGTTGTGAAACACACGCGACATTTTGTTGTTGCTGTTGGCTATTGTTACAACAGCAACAGGCGCCGATAATTTATAATCTCACATACAAACATATAATATATATATAATATAAGTGTGTGTATGTATATGTATGCATGTTGAAATTATAATCTTTTACATTTTGTTGTTGCATACATATACATACATATATACACATACTATATGTATGTTTGTATATTACTTTACAATTTTGCCAATATATTCATGTATTAAATATTAAATTTGTTTTTCTTCTTCTTCTTCATATTTTACAATTTTTACAGTTATGTTTTGTATCCACTGTGCGTGCGTTTTCTGCTTCGTTTAATACACACTACGATTTCAATTTATTTCAATTTTTGTGTTATTTTTTGTTGTTGCTGCCGTGTAAAATTGTGACAATAAATTGACTTTTATATTATTTTATTTTATTTATTTTTTTCTTGTGTGCGAAATCTTTTTCTTTGTGAACGCGGATTTATCAATGCGTGTGTGTGCGTGTGTCCATGTGCGTACTGTGTGTGCGTGTGCGTGTGCGTGTGCTGCCATGTGAGGCGCTTGCACTACAGCAGCAGCAGCAGCAGCGCAGCAGCAGCAGCAGCAGCAGCAGCAGCAGCAACAACAACAGTTGTCATAATGCCCGCAACAACAACAACAACAGCGCGAGCGACTAAGGAAAAATGAAAGGCAACAAGCGACAAGAAAACTTTAAGCAATTAAACAAAATTTAGATAAAAATAAAACAACAACAACAACAACAACAGCAGCAGCAAAGCCCACAACGATAACAAATATTTGGAGCATGGTTCTATATACATATGTATTATAAAAAGTAAAATCAAACAACAAAAAGTTGGCAAAAAACGCACCAGTTCGTGTTTAATATTTATGCGTTTGCTAATTTATTTTACAATAATTTTGTATTAACCCAAAAAACCAAAAACAACGAACGAGAAAATATAAAAAAGCAAAAGCAAAAGCAAAAGCAAAAGCAAAAGCAAAAACAAAAACAAACCAAATAGCAGCAGCAGCCACAACAACAACAACAACAACAGCTACAATCACAGCGTTGACAACAGCAGCAGCAACAACAACAAAAAGCAAAAGCAAAAGCAAAAGCAAAAACAAAAACAAACCAAATAGCAGCAGCAACCACAACAACAACAACAACAACGCGTGCGTAACAGTTGTTGCCTTTGCGCTCTTCTTCACCGCCGCCTTCTGCGTCTTACGCCTGGGATCTAAAGCAGTAAACTGTAAGTTGTTGTTGCTTCTTCTTTTCTTCTCTTTTCTTTTCTTTTCCTTTTGTTTATATAAATATTTGATTTGTCTTTATTATAATTATTATCGACTTTTTGTCTTTTTTGTTTGCTGTGCAAATTGAAAACATGTTTTAAATGCAAATTCAATTAAATTTCGCCGTTAGCCGTAGCTCTGACTGAATGGGAGTGGGAGAGAGTGAGTGTGAGTGTGACTGTGAGTGTGAGAGAGAAAGAGTACATCTCGGATTATGCGTCTGCTGCTTGACATTTGGCAGCTAATTTCCTTAGCATCACACAGATCCTGGCTGTTATCCCTGGGTTAGGCCCAGCATCTGTGGCCTTTGACCTTTTCGCTAATTGCAGGCGCGATGCGGACGGCGCCGCGGATGCGCTTGCGGATGTGACTGCGGCCGGTCCAGCGGCAACTGCGGCCGGTTTTCGCTGACGTCGCGACGTCGACGATCGTCGAACGAAATCCCAAGAAATATTCACTTGATTGGAGATTTTGCAATGCAAAGAGAGTGCGATTACTTAAATCCCTTTTGTCTTTATTTTATTTTTTTATGCATAAATAAATATTTTCAAATATTTCAACTGGTTTTTGGTTGATTAATCTTCATGCTCGATCATCAACTTGTGATTCGGGTTTTTTGCCTTTTTTTTTTAATATCTTAACTGTTCTTTAGCTGTCAATCGATGCATTATAGATATTAATATTGATGGGTTATCTTTACAGACTTTACTCAGATAATATTTGGGATAAAGTGAATCTGAATCTTGAGATCTTGAGATTTACATGTATTAGGCATGCATTCACCTCTGTTATGAAATATTGCTTTGCAGTAGGACTTATAATAGAAGCATGTAGTGATTATTTCCGTAAGCCTCAGATAATAAACTCTTTTTAATAAATTATATCATAAACTTGATATAAATCAACTTTTCCTTAATCGCAGATCAGTTTATTAAAGTCTCCAATAAAGATTACCCCCTCTCTTTCTCTCTCATAAGATTTTCTACTTGACTTGTGTTTTGCTTTGCTTCCACAATTCCGAGTCACGTAATCCCAGCCCAGCTATAATGTTAACCTAAATCGAAAGATGAAGAGTTTTCACGGCCCATTGAACCGCTTGACCTTCGCTTGGGCCTTATCAGAACAGAAGTCGCAAATGAACATTTGGCAAATCAACAAATGCCAATGTTTATATAGCTAATGATCATGATGATGGTCATGATGATGATGATGATGATGATGTCATTGGCGTTATCAGTTAAGAGTGCTTGAGTCCGTGGCTATCCAATGGGCGTATATGTGTGAGAGAGTGTGTGTGTGTGTGTGTGTGTGTGTGTGTGTGTGTGTGTGTGTGTGTGTGTGTGTGTGTGTGTGTGTGTGTGTGTGTGTGTGTGTGTGCGTGTGTGTGTGTCAAACCGATCATTTCCGCTAGACAGTTAGACAGCACGACAGCCCTCATATTCCCAGTGGAGCATCTAATGAAATTTAACATTTGGCATTCCGCTCTCAGCGCCCCCGTTCTCAGCTCTGGGACTGACCAAAAATTGTTGACATCCGATTCACAATAGCAGAGTTCACCAAAGTGTTTTTCCACCCAAAACTTCATGTTTAGGCATTAGAAAGTGTTACAAACGGCACGCAAATCAAATTAAGTACTTTACACACACACAGGCACTCTCTCACACACACACACTCACACACACACACACTTGGTGTGAAAATAAATCAGCAGCGAAACACGAACTCATTTTCGTGAGGCTCTCAATTGCCTAGCCTCCGACTCCTGCTGCGCACACCCCAGTCGGACTCTTGCCGCGACCCAGTCGGACTTCGCCCGCTGAAATTATGGTATATATGTATGTGTGTGTGTGTGTGTGTGTGTGTGAAGGCGCTCGCAGGTGAAACGAAATTGCAGTTTCGACTGGATTAGGGTCGCAAAGAATGCAAAGTACGTGCCTTTGGACCGCTGCGAGATGACCTCAGCTTCCGTTTTGTATTACTGCCAATCGGCGAGAGTTTCGGTTTAAGCTTTTGATTTCGCTTCACTTATCTAGCAAGCAGCTGCACTTCAGCTAATGCGCTGCCAGCTGCACAAATTCTATAATATTCGGTTACAACAGCAAAAATATCTACGGAGCGCGAAAAGAACAGCGAAATTTGTTTGCTGTCTGTTTTCATTGTTAACGAGCGAAGCAGAGGTCAGACGGATCACGTGGCGGAATAAATTGAAATATTGTATCCGAAAGTTCTAGCTTGAAATTGATTTTGTTTTTAATTTAGCACTAGAATAATTGACCTTTAAATTAATATCAATTATTTGTTTATTTGTGTTAGAATTTATATTTCGTTCAGGGCTGGGCACTTGAAGTGTAAGCTATAGGTCATAATCTGATTTGAAAAATGATTTTTTTTTATTTTAAATAACAATATCTGTGAAAGTGGTCAAAAATTCGGAATAAATTAATTTCGGATCGATATGAAACTTTTGCTCTGGCTTTAGAAGTACTAGAACGAGCACTTCAGATTTTTTTGAGTGAGAATCGAAATACTGTAAGAGAGGCTACATATATAGTATTACATACAACTTTGGCTATATATGTATGTATGTTATATAGATATTTACATTTATCTACCTGCAGTTCAGTGATTCCAACTGTGAAGCTAACTATTTCCATGGCAAAGCACAGATGAATCGATAAAATCTTTTAATAATGATGATTTCATATGGTAGTAAAACACAATATAATAACTATAGATAAATTATAATATATACTGTATATATATTGTTCCTTTGTATGCATACATCAGATCTATTAATATGTTCAGCTACTGCCAGCCAACACACAGTTAGCCTAACTGTTTATATAAAGTTCAAATCCAAATCGGATAACAGACTTGACCTTTTCGAGCCACCTGAACCGCATGTTCTATATATGTCTCTGTGTGCGTGTTGGCTAAATTGAAATGCCAAAACACAAGTGGCTGAGTCCCCCCAAGCGGGCTCCAGCTGTCCCCAAGCTGCGTTAGCCATGTGCAGCGTAGCGTTGCAAGCGCTGCTCCGTCCGCTGCCTCCTCTTCCGTCTTCTTTCCACTGGGCATTCGCGGCGGTCAGTTATTTAAGCATGAAATGCCGTCACAGGGTGACTCGCGGCCGGCTTGTGCCGCCGCACTGAGTCATCGGCGTCGCCCGCCTAAACCCAGCGAAGCGTCAAAGTGTCGACGAACGTCGCGAGGGGCAGAGCGTCGTCCAGCAGCAGCAGCGGGAATGGTAATTGGCCAAGGGACGGAAGGGAGCCGACTGATTTGATTGCGGCAGCGCATGTTACGCTTTTGTGGTCATTGTTGTTGTCGTTGTTGCTGCTGCTGTTGCTGCTGCTGTTGCCGGCAGCAAGCGGAAGCAGTAAACAGTTTGGAGCAGCGGCCGCCTAATCGTCAACGATCGACGCAGCCAGCTGAGCACTGGCTGCCACAATTGGCCCACAGGTGCAGCGGTTGGATGCCTCATTTGATGCCTACAGTGCAACGGCAACAACAACAGCAGCAGCAGCACCAGCAGCAGCAGCGCAGCAGCAACAACAGCAGTAGCAGCAGCAGCGCAGCAGCGGCTATTACAATGCGACTTTTTTTTTATTGTTTCCATTTGGCTTTGCTCGTAATTTACATTACACTCCATGGCCGACAGTCGTCGTTTGTCTTTCTTTATGATTCCTCCACGTCTTCGTAGTCGCCGTTAACGCAGACGAGGGGAGAGCAGCGGTGGTGGTTGAGCGAAGCAGACCTTCTTCCGTTGCTGCTGCCGCAGTCGCTGCCTTTACTGTTCTCTCTGCTGCTGTCGCTGTTGCTGCCTTTGCTGTTCTCGCTGCTTCTTCTTCTGCTGCTATCACTGCTGCTGCTGCTGCTACTGCTGCTACTGCCGCTGCTGCCGCTGCTGTTGCTGCTGTTGCTGTTGTTGCTGATATAAGCCAAAGCTCAGTCGACGTCACAGCTGAATGCGTCGCTGCTACTTCCGCTTACAATTGTTGTTTCTCTCTTTCTTTCTTCTTCTTTTATTACACTTTATTACACATTTTATATTCCGTTTTCATTTCTATTTCTACTGCCGTTGCTGTTGCTGTTGCTGTTGTTGTTGTTGTTGTTGTCGCCTCTGTTGCTGTTTTTGGTAAATGATTTAATTATTTTAAATTTTTGTTGCTGCTGTTGCTTTTTTCGTGTTTCTGCTTTGCTGTTTACTTGTTTCTTGTTTGTGTCAGCCGCATTTGCATGTGCGACCAGCCACGCCTCCCCCAACACACGCGCACTCGCACGCCCAACGCCCATCGAGCAGCATACATATGTGTATGTGTGTGTGTGTGTGTGTGTGTGTGTGTGTGTGTCTGTAGGGGTATTGCTTGGCATGTTATTTGGGAAAGCATAAAAATAAACTGAAAATTAAACGTTGTCAACCGCAAATGTGACAAGCACTTAATTTTCATGCATGTAAAGTGCGACAAGTGGAGGCCAGAATAGCAGGAAGGCAACCGGCGACTGGCCAGGATTGGCCGGCCAGGATCTACACACACCCACACACACAGTCATGCAAGCACAAGCATACACACACATAAACAAACACATACACGAGCACAGCCAGGCGACAAGATTTGACGTACACATATCTAATGAGCTCGGTTAGAGATGACAGAAGAGAGAAGAGAGGAGAAGTATATAGAGTAGAATAAAGCAAAATAATAAGCACATACTATAAGCATAAATTATTTATAATTCATATACTTAAACATCTAGATTTTTCCTTAATGTGAAAAATATTATTGATATAGAAAAAAGCTGAGGAAACAAAGGCAACGAGACCTGAAGTTGGAAATGAACAAAGTAAGAGAAGTCCTATGAATAAACAAAGAAATAGAGAGACAGGGAGGGAAGAAAATTGTAAGAGAGGAAAATAGAAAAAGAAAGAGACATAGAGAATTAGAAAGAGAATAAAAGAAAAAAAAGATATATAGAAAGTGAAAAGAGAGGTCATAATGAAAGGCGAGAGAAAAAGACAGCAATGAGACAGAGTGAAGGAGAAGGAGAGGACAGTGAGAATGAGAGTGAGAAAGAAATACTGAGAGATTGCTAGAGACAGCGAGAGGAAGAGATGAAAACGGTATGAGAGAAAGAGATAGAGAAAGAAAGACAGAACGAGTGAGAGAGAGAGAGAGAGAGAGAGAGAGAGAGAGCGAAAAAACATACAGAGACAAAGGGACAAAGAGAGACAAAAAAGGAAAAGAGATATCATAAAATCAAATGAATGGAGAGCAAGAAAAAATGACAGCAATGTGACAGAGAGGGAGATCCAGAGAAAGTGAGAGAGATAGAAAGAGAATGACTAGAATTAGGGAAATTATGTGAGAGAATGAGAATGAGATAGAGAAAAAAAATATCAATATATTATTATTTATTAATATATATATTTTTTTTTTCATATTCATAAGCTTTCTCAATTTTAAGTTTTCTAACTCTTAATTTAAAATTAGAAAACACATACAGAAAAAAATGTAAAAAATATATAATCAAACTACATACATATATGCTTTTTAGGTTTCAATTATCTTTCTCATATACATATGGATATATACATATATCCCCAGTATCTTTCTCATTGTTTTCCTCATGCAACTTTGCAGTTCTGGAATATTCAAGCAAAACAAATTCGACAATTTTGTTAGCTGGACAGCAATGCGTTCCATGCACCTGTTTGTCTGTGTGTGTGTATGTTGGGCTTACACATATGTGTTGTGTGTGTTTGTGTGTGTGTGTGTGTCAAGTGTGAAAGCATATGTTTTTACAATGCTAACGTGATAGAAGCTGCATGGAGGGAGAACAAAGCAGAGCAGAGCGTGTGTTGCGGCTTGTGAATGCGAATGCAGCAGAAGGAGAGGGAGCACCCTCAATGTGCGCGGGGGCGTTTGGTTTGGTTTGGTTTGGGCCAGGGCTCGTTAGGGATCACTCTTATTGTGCATTGCAGTTTTTGGTATGCGCAAAATGGAAACGCGTGTTTTTGCCCGCCACGTTTGTCGCTCCTGTTGTTGTAGCTGTTGATGTTGCTGGTGGCAGCAACAGCAGCAGCAGCAGCAGCAGCAGTAGCAACAGCAGCAGCAACATCAACAGCAGCAACACCCACGACCCCTGGGGTAGCTGGCGCATGTTGATGCCGAGGTAAGCCGAGGTGCCAAATAGGGAATGGGGCCAACAACGACGTTGGCATCCGTTACAGCTGTTTGCGGTAGCTGGCGTTGTTTTGCTTGACAATTCTCGTTTGAGTTTTTGGCCCTCAAATGGGTGTGTGTGAGTCTGTGAGTGTGTGTGTGTGGGTGTTTATATATATATTGTTATCATATTGTGATGTTTTATTAGGTTTGTTTATTATTCATTTTTTGAAGTTATGACTGCACAGCCAGCAGCAGCAGCAGCAACGGCAACAAACAACATAATTCTATTATCTGATTAACGTGAAAAACTCGCTTTTGCTTTTTATGTAAACTAACTAAAATAAAACGAAGCTTTTAGCTTTCCATTGCTGAAGTGCGCTAAAACGTATGATCACACGATGCTTGGAGCGAATCACTGACAACAACAGCAATAGCAGCAGCAGCAGCAGCAGTAATTGCTGTTGCATTGTATTCTTGTTGTACGGGGCCAAGAGTCGAATTATGTGAGAAATGTATTAAAATTTGTTGCGACAGCGAAATGCAAGCAAGCATGCCAATTGCCAGCAACACCAACAGCAGCAGCAGCAACAACAACAACAACAGCAGCAACAACAGCAGCAACAGCTATCACAGTCAGCCCTCTGCTGGCAGCGCCCACACCAATGCCAGCAATTGCAGCGGGGCCAAGCAAGCTGCAGCTGCAGCAGCTGTTGCTGTTGTTGTTGTTGTTGCTGTTGTTCTTGTTGCTGCTGCTGGCTGTGTGGCATCTTTTGCAGAAGTTTTCCCATGAACTGATGGCGCCCTCTTTGCTGAATGGGCGATTGGCCGTGTGACCGCCGCTGACATGTTGCTGATGCCTTCGGCAGCAACAGCAGCAACAGCAACAGCAGCAACAGCAACTAATAAGAACAACAGTAGCCGCATTGTTGGCAGTTGTTAACGTTGTGTGCTGTCAATGATTTTGTGGTTCAAGCAATTCAATTGAAAATGCAATGCAATGCATTAGGCGATGATGACGTTGATGTGCATGAGGACGAGGACGAGCACGAATGTCGATGACGATGACGATGACGATGACGATGTTGCTGACTGAACAATGCGAGTCATGGGTGGGCCATGGATCGGACCAAAGCTATCCGCCGATCACGACCAGGCGGCCCTTCTCAATTGTTGTTGCTGCCATTGCTATTGCTGGAGTTGTCGTTGCTGTTGATGCTGGTGCTGCTGCTGTTGTTGTTGTTGTCGTGCATTGGAACGTGAGATGGCAGATAAATCAATGCCGGCCACAGCAGCAATATATGTGGCATTGTTGTTGCTCCACATTCAAAATCATTGAACTAATGAGCGGGCCTGTTAGCGGCAGCCGCAGCAGCCACAGCTGCAACATGTTGCTGCGATGAAGACACACGGCAGCAGCAGCAGCAGCAACAACAACAGCAACAACAACAGCAACAACAATTGTGATAAGCACAGCCATAGAAAGTTTAATGACTTTAAGAAAGGCACAGAGGGAGAGCGAGAGAGAGAGAGAGAAAAAGCGAGGGAGAAAGACAAAGAGAGAGAGAGAGACACACACTCAGACAGAGAGAGCGCGAGAGAGACCGCAATCGCATGCCAACTTTGTCTAATCGAAATCAAAAACAAAACCACATTTAAAGTCGCAAAAACAAAACAAAAACAAAAATGGAAACATCGGGCGAACATTGACCTCCATTGAACTGATCGTCAGCTCCTCCCCGGGGGCAGTAGGCGCTGTGGGTGTGGCAAGGGGGGGGGCCTGTGCTGGGGGCAGGCTGTATGTCATGCTGTCACATAGATTACAACAACTGCACAACCGAGGCGCGTTTACACAGCGACAGCTATGGCTATAGCTATAGCTATAGCTAAAGCTAAAGCTATAAAGCTATAAGGCTAACATATACAGCTGTGATTATAGCTGAAGCTAAATAGCCTTAAATATAGGCTGACTGCAGCTAAGTAGCTAAAATGCTGGATAAAATAGCAGCTGATTAGTTAAAGATTTAGCTTGTAATAGCTATTTTAGCTATAACCTGCCAATATGGCTATCATATATAGCTGAGATAATAGCTGAAGCTAAATAGTTGTAAATATAAGTAGGCTGAAGTTAAGTTGCTAAACTGCTGGATAAAGTAGTAGTTGATTATATAAAGATTTGGCTTTTTAATAGTTATTTTAGCTATAGACAACATATAAGGCTAACATATATATATATCAGTAATTATAGTTTAAACTAAATATCAGAAATATAGGCAAGCAACAGCTAAGTAATAGCTGATTTGTTAAAGATTTAGCGTTTTAATAGCTATTTTAGCTATGGCCAGCCTCAGTTAGTCGATTGATTGATTGATTGATAATTATATCCAAATATATTTTGGCTAAATAAAAGCTGTTACTGCTATATGCTTAAAAATAGCTATATTATAGCTATAAGCTAACATAACGTAACATATCTTATGTATTCCGTCGGAATTTCAGCTAGAACTGAAGCTGAAAAGTTGATTGAATGAGGTTGAAGACTTTGTTGCTGTATACATTTAGCTAAATCTTAGCTATTTTCTTACCAAACTTGGCTATAGCTAATTCGTAATTTTATCTACACATCCCTAATCATATACAGATTTATAAATTTAGCTATATAGCCGCACTTTCAGCTATATTTATGGATCTACTACAACGCCATATTTCTGCTGATAATGGTCTGTGACCCCCTTGGAGCACCCCCGGACAACTATTCGGCTTTTGACTGTCCCTGACTTGAGCTCAAGCTGTGGTAGCTGAGCTAAGCGGACTTCTCCTTGTCATTGTCAGTTGCAATTAATTAAGCTTTAATCATGTCTTGGCCATGCAATCACTTTCGGATCTGTTGCAATCGACAGACGCAGAGTTCAAGCCTCAGGCATTCAAGTTTCTGCTGCAGCAGCAGCTGGTTCCATGAATGGCTTACAAATGACTCGCACCACTCAAACCACTCGCAGACGACATTCATATTTCAGTTGGCAATTATGATTGCATTGAATTCCGTTTCATTATTTCTTGGATTCTGCGCGATATGCGTTGTAGCAGCCCAGCTTAAGTTATCGAATAAATGTATCGATTGTTTGTAAGTAGTTCCAAGGGCGAGTTGTGTTAGCTACATGCGATGTAAGTGATCCACTGATTGACTGTAAAGAAATGTTGATGATAATCGTTATTATGGAACGTCCTCAGAGAGAATATAGAGTGAGAGAGGGAGGGATGTACAGAGATTTAGACAGAGAGTCGAGTCTTACTAATTTCTTAATATGATATAAATGTTTTCTAACCGAACTCATTTACTATGCAAATCCCTGCTTCCTTCCGTCTTTAATCTAGTAAAAAAAAAAAACAAAAAAGTATTCCCCTCGGATTTGTAAAGTGCCGTAACTTCGCTGGCTTGATATGGACTTGTTTTATGAACTGCAAGTCTCCAAGACTTCAACCCTTTTGGTGCGAAGACAGCTGAGAAAAGTTTTCATTGCTCATAAATTTTAACGCACTTTGCAATAATGATATTATAATCATTTATTTCTGTTGTCGCAGTTTTGTTGTTTCTCTCTCTCTCTCTCTCTCTCTCTCTCTCTCTGTCTTTCTTTCTTTCTTCATCTGCTTTTTATTGCCAGAAGAAAACAAGTCCAAAATTCGCGTTTAATTTAAAAGTATTTTATTTATTTTTGCATATAATTTTAGTTTTTTTTCTTTTGTTTTTTTTTCTTCTTGTTTTTGTCTTTGCATAAGCGCAAATTATGAACAGCAATAAAAAAGTAACGAAGAAAACAACAACAACAACAACAACAACAACAATCTGCAGAAATGCCAAAAAATTAATAAGAGCCGACGCAACTGAAAGATGATTGCAAAAGTCTAAAAGGCAGAAGCTGCGACGTCAACGTCGGCGTCGACGTCGGCGTAGGCGTCGACTGCGGCGACATTGCTTGGCGCTAATTTGATTTTTGTTGCTTTATCGGCGCCGCGGCGACTGCAGCTGTTGCAGTTGTTGTTCTTGTTGTTGTTGTTGTTGTTGTTGTTGTTGTTGTTGTCGTCGTCGTCTGGGGAGTTACATTTTTGACATTTAAACGTGTTTTTGGCACTTGACGCCGCCCGGTACAGTTATTGTTGCTGTTGTTGTTGTTGCTTTTTCACTTTTTTTTTTGTCTTTGCTTTACTGTTGCTGCTGTTGTTGTTGCTGTTGCTGGCTTCTTTCTGCTCTCTTCTTTTATTGTTCAATTTTTATTATCTTTCTTGATTTGCGCTTTGCTGTTTTTATAGCGCTTGGCTGTTTTTGTTTGTTGTTTTTTTTTTGCTTTTTTTTTGTTTTTAGTACAAGTTTTCACCACGGTGGCCCACAGCGCCAACCCTTGCCCATGGGTAACTCGAAAATCTGGTGTCCACTCATAGAAATTTCTCAGCCGAATGCAAATTTTACTTTTATGGCTTGGCATGCTTTTGGCCTGGCTATTTGCCGCTGACTGAGTTACTTAGTCGATATTTCTGTGGAGACAAACGGAAATTTGATTGCAATTTGGCGCAGTGTACGCACGCACGGTGAGTGATCCTTGGCAGCGGGCCGACAAATTGAATGTCAAGCTGAAATGGCAGGAACCTGTTTGATTTCAAATCAACGGCAGCCAAAATAAAGATTGAAATAGACACAAAGCGGTGCGTGGGCCGTGAGGCGTGAGGCGTGAGGCGGGGGCGTGGCATGTTTAGGGTCGGCTCGGCTGGGGCCATATGGCCCCCGTTTTGTTGTTGTACTTTTTGGTTCTTTCGCTTTGGCTGGCATCGATGCGGGCGAACGCTCATCGAGGCGTAGAATTAAACTGTCAAATTCAACAAATAACTGGATTTGTTACATCGAATGCCGCTGCACGGGATCGAATCGGAAGGAAAATAAGAAACAAAAATATTTCTATGCGCCCGCCCGCACATGGGTCAAAATTTGCCGGGAAATGGCAAATGGGAAACGAGCCATAGCTTAAAGCTATTTAACTTGAGCGCAGATTCCACAATATTCCAGAGAAACTCATCCACTGATAAGCGGGGCTCTATATACACATATGTATATATATATCCCTAAGTATATACTTATATATATTAATGAATATAAACAACTTACTTTAATCATTCACTCGATTTGGTTGTTGTGTCGAATTTTATGTAAGCACACACAAAAGCTCTTTCTGGAATTATACTCAAGGTCTTACAAATGGGGAATATATACATATATTAGTATATATACGTACATATATCTGATAGGCCCAACACCCACAGCCGCACTTCCTCTCGGCAACAATCGTCGGGAATAGACGCAAAACATTTGCGCATTTACAAATTTGTTTTGGTTTTATATTACAAGAAGATATATATAAACTGATATGAAAACACATAAAAATACATATGATTGTTTCAAAATCGTCCAAGCCTAAGCTTACTCCTTAATCATTAAGCAGAAGTGACAGAATTAGAATTAGAATTGGGGAATCATTAAATGAAGAATCTTAGCCAAGCGCATTAAAGCTGTTTCTAAAGCTATTTTAAGCAACTTTCAGAATGAAAAATAAAAAAGCAGAATCTTATTAAAAATTAAAAAAAAGGTTTACTTTTCCATTTATAAAGTTAAACAAATTGCTGCTACGAAACTACTTCAAGTCTCAAAGCTCAAGTTCCTTAAGCTTGGATCAAGTCTTTATCAAAACTTTATTGAGCCCCTCATATGAACTCCGGCTCCATTCACATTGTTCAACTTCTGCAAATGAAGATTGCAGCACATTTAAGGCTGCGTCTTAGTTCATTTAAGCAACTTTAAAGTTTCAAAAAGCTTTAAATAGATTACGAATTGCAGGAAATTTATTTAAAGTTGATTAATTTCATGTTTCATATACTGACTCTGCCTCGTCTCTTTCCCCTTTTGCAGCAATCCCGCAGCCAAAGGCAGCTTGTGCGTGAGTGACAGAGGAAGGGAGATACACACAAACACACACACACACATACTCATACACATAGGTAGCCACACGTCCTGTGCAAGGATTGTCATCCACACTTCAGGGCAAAAAACTGTTGGTGTTGCATTTGGTATTCCTGTTGTCATTTGACATTTATGTCGCCTGCTTCTGGGGTGAGTATCGTAATATATGAATATACGGAATGGACATAAATATTGATGAATATTTTTTTGATTTTTGTTAATTTGTTGCTTTCGCGCTGATAAAGGGGAATTGGTAATGGGGAGAGAGCGGGGGCGGGGGCGGGGGCAAGGGCTAAATGCATGATTGTGAATGGTCGGGCTTCCCTTTTTGATTGAAATTTATTTTACTATAGATTTTTTTTTGTGTTTTTTTTTTTGTGTTTTTCGATTTCGCTTTTCGCGCTGCTGTTTTAGTTGATTAAACACAATTGTTTACTCGACTTTTTTCTGTTTTATTTCTCTGTTTTCCTTTTTTTGCTGCAAATGCATTTCCAGGCAGAGCTTTTCTTTATCACAATTGCCATAAATTACGCGACTGCGCCGAAATGTTCGCTCGCCATGCATAAATATTGCCAATCGACAGCAGCAACAGTTTTTGCCGTGCTGTGCGGCGGCATAAAAATTACAAAATCCAAATTAATGAACTCTCGGCGCTATTAAATTGGTTCAATAACATTTCAATTGCGTTGACATAATTTTAATTAAAATAAAATCAACTACAACAACATATACCGACAAAACCAAAGAAAAAAAAAAAAACAAAAAGAAACAAAATAATATTGAATACCCACAATGAATTTTAAGTGGCGCGCTTCGGGTTCGAACTCGAGTTCGCTGAGCTGTCGAAATCGAAGCGTTAACGGGGTTACCAACCAGCGCTCGGCGCATTTGCATTTAATTGCATTTACCAGGGCTGCATGCCTAATGCCCACACAGCCAGCCAGCCACCCCCAAAAACACAAAGCCCTACTAATCGTATCCCCCACTTAATGCCAGCCATGCCGTCAAGGTGGCCTCCAGTTGCCACTGTCTCTCTGTCTCTCTGTCTCTCTGTCTCACTGTCTCTCTGTCTCACTGTCTCTCTCGGTCTCTCTGTCTCAGTGCGAGAGTCGAATGCCACGCACCCGGAAGCGATAGCCGCGCAGCCAGATAACTGACCATGTGTCCGACGTACAGTGAATACTCGGAATACGGAATGTGTGCTCTACAGAGAGACAGAATGAATAATAATAATAAAATAAAGCAGAGCCACAGATCGTCGTCGTTGACGCACTTGCCCCTGTTGCAGCCGCCGGCACTTGCCCCTGAGCGAATGGCCGCAAATCGCACAGACTCAGCAGAAAATGCAGACTGCTCGACTAAAAGCTACCCTGTGTCATGGCATACCCTAGTATCGCTTAAAATTTATAAAAATCATCTAAAAACTTGTTACATAATACTATTGTTATCGATTTTATGAAAAGTCGAAATCAAATCCAATTGGAGTTATAGTAAATCTATACCAATATATCTTTTCCAACTGGAATAAAACATAATATACGAACATATCGCGGAAAGAGAAGTGTTTCTGTCCCCCTCTTCTACAGGGTATCATTAAGCATATAAATATCTGTATACATACATATATATGTGCACGTAATTCATACATATGGAAAGGCCCATACCATCTGCATATGTGAATAAATCCAAGTGCGATAATGTAAGCAACATTCAATTCCAATTCACGAAGAGCTGCCAGATCTGTCACAGATTTATTTTTAGCCCGAGTGGAATTGAAATAGAAATCATCAAATTGTCGGATATATGACAGATGTTGAAACGATTAAATATAGGGAAATAGTTTCTACGATTACAATTTTCGGAATACATAATTACTTAGTAGTTGATGCTGCCACCTGTTCAAAAACATATGTCTATCTGGCAACGCTCAAGGAGCTGGCAGAATAGAGGAACTAGTTCTGAAACCTAGGAGATGGGATGGTGGTTTGGTTTTATACGATGGATATTTTAAAAAATTCTTACTATAAAGAAATCTATAGATGATTATGTGAATATATATCTAATCTTTGATGATTTGAAGAATTTCTTGATAATGAAACATTGCATAACTGCAGTAAAATGAGATATGAGGCGGACTCGAGTCTGCAATGATGTCATATTCTAGTTTCTAGTTATACGTATATATGCTATGCTTACCCATATATCTGTTGATCTTGGAATCGTTCATCTATATTTGTGAATTGTATTTATACTAATTGTCCGAAGAATTTCTATATAAATAGATGCGATGAGATGAGATATATCATATATGAGATGATATCATATCTAGTTTCTCGTTATACATATGTATCCTATGCTTGCCTATATAACTTTCTATAACTGTTCTCGTAATAATAACAAGTTCCATAGTGAATCTCTTAAACTAAATCCGCAAATTTCCCCCAAAATATATAATTACAGGGCATCTCTAGGCTTAGACCTGCAGGCGCTCCAAAAATACTTTAAGGTCAGCATAAATTGCAGAAGAATGAAAGTGAATAATAATAATAATAAAAAAATTAAAAATAAATAAAAATAGTTTGTGCTGCTCGTTGGTTCGTCGTGTGGTTCAAGTCGTTTAATGTAATAACAATAATAATTATTTATCAATTAAGCAGCTACATTTAATTCAATTTAATGCGTGTATGTTTAAACTACTCTGCTTCTTCATCTTTTTTTTTATTTTTTGATTTTTTTTTTTTGCTATTTTGTTTGTTTTCGCCAACATTTCTTACTTAATTTATGCGGCAAGAGTTCAATTGCGTTCAAAATGTCAATAATTTGCTGCGGTTGTGCGCTGGGTTATTGATACATTTGTTGTTGTTGTTGTTGGTGTTGTTGTATTGTGAGTTGTCTCATGAATTTTGCATGTGACAATTTATTTATTGATTTACTTTACAGCAACAACAACGAGGCTAACTAAACGCAGCTAGAACTGCCCGACTGCCTGATTGTCTGCCTGCCTGCCTGGCCCAAAAACTGCCCCATATAATCAACTAGCCCCACACACACACACACACACGCACTCGCACACACTCGCACATTGTTTGCACATTTCCATTTGCTTCACATGGCAAATGAAAACGTGTCAAAGGTGTTTGCAATTTTGCAGTCAATTGGCATTAATTGAGTGTGAACACAAAAATATTTTGTAAATCGTCATTTCACTCTGTCCCTGTGTGTGTGCGTGTGTGTGGCATGATGTGCTCGCCAAATGCGTCGCGCAATATGCAAATTGATTTACCGAACAATTCATTTGGCAAAATGTGTTGCATAAGCCGCCGTGGCAATTCGAGGCCCAAATGGCAAATGGCCGCAGCAGCATTGCCGCATTTCTGTTGCAATTGCCAATTTGCACTAAAGCCAAAGTGCAGCAGCACTTTGCGTGCTCATTGACTTCACTTGTTCCTAGGCGCGCAGAACTAAATAAACAATATGAAAAGCATTTTCCCATGGGTTGCATCCCAAATAAAAAACAAAAAACCAAAAAAATATATATATATGCAGAAATTACAAAAATATATTTTGCGCAAATCCAATTGACTGTTGCATAAACTTTGCCAATAATTTCATTTCTGGCATCGAACTCCGCTTGCAGCAGACAATTAGATCAATGCGGCTCAAAGGCAAAGGACAGGCCTGCAAATTCGATTAGATGTGTGCGAACATCTTGTCGGAGCAAAGTTTTATCTAACGAATTTCGTCTTTTGTTTAGTGAGTGATCTGAAGGCAGTTTTGAATTTGATTTAAAGTTGTTTCTGTGAAGGGAATATTTAGTTTCATATATGTGAATATATACATATATGTATATATTATGACTTTAAATAGCCCAAGTCGAGCATAAGGTATGTGACAAATGGAAACATCTTTAAAGTCGTTTGGTCTATGCATATGATGAGCCTATGTAAGATCTAGCTTGAAATGTGATTTATTATGAAATATATCAAATATGTAATAATAATGTAGTATATGACATTAGATAAAAAGTAGCTAAAAATCTACAATATTTTACTATAATATTTTATATTATATATTATATATTATATATTACATTATATATTATATATTTTTATATATTGTTTATCTAATATCATATACATATTATATCTTTTTATAATATTTTATATATTTATATACATTTATATAAATTGATATATATGATATCCAATAGGATTATCATGGCTATTTTGTATATTTATGAGCACTCCTTAACATCAAATATCCAATTTATCATTCATTAAATCTCTATTAATGAACCATATTATACTTAAAAAAGAAAAAAGAATACCTTATGTACTTTGATATATACTCATAGATCTAACTAAATTTTCAAACCAAAATACAGTCTTTAACTTAAGATTTAGTTGTTTTTTTTGCTAAAAATTTACTTGAGCATACATACATATACATATATATGTAGCTATACACATAGATCAACCAAATTTCCTCTGCTTATTCAACTAAAATTAACTTTAAATATATATAAAAATGTAATTTCTTTCCTATAACTAATCCAGATGGTTTCACCATTCAACAATGACTTCTAACATTCAAATTCCAAAAAGAACACACAAATATCACACACATCAACATTCTGTGCAGAGTATCTGCTAGTCACCCATGCCCACTTGTCTTTGTGCTTCCCCCCAAACATATCAACAGTCAGCGAATCCACTCGAATCGCGATCGGCACTCATGCGTACTTGTGCGTATGTGAAGCATCATTCAATCTGTTAATTGTAGTGCGAAACTTTCTCGTGCTTGGCAAATAGAAATCTTGCGGATACTTCTAGCTGACTGGCAGAGTGGGGGCGTGGCAGCACATATCAAATATCAAAATAAGAAATAAAAATATATATATATATATATAAATTTGTTAATTTGGCAATGCCTCTATTACATTACGCTATGCCACCCACAAAAGCGATCATAAACTGCACAAATACATACTCACACTCTAACATTCATACACTCACACTCACATTCACACTCACACTCACACTTCAAATATGGCACAAATGAAGGTTTGGCCTTGAAACCTGCGCTAAATGCGTGAAAAAAATCGTAAAAAAAAACTAACAACAAATAAACAACAACAACAACGACGAAAAATACCAGCAGCTAGTGATAAACAATTGTTTTCTCTTTTTTTCCTCATTTATTTAGTTTTTTTTTTCTTGTTTGGCTTTTTTTTGTATTTTGTATGTTGTATGTTGTTGATTGGCCTGTCACGAATTTGTGTGTTGATTGTTTGCGTGCCTTTGGCCGGCCCTTTGCATTGCGAAAATTGTAAGAAAAAAAAAGCTAAAAAAGCTAAAATACAATAAAAAATAAAGCAACAATTGACAAAACTGCAAAAATTGAATTTCAAACAACAACGCGACGCGCATTGCATGCGAAATAGAATTTCATAAAAACGCTAAAAACTGAAATTGAAATTTGAGTTTGAACTCGAAACGGATTTCATTTGCGATAGCTTCAAATGCGTGCCATCAATGCAGGCGAACATTATTTTAATTAGCTAATTTCTAGAAAGAAGAGAAGAGCAGAGGGAGCTGTAGGTAGATGAATGTGTGGGAGACCTGGCGCTGGCTGTCAAACACATGCGAATTGGGTTTTTTTTCTTTTACGGGCGCTTTTGGTTTGGCCCCAAGGCCCGCGGGATAGACCCAACCAACTTTGGTCTCTATTTGTCTTTTGTAGCTGTTTTAGTTTCAGTTTCAGTTTCAGTTCCATTTGTATTTGCTGTTAGCTGCATGGTTGCCAAACATGTGTGTATAGTATATAGACGATAATAGATCTGACAACTCACACTGGAATACCCAACCTCAACTCTTAAGCTACAATATAATTACTTGCTCTTCTTACTTTACAAAGTCTTAAGCATGTCTATGGTTTGGTTTATATCTATGGTATCTAAGTATATGATGGGTACCATTAGGAGCTATACATATAATTGTATATAATATTATATTATTATTACGTTTAAATTAGCAAATAATCTAAAATATGTTAATGAGAGGGGGAAAAAATATCAATGAGAAGTTCTTTATAAAATAAAAAAAAAAATATTATAATATAAGTAATTATATTATGATTTTATGAATTTTTTTTAATTATTATATTTTGATTTTTTTTTTTTTAATTTTGATAAGGAACTTCTCGTTGATCTTTTATCTTCCTTAAATCTAACTTAAGAACATTTGTTTTCAACTGTCTGTCTCATACAAACCTTATATATAGTCTTATATTTTATTAACCATAATCTAATAAAATCATAATAATAAGTTCGACATTTGCATTCAGCTGCCTGTCTCATTCAAACCTTATATATAGTCTTATATTTCATTAATCATAATATAATAATAGTTCCAGCATTTCCTTCCAGCTGTCTATCTCATTCAAACCTTATCTATAAAGTATCTTATAGTTTATTAATCTAGTCATTCGGCAATTACTCGAATCTTTACTTGGGCAAATGGCTTTCCAGCTAAGACAAGACACACCTCTTCGTTCTGGTTATTCAGCGCTCAATTTGTGGAGTGGACAAAGAAACAAAGCGGCGATAATTGCTTTACTAGCCATATAGTTTTATTAGGGGTACTCCCTCATTTGTGCCAGTCACACGCTGCACTCGGATGTTGTGAGGCATTCGGAGCTTTTGTTTCCATTTGATGGAACAACAGCTCGAGTGTTTCCTCCGATATAAAAGTGTCGTAAAGTGCATATAAATAGAATTGGGCTTTGACATTGCTGAATTCCAGACATTTATGGCCAGCTAGATGGATATAGATGTCTGTCTAGATCAGACTTATTTTTAGATAGTTTTCTTTTTTTTTTTGTTAGTTTGGCCTCCGGCACGCGCACTCTCAATAAATGTCCATTAGTTGGCGCCAAACTTATCACCAAGTTCAAGTCTCCCTCGCTCTCTCTCTTCCGTCTCTGTTTGTGTTGAAATTGATGTGTCTCCAGTCGACCTTATCGATGCTTATCGTTCGTCTGTCTGTCTGTCTGTCTCTGTGTTGCATGCAATTAGACGCTGTCCATTTGCGAGCTAGTCACACACATGTGTGTGTGTGTGTGTGTGTGTGTAAAGTTTGTTTCACATGCACTTGCTGTTATTATGATTGTTGTTTTTTTTTTCTTCACTTTTTTTTTTTGTTTGTGTCTGTCTATCTTTAGAATTTGGTCAGACAATGGCTAGCAGCAGTAGCTGCCACAGAAGCCTCAGCAGTCGCGACTGAGTCTAACACTTTGATAAACCGCAGACGCCCGTCAGGGCCCACCGATTCATGTGTGCATATACATATATACATATATGCCAGTTGTATCTGACAGCTACAGCTACAGCAAGTAGAGATACAGATGCAACGTTGTCTGTCAGCTGCTTGCTGCTGACTGCTGATCTTGCAATTGTGTGGATCATCACAAAGTTGCGGCGTCTGGCATTGGGAGCGTTAATTGAATTGCAAACAGCTAAGCGAAAGCTGGCTTACGGCTGGCAGAATCGGATCGATTAAGCATGTGTGTGTGTGTGTGTGTGTCTCACTTTCGTTGCCAGCTGAGGTGAGTGGGTCAGGGTATGCCATGGTGCGGCTAGCCGCTGACTGACCTATGCAGATGTTGGCTTATCTGGCGATAAACAGCCGGAAAAGTCGTTTAACTGTTGTTCATGCAGCTAGTTTTTTGAAGTCTTATTATTATGTTTTATATATACATAAAAAGTATATATGTATATATGTTTTATATATGTCTGTCGACCATCTGATATGCTACATAATTATTCCGGCTTAAAAACGTATCTCTTGGCTTTAATCTCAAGCTCAGCTATCAATGGTGCTATATAGTCGCTTATATCTATATTTAAGATATGAGCCAATGCTTTTGTGATGCAATAGGAATGTTTAGCATGAATTAAACCAAGGCATTGCCTTGGTATTATAACTATCTTTCTAACATTCCATTATCTATATATTTATTTTAATAATGCTTATTTATCAATTGAATTCTCGAGCTATTTACTCAATGGATAGATAAAGTTAGAGTAGATAGGTCAGGGTACAACAAAGCAGGTAGGGCCTGATATGACTTCAACTCATTAACTAATAGCATATCATTGCCTTTACCCAGTATTATCTATATGCAATTAAAATCCAATTGATTTTCAATATAATCTTATGTCTAAATGAAAAAGTTCCAAGGGTTCCCCTGCTCTTAATTAAAGTTTATTTATTTATTTAATATTCAATATAGTTTTATGTCCAAGTCTTCTACTTCTCAGTTCTCAGGGTTCCTTCACACTTAATTAAAGTCAACTAATTTATTTATTTAATATTCATTTATTTATTATCTGCATTATCATTTAAATTCTCTGCAAATATCCAAAGTTTGCAGCAGCCAACTTCAAGGAGAGCTGATATAACTCTTGCTAGCCTCGGCTAGCTTATCAGGCCAACACACACGCACACACGCACACACGCACACACACATGCACACACAACGCAATCAGACAATACCCTTGGCCAGATCAAGTGCATTGCATGACAAGAAAGACAGACACCAAGGTATCTTTTTGCTTGTTTGCTGCTATCAGTGCACGCACACATGGCCAAGATACAGATACATTTCTCAGATACTTTTCACCTTGCTGCTGCCGTTGCTGCCGTTGCTGCTGCTGCTGCGGCGATAACAGCTGCGGCAAACAATGCAAGGACGCGGCACGTACGCGCGCATGAGCTGAGCCGAGCTCAGCTGTGCTGAGCAGCGCAGCTCTTATCACTCACCCTCTCTCTCTCTCTCCATCGCTCTCTCAACATCTCTCGTAACTGTAACAATTGTATCTGCGGCTGCTGCTAGTGGATCAAGGCTGCGATGACTGTGCAGGTAGGTGACAAGTGTCTACCTGGCCACGTTCCACGCTCCACAATTCAAATCCGCGTGTGTGTGCATGTGTGTATGTGTGTTTGTTTGTTTATCTTTGCTCTGGTCCCTCTCTCTCTCTCTCTCTCTCTCTCTCTCTGTCTGCGCTCTGTGTGTTGCAGGATCGTTCGATCGGCAACAAGTGGCAACAAATTTGCCGCCAAATAGCAGCTCGATCTGCCATAAATTGTTGCTCTCGGCGGGGCAGCTGTTGCAGCATTGCTGTTGCAGCGGCTTCTGCTTCTTCTTCCTCTTCCTCTTCTTCTTCTTCTCGTTGCGTAAGTTTATCTTTTAGTTTGCTTAGAGCCGATCGGTTCTGTTCTCTCACACACAAGTCTGCTGTCTATCTTGCTCTCTGCTGCCGCGCTCACTCTCTCACATACACTCTCTCTCTCTCTCTCTCTCTCTCTCTCTCTCTCTCACTATCTCTCTGGGTAGTTCTTTAAATTTGGTTTTCTTGCTCGCCGTCGTCGTTCTCGACGATTTGTACGTCTATTAGCTGATACGAAATTTTCGTGTACTTCCACTCAGTCTGCATTCAGATCTCCAGCTAAACAACTCGCAGAACGCGCTCTCTAAATCAAACATTCTCGAAAAATCAACGTATTTCAGAAACAAACAATTATAATAAAAAATAAAATAATATTATATTTAAATGGTTTTCATTTAAAAACTGTGTTTTTAGTGAAAAGTGTTTATTTTTTTATTTATATATATATATATATTTTTTTTTTCTTGGCAATGCCTTTAAGTTACAAGTGAAGTTAGAGATACAGATACAAATACAGTTAGCCGAAACCTTGCACTAATTGGATATACTACGGCCTAACGCCTTGGATTGATCATAAACACATACATATATCATCAGATATATATCGTATAATATATATATATATATATCAACATCTCTACACAAGTGAGTGAAAGATCTTGGAAAATTCTGTTTGAATTTTCAATTGCGTTTCGGCAACGCGCAAATAGTTTTCCCACGCTCGTCGAATAATGCGCAAATTGAAAACTTTTAAGCGGAAAAACACAAAGTGGAAAATGGGAAATGGGCAAAAAATGGCAAAGTACTGACTGGTAAACGCTATAGTAATTAGGAAAAGATACAGACCAGACCCAGGGCTCGCTGGGTGACGAGAGATACATTTCGTTTCGTTTCGGTTTTTTTTTTTTGTTTCTTTTCTTTTTTTTTTTTTTTGAAAGGTAAACAAACGCTGTCTTACGAGTGTTTTGTAAATACAATGGCTGGAGGATGTACGTGTGTGAGTGTGGGGGCTGTGGGGCTGTGGGGGCTGTGGGAGGGGCAGTTAACAACAGCAGGTTGAGGCAGCTTCAGGTTCTCACGGACAACCTGTTGGGCTGGGGCCTGGGCCAGGGCCTGGGAGTGGGAGTGGAACTCTGCCTGGACCCGGCCAACAGGCGTGTGGTGGGCGTCAGGTGTGGGCGGTGGGGCTGCTGGGTCAGCTACAGCCGTGACCTCTGCAAGTTTGTGTATATTTTGGATGGAATGAATGAAGTGAGCCAGAAATGAAAATGAAAAGCGTATTCAAAACAATCAACAGCCGCAAACAACAACATTTGTTGATGCTCAACATTTAAATGCTTACGAATTCGAAACTCCCTCAGTGTGTGTGTGCGTGTGTGTGTGCGTGTGTGTGTGTGGAAAGCAGAACTCCAAACAGCGCAACAGAAACAATTATAATATGAGTCAAGCAACTGCCAAAAGTTGCGCTACACTCGCTCACGCGCGCAGTGGGGCATGCTGGCACACAGAGGTGATATGTTGCATGTCGGGATCTCAAATACTCCAAGATCTTAGGCCGCATATTTACATATTGGGGAATGCCCCCATATATCAGGCTGAGCTGAGCTGCTTATGATAATGAGCGCGGGCCACATGTAGAGCGGAACAGCTTATGGCTTAAAGCAAAGACAATTCGAATCGAATTGAACTTTGGCCCTGTGTAGAGCATCTCGACAGTCGGCTAACATCATATAGGTTTTTGTTGTTTTTTTTTTTTTTTTTTTTTGGCTGGGCTCTTGCACGCGATTCGCTCTCAGTTGTTTGCTTTTGGACTTTTATGTCGATTATTATTGTTGCTGTTGTTGTTGTTGTTGTTGCTGTTTTTGCTGCTGCCTTTTCATTTTGATTGGACTCAAATTTCGTGCCTCGCTTGACGTTCGCCGGGTTTTTGGCTGGCCTAAGTGCGACTTAATGTAAATCGATTCGAATGCGTTTTTATGAATTCGGCACGCGTCTGCGTGCGCATTTCAGAGCTACATTCGTGTCGCACCGTTCACACACACTCACACACACACGCACACACACACTCAATTTCGTACTCTGACCAGTTGTTAGTAGCCCAGCCACAAGGCACACCCAGACGCACACCCACACGCACAACTAGGGCAGTTGTTGCATGCTGTCCGTCCGTCTGGCTGTCCGCCGTACCTTGGCGCCGCATTTGCGTCTCGCCGTCCAGCTGTTGCTTATCATAAACAAAGCCTATCGAAATTTGTGCTTCCGCCAAAAAGTGTCCAAAGAAAAAATGCACTGAGAATTGTTGCATTTCAAGAATTCAACTAATATACCCCATAGCAGTTTTGAGTTGCATTATATGGGAATTTATGAAAATTTTCAGTTTGATATATGCTATAAATGTAATTTATAGATGTTTCATATTAGGTTTGTTAATGTTATCTTAATTTAGAAGCTCTTTAAAAGTCTTGAAGTTTATTGTTTTAAGTTCTGTGACCTTTGACTTGGAAGAAAAAATTTAAAAATAAATTTGTAATATACAGAATTCAGTATGTGAGACTTTAACTGCAGTTTATGATCTTGAAAGATGTGTGTATGAATGTATGTATGTGTGGATGTATGAGTGGATGTATGTAATATAGAAACATATATATGTAGATGTTTGAATGCATGTTTAGAATAATGGATGTATGGATGGATGTATGTATAGATATATATACAATAGTATGGATAATTGTATGTATATAAGTATTTACATATAAATGTAAGGATGTATGTACATTTGAATGTAGGAATGTATGTATTATTATCATTTGTTAATTAACTTTTAAGTTCAGCTCTTACGTGATAATACGTTACTTGTTTGATCTTGGTTACTGCTGGGGTTTTTTACTTTCTACCCTGGAAATGCAGGGGACATATTTGGTGCAAGAAATTTGCAGCTGCAAGTGATATCATTTGAAGTCTTTGAATATCATCATCATATTATATTCTAGTCGGGTTTACTTCTGCTCTTCTGATTCGCTGATCGAAAATAGTTTGATTACGTTATACTCGTTCTGCAGGGTATCTGCTAGTCGTGCACTTACGCCCACATCCTGCGCATTTGTTTATTTCGCAATTGGGGCACCAGTTTTGGCCACCCTCAACCCAAGGCGTGCAGCGAGCGAGGCCACCTGGTGGCGCAGCTAACAGCTAACTGCTGGATGCTGGATGATGATGATGAGGATGATGATGATGATGATGATGATGATGAGATGCTGTTGCTGCTGCGTGCTGTGCGGCGTTTCACACGCCTCTTTCACACGCAACGCAACGCACTCTGCGTTTGGAAATCAATTTTCAATTATCAATTTTCCAATTTTCCAGTTTTCCCGTTTTCCATTTGCGATAAATAAGCGGCTAGTTGAGAGGGATTGGGCAGGGGTGGGGGAAGGGGAAGGGATAGGGGAAGGGGCAGTTGCTGCGCTTGCATATCAAATATTTCCTAGACTTCGATCATGCCTCATTTAGCGGCAATTCAGCGACAATAGGCAACAATTTATGGCAGTTGCAAGTCGAGCCGAACAAAGGGCGACAACTGTTTGCATTCCACGAGTATATTTATTAGATAAGTGAGCGCGGGCACTTAATGGCATTGCCAGAGAGACGGAGACGATGATGTCAGTTGGGTCCGTTGCAGCTCGACAAGTTCGTGAAATTGGCCCAGTTGATGGATGCAAAAATATATAAAAAAAAAAAAACCTTGCTATGATCGCACAGTTCTTGCTGTACAATATTATCATTATCATTATGATTATGATTATGATTATTATAATTATTTTTAAGCTGGAAGATTTTGTTAATGCGCATTTATTAATTACTTGGCTTTCAGTTAATTGATGTGCAAATTAATTCTTCACTCGCTTGGCCTCCAACAGCCAGTATTTCCTGAGCTGATCTCATAAATAACTATATATACATATAGATAGATGTATATATATATTGATTTTTAATTGCAGTTATCTGGCTGCAACACTCGCCTATAAATAGCCACACTTTCCACTCGTTTTTATATATTTCTGCTGCTGCTTCTTCTTCTGCTTTTTGGTGGGGGGGGCCAAGTTGATGCCTACTAAATAAGCCGGTAGTTAAGCAGTTCGCACGAATCGTAACGGTTCTCAAGTGCGTTGCCAACAACAATAACAACAACAACAACAGTTACTGCTGCCACAGCGACAACTTGGCATCCAGTGTCCATTGGTTTAGGCCGCCTTTTGGCCGCCTGGCCAACTCGTTGTTGTTGCTGCCAAGCTGAGTGATTGCTAAGCTCTAGCTATGGCTCTGTCTGTTGCTGTTGCTGCTGCTGCTGCTGCTGCTGCTGTTGCTGGTATTGGCAAAGCTGTTAAACGGCTATGAAAACTAAATGACACCGCCGCTAGCAGCACCATCTCCGCCCGCATCGGCACATAAATAAACCACAAGAGCGGTGTAAAATTGCGTTCCAGTTGCCTGCTGAACTACTATGAGTCGCATGCCCCAGCCCCAACCCCAGCAACAGTTGCTGCGGCGCATCAGCAACAACAGCTTTTTTCTCTGTTTTGAGCTCGACTGTTTTGCATTTTTTTCAATTTTTACGACACGACTGAGGCCCAAAAACTGGTTGATACACTATTTAGCCGTAGTTCCAACTCCACACACACACATAAATATATGCATATATATACCGATTTATATATATATATTGACATGTTGGCAGCAACACATGGAACAGTCCACGTGCGTAGGCAACGCTGGCAAACCAGCTTCGTTAGCTTTGGCTCTCGATTGTATAATTCTTTTGGCCAGACATTGACATACTCTGTGTGGCCAGCTGAATGCATAATAAGCCACTTCTAATGGCCAGGCCAGCCACTCGGCTGTGTAGCCAGGCGACGGCCACTTGCTGCTAATTGGACTACTCTGATCATCGGCTGCGCTCGCCAATGAGTAATTGAATGCCCAGCTCAACACAGGCAGACAGACATATATGAATATGAATTGGAATTGGAATGGTGCTGGCTGCAACGTCTTAGCCAGCGATGAGATCACTAATGATGCAATGCCTGCTGCATGCCTGCAACACAATTGGGCAATGGCTGGGCAGCGCTTCCAAAAATACATTTCTGTTGCAGATTTCCAGCCCACCCCCACACACCATCCACCACACCATCCACACCATCCGAAAGAAAACAAAAACAAAATTGATAACAGATGACTTATTGTTTGGACAACTGAAAAAGCAAAACCGAAATCCAACTTCAAATGCCAGACTGAAGCATCATTGGCTGTCTTTAGTGTAAGCAAGTCGATGCTGGCATCGACATGGATGGGGGATTTGAAGATATTTTACAAGAGATATTAGAGCGATATTTCATGATATGATGCACCAAGTAGTGCAAGAACTTTGCTTGTTGATAGTTGGACATGACACTCTGTGTGCGGTTGCTGACATCATTGCCTCAGCTATATATGTTTCTATAACGATGATTGCAACTCGATTGTTATTCGATTGCAATTTGATTGTAAATCGATTAGAACAATATTGGGTTAGGTTGCAGTTGAGTAACTTGATTGCAATTCAATAGGAACTTGATTGTAACTCTATTGCAAATCGATTGCTATTCGATTACAATTCGATTGTTATTCGATTACAACTTGATTATAAATCGACTGTAACTCGACTAGATTCTACAATTTGATTATAACTCGATTGCAACTCGATTGTAACTCGATCATAGCTCGAATGTAACTCGATTGTTTTCCGATACAGCTTGATTATAATTCAATTGTAACTCGATTAGAGCTATATTATAGCTTTATTGTTGTTCGACTATTGATTTTTTACACTTAATTATTACTCGATTGTAAATCGATTAGAACTAGATTATAACTCGACTGTAAATCGATTAGAACTAGATTTTAACTCTATTGCAACTCGATTTTTATTCAATTACAGCTCAATTGTTATGCGATTACAACTTGATAATTACTTGATAGTGACTCGATTGTTATTCGATTACAATTTGATTATAGCTCGATTTTACCTAGATTGCAATTTGAATATTGTTGCAGTCCGATTACAACTTCATTGCTACACGATTACGAGTCGATTACAAATCGATTGCAACTCCATTATAGATCAATTGTAACTCCCATGCAACTCAATTATAATTTGTTTGCAAGTCAATTATAGCTCGCTTGTAACTCCCTTGTAAATCGCTAGGTTGCAATTCAATTGTTATAGCTCGACTTCAATATCTCCACATGTCTATCCTATCTATATATATATATCTATCCACATTTATATCCATCTAGTTTTTAGAGGAAGCACTACACACTTTCTAAGTCATAAGACTCTTTGCTTGCGTATAATAATTAGTTAGAGCTGTACTTCAGCTTAATTTGTCGCTTAAAGTGAATTTAATTTTAATCGATTTTGTCTTTGTTTTTCTTGAATTGAGTAAGTCTGACTTTAGTTGCTATTTGTTCAGCTGTTTTTGTTTAATCAAATAATTGATAATATTTGTTTTTATATACTAAAAAGTTGAAATGGAAAATGCTTACCTTGGCCACCAAATGATTGCTGCAAAAAAAGAGAAAGAGAAAGGAATTTATATGAGAGTTGTGCATATTTTGGTAAAATGTTAAGCAACAAGCTGCATATATGTTAAAGCACGCACACACACACGCACACTCACACACACACAGAGTGAGACAGCTCTGATGATGTTGATAGGCAGGGACATGCACATGAATAGCTTTGGTATATATGGGGAATGGGGCAGCGATTGCATGTGGCGTTCCGCGGACACCATAAAAAATTGGCAAATGAATAGCGGGACACACACACACAAACACACACACACACATATACATATATACGTGTTGTTGGGTGTTTTGAAGGATGCCGAATGGGATTGAATCATTGAATTGAATTGAATACGTGCGAGCACGAAACAGAAAGCAATGTTACGTGTCCTGTTCGTGTTGTTGTTGTTTGTGTTTGTTTGCTGCTGTAATGTATTAGCAGGATGTCAATGTGTGCGACCTCGAATTATGCATGTGTGTGTGTGAGTGTGTGTGTGTGTGTGAGTGTGGGTAGCCAACAACAGCAAAATCATAGATAGGACCCTAAATCCTGTCGCCTGCCCAAATGGAATTGCACGCGTAAAAGGCATCAAATGTTGTCCGAAAAACCAAAGGACATCAAATAGAAAAGAGCAGGAAAAAACAGAAAAACAGCAGCAGAAGAAAACCGAAAAACAAACTGAAAACGAAATCGAAACTGAAACTGAAGAAAGCAAACAAAAAACGAAATGTTTTGAAGTGCTGTGCGAGCTCCAGGCCTTGGAGCCTGCTTCCTTTTGGCCGTGGCCCCAAAATTGACATCCGTTGCTGATTTTTAATTAAAAATTTGCGACGTGTGAAGTTGATTTCAATTTGGCGGGCCTAACTGACAGCTGCATATATAGAGAGTCCAATGGACGGGCTGTGGGTGGGGGTGTTTTGGATATATGTGTGTGTGACTATCCTGTCGTGTCCGATGATAACAATATGTGAGTGCATTATCACAACTCAGACAGAAAGAGAATCGCGCTGATTTCTCAATTTGAGATGTCCTTGACAGGTCCTGCTTGAGGCCTTTGCTGAGAAGTTCTTGAGACCCTGTCTGTTTATATAGAGATATGACAACTTGACTAATACCTTAAGCTGCATTGAACTAGCTTGAACCGGCAACCTCGATGATATTATACATATATTACACCTCCCCCGTAATAGGGCCCAAATGCCCAAATGCATTCAGTTTTAAGCTGTGGGTGCGTCGAGTGCCCAACTAATTGAGCTGTGAGGCGGACGTAGTGCTGCGGGTGTCAAAGTCATTGTCTTACATAATACCGTAATGACATTAACCTTATCAAGTGCTTATTTAATACACATATGTGTGTGTGTGTGTGTGTGTGTCAAAAGGTTCTTGACGTTCACACGAAAAGCAGAGACCAAGGCATAGGCAGAGGCAGAGCCAGAGGCAGAGGGCGAGGTTACGGATATAGGCTAGGTGGCCAATGGCCAGTTTTATGACCGATACGCAGAGCCAGGCCCACTAAAAAGCTATTAACAAGTAATAATGACAACAACAACAACAACAACATCGGCCATAAACTTGAGTGCAACAGTTAGAGCAGTGGGAAAAAGTCGCGGTTGCAATGTGCCACACTTGAACTCATAAATTCTAAGAACCCGCAGATAACCTACATATATGTTCATAGTCTCTCTCAGCCGTCGCGCTCTGTCCCTTTGTCGCCCAGCATGTGTGTGTGTGTATCTTTATAAATAAACACTGTGCGTGCTCTGTCTGCCTTTGTGTGCGTGTGTGTGTGTGTGTGTGCTTAAGCAAAGTGCAACATCAACAATGACTGCTGTGGCAGCAACAAGTTGTTGCAGTTGTTGTTGTTGTTGCTGCTGCTGCTGCTGTTATTATTATTATTGTTGCCGTTGATAATGACAACACAGATGACTGATGAGAGATATGCGACTGTCTGTGTAGGTGTGCGTGTGTGTGTGTGTGTGTGTGCGTGTGTGCCACCGTCGATATACCCATTAAAACATTAAAGCGATGCCCAAGTTCACAATCTTTGTGTGTGACGACTGCCGCCGACGCCAGCGTCACAGCGCGCACAGTGGCGCAAGTGTTGTTAAAAATGTAGTAAAAAAAAACAATATGCTTAATATATTTGCGTTGAGCAAGCAATAAAATATATTGAAATAAATATATAAACAAAATTTATATTAAATGGAAATTGTTGAAGGCAATCTTATAAGCTCAAGTGTAGCAATAGATAAGAAAAAGGCAAACAATTTATATTTTTTAAATAAAATAATATAAAATAAAAATAAATATTAAATAATATAGTGAATTTAATGAAAGAGTATAATAAATATTTGATGGGCTTGTTTTTGCAAGATAATAAATATATTGTAGTATATAATAGCATATAGTATAATACTAATGTATGGTATATATACAATATTATGACTGGTTATATATTTATATTATAGTATATTATAGTATAACATATACATATATTTCTTGAAATACCTAAAGCTGTCAGCAAAGCAGTAAAGATCTATAAGACATTTTTATACCCTGAAATCAGGGTATAATGGTTTTGTTAAATGTATGTAATAGGCAGAAAGAGGCGTGGCAGACCCGACAAAGTATATATATTATTTTTGATGGTAAATATTTATTTTGCACACTTTATAGGAAAATATCTTTGCGTGAATCCACATAGTGTTCACTATTAAAAAAATATATATATTATATTCTCCACAAAAAGCAATTCTTTGTTTTTTCTTTCTTTGTTATATTATAGTATTTGATATTGTAACTATATCATAATGAATATAAAGATATAATAAAGAAAAATCCTAGAGCAGATTAGAACTGGGCGAAGCTGTCTGTCGAAGCTGTTCAAATAGTTGCCTGCTCTTCAACGGAATCGATCTAATATAATCCATATTATATTTTTTTTTTCGCTAAAAAGCAGGTTCAGTTTTAACTAGGATTTGTTTTAAGTCTTTGTATCCATTTATTATAATTCTTAATCACAATTGTCATAAAATTAATTTAGAAATTTTTTGACCTTATATAAAATAAATTGTGTGTGCATAAATAGTAAAGAAATGAAAAAAAAAATATTAAATAATTAAATTAAAATTAAAAATTATATATACATATATATGCATATATATATTTGTTTAATATTTTTATTTCATTTCTTTAATATTTATGTACATACAATTTATTTGATATAACTTTAAAAAATTCTCAATTAATTTTAAGACCATTTTTCTTTAAATTTATCATATATATAAATCTATATTTTTGTTCCCCTCAAATTGCTCGAAAGTTCTTGAATTGATGCCATTGTGGCACGCTCCGTGTGCGGCCCGGGCGCATACACAATTGAGAACCGGTATTGTTCCACATGCCACAAGAGATGCGGCTGGGCAAAAAACACACAGAGAGCAGAACAGCTGCTGGTGGCACAGAAAGCGCATTAGGAGCAGTGAGGGTGGGGGAGAGGGTGGGAAGGGGATAGGGAGGGCAGCTTTAACTGTAGGGCATTGCTTAGCACTCATACTAATCCATTCTCGTTCTCTGCATTTCCGTTTCGTTTTCGATTGCAGAGATAAGCGGCACTAGGATCGTGGGATTGGTAACACTGCAACAGTGGAGCTGGAGGATTGCCGCCATGGCATCGTCGTCGAGAGGCATGCGGCAGGCGAGCGGCCGGTGGATGCTGTTGCTGGTGCACGGCCTGCTGGCGCTGACCGTGCTGCACATGCACATGCACAGCCGGCAGGCGGTCGGGGTTGAGGCGCTGCCGATTACCTCGCGGCCCATCGAGGGCAATGCGCAGAAGGAGGCGTGGGAGGCGTGGCTGCGACTGCCCTACGAACAGAAATCGCTCGAGAAGCAGAAGAAGGTAATGCCCAAGTCCATATTCGCGCTGCCCTTCCGCCACTGCCCGCCGGGCCACAAGCTCTACAACGAGCGCTGCATATCGCAGACGAACATCGATCCCACCGACCTGGTCGCACAGGAGCTGCAGGAACAGCTGGGCGATGGCGGCGGGCCCAGCGCATTCACCGACTACGACTACAGCGACAACGAGAGCGACGAGCTGCTCTACGAGATGCCACTGGGGCCGCTCATCCAACCACCCGACCAGCTGCCCACCAGTGCCAGTGGTGCCGAGGACCAGGCGCTGCCCAGCGAGGATGCCCCACTCAAGTTCAACATCTTCGAAAAGAAGTTTCCCACGGCATCGGAGGCCGAAGTTGCCAATGCAACGACAGCAACATCGCCATCTCCATCGCCATCGATGGCATCGGCAACAACCACGCCCACGCCCACAATAGCAACGATGCGCGAAGACGCCCTCAAGGCGCAGCAGCGGCCGAACAATCGCATTGCCGAGAGCGCCCAAGATCTGCAGGCCGATGCGAGCAACGCTCTGCCAAGCACAACAAGCCTCAGCACTCCGAGCAGCAGCAGCAGCAGCATTGGCTCCTTCAGCGACATTGGCCACATCGATGCGATTGTGGTGCCAGCGGGCGCCTCGCTGGACGCAGAGCCCACGGTTCAGCTGGTGACAAGTTCGATGCGCAGCGCGCCCAAAGCGCAGGCGGATGCAGAGCCCAATGCGGGGGCGCAATTGGAATCAGATGCAGAGAGCGCTGCCGAGAGCGCAGCCGAGGCTGTGGCTGCAGCTGAGGCCGAGGCAGAGGCAGAGATCGAAACGGACCTGGAGCAACTGCTCAAGGTCGACGCCTTTCTGCCGGCCTACGGCAGCAGCGTGGACATGTTGCCGTCGTTCAGTCATCGTCGCGTCTCGCCGCTCAGCGCCGACCTGGATGTTGACGATTCAGCTACGGATATTGTGCCAACGACAGCAGAGCGCGATGCCGATACAACAACAGCAACTGCAACAACAGCAACAGCAGCAACAGCAACAACAGCAACTGCATCGTTGGCTACGCCCACAACAGAACAAGAGCTAGATGTGCCTGTGTTGAAAAAATCGAAAGTGCAACCGGTTCAGTTAAGCTCAACAACAACAGCAGCTGCAACAACAACAACAACAGCAACAACAACAACAGCAGCAACAACAACAGCAGCAGCAACAGCAACAACTGCAGCTACAGCAACAGCTACAACAATATCAGTGACATCAACAACACCAGCAACAACAGCAGCAGAATCATCATCATCATCATCATCATTGGCAGCAGTGACAACAACAACAACAGCTGCAACAGTTGTTGCTGCTACTGAAACCAAAGTTTCTGCCATACATCAAGATGCCAATGGCAATGCTCGAGATGATGACCGGTTTTATTATCAGCATTTTAACAGAAATGTTGCTGCCAGCGACAGCAACAGCAACAGCGACAGCAACAGCAACAGCAACAGCAACATCGACAGCAGCAGCAGCAATGCTGACGGCGACTTGGATGTGCTGAACGATATGGCATCCAGTGACAATTTAATGACAAATACAATCGGCGGCCAGGGCGAGGGCGAGGGCGAGGGCGAGCGGGCGGCAAGTGAAATTAATTTTGAACAAGAATTGCGCATTATAAACGAACTGGTTAAGGACAAGCGGCGATTATCGCAGCTGCGACAACAGCAACACGAGCAGCAGCAGCAGTCAACGACAACGACAACAGCAGCAACGATCATTGAAAGTGACTCGGATGCAGGAACAACAACAACAACAACGAATTTTTGGTCTAGCCTCATGCCAATGCTGGGCCAGACGTCAACAGAAGCAACAACAGCAACAGCAACAACAGCAACAACAGCAGCAACAGCAGCAACAGCAACAACAGCAACAGCAACAACAGAGCAAACAGCAGCAACAGCAGAGACAATTACAACAACAGTAATGACAGGTAATGCTGTTGCTGATAGCACCACAGCAACAGCAACAACAACAGCAGCAACAGCAACAACAGCAACAGTTGCTGCCACCACAAGAAGCACACAACAATTAAGTATTAATACAAATCGTAGCAATAGAAATAGTAAAATAATTAGAGTAGATAGCTTAGGCGCGAGTACGCAGCCAACGGCAATAGCAGCAGCAGCAGCAACAACAACAACTACAGCAGCAGCAGCAACATTAGCAACAACAGCAGCAACACCAGCAACATCGAATGATGAGAATTACACGCCCTTCTGGTGGCTGCCAAACATTGGCTGGCGCGTCGATCGCCAGGTGGACGAGAAGGGCGAGGATCGTTCGCTGTTGCTGCGCATCTTCAGGACGTTTCGTGCCAGCGACAGCAGCAACAGCAGCAGCAGCCCAGCAGCATTGGCGTCGCGTCGCTAATGTCCAGTGGTCCACTTGACTCCCTGCGCGCTGCGCTCTTAGCGGCTCTCGCCCGTGCCGAGAGTCGCTGGAGTCCGCTGGTCGGTGGGAGGAGCTGCCCCGTGTCGCTCGCAACAGCGTTTCAATTGTGTGTTGAAGTCTCTGTTTGTCCAGTTGCAACAGCGTCTAGCTACCCTACCCAACCCTACCCAACCCAACCCAACCCAACCCAAGCCAAGCCAATCCAATCCAATCCAACCCACATACTACTTAGCTTTCAGTCTATAATTATTTAATAATTTTAATCCCTTCCAAAATTTACATACATATATATGTGCATATATTTATATGTGTGTGTATTCAGTTTTGTATTTGTTTATCTATTTGTATATATTTATGTAACGTCAACGAATTTCGTTTGTAATTCTTTTCTTTTTCGTTTTCAACAATTCTTAAATATTTTGTTCATTTTTTTTTTTTTTTTTTGTTATTTACCTTGCTGCATTTTTTTTAAGTTGTTGATTTAATTTTAACACGATATATATGTATATAAATATATGTGTATATGCATCCAGATGCGTATAGATATATATAGATCAAGTTTTACAATAGTTTTATTATTGTGCTTCTGTGGGGCAGGACACGTGCTCTGTCGCCTGTTGCTGTTGCATTACCTTAGCAATATTTAATTGTGATTATTTAAAGTTAAAGCTAGTTTTTTAGCCAACACACACACACACACACACACACACACACGCTCGGAATATAATTGCAATTATTATTGATATTATATTCAAATATATATATTTATATATATAGTTGTAAGTCCTTTTGGCAAATCATACAACTTTCCCCCACCCCCTTACCCGTACCTTTGTAATATTATTAATATATATAATTATTATCGTAATTCCCTTCTATATATGATTTTTTATGTGAAGCCTCGTTGTAGTTGTCTCTGTGTATATACCCCACGTGGAAAGCCATTAATATGCGCTGCTTAATTTTAAACATTGTAAATCGCTGCGCTGCATTTGAATTTAAATTAAGCTCAACAAAAACAAAACGAAACAAAACAGAAACAAAAACAAAAACAAAAACTAAAATGAAACAAACAAAAAATGCGTTGCTTTTTAAATGCTGCTAAATGAAACATTTTCAAAGATATACGAGTATATTTATATATTAGAATAACCATTTTTTTTTTAGCATTTAAGCGTATTATTTATGTTATCTAAAACAAAAAACAAAACGAAAAAAAAATCTAAAAAAAAAAAGAAATCATAAAAACGAAAAACAAATAACAAAATATTAATGTAAAGTAAATGTAATGCATGTACATAGATCTAATTTTTTTTCTGTTGGTGTCTAAAACAAACAAAAAGAAAAACATAAATATATCAAAAAATATCGAAACAAAAAAGAAAAAAACAAATTGATTGAAGTGTTTTCCTGTGTAAGGGGAGAAATTATGGAAATGGATTGAAATAGGTAAATAGAAGAGAGTTAAGAAGAGTGGGAGAGAGAGAGCTATAGAGAGAGAAGGAGAGGAGCGAGAATGGGTGAGTGAGAGAGATATAAATAAAGAGAGAGAGAGAGAGAGAGAGAGAGAGAGAGAGAGAGTAAAAGAGATGGAGATTGGAACCGACTAAAAGAGAGAGAAATTGAAACAAAGCGATATAGAGAGAGAGAGAGATAGACAGAAAAAGAGAGAGAGAGAGAGAGAAGAGGGGGAGAGAGTTGTATCTGACATATGCAGTATATATGGATTAATATAATGACTGCATAATATTTATTCACAGATTAGCTTCACCTTGACCTAAGCTACCTGCTCTTCTTGAGGCTTTGAAGCGTCTCTCGACATATATCAAACATCAAGTCTTTACCTAGATATACACTAAGCTAATATACTCCTAATCATTTGGCTTAAGAGTATTAGAACAAATGCCTATCATATGCCTATAGCCATAAGACTTGGCAAGGGTAACTTAGGAGATGTTTCCAAACTCCGAATGACCGGAATTAAGTCTAACACTCGGCGCTCAGCTGTTGGCCCAAGACCTGACCACTGCTCGAGGCGGAGTTTGACAAATGCCTGAGCAGCAGCTCACAGTGGCTCGAAAACATACAGCAACGGCTGGGCTTACTAAAGGCAAACACTGCGAATGGGAATGCGAATGCGGATGTGGATGCGGATGCGAATGCGAATGTTAACGCCAGCTGGTAGCGACGAGAGGCATTAGAATTACCAGGCGATAGAAACAAAATCAGGGCCAGGAAGCTGGCGCCCATAGCGATGCACAGACAGCAAACAAACCTATGCAAACACACACGAACACACAGTCACGCCCACACTCACTCACGCCCCTAATATGCTAAAATATCTGTCACACTCGCATGCAGCCGGCGTAGGTGTCGATGTTGTTGTTGTTGTTGTTGGTGTGTTTGACTCGTGTAGCAAATGCCATTAGGAAAATTTAACTTTTTTCCCAAAAAAAAGATAGAGAAATGGAAAAAAAATCTTTGGCAAACATATGCAGACGGCATGTTAACATGGCGAATAAAATTCAAGCGAACAAGCAGAGAGCGAGGCGAGGCGAGCTTGGCAGAGAAATTGGCAGAGCTGTGAAAATGCGTGTTTACCTAACGATTGCATTAGGCGCTGATTGCAGCGGCAACGGCAGCAGCAGCAACAGCAGCAGCTGAGTTTGTTTGCGACGCATTTGCTGCTGCCTTTCAGCTGCCAGCGCCATCTGGCGGCGTGTAGCGGCCACAGCGCCGCTGCATGCGCGCTGCATACCTTAAGGCGCGCGCTCATATTTGATAACGCGCACACACACACAGCCCAGTTCGAATATAAACCACGCCCACAATTTGAAGCATTAGCATTTTGCATAGCGAACGACGCTGTATTTGTCATACAACTCGAACAAAAAACAAGTCAGAAAACTCTAGTCGGGAGTGCCCGACTAGGAGATCTCCTGAACCCCGCCTGATCTGCGTTTTTAGTTTACTGCAAGGGTGCCTATCTATCAAATATAAAAGTAAAGAAGCGACTGATAATGCAAATACAATATAAACAAGCTAATTTATAAAATTTGGAGCTGGTATCCAAAATATAACAAAAATCAAAATTTAATAAAATTCACATAAATCTATATGCAAATTTTGGGGGCTCTAGCTCTAAAGATATAGGAGATATAATTTTCAAACAAGTTTCCGATAAGATTTAAAATCGATAACAATACAAAAAAAATATTTATTGAATTTATTCAACAAAACTTTACCAGCGCGTACTATAAACGGATCTTTAAAAATATTTCAAGTCACTAGCTAGTCTGAAATCTTACTGAAATCGAAGCGTTCAGACATACGGACGGAAAGACAAACGGAAAGGGTTAAATCGACTCAGCTCATCATCCTGATCAAGAATATATATTAATATTTTATAGGCTCTGCCACGCCTTCTCTGACTGTTACATACATTTAACAAAACCATTATACCCTGATTTCCCATTTTCAATGGGTTCAGGGTATAAAAAAAATAGAGAGGAAAATAGATGTATATGTATATAAATAAAATATTTCAATTACATAAGAAAATTTGTATTTGGGCGGGAGAGGGGGCGTGGTTACAGTCAGTCTCTCTCTCTCTCTCTCTCTCTCTCTCTCTCTCTCTCTCTCACTCTCTCACTCTCTCTGTAAGCCAAATGACAATAGTTGCCAGAAGGAAATTGTTGTTTATTTAACTATTAAGCTAAAATGCACACTGAGAGCTGGACGATAAAACGATGCACTTAAACGCTTGTGTATGCATGTGTGTGTGTGCCTGTGTGTGTGTGTGTGTGTGCATAAAATATAAATGAAACAGCGCCTAATGCCATGCAATACAAAGTCTCAATGTGCTGTGCAGTATTTTAGTTTTCAATGGCTGAGCTTTTATGCAAAGTAAACACACACGCACATAATTCAACTGTGTGTGTGTGTGTGTTTGTATTTGTATTTGCCAGCTGAAGCATTAGCTATTGTCTGCCTGTCAAATCTGCCCACTGCGGGGGCGTGGCTGGTTGGCAGGGGTTACGCTGCACAGCTGAAGGGAAGCTTCGCAATCTGCTCAATGAATCTCAATAAGTTTGTCATGGTGTGCGTGTGTGTGCGTGTGTGCGTGTGTGTGAGTGATGCTTAAGCTTGTTTGCATTTGTGTGCGTGTGCTAAATCAAGCGGTAATTGGGTCTGCTTGCTGCCACTACCTCTGCCGCTGCCGCCGTTGTTTATATAATTGAAACTAACACAAATAAAGTGCAAAAGCTTTCTGATTATGGGGCTTTGCGCCTGCCACAAAATGAGCGTGGCTAAAAGCCCAGTCAAATGCCGTCCCGTTACAATTGCCGCTGCCACAGACTCACCAGCCACTTACAGTGCTACAGAGAATTGTGTTGACGCCGCTGTTGCTGCCAACTCCTGTTGCTGTTGCTGCTGTTGCTCGGGCAGCGACAACATATACTTCAAATCGCTTTACTTGGAATCGAAGCGCACACTGAGACAATGGTGTTGAAAATTAATTAAATTTTGAATTTGAAGATCTTTTTTTTTTTAAATAAATTTAAATTATTTTTAGGTGAAGAATTTGAGTGGGGCTATTTATAAAAAGAATTGTAAAAATAAGAAATATATTTGATTATTTTATTTCTTATTTTTTGTATATATTTCGGTATATTTCATAAAGTGGGGCTATTTATAGATATCTTGATTATAAAATATATTTAAAAAATTTTAAAAATAAGAAATTTATTTGATTATTTTATTTCTTATTTTTGGCATATTTTTTGTTATATTTTATAGGGTCTACGAAACAGAATTTAAAAATTGTTAAAATAAGAAATTTGTTTGATTTTTTTATTTTTTATTTTTTGTTTATTTTTTGGTATTTTTAAAAGTCTACAAAGAAGAATTTTATTGGAACTATTTATAGATATCTTGATTAAAAAAAAATATTTAAAATTTTATGAAAAAAATAAATTTATTAGAATATTTTATTTTTTATTTTTAGTATATTTTTTTGTATATTTTATAAGGTCTTCGAAGAAGAATCTTACTGGGGCTATTTATTGATATCTTGATTATAAAATATATTTAAAATGTTGTGTAAACATTTAATTTATTTGAATATTTTATTTTTAATTTTTGGTATATTTTTTGTAAAAAGTCTACGAAGAAGAATTCTAGTGGGGCTATTTATGAATATCTTGATTATAAAATATATTTAAAAACTTGTAAAAATAAGATATTTTTTTGAATATTTTATTTAGTATTTTATGTATATTTTGGTATATTTTAAAAGCTCTATCTTCGTTAAAAATACATTATTTAAAATTATAAAAATAAGCAAACTAAAAAAAAATATATTTTCAGCGCCTTCAGCCCACTGTGCAGCACATAAAATTCAAGGTGCTTCGGCACAAATGTGTGTGAGTGCTTGATTAGTGCTTGAGTGTGCGTGTGTGTGTGTGTGTGTTTGCTGTTGTTTAAGCTGCTGTTAACTTAAGTATAACAATGATAAGGATAACGTTAGACGATTGCGATTTTGTTGGCATTTAAGCTGCAAAACGAGCTCAGCAAACTGCCAACACACACACACATACACACGCACATATGTGTGTGTGCATATGCGTGTTTGCACCTTATTTATTTGGCACTTTCATTGCTAACACACACACACACACAGGCAGACATAAAGTTGGCCACTTACTCAAACAATTGTGTTAAGTAATTGGAATGGTTGGGATTTGCTGAGAGTTTCGTGTTGTTGTTGCTGTTGTTGTTGCTGCCGGTGTTGCACTTGATATAATGCCACACAAGCTCGCCAGATATAACTGTATACATAGCTGCATCTATAAGCAGCTATCTTATGAGCCCATTCGAGGCAGATTTAGTCAGCGCGCGGTTCATTAGTTTGCCATATGCCCGAGGCTCAATGAAAAGGCTTAAATGCTCATTTGACGCAATTCATTCGACAGTATTTACGCACACTCACACACTCGCACACACGCACACACGGTCGCATCGTGGAACTCAATTAATGGCAATAAATGCAAATTACATTTAAATGCGGCGCATAATTTTGCATTTGGCTGCCTTTTCCTGTAGCTGTGCGGTTGGCATTTTAGTTATTTACGAGCCATCACTTCCTAACCCCGCCCCCTGGTCCCGCCCCCCGGCCATACCCTGCTAAAATATGCATTTGGCCTGGGTCTAAATGCCGCACACTTCCAGCTGCAGCTGTTCGTCAATGGCAAAACCGAATCGTAATGAAATTAGTTGATATCAGCTTGTGGCCAGGCGGCTTTCATTGTAAATTCTTGCAGCGCAGCTTAAAGTTTTAATGAAACATTTTGGGAAAATGCTGCGTTTTCAATGATTCCAATAAGAAACATTTGGAAACTTTAGTTGGGATGTGTTGTGCAAGGGACGTGAGTGAGCTGAAAAGGGTTCAGCGAGCGAGGGTCAGGAATAATTGTAATCAATGATAATAGTAATAGTAAGCAAATGATAATAATACAAAATATAATACTCGATCATTATAATGATGTGAAATTGAAAAAAAAAGTATATAAAACAAATAAAAATACCAAAAAAATATATATATTTATATACATATATAATAAAAAATTTATATACATATATAAAAAAAAAAATAATTTAAAAATAATTAAATAATATTAATAATAACAAAATTATTAATTAAAAATGATAACACTTTCTATATAAATAATCTTACATTTATTAATGATAATGAAGGTAAGGTAAGGTCAGCAATAAATCAAATTGAAATACACGCATCAATTCTTCCTTCCCATCTCTAGCCCTTCGCACTCATTGAAGTCGTTAACCACTCGAATTCGAAATTGAATTCGTCACTTGCCCTCGCAATTGTATGAAAGCTCTTCTTTTTTTAAGGGACAGACGCATGTGTAATTGGAGCTGGCATCTGAGTGGGGGCCGCGAGCTGGCCATGAATGTGGCGCGTGGTTATTACAATGAAGCCAGCTTGGCTTCTGTCGCCCGCCCGCCCGGGCCACGATTGAGCGCATCGAGCTGATGCTCAGCTTAAGCCAATCAGCTGGCCAACGAGCTGTTGCCATGTGTTTTGTGTAATTTGAAAACGAAACCTGCAATCGCCATCGCCATCGCCATCGCCATCGCAATCACAATCTCATAATGCGCCGTATTCATTCATTGTCATTGTCATCGGCGTTGTCATTGCCGTTTTTCGCTGTCCCAGCGCGCTGGCCGCTCGTTTGCCATTGTCCGGCGTCCGCTGTCCGTTGGACACTTGTCATAAATAAGCTGTGCAGCTTGAAGCTCTCTCTTAACTCTCAGGCGCTCGGCTCTCGCCTCTCGGCTCACAGCTGCCCTCTGCTCAGGGCTCGCATTGAATGACTGAATTCAATTTAACGAGAAATTGCAACAATCAACGCTGCTCAGTGCGTCCAGTGTCCTGTGTGTCCCGTGTCCCGTGTCCTGCGCCCCGTGTCCTGCGTTCTGCTTCTAGTGGCACGCTCTTTTTACGGACTTGCGCTTTTTTGCATCGACTACTGCATGGCCTTTCCGTAGGCATTAGAATTTGTTCATAGAACTCATTAGGGATAGTTTCGTTGGGGATCTCAATAGAAACAGTTTTTGAAGTTAGTATACATATATGTATATATATTGTATATAGAAAGAGTTTTATAGAAACAGTTCTTGTAGATAATATATACATATATCATATATATACACAGTTATTGTAGATAATATGTATATATTTTATATAAAGAAACAGTTCTTGAAGTTAATATATATATTATATATCAAAAGAGTTCTTGTAGTACATATACATATAATATATATAGAAACAGTTCTTGAAATGAATATATATAGAAATAGTTCTTGAAATTAATATGCATATTATATATAAAAAGAGTTCTTGTAGTATACATAGTATATATATCATATATAGAAACAGTTCTCTCTCAAGATAATATAATATTATATTTAGAAATAGTTCTTGAAGTTAATATAGAAAGAATATTTCAATATAGATAGACATATATCTTTATTTAAAATAAATTTCAAACAATTAACTGATTCTAACCCAAAGTCTAACCTAATTTGCAATTTTATTTGCTTTGATTTCTATGATTTTCATACAAAATCTTTTCATTTCCCACAAAGAGCATTGGCTCTTCGACTTGAATTTAAATACGCAGTTTGTATCTGCTTTGTTTGCTGACTTTTTGTTATTTTTTGCTACAATTTTGTTTTTTTTTTTTCGTGCCGCCCACATTTTGCGGACAGCCAAAAAACGAGCAGCAAAAGCAGAGCAGACAATGGGCTGATCGGCTTGATGGTTGGATGGCTGGCTGGCTGGCTGGCTGTATGGCTGTATGGCTGGAAAGGATTTCGAGGTGACCAAAAGGCAGCAACAGGAGTCGCAATAACAAGAGCTCCATGCTGCTGTTGGCGGCGACAGCACAGGAAACGCGAGGCAGGCCACCAAAGGGCGGCGCAAAATAAAATGCAGCCCGACGGTAGCGAGTGGCGCAAAAAGTTGCACAGCGTATGCCAACAATGTAATTTTGACGCTTGATCTCGGTAAAGCACACACACACACACGCACACACATGCAGTCACGCTGCCAAATGGCAGATGGAAAAGGGCGTGGCAGAAAAAAAAGGCAGGGAAAAAAAACAAATACCGCTGGATAATGGACACCGATGAATGCAGCACAAAAAAACGCCACATATGTGTGTGGGTGAGTGTGTGTGTGTAGTTGTGTGTGTGAGTGTATGTGTGTGTGTGTGTGTGTTTACAGAACAATGGTTGCATTGAGCCGCTGCTGTTGTTATTGTTGTCGCTGCCGCTGCTGCTGCTCGTTTTGAGTGCGTTTTTTGCGCGATTTCGGGTTCACATGCGTTTTCTTTGCACAGGAGCCAGCAGCAACTGCACGCTTCCGCTGCTGCCCCACCCACCTTTGCCCCCGCCCAAAGAAGACTTTGTGCTGTGTGTGTGTGTGTGTGTGTGTGTGTTATTACTGCCAAACCGCAGACGTCGCAGCCAAACGGCCTCATAATATTTCATGGCTGCATGCAGTTTGTTGACATTCCGTTTGCCGCTTCCTTCGGTCCTGGCCGCCGTCTTGATTATGCGGCAACAGGACACGTGCAACTTGGCACCTTGTCAAACAGGATGCAGTAGGCGACGCAGCAGCAGCACCAACAGCAGCCGTAGCACCAACAACATCCTCCTCAACAAGAATTTTCGGTTAAGGCTCAGCCATGCTCACTAATGAGAGTTGGAAAAAGGATGTTAATGGTGCTACAGGGTATTGGGGCGGGGCTGTTAGCCTACATAGTCTATTTGCCTTTTATTTAGGCTTAAAAACTCGTTAATCCGTATAAATAAAAATAATAAATAACAGTTTTTTCCCTCGATTATTCGTCACATTTTTTATTCACGCAAATAATTTTTTAACTCTTATGAAATGAAATTGTTTTTCGAGATCTCTTGCAGTACGTAATACGATTTTTCTGGGTTTCGCATTGTTGGTGCTTGGTGGAATGTTGAATAAACTTAAGAATCGAATATGTTTGGAACAGGTTATAGATATAATAACAGGCAGAAACATCGAGGAATTATAAATAACTAGGACTAGGACTATAGTTATAATAATATAGAAAATAATCAATATATATATATATATATATATATATATACATATATATATTTGTATATCTCTTTTGCCCACTTATAACAATCCTTGGCCGAGTTTAATTTGGCCAAGAAAATCATTTGCATGCCCCACTCTATTATTGCCTTGAATTAAGAAATGTCCTGCGGGCTGTCAGCGCGCAAATATTAGTGTTAGATTAAGCAAGTTTGCTATTGGAATAAATATTTATTTTTCATTTAATGATTGTAATTGATTAAAATCAAATTTTTAGAAATCATCCGGCAGTTGGGCAAAAGTATTTAGACTTTAGTCTTGTTTACATTTGAAACTAGATTAGGTTAGTAGGAAAAATCAAATATTTTTAATTAGAAATAAAATAAATAAAATAAGGAAATAAATTTATAATTAAAAATAAAATAAAAATAAAAAAAAAATAAATAAAAAAGAGAAGTTATATAATTAAAAATATAATATAAAACGAAATTTGTAATTAAAAATAAAATAAATTAAATTAAGAAAGAAATTTATTAAAAATAAAATAAATTAATTAAACAAAAAAAAGCTATAATTATAAATAAAAAATAAAGAGAGAAATTTATATTCAAAAGCAAAAAAAAAATAAAATGAAGAAAGAAATTTTTAATTAAAAATAAAAAAATTATAATTCAAAATAAAATAAAAATATAGAATAAAAAAAAAGAAATTTATGGCTAAAACTAAAATAAACAAATAACTTTTTAATTAAAAATAAAATAAATAAATAAATTTATAGTTAAAAATAAAATAAAGCGCGAAAATTATAATTAAAAATTAAATAATTAAAATAAAGAAAAAAATATAATAAAAAAAAAACATAAAATAAACTAAAATAAAGAAAACAAATTTATTATAATAAAAAATATAAATAAATCAAATATAGAAAATTTATTTGAACTCCATTTGGAGACTGTATTTGTTTATCGGTTCAACTGCCAAGCAAAATCAGTTCAGCTCTGACAGCTACGGAGAATCGTAAAATCAATATCCTCAAAATCCGGCTCTGTCTTCGATTGCCACCGTTTGGCTCCGGGACAGCCACAAAACAGATCCGTTTGCTTGGACGCTTGAGCTAATCAAATATCCGATATCCAATATCCAATATCTAACATCCGATATCCAATATCCAATAATCAATATCCAATATCCAATATCCAATATCAAATTCCTTCCATATTTCGCACAAAATTCAAGTCGTAATCAATCAATATGAATGCCTCCGTTTGCGTGATGGTGACGGTGCCCACTGCACAGCGGGAGCAGGGCGAGGCGGTGGTGCAGGGCAAGCAGTTCGCCGTCAGCCCGACCGGCTGCAGCTGCAGCTGCAACTGCCACAACTGGCACTCGGTCTACTGCGCACAGTGCCAGACGCGGCCCCGGAACTGCCGATCGCTGCAGCTGAAGGATCTGCCGCGGAATGCGCCGCTGGAGCGGGTGCTGCGCCAGATGGCCGCCCAGCTGCGGCTGGAGCACGTGTTCTGGTCGCACGACGTCGCCGGCGGGCAGCTGCAGGCGCGCTTCGACCTGCTGCAGGACGAGCGCTACGAGTGCCTGCTCAGCACGCTCCAGGAGTGGGGCATTGGCGAGCGGCCGGGCACCCATGTCACGGCTATCAATTGCCTGGACACACGCGTCAAGCTCAGTCCGACGACAATGACGACGGCGCCCAGCCACGCCTTAGAGGAGCTGGGAGTGCCCGGTGGCGGGGCCAGACCCGATCCCGTGCCCGATGGCGGCGCCGGCAGCGAGACGAACGAGGGCCGTGAGCGCGTCGGCTGGCAGAGCTTCATGGACTCGGTGCGCTGCCGGCTGAACGTAAACCAGGTGGTGCGGGTGGTGCGCCGCGACGCCACCATTAACTTCGACTTCGTAGTGCTGCTGATGGCGGCCGCCCTGCTCTCGTGTGTCGGCCTGGTGGAGAACAGCTTCCTCTTCCTCTCCAGCAGCATGCTCATCTCGCCGCTGATGGGCCCGATCATCGCTAGCATCTTCGGCTCGGTGATCGGCGACCGGGAACTGCGCTGGCTGGGCATAAAGAACGAGCTGATCGGCATTGGGATCTCGGTGGGGACGGGCTTCATCTTCGGCAGCGCCGTCTGCCTGTGCGGCCTGGGCCGCTTCTTTATGCTCTCCTCTGGGTTCACCGAGGAGATCCTCTCGCGCTGCGACACCCACTCCCTGGCCATCGGCCTCTGCACGGCACTCGTCTCTGGCGCGGCGGCGGCCATTGGCGTATTGGGCGGCAACACCGGTTCGCTGGTGGGCGTGGCCATATCGGCATCCCTGCTGCCGCCGGCCGTGAATGCCGGCCTGCTCTGGGCGATCGCCCTCTGCACCCGAGTGCTGCACATCGACCAGGAGCTGCTGCAGAGCCTCTCCAAGCACCGGGACTACTCGCCGCATCTACACATCGAGCTCTTCGTCTGCGCCACGGTCAGCATGGCCCTGACGCTGGTCAATGTGGTCTGCGTCTGGCTGATGGGCGTGGTGGTGCTGCGCATCAAGGAGGTGGCACCAGCGGTGCAGAGGGATCAGCAGTTCTGGCGTCACGACGTGCGCCTCGCCCGCGAGGTAGCGCTGCACGATCCAGAGCTGCACAGCGCCATCGACCGCCTGGACCTGGACGAGCGACGCCAGGTGAATCTGGATGCGCCCCACTACCAGCACACCTGGTCGCCGGGCACCGTCCGGCCGTCCATCCACACCGACGCACCCGTCTGCCAGGTCAAGGAGAACAGCCGAAACTATCACACGGTGCACGGCTTCCAGAACTTCTGCATCACGCTGCACAAGCGCAACTCGGAGCTGCCCGGGCAGTCGTCGAACGCGCTGCCCAGCTTCTTGGACGTGTTCACGCCGTTGGATGCGCCAGTGGCGACTGCCAGGACGCCCTCGAATCAATTCACACTACCGCCGCCTCCACCGCCGCTGCCGGCGACGGATGCGCTGCCCCTCGTGGCAGCAGGCAGCGGCAGCGGCAGCGCCAGCATCGCCAACTATCGCAGTCTGCCTGATCTGCGCGTCGGCTGTTTGCCCCTTGAGGAGCAATGCGCACTGGAGCTGTCCGATCCCGAGCCGCACGCTAAGTCCAAGATCTCGCGCTGCGTGCACTGGAACGTGGAGCGCCGGCCGCAGCCGAGAGAGCAGCCCAGCGACGACGTGGACACGCTGCAGCGCTACCCCAGCCAGGTGCTGGAGCCACGCCCCCCGCCGCCCGACCGCCGCCTGCGCCTGATGACCCGACGCCAGCCCGAGGACAGCGAGGAGAGCGAGTTCAAGCACGAGTTCAATGTGTAGTCCGAGTGCCCTGATCTGAGTGCCTCAATCTGTATCCCTAGTGTATATATGTGTGTGTGTGTATGGGTGGGCGTGTGCCACGCCCCACTCTGCTTGGCCAATAGAAAAGGCTGCGACGACAGCAACGCAAACACCGAGCACCGAACTCGTCTCGTTTCATTTGATGTCGCGCCGCTTTGGCTGCTGTTTTGCTTTGATTACTTCGCGATGTCCTTGTTTGCCCAGCACTTTGCAGCGCCACTTGCCACGGCCACAGACACCGCCACGGACACTGCCACAGTCACTGCTGGACATCCCCATCACAAACATTCTGTGCGCTTTCAATTTGCAGGCACTGTTAGCCTTAGTGTGTGCATCAATAAGTCACATCGTGAGCTCCCGTTTGACTTGCTTTGTGCTCAAAGGCTTACTCCATTGTCTGTCTCTCCCCCTCTCCCTCTCTCTCCCTCTCTCCCTCTCTCAATATATAGATAGCTAACCAATTGTTCTTAGCTTATGTATTATTCCTTCTATATCTCATAAAGCGCACAATGCCAATAGCTTGTTGCCTATTTCATTATCCAGTCATTGACATGCTGCAATACCCGCTCATCGACTGAAGAGAATATATAGGATTGTGTGACTTGCAACATCTTATGTTCTTATGTTCTATTCTCTGCTAAACTCTGCTCTTCTATAAAACAACTCTCAGAATTCATACGCAATTTCTTTTTGACCTGCCGATCGGGTATTATGCAGTCGTGCTTAAAGAGAGTATATAGGCCTCTATGCTATTTGCATTTATACGAATGCTGTCTTACTTTTTAGCCTCTGCTGAACTCTGTTCTTCTATTTAAAATCTCACACCAGTCAACTCTACGACTTGAACGGGTATTATGCAGTCGTGCTTGCTGCTTCACTCTCTGCATGTCCAGCGGAGCACTCACTGCCTTCGCTTATGCACAAACACTTTTCATTTGCTACTCTCTGCTTTTCTGTGCAATTTTCGTTCGTTGATTGCTTTTAGATGTTTCTTTTTATACCCTAAACCCATTGAAAATGGAAAATCAGGGTATATCTGTTTGTGAATATGTATGTAACAGGCAGAGAGAGGCGTGGCAGACTCTATAAAGTATATATATTCTGGATCAGTGCGATAAGACAAGTCGATATAGACCTGGCTGCCTGTCCGTTCGTCCATCTATCAATCTATGTGTTAACGCGTCGATCTTAGAAACTATAAGAGTTAGAGACTTGAAGTTTTTTTTTCGATCCCTGAATAGCACGCTCAAATCAAGAGTATTTCAAAAATTCGATAACTATTTTGATTTTAATGTTATCAATTTTTTAAAATTATATCTCGTACATCTTTAGAGCTAGAGTCTCCAAATTTTACATAAAGATTCATGAGAATTTTATATAATTTTGGTTTTTCTTATATTTTGCATACCGACTCCAGGGTGCTGGGTATCTCCTAGTCGGTCATCATCGACTAGAACTTTCCTTACTTGTTTTTATATCCTTTCGCCTAGCTGGCTCTTGGCTCTAATAGACAAGAACAATTACGTGTTGCGTGTTGTATTGTGGCTGTAGCTGTTGCTGTAGCTGTAGCTGTTGTCCTGGTCATTGGGCCCAATTGGCCAGCAGGCGCTGTTTGCCAGCCCGAAGTCTAGTGTGAAAAAAGGTCCTGTGGCCCAGTGGGTGATCCTTTGATGTGCTGTTGCTGTTGTTGTCATTGTTGCCGTTGTTGCTTAACAGTAATGTTTATTTGCCATTTGGCACTGCCGCTGTCCTCGCCACGTTTACCGCATCCCATTTGCTGTTTGCTGTTTGCGTCCTGCAGGTGCGACATTTGTCAGGTAGCCGCAATTAGCGCCATTCGCCCAGCGCTGAACCCACGCAGCACGCACCTACGCACCTACGCAGCTCGTCCTTCGGCAGCATCCGGATCCGATTAACTCGTTTTCACCGCCTGCCCACTAACGACCACTTCAATGCGCATTCCCCCGTTTGTCTGCGGATGCCTCAAGTGCTCGACACTCATATAATTTTATGATGCATGCGCGAGAATTTGTGAGTCGATGAAAGGTGGCAAAGGTGGCTGGGCAAAGTAAACCTAGCATCTACCAGCTACATCTACATCCGCATCTACCATCAACCCAGTCCGAAACCCATTTCCATGCCCATTCTCATAGAAGTGCTAACATGTTTATGAGCCACCTTTTAGAGCCTCGTTAATGAGGTGAGCGGCCAGGCTCAAGGCAGGACAGTTGCCTTTATTTGCTTAGCTCGCTCGACATCCCTCTTCCTGCGCCGCTCATCTTGATTATTGCCATTAGCTGAAGATTACGCTTATTTTGCCCATGGAATGGGTTTGAAAAGTTGCAGACGAGCCGACAGAAAAACTGTCAACAAATGCTCTATCTGTAGCTGGACTAACATCGGGTATTTAATATTAAATAAGTCAAGAGAAGGACACTACTATGCCTGTTAGTGAATATCAGATTAGACTCTGATTGAGTCAAGTGTTGTCAGGTGTCTTAGTTGTATTAATAACTGGTATGAGATTCGAATTATCAATGCATCTGTACAGCGGAATAATATCGTGTAGTTAAAATAAAACAATTTGTGGAAGGAATACTTCTATTTGTATGCCTGTGAGTGAATAACAGATTAGATCTTAATAACTGGTATGACATTAGAATTATCCCTCTGTAGCGAAATAATATCGTGTTGTTGTTATAAAACGAGTCGAGGGAATAATACTTTAATTTTTAAGTCTCTGACGGAATATAAGTTGAAGTTAGAGTCAAGTATGGCCTTAGTTCAGTCAAGTATAGTCAGGAATAGTCAGGTATAGTTAAGTATCAGTTAGGTATTGTGAGGAATATTCGGATATAGTCATGTATATAGTCAGGTATCAGTTTTAGGAACTGAAATATCGACAAACTCATCAAATCATCAGTTCATTAAATACACTAAAATCAACCGGTTTTCTCTGTTATTATTAGGATCCTTTCACAAACTTATCTGATTTGAGCTTATTATTGTTTGTATTATTGTTTGATATTGAAAAGTATCTCCCTATAGTATTACACCTATTAATTGTTGGAAATTAAAAAATGTAATAAACAACTTAATGCAATTCATTGCACGGTATTTAGAAGGACTTCAGTTTAACCCGGACACCGCTGTCTGCCCGTCGCCTCCGCCTCCGCCGCCTGTCTCCGCCTCCTGTGTCCGCCGTGTCCGGCGTCTGCTTTATGCTGCTCCAAGGCAATTTTTTGTGCTGCCAACTTCAGCTGAACTTCTTTTGCAACAAATTGTGTTGGCTTTGTTATTGTTGGCTGCAGCATTTCGTTTTAATCTTGCCGCGGTGCAGCGCAGACCGTCCGGCCGGACTCCTGGACTCCTGGCACTGTCAGCATTGTCCTTTGAAGCGTTCTCTGTTTCTGGTCTTACTTGTAAATTATGTGTTTTAATAATTCACAAAGACTCAAAAACTGAAGCACTTTGCTTATAATCTTTCTGCCGTCTCTCTTACTTTTGATAGCCCTAATGACCAGCAGCAGCAGCAGCAGCAGCTGTAGCTAAATGCAAGCCTGTAAATAACTACAAAAGACACAGATCCGGCTGCAATGGCACATAACGAGCAAAGTCATACAAAAACGCTTCTAAGTAGTAACTTTTAATTTCAGAAAGGGCCCAGACCAGATCGCGCTGCCATTTCACTAAGTTTCCATTCTGTGTGAGGAAGCCTTTGTCCTCGCCTCGACTCGACTCGACTCGACTCGACTCGGGTGACCCCCTCAATTTGTTTACAACGGCTTCTGTTAAGCCACTTTTGAGCATCTTTTGTCAACCGATTATTAAAGGTGAAACTTGAATGGCGCCAGAGTGCGCCAAAGTAATATAGGAAAAAAAGAGAAAATATCTTGAAACGGCAAACATCCATACAGGGAAATACGGATTATGAAAAGAAAATACAACTTATAAATAGGAAACTAAATACTTATGTATGTAAATAAGAGCACTCTAATTGGATCTGTGATACCCTAAGACCTGCGAGTGTCCCATCAATGGGTACAGTGTAGAAAAAGAAAAAAAATAATAATATCTTCGTCATCTTGATAGAGCTGCAAAGCCAGAACGATAGTGGCGCCACTCGATGGTTGCAACCGATACTATCGTGGATTTGGCTGATGCGTATGCCAATATTATTATATCTTATTTTTTAAATTTTAAATTAATTACTTAGGTAAATCTAAGCTGAATTATATATTTTATATTTATTTTATTTTTTTTATTTCTTTAATAAATATTACATATTACTTTCATCAAACTTATTTCCAAATATAGACGATACTCTGTTATACAAAACAAATACATATAGTGTGCTTAGTTCCCCGAACAACTACAAAAATTTGTTACGAAAGCTCACCTCAGGCCGAATCTCATTCATTTCATCTCAACTCTCCTCGAGATAGAAACTAAAAATTAGTTAGTTCTTTTTATTTTCTGTGAAATCGAAATTTTTAAAATATAACCGTTCTTAGTAATCTGAATTATAATCATCCAATATATCGTAAGCCTTTGAAAGGAAGAAGTCACAGCGCAAGCCAAAGACAAAGAAGGGCTTACCCAAAATTCGACTGTACAAGCCGGCCAATATGGAGGACGTAAGAAAGCCTGCAGCTGCAAGAAAGTCCAAGGCAAAGCCTAAGCATCTATGTGCCAACTGTGCTGAGCTCAAACGCAAGTTCAACTCAAAGCAAATGAAATGTAAGAAATTGACTATAAAAATGTTGTAATGTGTAGACCACAACAAAATTAACATCGCTAAAAAAAATTAATTGTTCGGAGTAATTGAAACAATGTTATAAACTAATACTGTGCATGTTATATGCAAGTATACATCTAAAATTTCAAGTCTCTATCTTTTGTAGTTTTTTAGATCTAGACGGACGGACGGGCGGACGGGCAAAAGAATGTACGGTGCTATATAGACTCAGCTCGTCGCCCTGATCAAGAATATATAGATGCTTTATGGGCTCTGTCATGGCTGCTTCCGCCTTTTACATACATTTTCGCATTTTTAATGGTTCGGGTTCGGGATATATTAAGTCTTTGCATACCCCAGCTAATATTATGTAGTTAAAAGACAATCCACTCTTGCCTTGATATATAATTTCCCTAACTCTATTCACAAAAATAAACAAACTGCATAAGCTAGACTCATAGACTAATGCTGTGCATACCTCAACCACCGCCTCTCTCTCTCTTCCCTCTCTTTCTCTCTTGACCACATCCTCGAGTCATCCACACATGGAGGCCACTTAGTGCCACCTGCCACCTGCCACCTCGCCATCATCCATCCACCAAAGACATTTTTGGCCACGCACAAATCTATTTAATTAAAGATTGAGCACTTGGCATTTTGTTTGTCTTGTCCATATTGAAGTGTTTAGCACATTGTCAATTAGTCAGTTGGCGTCCGAGGTGGAGCTCTAATGGTTTCCCATATGGCATGCGCACGTTCCGCACTTGAGAGCAGCTGGTCGACCGAGCGACCGACGGGCTACCTGACTACCTGCTACCTGGCTGAGTTACGATTGCTTACAACTTAATTATCTGCGACGATTACAAGCCGGCAACAAATCTAAACTGGAATGTCCTGCATGTCCTGTTTGTCCCAGCTACGTGTCCTGTCAGCACATTTGTCTACGTGGCGTATGAATAATTGCAAATGCCAACAATTGGAACATTTGTCGTTGTTGTTGTCGTTGTTGTTGTTGTTGTTGTCGTTGTTGTTGCTGGCATTCCACAGCTCTCATACATGTTACGTACGATGCTATTATGCACATGCAAGACTTTTCTTTCACACACCTGCCAGGACGTGTGTGTGTGTGTGTGTGCGACAATTTAGATAAATAATTCTGAATGTTAATTGAGTGTAAGAAATTTAAGACTGCCAAGAGTTTTAGACTCTGCCTTTTGTGCATGTGCAAATTAATTAACTGAATTATTAAGTGAACAGCAAAATGAGCCTGGCACACACAAATACACACACACGCACACTCGCACACACACTCGCACACACACACAGAGACGCACATGCTCATAGAGAGAATATTATAAATTATGCTTTTATTATATGCTGTAAGTTATTAAGAACAATAATGATGATGTCCGGCCATGTGCTGGCAGACCGAATAACACACTAGCATAAACACACACACACACACACACGCACACACACACACACACATCATATACATATGCCTGTCTCTTGGCATTTGGCATTAATTGCGGCCTAGCAGCAACAAAAATTACCTGCTTACCCCCCAATGCCACCCTCACCCAGTGCCACGCCCACTTGCCAGAAACTGACCAGAGCTCGTGCATTAGGCAAAACAGAACAGAGCACACTCCCACACACTCACACACACACACACACACACACACATGGAGAGCCGCTGGCCGGTGTCCACGTAGCCATTTAGCTGATGGCAAACATTAAGCAATATTTATGACACGCCCACACGCCCACACCGCCCAACCACCCAACCACCGGCCAGCAAATTGCAAAAGCAAATGCAAACGCCAAATGCTTATTTAATGAGTTAATTATTTTTTCTGTATTTATTGCACCGCCCGAAATATGCGAATATTAACGAAGTAAACGTGCAAATATTTGCAATTAAACGCTAAGCGCAAGTCCATTAAATATTTCATTATTTCTTGTTCTTGTGCTTGTTCTTGTTCTTATTCTTGTTTTTTCTCTGTGTGTGGAAATTAATATTTTTATGAGCCAACTTTGCCCAGGACCTATTTTATTATTCACAAATTGTTTTCAATTTAAATTGACATTTAATTCGAGGCAGCCGAAACAGATGCGGCCGAGTTGCCATTGAGGCATTTAGATTTATTTATAATATAATATAAATAAATGAATTACTTAAGTATTTTTTATACCCTGAGCCCATTGAAAATGGGAAATCAGGGTATAATGTTTTTGTGAACATGTATGTAACAGGCAGAAGGAGGCGTGCCACACCCCATAAAGTATATATATTCTTGATCAGCGCGACAAGACGAGTCGATATAGCCATGTTCGTCTGTCCGTCCGTCCGTCCGTCCGCCTGTCCGTCCGTCCGTGTGAACGCTGATATATTTTTAAATACGCAACGTAGAGACTTGAAATTTTACATGAATACTCGATAATACCATACGCTGCACAAGTTTATAAAATTTTTCCGATAACTCATTCGATTTTGATTTTATGAGCATTTATCAATAATTTTAATGTGATTTTAAGGCGCGGTTTGTACATCGCTTGAGCAAGAGACTTCAAATTTGCGGTGTAGTTGCGTGTAACGAATACGAAGACAACGTAATGTTTAGATTTTGGATGCCACGCGCCATGAGCACCCTATTTAAAAAAAGCGTATATCAAATACTAGAGACTTGTGCTTTAGCAAATACACACTTATGAATGCCGTCAATAGGTCGTGAAACTTTGATGCACTTAGTCCATCGCTAAGAGAAGTTATTAAGCAATTAAGTTCCTATAGTAATGCCCACATTGCAGCCCAAGTGCAGACGCTGCGTCAACTGCGCAGTTGGCAGAGCGCGCGCTTATGTGTGCGTGCATATGTGTGTGTGTATGTGTTGATTGTATGTATGCATGAAAAAGCGTAGAATAATTTGATATTTGGCTCTTCACAGGGCTCAGGGTAACCCCTAGTCGAGCAGTCTCGACTAGAGCACTCTTACTTGTTATTTTCTGTGAAATCGAAATTTTTAAAATATAACCGTTCTTAGTAATATGAATTATAATCGTCCAATACATCATATATCATCCATCGTAAGCCTTTGAAAGGACTTACCATGGGCAGCCAGCAAGCGTAACATAAACCGGCAGCCAGCCAAAGCCAAGCGCAAGCCCAAACCCAAACCAAAGTCATCGGTAAGAACTCAGAGTATAGTTCGATCGAGCTGCCATTTATAGTTATAAATTACACGCAATACAGAAGAAGTCACAGCGCAAAGGCAAGCCAAAACCCCAGAAAGAAAACCCCAAAGAAGGGCTTACCCAAGATTCGACTGTACAAGCCGGCCAATATGAAGGGCGTAAGACAGCCTGCATCTGCAAGAACGTCCAAGGCAAAGCCTAAGCATTTATGTGCCAACTGTGCTGAGCTCAAACGCAAGTTCAACTCAAAGCAAATGAAATGTAAGAACTTGACAATACAAATGTTGTAATGTGTAGACCACAACAAAATTTGCTTGCAACTTAAGGTAGCGCCAATAGCCAACATCTAGGGGCCAAGGCGAGCCCATTGGGACTCGGACTTGACTCGAGCGTCAATCAATCAGGCAATCATTCATGCGCCCATTTATTTATTTGCTTATTTATTTGAGCAGTGCTCGGGCAGTGAGCAGTGACTCGTGACTCATCACCAGTCACTCGGCACTCGGCATTTGGCACTTGGCACTTGGCAATCGCTTGATTCGTGACGCTGCGCCTCGCACACAAAATATGTTTGCTATTTAATTGCTCTTTTGCCAATTTCCGTGTCGAGCGGGCAAAACGCTTTTAATTACTTAACCGGAAATTGGCAATTAAAGCGATTTAACGGCCCACATGCATGAGAGACTGCACAGAATTCTCATTTGCCTTCCGAAACTTAACTCTCTCTCCCCTGGCTCCACTCGCGTCTCGTAATCAAGTTTTAAATGGCCACAGCAGTCGTTGCTGCTGCCCCTATCAGTCTGGCCAAGGACAGAGCCCCAGCCCCCAGCCCCCCCTTCCTGCCCCCTCCAATTGGAAGTTTGAAGCCCAGTGAAAGGTGCTGCCAACTCGTTCATTGTTATTTATTGTGTTTGTTGTTATTGCCGGCAATTTATTTCAATTTCGCCGAGCTGCAAACTTTTGTATTGTCATTGCCAGCGAGCGAGCGGACGCGCGTCTTTTTCCAATTAGAAATCGCTGGCTGGGGTCGAGCTACCGCCCACCGGGAGGCAGTGGAGCAGGGGGGCGGGGCGGGGCAGCTCCTGAGGCCCGGGCATAAAAACTCATTTAACTTTTTTGGCCGGCAAACGTCAAATGCTTTGGCTTGATGAGCGCCGCGTGTAATACACAAAACTTTCTGGCAGGTGGTTAAGACAGGCGGGGGGGCGTGGCTGAGCGGCGATAACTGTTGCATAGTTCTGGGGCGAGTGGAGTGGGTGTGGGGAGTGTTGGGGTCGCTGCATAATTAATTATTTGCGAGCAGCTGAGACAAAACCAAAGCGAAATGAGCTGAAATGAGATGCGATGCGATCGGATGAGTGTAAATCTGTTGGCATTTGGCAACAGAGAATGGGGGTGGGGGGAGATTGGGGAACACGGGGGAAACTGGGCAAACTGAAGCCCTGACCAAAATTTCGATTTTGTGGCCGCAACTTGGCAAGCAAATAAAATAGAAAATTGTTTGCCTTGACTTTTATTTAGTCGGACATGTCGAAGGCGAGGGGCGGAAGGCGGGAGGCGATGGGCATGGCCTGCTGGTGCGTGCCTTTGCGCTAGCCACACTGCGGCCGGCCGCTTAATTTCTGGCGCGACTTGCAATTTGCCGCCACATTGCAATCCAAAGTTGTACGCAAAACTTTGCCACGCTCGAGCCAAGTATCCAAGCATCCAAGCATCCAAGTCTCCAACTGCCTTAGACGCACTCTAATTTCAATTGGTGCCAGCTAATATGCTGCTGTCCAGCCAAAGCTCGTCCTTTCTCGCCCTTTCTCCACCATTTCTCTCTCAACTTTATCGCGAAAGTTGCGCGAAAAACGTCAAATGAAATTTATACAAAAATTGCATGTGAAAAGTGTCGAGAAGTTTGGCCAAGCGAAAAGCTGAGTTGGAGCCGCTCACCTGGCGGCGGAGCAGCTCCGGCTGCCCCTATAATGCAGCGGATCCGTGTCACTGACTTGACCCGAACAGACACATTGTTTACCCAACCAACACGAGCTCTGCATCATTAAGAGCGCATTTTGGTTTGTCTGAGAATCCATAAAGCATCTCTTTGAGAAGGTAATAATATGTCAAGTGAATCTGAATTGGAAATGAGTTGGCAATGAATAACTTATGCCCGTGCTGTAACTTGTTCAAGAAAATAATTGATAATTCAGTGTTCCAGCAGCTCAAGCTAATTGATATAGTTGATATGGAAGGTCTCTGCCAGCAGAGGTAACTGGGATTGCCGATTCCGAATTCCACCAACATCGAATATTGTATATAATAATCCTTGTCATATATGTTAAGCTAATGCTATGCATACGTCTTGATTATCTCTCTAAATATCAAACTAAATTAAAGTATGACTAGAGGTAACTGAACAGTTGTTATACAATAAAGTATACAAATTTTAAAAACATAACTAAATAAATAAATAAATAGTAACAGAAAAAGATGTAAAACTAGAATAATTTAAAACAGAAAAAAAAGAATAAATAAATAAATAGTAAAAGAAAAAGATGTAAAACTAGATTAAATTTCAACTAAAGCTAGCAGCAAACTTGTTGTTGTTAAAATATAACAATTAAATAAAAACAGAAGGCAATCAATGTTTTAATTTTAAAATAATAATAAAGTCTTAAACTAATGTTTTTCATGTACTTGAAAAAATTGAGTCTTTATGAGTAAGATTGTTAATGTAATATATACATACATACATACATACATACATATAATAATGTAAATATTTTAAAAATTTCATAGCATACTTTTCGGCCACAACTTAGTGGAAGCCAATGATTCGATCTCTGTGTAGTTGCTTTCCCAACGAGCAGCGCAATTCAAATCTTAGCGAAAATCATGTAAATCTGTTCGGTTATTGAGAAGTTCTATAGCATATCTGAAAATGGAAGGTTTAAATGTGAAAACGTTAGAGAATCGACAGCAAATTGAAATGAATAAAAGAGGAAAAGAAAGAAAGAAATAAATAATTAAGTTATATTCAGGTAGTGAAAGTTACTTAATGGTATCAATTGATTGAGTTACAAAGAAATAGTAAACTCTCTCAATCAAATATAAATGCCAAAGGCTTGAAAACTCTTCCAGCTTAAATATGTGAACAGGAGAGAAAGAATCATATGCACGATTTACTGCACTGCTTCAGCATGAACTTGACATACAGGGTTGCCCATATACGACGGACCCATCTGGCAACCCTGTATCTTTTGACAGAGACGTCAGATTCCCTAATGACATACCGCGTTGGAAGCGTCAGTCCAAGCAGATTTTTACCATGGAATAGTACACGCCACGTGAGCGCTCCCAAATTGTTGAAATTTACATTCAACAAAAGAAATCAATTGTAAAAACTCAATAAATAATGTGAAAAGTGACTGGCCACCGCGTTCGCCCTATTTAACGCCACCTGACTTCTTCTAGTGGGGATATATTTAAAATCAAAGGTTTATATTAATAAGCCAAAGACCATAGAAGAGCTCAAGAACAACATCCGTGAGGTACAGTCTCAAGGCGGCCATTTGAGAGATATCATATTCAAAAAGTGATGTCAACAAATCTACTTGAACCAAATAAAATGATTATTATCGTCAACATCAAAAAATTGTGCTTTTCTTTGATATAAAAAAAAAACATGAGTCCGTCGAATATGGGCAACCCTGTACATATACGCTGTATATGCTATATGGTAAAGCTTCACATACTTAGTTCACATATCCGAACTCTATATATAAAATAAACATATTCGCATATTAACTAAATACGCATTAAATGTAGACAGCCTTCATTCCCATTCAAAAACTGATTCATTTGATTGACATTTATAATTAATTGATTTAGCTTCATTTTTCACTCTCCCTCTCTCTCTCTCTCAATTCATTTCATTACATTTGTATCTATAAACAATTTAAGTATATTAATTGCTTGATAAAAAGCCAAATGCCCTTCAATAAAAACGACATTTAAATATTTTGTCAATTGCGAACGACAATACCAAAAAAAAAAGAAAAAAAAACCTCTTAATATTAAATGGCAGCTGAACAACAATTTGATATTCGATACATTTTGGGGCCGGCATAAAAAAGCAAATCTTGTGCAATCGAGTTGATTGTCAAACAATTTGCGAGTGGATTCTCGATGGTTAATTAATCGGGCTGGCCATTGAAAATGTTTGCATCACTGCGGGAGGCAGCCCCTCCCTCATACAGCCATAGCCCCTATATCACACCTACACACCTACCCTCCCAGCCCTTATCACACCCTTCGTTTACTTTACGCGCCAATCGACGTTCGACGTTCGTCATTTGCATTTACATTTTGTTTTCTTTTGTTTGCTTTTTATTTTTATTTTTTTTATTCAATTACGTTTTTTGGCGCGGCTTTTGCAAGCGATACGCAATACGTGTTGCCCATTTTGGCCATGTTTTTATTTTGCTGTTTTTTTTGTTTTTTGTTGGGATGCAGTTCTGCAGTTGCTCCGTTTTGTAATATTCCCCGATGTCAGTTTGACGCAAAAACTTTTTGCGCAACAGCAAACCGGAATCACAACAGCAGCAGGAGCGGCAGGAGCGGCGGCAAGAGCGGCGGCAGCGACAGCAAAAAGAAGCTAACGTTTTGGCATTTAATTGGAAAATGAAATTTAACGCTTGTGCAATGCACGGGGCGAACGTGGCGTATGCGCGATGGGCTCGCTTATTTCAGTCAGAAGCAATTTGTGGCGCAATCAGCGCACGCTGCGTTCACAGCTACCAGGTAATATCCGAGCGTAATATATATATGTATATATATGTATATAAATATATATTTTAAATATGTATATATATAAGTTTTCTATCCCCACTTTTAGAAGCTGACGTGTCAAGTGCTCGCTCAACTGTCGCTCTCGCTTGAGTCTCTGTCCGACTGTCCGGCTGTCCGCCTGTCCGGTTGTGCAATTTTGCGAAATGACTGGGAATTCATTTGACAAATTGTGCCTGGACGCGGGGCACACAAAGTCTAAGTCAAAGCAGATAGCCAGCTTTGCTGTCTGCATTCGTTTCGTGCTCTGTCATTGGTTAAACAAGTGGCAAAATTAAATTTAACAATCTGAGAGCAGGCGGGCGGATGGATGGACTGATGCCACATTGTTTAAAGTGCTTAACAAGCAGCTGACCGCACACCTTGCCTTGCCCACCGTCCTTCGTCCTTCGTCCGCCGTCCACCGTCCGCCGTTGCAAACTCACTCAAAGAAGTGGCATGAAAAATGAAATGAAAACCAACAAGTAACCACAATCATTGCTCGACTCGCCACTCGTTAGCAGAGACAGCAACCGGCAGTGGCGGTGGCAGCTGTGGCAGGAGTGGGAGCAGAGCAGCAACAGGAACGGGAACGGGAACAGGAACGGGAACAACAACTGTCCCTGGCAGTGGCCCCCAGTCAGGGCGCTGAACTCATTTGGCTTTGGTGTTGGTCTGCTTAGTGCTTGGTGCAAAAGTGCTACAAGTGCAGGCCAGTCCGTCAACCCGTCCGTCCGTCCGTCCGTCAGTCAGTCAGCATCTCCCTCACTCTCCCTCTCTCTCTCTCTCCCACACTCTTCCGTTTTGCAGTCATTCAAGTTCAGGCTGGCTTTTGATTTGTGGCACTGACACTTCTAGCCCTTGGAATGGGCTTTGATTTTGCGGTCGCTCTGCCTGTCTGTCTGTCTGTCCGTCCGTCCGTCCACCCGGCACCGCATGCACCACTCGCATTAAGTAATTACTTTCTTGTGCGCTGCAGTCGACGAAATGCGAACTCATTGGATTGATGCACTCTGCCTCCGCTTAAGCCACGCATCCGACCTCCAAGCAGACAAAGTGACCCGCACTAATTAACGACTCACAAAATGCTAAAAGTATTGCACTCGAGGGCGTCAAGGCGGGGGCGGGGGCGTGGCCCACTTAAATGGTAGCTCCAAGAGATTTGATTGAAAATGTGTTTATGCTCAGCATCTCTAAGTGTGCTGCAGCGGGCGCTAATAATAATAATAATAATAATAGATAATCATAAAAATATTAAAAATCAAAATTCATCAATTCTTGAAATTGTCGGAAGAGTTTGTTTAGATGTTTTAAAACCCGATATATTCAACACAAATTGATTGGAAATGTGAAATAAAATAAAATTAAAATAATCTAAATAAAAACCAAATATAAATAAAATTAAAATAAAATAAATTAAATAAAAATAAAAAATAAATTAGAATAAAAAAAATTAAATAAAAATAATATATAAATAAAATTAAAATAAAATAAATTAGAATAACAAAAAAGTTAAATAAAAATTAATTAAAAATGAAGTTTAAATAAAATTAAAATAAAATAAATTACAATTAAAAATAAAATAAAAGAAAATAAAAAAGTATAAATAAAATAAATTAGCATAACAAAAAAATTAAATAAAAATTAATTCAAAATGAAGTTTAAATAAAATTAAAATTAAATTAAAAACAATTAAAAATAAATATATAAAATAAATATATAAATATATATAAAGTTAAAATAAAATAAATTACAATTAAAATAGAAATAACATAAAAAATAAATAATTTATATTAAATTGTTAAAATCTAAAATAAAGTTAATTTAAAAAAAAAATAATTAGAATAAAATTTAAATAAAAATAAAATAAAATTTAAATTAAATTTTAAAAAATAGTCTTTGCAATTATTAAAATTAAATTTTAAAATAAAAATTAAAATTTGTTAAATTAATTTTTAAAAATTCAAATTAAAATTAAATAATTTGAAAATTAATTTTTTAAAATAAAATTTTTACAGTTATTTAATAATTTTTTTTTTTATTAAAATAAAAAAATTTTAAATTAAAATAAAATTTTTTTTAATTTAAATTAAAATTAAATTTAAATCAATCAAAATATACAATATTTACATTAAAATTAAAATAAAATAGAATTAAAATTAATTTTTAAAAATATAAAATATAATTTATTTCAATAAACACACCAAGTATTTGTAAGCAAATCTGCAATACTTTACTGAACCCAATTTGGATATCGGATTACAAGTCAATAGAAGCTCATAAAAATATCAAGAAAACAACATCTGATTTATCTCAGCCTAGTCTAGTTTCTAGTTTCTCATTCCATCATCCAAATAGAGAGCACTCCCTACATAGCAACAGCTAACTAGACAAATAACTTTACAAATGCAAATCATAAATAAAGTTACAATTTTCCAGATATCCCAAGACTTAAGTTGTAACACAAATGCATTTTATTTTGTATATTTTAAGTGTTTCGGAATTATTTTCACTTAATAATAGAAAAGAAATATACAAAAAAAAAAAAAAAAAAAACCTGATGCAGCCAACTGTGCTCAACTTGGACTGGGAAGCTTACTATTTATGCTGTTTGGGTTCGGTTCTGGCTCATTGGGAAAACCGTTTGCTGCGCTGTTATATGGCTAACATATGCCTTGCATTGGATTATGACTGCAAATGTGAAACAATTTGGCCAGCCGAACATGGCCAGGCTTAAATCGAGGGCGGCTGCTCGGGGCTAGAAGGCGGCTCGAATGCCAAGGATGTTGCCGATGCTGGTGCTGCTGCTCCTGCTGCTGCTGCTGTTGTTGGCAATTGGCAATGCAAAGGAATAACTTTGCTTATTGCATTGAAATGCAATTGAGATTCGCAGCCAACTGTATGTGTGTGTGTGTGTGTGTGTGCGTGTGTGTGGGTAGTGGGGAGGTGGGTCTCTCACAGAGGCCCGACCGTATCTAGCATGTATTTTTGTAAAGCGAATGCGAAATAAATTTTGCACAGCAGCAGCCAAAAAGCGGAAATTTCCTACATAATTTCGTTGGTGTATTTTATTATAAATAATTTTTTCTCATTTTTTCTCAGTTTTTCCAAAATTGCAGAGCAAAAGCGCGCGGCCAACGACTGACAGATGAAAGCAGCTGGAAGGACTGGTCAAAAAAAGGAAAAAAAAAAGAAGAAGAAAAAAGCAACTTATGACCACTCAATAAGAGGAAGCAGAGCCGAGGACATGCCGCAGCAGATGATGAAAATATGTTAGCTGTGAAGGATGGCAATGGGACAGCAAAGGACGAGGGAACGACGGACTCGATTCCGATGCTGAGCGAAATATAAATAAATATAAAGAAAATAAGTGCATGCCACAACCAGAAACACTCAAAGTTTATGAAATGCGCGTCGCCGCCAAAGTTTTCTTATTTTTTCAGCATTTTCTTGTTCTTCTTCTTGCTTTGGCTTTGCCTTTGCCTTTGCCTTTGCCATTGCCATTGCCTTTGCCTTTGCTCCGCTGGCCGCTACATAAAACAAAGTGGAGGCCAAGGATTAGGACACATGTGTGGGGCTCTCTCTCTTTCTCTCTCTCTCTCTCTCTCTTGCTCTCTATCTCTTTCTCTCTCACACTTTCTCTCTGTGTGTATCGCCAATTACTGTGTCTGTTTGAGCGTACAAAGCGTTTTATGAACCAACTCCGGACCTGATATACCCGTCAACAACCTCCTCCTCCTCCTCCTGCTCCTCTTCCGCCCTCTGTTGGAGGACTCGCATTTGGGATGCAAGACACGCCGCCTGGACTTTGTCGAATAACTTGCCACCGTGGTCATCCTCAACGTCGACGTCGTCATCTTTGCTACTATTGCTCTTAAAGTTTTCTTCGATTTTTTTTCGTTTTTCCGTTTTTGATTTTATTGCCGATTGACCAACTTTTTAGGTCGATTGGCTCCGCAGTTGGCAGTTGGCTGTTGGCAGCGGCCAAATGACAAGACAGTTGGCCCAGATAAGCATTGCAGTGGTTCTAACGGACATGGAAGCCACCTGATTGGAAATGGACAGGTCGCGGCCTTTGAGCAGTTGGACTGCCGACTACATGCGATTAGACTCTAAAGTAACCCAGGTCCTGTGCTCCCAGCTAATGCCATTAAAGCTGCTCAGAGTCGAGTCGAGCGTTGGCTATAAAAAATAACGAAGTTTCAATTTATCGATTAACTAAATCCGCCCCCTAATGACATTAGCCAACTGGACTGAGAGAGAGATGACTGCGAACAGAGTAAAAGTTCTTAAATGTTGTAGCTGAAATATATCGGATATATTGTAGAAAGGATTATCTGATCTAAGACTCTCACATGATATAATTAATAATAATTGTTTGACTCGAACAATTTATCGATTAACTTAATCCCGCCCCCTAATGACATTAGCGAAGCGGACTAAGAGATGACTGCGAGCAGAGTGAAAGTTTTCAGATAATGCAGTCGAAATATATCGGATATATTGTAGAGAAGATTATCAGATCTAGCACTCTCACATGATATAATTAATAACTTTGTTTAACTGGAATAACAATCTATACCCCAATTATAGAGTTAGGGTTAGGATTACTCTAGGCGAAAGGGGCGTGGTTGGCAGCCCCATTACACGATTTGTAGAATGGAAGCCCCTCCAATGCGAATTGGGCTAAGACACTGAGCGAAAACAACTTTGGAATTAGCAACGGAATTAGAATCAGAACAAGAGTCGGAATGACGTTCGGCTTGAGAGTCTTGAATCAGCTGAAGCTTAAAACAAAAGACAAGTTGAGTTTGCAAGAGTTTCTAGCGTTGCTTCCTGGCCTCACACACACACACACACGTACACACATAGATGTTAGGTCTATGCTGAGCAGCATAATAAATGCGTGATTATTTGTAGGTTTTATTAGGTGAGCGCTCAACACGGCAGCAGCCACAGGATTCGAGAATGGAGGCACAGGTGAGCACAGGTGAGTCGGGGGAGGGGCGGCAGAACTTGTGGGCAACTTGGGCAGTGCCACAAACAAGCGAAGTGCACATGGAGCCGAGCCGAGCGTACCGGAAGCCAGCTGCCATGAAGCTGCACTGTGGCAGCCACAGGAATTGAGGTAATCCTGCCAGCAGAGTCCTCGGCACAGTCGTAACTTGAATTTGTTTTCCATGTCGAGCAGAGCTGAAGCGGCGCCTCAAGTGCCAGCAGCTCTGCTTGCGGCTCGGCTAAGGCTTGGGGCTTGCAGCTTGGAGCTTGGGCACAACGAACTCCGGACTCCGGCTACATAACGGAAACAGACAATGCCAGACATTGTTTATTACACAAAATAAGTTATTGTTAATAAAAATGTTACCTGTGCGCGGGCGGCGAGCAGCGGGGCCGATGCCGTCGGAGATCTCAATACCCAGAAGTGAATCCCATACTGATATGCTGCCGGAGCTGGTTGGGTGGATGGATGGGTGGGATGGGCTTATAGAAGGACGTCTCCTTTTTCATTGTTTGTTTGCGCAATTCGTTTGCAAGTCTCCCGCTGTACTTTGCCTAAGCGCCACCCAAGCAGTTCCTCATCCTTGGTCGACCTCCCGCCTCCTGCCACGCCCCCTACGGCCAACACTTTACAAATCCAGCCAATTGGCTGCCGTCTGCAACTGAGCTTATGGCTCGGCATTAGCGCTGAGCCGGAGCCACCTGTTGTTGTCCGCCTCAGACACACCCACAGATAACCCCACTTTTCGACTCCGCGACGTCTTTGCTATCCAGCCTCTCCAGCTTAGACGCTTTGGCGCGTCAAATTAACTAAGCTCCTGCTCGAATTCGCCTTTTATTTTTGTATCATCTCATGCTGAGCTCTTGCCGAACAGCGTCTGTAACTGTTATCCTCACTCTGTTACTGTTCTGTAAACAGTCTGTTGCTGTTAATGTAACTAGTAATATGTTAACTAGTATCATATAATCCTTTCTGTTGCTATTACTATTACTATTACTATTACTATTACTATTACTATTACTATTACTATTACTATTACTATTACTATTACTATTACTATTACTATTACTATTACTATTACTATTACTATTACTATTACTATTACTATTACTATAACTATTACTATTACTATTACTATTACTATTACTATTACTATTACTATTACTATTACTATTACTATTACTATTACTATTACTATTACTATTACTATTACTATTACTATTACTATTACTATTACTATTACTATTACTATAACTATTACTATTACTATTACTATTACTATTACTATTACTATTACTATTACTATTACTATTACTATTACTATTACTATTACTATTACTATTACTATTACTATTACTATTACTATTACTATTACTATTACTATTACTATTACTATTACTATTACTATTACTATTACTATTACTATTACTATTACTATTACTATTACTATTACTATTACTATTACTATTACTATTACTATTACTATTACTATTACTATTACTATTACTATTACTATTACTATTACTATTACTATTACTATTACTATTACTATTACTATTACTATTACTATTATTATTACTATTACTATTACTATTACTATTACTATTACTATTACTATTACTATTACTATTACTATTACTATTACTATTACTATTACTATTACTATTACTATTACTATTACTATTACTATTACTATCAGCTTAACTTTATTATTACTTTCACTGCTGCCTTTAAGCTGCTATTTTTGCTGTCGCAGCTATTAGTCGAGGAATTTAAGTTCTGGCATGACTCCCACCTGGACGCACCTCGACGCGCTCCCCTCGCAGGCAACTACGAGTCGCGTCGTTGGAGCTGAAAATACTCTTGACTTAAAAGGGCCTCTGGCGCAACATGAAATTACAAATTTTGGCAGCACTAAAAACCCAAATTGTATGCACGAGTGCATGTGCATGTGCATGTGTGTGCATTTATTGCGTGTGTGTGTGTGTGCGTGTGTGTGTGTGTGTGTGTGTGGGTGCTTGCGCTCAACAGGAGTCTTCAAAAATGCGCGCATGTCGCGAGCGCAAAGTTTATTGCACCATATTTTCTCGGCCGGCATACGCACAAACACCCAGCACGCACACATATGCACACACAGACACACATACACACTCACACGCACACTCGCTTGCAGTTTTTATCACACACAAGCAACAAAAATATTTGTCTTGGTCCTTTTTGGCGTGCCAACTTTGCTGGCAACTGGCAACTGGCAAAAATTGTAGGCAAATTTCGTCGAAAGCCGACAACAGGACGTTGTCGGGACAATTTCGGCGATTTACGTTGCCAGCACCAACACACACAGACGCATACGCACACACACAGTGATGCTTTGAAATATGGCTGGCAATGGACAGTGGGGTTGGGTCCCGCCCCCCTTTTTGGGGGCGTCTCTGCACTGCGAGTTGCGATTGCAGTCTGGTGCGTTTTGTTGCCGGTCGCAATGCGACAATTAAACACACACAGCACCAGAAAGCTGTGCTCTCTTCCTCCTGCCCTGGCGACCCCTTCTCTGGCTGATGGAGTTTACCCCCCTCTGCACTGTCAACACTTTCAGCGTACGCCTGTGGTGCGACCTGCCAACTGGAAGCGGGACAGCTGGCAGCTGGCAAGCGGCTCAGCGGACTAACGACAACTAACGAAGCTAAACGCATGCAAACAGCAAGCCCAAATGCATTTAAAGGGATGCCCAAAAGCTGTGTAGAGCAGCAAACCCAAATGAATGTTGCTGATATATCGAGTGTGCAGCGTGCAACCAGGAAAAAACAAAAAAATAAACGCAAAAATGGAGGAAAAACAAGATTCTAATACGAGCACCTAACGCCACAGTGCCAAATTGCAGTTGGCTGAGAAATTTGTTGGTCAAAAGGCAGCAGACATTCACAGGAGTTATGGTTATAGCCATGGCCATCAGACGCAATTTTCATGTTAATTGAAAGCACGGCCAAGATCAGGATCTGCTTTCGTAGCTATGTAAATAAAATACATATATATATATATATATATATTAAGTAAATATGCGATATTTAAGAGTTCAGCTTACCTACAAGTCAGCTGCAAGCTATACACTTCCTATTGCATTGAGGAAGATTTCCAGTTCAACAATTTTTTAAGTGATTCAAAATAGTAAATTCTGATTTAAGTAACGAAATACTGCGAACTAGGGCTGCAAAACGATTAATAGTTGTTTCACTCAACGGTTGCTCCCATCGATAATTTATACAGCAAACAATATACATCGTACCATCGCATATTTATTATATTTATCGATACTACCAATCGTGCCTGTGATGGTTAGGTAAATATCGTGCAATTAATGAATTTGTGATATGATAAAAACGACTGAAATGTTTGTCCTTGCTTAGATTCGAATGCCCACTGCGAATTGGTGCTCTTAAGTAGTGATTAACGCCTCGGAATTAGCTATAGTCGTTTAATATGGCCCTAATTAGTTGCCCGAGTGAAATTAATGCGTTGGCCAGCTTATGAGGCTGGCTAATTAGCATTAATTAACATAAGTGCGTTGCCAGTTGTTTTTGCCATAGTACAATTGTTAAAATAAAGGCCCCAATCAATTTGCATTGGCCAGCCCTCACCTGCCGTGATATTTGGCCGTACTCTTGGCTAAAATACCTATGCAGCTGCTGGCAGTTTGTATTGATGAATATTTGAAATTAGATTGCGCCAGCCAGGAGCCAGGACTGCAGCTGACGTTGTCCGTCAGTTGTTTTGGCTCAGGGATCGGGCAATTAATCTTTGTCTCCACTGCTGCTGACTGAATGACTGACTGAGTGACTGAGTGACTGACTGACTGACTGACTGACTGACTGTGAATTGTTGCTAGCCGTTTGCCGTTGCATTCGCATCAATGTTCATTTGATGTTCGATGGCTGTCCGTCCGTTAACAGTTTGTGATTTCATTTAAGTATTTCATTGGGATTTCGACTGCTGCCCACTGGCTCACATATGTAAATCACAAACGCATTCAGCTCCAGTGTGCCAGCTGCCGTTGCAGTTGAAGCTAATGACTATTTGGTGTTTAATGTGGCAGCCACACAGCTTAACACGTTTATAAAGGGCTCCACACACAAATAAATATACATACATACATACATGTATATGTATGTCTCTCTCTGTGTGTGTGTGTGTGCACATTGAGTATCTGGTCAAAGGAATGAAAGCTGAATGACATTTGGACTGGGGCATGCAAATGATTTTGGTAGCAAGCTCGAATTTCCCTTGAATGTTAATGGCTTTGGCTGCAATGCCTGATATTAGGCCATATTTATGGCTGAAATGTGGCTAGAAGACAAGAAGCAGCAGCACACACGCACAAATGTATTACATAAATATACATATCTAAATGCCACTAATATTTTGGCTGTACAAAAGGTTAATTTGTCAATTCCAGAACATGCCGTAGACAATGAGAAAAATCTAAAGATGAGGCAAAAAGTCATAGCTGAAAGTTTAACTATCGATAGATACATTAGTATATTGTAGTAGGCAATAGCTATCGATAGCAATTAAATACTTACGAAAAAGACTATCGAGTGCAAAAATATCGCTTATTGGCTAATAATAGCTAATTTATTTATAAATTACCATATATTCCATATTCATGCAGGGTATCTGCTCGTTGCACACCTTTGTATCAAGTGTTTCTTTCTGGCTTAATTCTCCTAGTGGCATTCATTAAAGCAACACCAAGTGAGTTGTGTTAAGCAAACGAACTACTCCACATGGATGTTTTGTGCTGTCCACGTTGTAATCAACAGGCTCGTTAAGGTGCACACACACACACACACACACTCATGCACACACAAACTGACAGTGGCAGGGGCCACTGGGGCTCGTCATTTGTCTGGCAGCCATTTAAGCCGATTGATTGACGCTAATAAAAATGTACAACACAAAAGCGCAACAATGCGGATGCCAAGCAATGGCTGGATGGGCGTTGAGTTGGCGCGCTGGTTGGCGCTAGGCAGGAGGCGGCTGGGCGGGCAGAGGGATCCTGCCTTTTCAGCTAACTTCCGTTTTCCGTTGGCACTTTGGCAACAATGGGCGGGCAGGGCCTAGGCCATAAACGACGGCCGGAAGTGAAGCATAAAGCAGCTGCCTTGCAAATCGTGCACTCATTGAAGGCAGCTGCCAAACTGGCGGAAGCGATCGCGGTCGGGCGGTCGGGTGGGCGGTCTGGGCGTTGCACTTTCACTGAAAATCACATAACGGCAACAATAAGGAAGTCGCATGTGAAAGGCCGCCAGCGGCAGCGAAAGAAACGCACAAACACACACAGAAGTAGAGAGAAGAAGAAGCAGAAGCAGAGCAAAAACTGGTGCAGGCTGACAGCGTGCCCGACGCTGGGCTGTTGACTATTTATGAACTGAAAGCCTTGCAGACGTTTTGCTCCAAAAACACACGCACACACAGAGAGAGAGAGAGAGAGAGAGAGAGAGAGAGAGAGGCACACACACACACAACAATGCATTAGCTCTGGCCTGGCACAGAGGCGGGCATTAAGTTGAAACCACTTTTTGACTTGTCGCTCGTGCCACTTGGCAATTTCAAAGGCGTTGAATTGGAGTCAAAGTCAAGCGCAGATTCAGAGGCCAGGCCCTACAGCGCCCAGCGCAGCCACGCCCATTAGCTCAACTGGTTTGAAATCCGAGTGGCAGACGTTAAAGCGAAGTTGAATGAATAAAAGCTCATTTAAAGCGTCACCAATGCTCGCACACACACAATCACACACACACACGTGCTTAATTTCGTTTATATTTCCCAATTGCAAATTTTTCAGTTTTTCTTAATTGCGCCTAGGCGTATGCAATGGGAAATTGGCAGCGCTTGTTCGAGCTTTGATGTTGTGCATGAATGGCTTCTCCTGCTCTCGCTCTCTCCCTCCCACTCACACTCAGTGCTGCCAGATTTTGAGACATGAAAATAACAAAACCACCTCTCAACAATAGCTAAAAATAGCCAACAAATCTAAAAATAGCTGAATTCTTTATGCATTATGCATTAACTTAAAACTGCATTTGCAGTATATGTATATATACAATATGTCCACGTGTTGTTCGACTCTTCCTCTTTTATGCAATCTATAAATTCTGTGATTTTTGTCCACGAATCACGAAATATTTTTCTTCATTTTTTAATGCACTCTTTCAGACAATTAATGCCGAGAAGCGCGCAATTAGTGATGGTATAAATTCACCACTAGTGATGATATAAGTACGATAAAGTAGTGGTAGAAGTATCGCACAGATCATGACGTACAATTTTGGACTTAATCGAACTTTTTTTAATACTAAAATAAAGTTAACAATATTCTATAGTAAAATAGCTAGGTTTATAGCTAATATTCAAAATTTGCATTTTAAAATAGCTAGAAATACTATTAAATAGCTAAACTGGCAACACTGCTCACACTGTCGTGAGTGCGTGTGCGTGTAGGCCTCGGCTTGTGTCTTCGTTGAGCTTCTTTCATACATTTTAATTGCATTTGTGTATCAAACTCACATTTATATAAGCCGTGCATATGAAATTGGTTATTTTTGCTCGATAAATCGAGGGAAATTAAAGCGAAAAATACTCGTAAAAGCGAAACAACAATTTATTGTTGTGCCAGCCAGCCGCTAATTGCATTATTGTTGTGCTTTTGATTTTGATCAATTGTATTATATTTCTGTTCAAAATCAATGCGAGGGTGTGCATGTGTGTGCGTGTGCGTGTGTGTGTGTGTGTGTGTGTGTATCATATTCATTTCACACAAATTGCCAAATTTTTCGTAGGGCATAGCTCAAATTGACGTCTGCCCGAGCATAAATGAAACAATATTTGATTAAATATTCGCAAACAGCTTATGCATGTTAAATAATCGAGAGTAAAACTGTAATCCAATGTGCTTAAATATATTTAATAGCATTCTTTGATACGTGCCATGTGCAGAGATAAGAGCATTAGGCAGTTTTCAGTTCGAGTTAATAAAGATATCAATTATTTCCACATCGAATTCCGGCAGTCCGGCAGTTCGTGACTTTGATTCCGGGTCTGGGACTTGAGTTACCTTCGGGCCGGGACGCGGCATGCAACAGCTTCGACTCGTTAAATACAATTTAATCCCTAAGACGCTTGCTGTAAACTATTTAATATCGAACGTATTTGGAGCGTTGTTATAAATTGAACGATTTAAGAAAGTTTCGGGGCGCGCGTTAATGCCTCATTGCAAGTTTGTAGTATTTGGGGATTCGGCTTTCGAGTTGCTGCCGCAGCCGCAGCCTCAGCCGCCGCCGCAGCCGCAGGCATCGATGCTTTTGTGCGCTAGACTCAAACAAGATCTTCCAGTAACTAACCGCGTGGCAAGAAAAACTTTTGCTTTGGGATTTTGAAGCTGCCGTTGTTGCACTTGCACTTCAGAGACGCCGCTCAAGCACCAGGCAGCAAGCAGCAAGCAGTTGCCTGTGCCTCAGTCTCCGGCTACGTCTACGTCTCTATCTCCGTCTCCGTCTCGGCCCCAGCTAATAACAGTTGCATGGCCCCGGCACAAAAACGATTTACGCTGAAAGTGGCAACATTGGAGTAAAGTTACCCTTTAGTCGGCGAGCCGGCATACGGCAGGTTATCCCCGGACACTCGCCCCACTCGCCCCCTCGCCCGCCGCACCAAAGTTCTGCGCTCAGCGTTTTAATTTAATACAAAAACTTTAGCCCGCCGCTCAGCCTACGCCGTGCTCGAGCACACACTGGAGCAGCTGCACATGCGGCTGCTCCTGGCAATTGAACTTGCCCAGGAGCCGAGGACTGAGAACTGAGGACTGAGGGCTGAGTGCATTTTCAGTTCAAGTCAAGTTTTGTTGATTTGTCGCCCCACAAATTCCACAGCGACATTCCCACTGTTCCTACTCTCCCTCCTCCTTACTCCCCCCACAATTAATGCAAATTGTATACGAGATCTGAGAGTTGCAAATAATTTATTTGCGAGCCGACATCACATGGGCGACTTTAACACAATCCGTGTTTATATTCTTTTTGAAAATTATGGGAGCTACGGAATGTCAAGGAGCGGGACTTGACCCAATGCAAAAGAACATTGCAATAAGCCAATATTCAACCCTTTTCGAAGGGCCCCCAAAAAAGGTAATAAAACAAAAAGGGAAAATAACGGTACAGACTCTTGTCCGGGCTAAATATAGATCTCGGGCTGAATTATGTTTGGCTGACCTGACTTTTGCCACACGGCAACTTGGTCAGTCGGGAGTCGAGAAGATGTCGAGAAGATGTCGGAAAACATTCTTTCCCTCCTCCGGCCAACTACTTACAATATTATTTTATAACTTGTCATCTGCTGTTTGACAGCTTCTGCCTTCCACCTGGCAACATTATGTCCATATTACGCATATGTCATCTATCCCAGCCATCAGATCGACCTTTTTTTCTGTGTGTTGCTTTATCTGCTGTCCGGGACATGTAAGCGGACAGGTGTGCCGAAAGGACCGGAGGGCGGAGGCCGGAGAGCGGGGGTAACGAAAAAGGGCAAATTAGAAGTCCCGGTATTCCGGCTGTCCTTGTGTCCCGCTGTCCGGCTGTCCAGGCATTCACTAATAAAATTCGTGTTTCAAGTTTTACGACTTGCTGACAAATAAATGCGTAGACAAATTTAATGAACGGCGGAAATGTCTTTTCATTCCGTTTGCGGGGCGCTGTCCGGCCGGTGCCTAGGCCCCGGGCTGGTCTAAGACCTTTTCTAAGCCAACGGCAATGGCGACCTATAAAAATTACGGCCCGGATAGAAATCAAACCTTAAACACAGCCACAATAAACAACAACGAATACAAATTCGAATCCGAATGCGAATGCGAATACAAATACTCGTGCATATGTTTTGTCGTGGCTGCCCGGCAAATGGGAAATAAAATAATGCGCACTTAGAGGACCGCAAAAGGCCAAACCGAGCGGAGGGGGTCTGTCGACAGGGGCGAAAGGGAAGTGAAATAAATGATAACAATAAAATATAAATAAATAAATAAAATTAACTCATAACCACTTAGACAACCGGATCGAGTCCGAGTCCCAGCAGAGAAGAGCCGAGCTCCGGCCAAATGATGACCCGTGGCCGAGTTCCGGCCAGCCGTCCTCGAGTCCTTGCTGCAACTAAACACAAAATAATTTAGTGACCGCCCGCAAACGAGCGACTGAAACGGATGTGCGCTGAATGTGGAAGGACCCGGCCAGGACAATGGACGCACGCTAATGTGATGCTCTGTCTCCACGCCAGACATACACATGTCTCCCTCCCTCTCCCTCTCTCTCTCTCTCTCAGTCTTGTGACACTTCTTGGTGGCTGATGCCGCTTCAAAAATGCCGCCGCCGCCGACACACGAGTCGGAAACCTTCATTTATCAAGTTGACATTTTAATTTATTAAAACAAAATGAAATGAAATGAAATGAGACGCACTGGGAACGGGCGCTGGATACGGACATGGTTAGAATGGGACTTTCGGGCTGGCTCAGCCCGGCCTAGACATAAAACTCCTGTTCACTATCGCGCACACAAACAAGCTGTCTGTGATGCGCTGCTAGATAAATGTGGATATATACGTATATAAACATACATATTTATATGTAGGAACCATTTTTATACCCTGAACCCATTGAAAATAGGAATTGGGGTATAATAGTTTTTTTTGAGTGTGCATGTAACAGGCAGCAGGAGCTGTAACAGACCACATAAAGATTATATGTATGCCGGATCAGGACAACGAGTCGCGTCGATCTAGTCATGGCCATCTGCTTGTCCAACTGTCTGTCCGTCCGTCCGTCTACCTATCTGTTAATTCATCCGGCTGTCGGTCAGTCTCTCCGATTGCCCATCTATCAATCTGTCCGTCTATCTATCAATCCATCTATCCGTCCGCTTGTCCGTCTGTCCATCTAGCTTGCCTTCTGTCCGTATATTTAAATATTTCCGTCCATACGTCCAATTATCAATCTGTCCGTCCATCTATGAATATGTAAATCCGTAGATGGACGGTATATCTATTAATCTGTATATCCGTCCGTCAGTCTATATGTCGATCCTTTCGTCCGCACATTCGTCTTTCCGCTTATCAGCCTTTACGTCTATTCACCATCAATGTGTCCGTCAGTCCGTCCACATATTAATCTGTACACCCGTACGACCGTCTATCAGTCTGTCCATCCATATGTTCGCCCGTCCATCTATCAGTCTATCCATCCGTCCGTCCATCAATTAATCTATCAACCAGTTCATCCGTCTGTCCATCTATCAGTGTATCCGTCCGTCTGTCCATTCATCTATCAGTATATCCGTCCGTCTGTCCGTCCGTTCATCCATCTATCAGTCTGTCCTTCCGATCAGAGATCCACAAAAGCTAAACAAGATATATTCACTGCATATATACCTCAAGCATTGCGAGTTTATCATTCCAATTGGAATATCAGTTCTGCGTAAAGTTCAGGGTATTTCCTAGTCGAGCAGTCTCAACATTCACTCGGTCACTCATGTTTATTTCCCCTCTGGTCCCACTAAAGAGCTTTTCAAGGCATCGTAAATGAAGACGTTAAGCATGGTCAAATCCCCACTAGAGACTTGTGACCACTAGGCTAATTACGGCGGAGTTAGTCCAAGTGAATACTGTACAGTAAATACCTATAGATACGAATGCCACCAAAGCCATAGACTCCAGTTGGCTTTGTCGATTGGACTTAGCCCTAAGTCAATAGCTGCAGCAGCTGGTTAAGGCTCATAAAAAGTTGATGCGGCCAGCTCTGGCATCGGCTCGAGTTCTGCCAGAATTTGCATTTTTCTTAGCCATAAATTCCACATGTTGTGCGTTGGCTTAGAGACGCCGCACAGAATGTTTCAGCTGGTGAAGCTTTTTTTAATTTGCATAAATTTTAATAGCGAAAATTTGAGAACGCCTTCGCTTTATCGTTGGCGTTGTCCTTGCCTACGGAACGGAGAAAAATTAATAATAATATATTACAAAAACAAAATGCGCATCGAAATGTATAATAAAATATAATTTGGAACAAACGGTGTGCCGCCTGCCGGGGCCAACTCCCTGCGATCGGAACACACAGGCACTAAGTCCATTGCTCGTTCGACTACGGATGCTCTGGCCATGGCCATGGTCATGGCCCTGGCCCTGGCCCTGGCCCTGGCCACGTGACTGCAAATTCATGGAATTTCATGCGGCAAACAATTTAGTATTCAAAAATGTTGCGAACCATTAAAGCAGCTTAGAATCTTCGCATTTGCCGAGCCAACAAAAAATAGATGCCTACGGCGGAGTGAGCGTGGCGCTGGGACTGGACAATGCGAGCCGGTCGTGGCAGCATTTATTGAAGGGGTTTTTTTTTGTCCGACAGCGCAATTGGCGCCACTGAATGCCGCAAAATGCCTTTTTGAGCGAATGCTTTTGGCGCCTTGATTCATTTCCCTTCCGCCAAACTGACCGAAGCTCCACGTCGCTCCACGTCCTGCGGCGTAAATTGCTTTTCATTTATTGTCAGGGCCAACAGCTGGCTAGCTGGATGGGTGGGTTGGTCTGGTCAGGTCCGGGCGAAGATGTTACGCCAACAGCTGTCATGGACTGGGCGTGGCTGAGGTCTCTTAAAAATATGAAATGCGCCATTGAAAACATTTCACAAATTAAAAGGAGTTTCATTTGTGCAACGCAGCAGTGAAAAACTGGAATGCGGTTGAGCTGCTGGCAGGTGCAGATTGCAAGCCTTCCACCTGCCACCTGCCAGCTGCCAGTTGCCATTTGCCACTTGCCACGGGCAAGAGTATGCGAGCATGTTGAAGCAAATCTATTCCAGCTGCAGTGACTAATGAATGCTGCAAATGGAGTCGGCGTCAATCATTTGCAGATTGATTGTGTGGCTTTAGCGCTCAAGAAATCAGAGCTAGATCGAAAGGAAATATATGTTATAGTCATGCAAGTTGGATTAAATTACATGTGGATACTTAACTGGGATAACAAAATGATATCTGAATTTCAATTATATGCATGGCAGTCTACTTAAAGCCGTTAAAGCCAGTGATGGCCGACGACCGATAATATCGCTGGACATTAATTTTTGCGATAGATCGATTAATTTCATTTGAACTGATATATCGTCTGACAACAGATTATTGAAACAATTGAAAAGTAATATTAGATATTTTTCAATGATATATAAGCTATACTTTTAAAATCTAAATTAATATTCCATTTAGTTTTAAAACACAAAATCATTTTGTTTACAATCACTAATTCCGCAGCCAGCAATAGTATCGTCACGAAAATAATCGATTAAAGTAAACAACGACTGCAGCCACTATCAATGCTTTTGCTGCTCTCACAAGCATAAACTCCAAGCGCAATCACTTTGCGCTGCAGCATATCATTTGATATGCCCCTTCAATTCGAAAGATTGATCCGAGCCTTATCACAAATTGGCATGACTAATCCGTTTGGTGTGCAGAATATCATTTGCTCGCCTTACACAATTGAACACATGTCCAATTAGCAATTGGCTTCGACTCGTGCTGCTGCTGTAGCCTGCAGGTCGCACGCTTGCAGCCTTTTCTACCTGAATACAAGACCACAAATGGCCGGAGCCAGAGCCAGAAGAGCTGCGGAACGGGCAAATGAATGCATGCCATGGCCATTGGGACGATGTGGACGACGTGGACGATGGGGCGTGTCCGCGCTGCAGCAGCAGCTGAATGTTTGGCCGGCCGTTAGCGATATGCTTTTACCGTTGGCAGCCGAACATTAACCAAAGTGGTCGCGCTCCATTTTCAACCGGATTTTAATGGTTATGCTACTTATCATGTTCTACAACGACAGCGCCAACAAATCGACAGCGTGGGCCTAGCAACAGCGCTATTACACTGCTCCCCCAAAGGTGGGGATGAGCATATTGTATCGGGCATAGTTTTGCTTTAAGGATTAAGCTGGAATTTTATGCTGTATGGGGAACAGCATATGGAGCAGACGGTGCACTGTTATTGCCATTTAAAATGGGACTTCAGTCTATAATTGTTTCTCCCTCTTCATTGCAGGGCATCGCCTAGTCGTGCAGCCCCGACTCATGCACTCTGACTTGTTTCCTCTGCGCTTTGGTTTTTTTTTTTTTTTTTGGTAAGGTGCAGCTGGCCAAAAACAACTCGAGCCACACTTTTTCACTGGCCAAATGGCGAAATGGTAATGCACAGCGAGTGGGCGTGATTCAGTAATGGAAAGTCTGTTCAACTGGCCCCAAAAACCAAAAAAAAGGAGTAGAAGAAGAAGGTGGAAAAAGGCGCTGGGAGACTGACCCAAATATGTTTGCGCAAATGAGTTTGGCGGCCATTTAATGATTTGTTTGCTCAGCTCGAAATCGAATTACGAAAGGACGAAAAAATGTAGAGCAAAAGGAGCAGAAAACCAAGCGAACCCATTGCAACCCGAAGGACTCGCGTCCTGCTGGCCAACCAGGTGGACATCGCACGTATGTAATTTGTCGTCTGCGGCGGAAATTTGCACGGAACCAGCACACAAAACAGAAGCAACAGAAAAGAGCAACAACAACAACAACAAAAACAAAGCAAAATAAAAAAGGCGGAGATTCCTGACCAGGTTAGCAGCCCGCCCGCCCACACGCCCATCCGCCCGCAGGCGCTGCAAATGCTGTCTATAAATAAATTAGCATGGCAAACAAGTTGGTAACTTTGCTGATCTCTGTGTGTGTGTGTGTGTGTGCAGGTGCAGCTATGTGTGTGTGTGTGTGAGTGTGCGGCTTGTTACGGCTAAAAAGCTGTTTCCGCAATGAGTTTGCTTCCTGTCCATAAGGACAGGCCGACGTGGCGGCTGCCATTGACAACTCAGCTAAAACTAAATGTGCTGCAAAAAGGCGACACTGCTGCGCCGCTGACATTGTGGGCGTGGCAGTTGTAGCAGTGGCGCAGCAGAAGAAAAAAAATCTAATTTCCTGTGAACAACATAAAGTAAATGTTTCAAAAGTGACGCCCCTGGGCCAGAGTGCCGACCGGGGGCATAGACACGCTACCCTACATGTGTGTGTGTGTGTGTGTGTGTGACAACATTGCCACTAGCATTGGTGGTAACAAATGCTCGACACTGCCCGCCATTTTCCATTTTGGGCCTGGCACATTTTTGCCGCCTCTGGCATAAGTTATGAGCGGCGACCAGCAGCTGCGGGGCCAAACAGGAAGCAGCTACAGGCGGCCAGCTAGTGCAGCGGGGGCATAGAGTGGGGGTGGTTCGTCGCAGCTCGCCTTCTCGTCTTCTACACGCTGTAACTGGCATGAAACATGTGACCAAAGTCGTTGCCGAAGCCGCGACAGCTCTGACCAGCACACACGCTGCCGCCCCCTGTCGGCTGCAGACGAAACCACAGGTCAGCAGCTGCAACAAAAACCAAAAAAATAAAATACCAAAAAAAAATCACAAGAAAAATATCAAAAAATACAAAGAGAGAGGGAGAGAGAAACAACAACAACAACAACAACAACGAAAAATGCCAAACAAAGCGAAAAAACGTTTAACGAAGCGTCGAAAAAGGGAATTGCGCAGATTATTTAAGCACGAGGCAATTTCTGTAGTTGGATACGGCCCTATGCATGTATGTGTGTTAGCCTAGTCCTAACCCTGGCTAGTGTCAAGTGAGTGATAAATTTACTGAACAAGCCAAAATGAAAGGCAAATCCCTAATGATTTTAAGGTAATTCAAAAACTAAACTCAACTCAGGCCATAAAGAGGTTATGTCGAATATATACCACGTGCGCGTGTGCCGAACGAGCGTATAGGCTGTAGTTTGAGCCAAGTTAACATTAGTTTGCGGCTAATTAAAAGGTTAGCAAGTGATTGAAATATCTGCGACTCAAGGAACTGCATGTTTGAGGTGAGGCGGTGATATATCGTGCAAACTTATCATTGATCGTTTATCTTAAGGTCTAGCCAGAGCTCAAGCGAAGGAAGGTGGGCTAAAAAACACAACAACAACAACAACAACAAGAGCAGCAGCAGGCAGAGTCCCAAGTGGTAAGGCCGCAAAAGGAAGAGCGAAAAACCACAAGCTGTGGCAGCAAAAAGGTGTACGTCGCTCTCCAAGGACATTAGCACGTGTGACTGTGTGCGTGTGTGTGTGTGTGCGTGGAAATTGGCTAAAACGGATTTACACAAATTTATCAACGTGGCAAAGTCAAAGCCAACGAAGCAAAGCCGCAGCCACGAGCCAAAGCGGAAAGAAAGTGTCAAGTGTGTGACACACACACACACACACACACACACACACATAGTTACACACCCACACTCACACACACACACGTATACAAATAGAACGGAAAACGGAAATGAATCATTTCATTAGAGTTGGCAACGCCTACGACATGAGCAGGAGACATAGAACCAAGAGAACTGAGTAAGGGAGAGAGCGAGAGGGAGAGAGAGGGGATCTGGGGGCGGACTGGGGGCAGCTGTAGCTGTGGGGCCGCATTGGGGCCACGATTTGCGACCCAAGAAATTGCTAAGTAAAATGTGTTTGACACTTAACGTAGGTCGCCGACATGGGCAAACGGGTCTGCGGATGTGGATGGGGCTGCCAATGCGGATGCGAATGCGGATGTGAACGAGACAAGCATCGACTTGACCGTGGCACAGGAGTCAAAGGAACCGCATCCACTTGCCGCTCGCCTCAATTGGCTCTCAGGTGCGACCCAACCGCCTGCCTTCCGCTGCACTTGAACACGTGTTTTGTGCCAGACTCGACTTGAATCAACCGAACTAACCCGAATTTAACGCACTTCAAGTACATTTTTCTGTTAACCCTGACAAATTAATCTAAAACACTGCGCGAATTGAACCCAAGTTGACAGCGCTCAAAATCAGAAATTACTGAGGGTGCTCAGAGTTCTAGTGTTCCAGCAAAGCTCTTGACGTTGTTTTGATTGGTAAGAATATGAAAAAATAATGAAAAAATAAATAAAGAGAAAATATTTCTTACCAAAACGTACAGTCTGAATGGAAAAGATTAAATGAAAATTCTATATTTTTAATATTTATATTTTATATTTTTGAGATATTATGATTTAGGGCAATATCACTGTGGTTAATTATCGATATTTAACTATATGTGAAGTTGAAACGAGTAAGAGAATATCAATAATAAAGCTTTTCACACTAGACTACTAGACAGACTATTTGTATCTCGATTTTTACTTCAAATAGTCGAGAATTAAAGTAAGTCTCAAGTAAGTCTTTCTATATATAAAACTGTAAATATTGTCATAGTTATTTATTTCTCAAAAAGTTTCAATTTTAGAGACTACACAAAAAATTTTGATACTGTGGCTGCAAAATTGAGCAAGATGTGAAGTTGTGACTGGAATTGAATTTAGATGCGTTATACGGATAAGCAATGTTGTCTACCTTTTATGGAGAGTTTCTTTTTTTCAAAATAAAAAAATATATATATGTGAAAATTGTAATTTAAAGCAGAATAAAACAGTATTAAAAAATATAAATAAATAAATAATAAAATTAAAAATTAAATAAAAATATATAAATTAAAAACTTCAACCTTCAACATAAATCAATGTATTGTGTTGCCAATAATCGTTCATTTTCTAAAACTCTTAAAAAATAATCAATTATAAAATTAAAAGCGAATAACAATCAGGGCGTCACGGCAGAGAAACCCTTTTGCTCGGCCCATAGAGAAAACATTTTCATTTTCATTTTCTTATGTTTGGGGAATATCCTTAATAACTTCGTTAAAACAATTACGCTAAAGATGCCTTTTTTTAGGCCAGCTGTCGGCACTCTGTAACTCGCTTTAACTGCTGAGCTTTGCGCTTGCTCCTTATCGGAAAGGCCCAAATATAAATAAAGATGTATAGATATACATATTTATATACATGTACATACATACATATATATATGTATGTATGTATATGTATACTAAATACATTGAAATTTGCAGTTCCTTTGCGTAACAGCTCAAGCAGAAACTGGTCCATTTTTTGACTGCTTCGATTTCTGCTAATCAAATTGGTTTTTTGCTTGGGTCGCACTGCCGTATGAATAATATTCTGTTTTATGGAGCACATAACAAACACACACACACACACACGCACACGCACACATGCGGCCAACAAAAAAGGCACTTTCTTTGTGCTTGACAATCAGCTGTATGTGTGTGTGTGTGTGTGCATTAAATACAATTGAATTCTTGATGCTTTGCGCGATAAGAAGACGAAACGCTTTTATGTTTATTCATAACACTGTGGACGGACGTTCAAAAGAAAATAGCAAAAAAAAAAGAAAAAAAGAAGAGAAACTGAAAAGAATAGAATGGCAGCTCAGCATTCGCATCCGCATCCACATCCGCATCCGCATCCGCATTGGAATACGCAACACACCCAATTCCCATTACCCAATGCTCAATTCCCTGAGCAAGTACCCCTTTCAGCCGCTTACCCTCATTGTTGCGAAATGCCACACACACACTCGCACACACACACACACACACACAGTGTGTGTAAACATTTGACTGCCTTTTTGCATATCTTTCAAGGCTTTGCCTTGCCTTGCTGTTCGGCTACCTGCTTCTCGCTCTCCGTCTCCCTCTCTCTCTCTCACTCTCCCTTGCCTTCTCGCTCCTGTCAGTCATTTCAATAGGCAGGTACTTGTTAAATCACAAAATTCGTAAGCGTAATGAGCGCCCATTTACGTCAAGCCCCGTGCCACACCCTCGCCCCCATCCTCTCGCATTATTTGTTGCGCCTCAACGTATGCAACGCTTTTTTCCGTGCGATTTCTTTCGCCATGTTTACAAAGTGCTGAGGCGTCAAGTACAGTCACAGTTCAACAATCACCTGCGCATTGTTGATTAACAGCTGAGCTGAGCTGATGCCGTGCCACGCCCACAGTGACAAGAAATCTGCGCCCACTTCAGCTGACTTCGCTTCACTGTGTTTGCCATTGGCTGAGGCAGTTACTTAATCCGGGCAACCAGACAAACATCTTTCAATATGAATTTCAACGGCTTGTCAAGCAGCTGCCTTTTTCAGTTGACTCTGTGATACCTCAGTGGCTTCCCATTGCAGCAGCAAGGATGGTCTGCCCCACCCACCGCCCCCCGCCCCTGTCTCTCCTTTCAATTGCCGACTGCTATGTTTGCTGTTCTTCGGCATTTCTATTACATTACTGATTGTTTTTGTGTGTGTGTGTGTCGGTGTGTGTGTGTGTGCCTGCCTGTTGTCGTTCAGTGTATCTTTCAGTCCGTCCCTTCGTCGCTCTGTCGCCCATAGTCCTTGTGTCTCAGCCGTTTGTCCTGTCGTTGGATTTCAGTCGTATTTTTGCAATATTTTGTTTACTATTGGCACGGCTGCTTCTATCATCAATCCATTGCCTTTCTCCAAATCTCTATATGTGTGTCTGTGTGTGTGTTATTCCAACTGTCGTTTACCATTCATTCTGGATAAATACAAAATGAAGATGATCCTTCGGGAGCTTTAGTTATTTAATTTCAAATATAGTAAATTTAATCTAGCAAACAGCTCTTCCTATGTGTCTCTCTCTCTCCCTCTCTCTCTCTCTCTCTCTCTCTCTCTCTGTGTGTGTGTGTTGGCCTAGGCTTCGACTGTTTCCCTCGTAATGGTCTGTTCTTTTGGCCAAGCCTCATATAAAATACGCTACAACTTTCAAACGGGGAAATCTATTTACTTTTGTTTCGTTTTATATACATATATATATTTTTTTTGCTCTCTTCTTCTTCTGTATTTTATTTGCTCGCTGCTCCTGACTTACGTGACTCCTACTATCCTCCCTCTTCCCATCCCCCCCACTCATAGTGCTTGCAAACTGCGCTCTTTATTCTAGTTTTCGGTGTTGACTTCGTTGTTGCTGCTGCATTGCTTGAAATACTCTTACAGCTGAGCATTATAGCTGACAGATAATAGAGTATATATAACATATAATATAGATATATATATGTTCCTGATCAGGTTTTATAGCTACAAATATCTGCTGAAATCAAACATATGTAGATTTCAAAAAACGCTATTCTTATAGCCTTTATAGCTAGAGTCCTTTAAACATTTTTATAGTTTTTATAGCTAGAATCCTATAGATTGCTTTAAGCTTTTTTTTATAGCTAAATTTCTATAGATTATAATTAGCCTTTCTTATAGCTTTTATATCTAGAATCCTATAGATTGTAATTAGCCGTTTTATAGCTTTTATAGCTAGAATACATTGCACTTAGTCTTTTTTATAGCTTTTATAGCTGGAATCCTATTCATTGTAATTAGCCTTTTTTATAGCTTTTATAGCTAGAATACGATATATTGATTTCAGCTTTTTATTGCTTTTTAGCTATAATCGTATAGATTGCTTTTAGCTTTTTTTATACCTTTTATAGCTATTTTTATATATATATGTAGGGTATTTGAACTTCGCTCTGAGCCTGTCAGCTTGTTTTTCCTACAGCCAAATCCCAACTCGTCGTCGAAATCTATCTATTTTCTTGTGTCTCATGCACATGTCCTGCTGACAGGCTCAGTCACACAAGCGGACAGTTGGTATTTTCATGTGACTGTGTGTGTTTGTGTGTATGTGTGAGTGTGTGTGCTGCTGCTGCTGTTTCTCATTGCGTCTCCAAATGCGTTTCGCCGCCTTTGGCGCTAGCACTCGAGCCCAGCCCCGCCCACTGTTTGCACTGCTTGCCCACTTTAGCAGGAGGCTGACGCAGAATACAGAATGCATGGGAAGGTGGGAGGTGGCAGGAGCCGGAGCCGGAGCCGGGTCCAGGACATGCATGGAGGCGAGCTGCATTCGTGTGCCATGGCAATAGCCTCGTCGACGTTTGTTTGCTCATCTTGTTTGCCTACTGCTGCCTATTTATCTTTGGACAAGCTTCGTCTATCCATGGGCTGCGCTCGCCGCTCTGCTGCGTCCTGGCCGTCACTTTGTTATTGCTGCATTATCTTTCAAATGGCATATTTATAGGATTTTGCTAGCTTTCTCATTGCCACCTCCCGCTCTCCCTCTCCCACTCCAACTCCCTTGTGAGCGAGCGAGAGACAGAGATCAATGCTCAGACACACACTGGCAGTCGGAGACAGGCGCATAGTTTATTGGCAGTGCCTTGGAGCGCTTGATGCGCATTTCCTCAATCAGCTTCAGTTCCAGAGCCAGCGACAAGGTCCTGCAACTGTAAACAGCTAAACAAGAGTCACGCTCGCAGTCAGCAGAGGCAGAGGCAGAGGCAGCGGCAGAGCCAGAGGCAGCAGCAGCAGCCGTCAGGTGCAGCCGACAGTCAGCTGCAGCTCGAAGACTCCACGAAGAGCAACTGGAGGGCAGGCCAGGCTGTCCAGCCAACTGCCAAAGCAATTTAGAGATCTTGAGATTAAACACTGAAATTGATACATATGCCATGTCGATTACAGCGTGGCTGGGATGGGGTGTCGAGTGACCTCTGGCTGGCGCAGCAAAGACAATTTCTTAAGATTATTCTGATTTATTTATTGGAAATCTGGAGAAACTATATATCTATTACTCTTAATGAGCATTAGCAGCCGAGGACGTGAGCTAAAATGATTAGACAACGACCATAAACTAGTCTGGATTTTGAATTTGCAGAGGGTATAATGAACTGTTGAAATATACACTGCGCGTCATCAGGTTAGCGCCCCCCTTTACACTCATTGTCTTTTCCTTATGAAACTATAGTTAATCAAAGTAAAAGCTGTTCAAGCCAAAACAAATAATCAGTGGTCGATTTTAGTTATAAATATATATATATATGTTAATATATGCACAGCTGTCACTGGATATATTGTCAATATTTTGCATTATATCTTATACTCTATATCAATAAATAACAAACAAATATATTTTCAGGCAAACAATAACAGCTACAATTACTAATACAATATCTACTCTGTGACTAGCACTACCTCTATTACTACTACTGCTACTACTATTGCTACTACTCCTACTACTACTCCTACTACTACTGCTACTAATATTGCTACTTCTATTGCTACTACTACTCCTATTACTACTCCTACTACTACTCCTACTACTACTGCACTAATATTGTTACTACTACTCCTACTACTACTGCTACTACTACTGCTACTAATATTGCTACTACTACTCCTACTACTACTTCTATTTCCACTTCCTCTACTATTACTATTACACTACTACTGCTACTACTAATTGCTACTACTCCTCCTACTACTACTCCTACTAATCCTCCTACTACTACTCCTACAACTACTGCTACTACTACTGCTACTAATATTGCTACTACTATTGCTATTACTACTACTATTTCCACTTCCTCTGCTACTACTGCTACTACTATTGCTACTACTAATTGCTACTACTACTGCTACTACTGCTACTACTATTGCTACTACTAATTGCTACTACTACTGCTACTACTATTGCTACTATTAATTGCTACTACTAGTGCTACTACTATTGCTACTACTAATTGCTACTAGTAATTGCTACTACTACTGCTACTACTATTGCTACTACTAATTGCTACTACTATTGCTACTACTAATTGCTACTACTACTTCTACTTCCACTTCCTCTACTACTACTACCACTACTATTAGTACTACTACCACTACTATTACTATTACTCCCACTACTATTACTACTACTACCACTACTATTACTACTACTACCACTACTTTTACTACTACTAACATCAACTACTTCTTATTCCACATTTACTCTCCTCTAGCACTACTACTAATCCTACTTCTACTACTACTCCTATTTCCACTTCTACTCTCCTCTACCACTACCACTACAGCTACTGTTACTGCTGCTGCTGCTGCTGCTGCTGCTGCTGCTGCTGTAACTGTTACTCTGACTGTTACTGTTACTGCTGCTGTCGTTGCCATCTCGGGCAATGTGTGCTTAACCATTCCATTTATCGTAAATTCATTTTCTCAATTGGCTGCCGTCCATTTCGATGTCGTTGTACTTATCGCTGTCATCGGCGGGCTTGGCCATATTTTATTTGTATTTGCTTATTTATTTGTGCTCGCCCTCTCTCGCTCTCCCCTTCTCTCTCTTTTCCAGTCACTCGCATGTGTAAATATTTTATTTTCTGCTCATTTTTATTATATTTGCTCCGCTGGACGGAGCCTGTCCGTACCTCGGCTGCTTACTGAAACGCAATTCGTTTGACTTATGCGGCACATAAGAAATCAATACGAACGAGTGCTCAATTCAGTCCAGTGTCCTGTGTCCCGTGTCCCGTGTCCCGTGTCCTGCTGTTCTTTTGCTTTTTATGACAGCACAGCAAAAATCAAAGTGCTGCACGTGGCGTATGAGTAATGCGACATTTGCGCATTCAAAACGCTCGCCGCTCGGTTGTTTGTCAAATCCGCTTGCTCCACTGACCAAGTGGCCCACAGTCCTCCACTGTCCACTGTCCACTGTCCGCTGTTTGTTGTCTGTTTTCTGTTTTCTGCTTTCTGTTGGCCAACTCGAAGTCAGTTTATGTATTCAATCAGCTAACAGCGTACGAAAAAGGTTCAAGTCAGCAGCTCTCGAATTACAAATGCGAGCTGATAGCTTCAAGCTAGCAAAAATTTCATTAATTTTCATTTATACGATAATGGGAAATTCAATTTCCCATGCACAGCGTCCGACACATTTCCACTGCTCACGCACTTTGCTCTCACACTTTCGCTTATCCTAGCTGTCTCTGTCTCTCCCTCTCCTTCTTCTCTCACTCTCTCTCTCTCTAGATGTTTGGCTTGCAGGCAAGAAAGGGGTAATGAAAATGACAATGGCAGTGGGAAATGCTAATGGCAGTACGCACAAACACACACACACACACACACACACACACACACACACACACACACACATGCGTAGTTCGTGGCGTCTGCTTCGATTATCAGTTTGTTGTTGTTGTTGATATTACTTAGCGCTATCGACAGACTCTTGCCTAAAGCAGCATTTTTTTTTTTTTTTCAACAATTTCAATAGTCGTGTAAGCATCTGGTCTAAGATCAATAAAAACTATTCGATAACTATTTGAATTCGCCCAGTGACAGCGAGCTAAGCACTTTACATTGTCGAATTGTTCGGGGCAATAAGCCATGGCCAAGGCAATGAGACAAACATATTGAGCACAAAAGTGGAACCGGAACACTTAAACGAATCCAAAAGAAACAGAAAAAAAAAGAGGGAGCAAAAACACGAGAGACAAATAGTTGGCTAAGCAAATGTTGTCAACTTATTGCCCAATCGAATACTTGAGTTTTTTGAATTTGCATTTTGAATAAGCGAAAGTATATGGAAGTGGGTTGAGTTGAGGTTGAAATAGGATTGAAATAGGATTTAGCGGAATAACACTATAATTAACAATCGATAAGACTATCGATATTTCACCATAATGTCATCGATATGTAAAGATAATGTCATTAATCGAATAAGAAGATGAATTCTGTAATGAGAAATAGCGACAAGCAGCGCTATATATGTTCAGATCACTCGAAATAAATATAAGTTGGCTAAGTCAATTGAGAATTGAGAACAAAGCCTTTCCACATAAGCAAGTATTCATAACTGAGAGTGCTTTAGTCAGAACTGACCGACTAGGCAATACCCTGAACCTTGTGAAGAGCTAAACCATACAATCAGTGTTGACAATTCAGATATTTTTCCCGCCAGATCTGGCTTCTTTAGATGAACAATTTCGGAAAGACTGCCTCGTTTCCTGGTTCTTCTGAATGTTACAAACACTTTAACAAAGCCAATATATCCAGATTTTCCATTTTTAATGGGCTTAGAGTATATAAATTGGATATGCTAGGTAATGACACTACTCTATTAAGGAACCAACCATTCAAATCGAATTGATTTCACAGTCTTCTGCATGACTCAGTCGTCATTTAATATCTTTCTCTTTAACTGAAGTGACTTAAATGTATGATTTACAAATTCCTTACATCAATTAAAAAATATTTCTCACTCAGTGCAATTATAAACAATTTTGCTTTAATTTCCAATAGAAAAGAGCTACAAAAAAAGAGCTTACACTTTAGCTTTAGCTGCATATTGAAAAAGATATTGTAACTGATTAATAATCAGCAATTATTCAAAACAGATTGCAATCATTGTATACAGTTAAGCGCCGAAGTAATTATTGATATTACAATATATGTATATATAAAAACAATTTATTGAAGTGTAAATTTGATATTCATACAAATAATTCAAAGTCATCAATTGATTTAATTGCTTTGCATTGTAATATATGTGTTTCGGGCTTAAGCCGCTTAATCACTTTAACTATTTAAAGCAAGGCCAAGCAAATATATAAATATATATGTGTATGTATGTATATATAGGCAGAGCCTGTTTAATGCGCATTAACTCAAAGAGAAATTTAACCGTTGGCCCATAACATATACATATACATATACATATACATATACATACATAACTGGGCGTCAGCGGCGCACTCACACGATTCACACTGTGCACTCATTAATGCCGCTGTGAGTGCTTTTACATGCATGAATGGAATTGACATCGCCGGAAACACCTTTTTAATTTAATGTTTAGTTTTTATTATCGCAACGCGTGCAGAATTTATTAGCTCGACTCTGACTTTTATGTGCGCTCGGGCCATTCGCCTGGGCCCCAGTCAGGGCCCCCTCCCTAGGCTAGGCCTATGCCTATGCCTATGCCAATGGCATTGCCTATGGCCAAGCTACATACATATCTACGCCCAGCTCCTGGCTTTTGACCAGCGTTGCGCAATGAAATTATCTATCGAGGTCGAGATTCGCGCTGGAAATCTAGTGAAGGGTGAAGCATTAGCCAGAGGATTGTTTGAACAGAGCCAGAGCTGTTGCTGGAGGCGGAGGTGATGCTGTCGACGGAGGCGGAGGCAGCTGCTGGTCAGTGAATGCAGCGGGCAGCGTATCAAGTAAAACCATGAATTATTTATTTGTGTGGACATGAATTATTGTTATGAAGTTTATTGCAAACAAATTGCGTCCTGGGACAGTGGAAATCAATATCAAATAAATAAAAGCGCAAACAGTTTTTGTGGCTTTCACTGAAACAACAGAAACGTGGAGCGATATGCCAGCCAAGATATGCTGGGGGGAGGTCGGGGGTTCGGCAGGGATAAGGGCATAAGGTATGGTATATATAGGGCTTGCGAGAATCGCTGAGTTATACGCATAGTATGTCCCAACCAGCAGACAACAAAGCGCGCGCGCTCGCTCTCGCTCACACACATTCTCTCCCTCTTTCTCTCTCTCTCTCTCTATCTCTTTCTCTCTCTTTCTCTCTCTCTCTCTCTGTGTGTGTACAAAGCCATCAACAACATGCACAGTATATGGGGTAACGCTGCGGGCGATTCATGAAATTTAATGAAGCAGGCAAACTAAGTGGGCTGGAGGATGAACGATGGCGTATGCCTGGCCTGGCCTGGACGGGGGCTGGGGCGGGGGCTGGCCGATGGGAATCTGCATGGTTGGATAACCCGCGAACAGTTGAAGCGATGGCACTGCCAAACGGATGTGGGATATATATTTGAAGTTGCTTTTTAATTAAAATAAATATTTAATTGAAATTATAATTAGGAATTAGTTGCGGGCAATAAGTCAAAAGCACAGCCAACAGCTAACCACAAAGGCAACCTGTCCACTCAGCCGAATGCCCTTTGTTGCCCCCCATTCACTGTGACTGTGACTGTGACTGTGAGTGTGACTGTGAATCTGTTTGTGAATACTGAATGAATCTGAATGCGAGCATCGGTCGCTGTTCGGCTCGGCAAATCAATTTGTGATTATAAAAGATAAACGATCGAAGCACTCCACTCGTACGCCCACGCGCATGAGTGAGGGGCGTGGCAATATGCGAAAAATACGATATTCGATTTCAATAACATTTAGTGGCAATTTCTTGCGGTCTGCATTAGCCGAGCGCCGACAGCCGCAGCACTAATGTCCTGGCCATTAAGTGAAGAGCCTTGGAGCCTTGGAGCTTGGAGCTTGGAGCTGGGGTGGGCTGCCATATATGCTTGCGGATTGTCATGACAGCAGCACCAGCGGCGGTTTTTGATTACATAAAAAGCCCACACACTCACAGAAAGAGATAGAGGGAGGGAGGGAGAGAGAGAGAGAGAGGAGACATCAATATCGAATGCAAAAAGGATGCGCATTAAGTAAATGAAGGAAAACCCATCTTGTTTTACACAAATCCACAAATTTGAAACCAGCTCATTTTCAGATATTTTAGATATTATATGCATGAGTTGGCGTGACTAGCAGATACCCTGTAGGCAGTTCAAAAGTTAAGTTAAATATAATAAATTCTTGACTAGTATGACGAGCTGAGTTGATCAGTGTGCCCGTCCGACCGTATGAACGCATAGATCTCAGAAACAACAAAAGCTAAAGACTTGAAATTTTACATGTGTATTCGTGTTCACCATAAGCTGTAAGAATTTATAAACATTTTTCAATAACTCATTCCACTTCCTTTTTATCGAGATTTATCGATAATTTGAATTCGTTTTTTAAGTATGGTTTATTGGAGCTAGACATTTGCATAATTTCGTATAATGAATACGAAAATTTTTTTTGATTTTTAGATTTTGGGTACCACGCCCTCATCGTCACTAATTTACAAAAAACGTATTTCATATACTAGAAAGTTACGCTTTGGTATATACACACATATGGATGTCATCATTAAGTTGTTAATGTTTGATATAGGAATTCCATTCACAAGAGAACCTATTTAACAATTTATTTCCCATAAAGCATTTCTACTTGTTATTATTAAACTTTACTTAGTAAAAAGTTCGAATATTATTTTGTTTATCTAAGTCAATTCAATGAAACAAAAAAAAAAACCCCCCGCTTTTATACAATTTGAGCTCATATAATTAATGCACATTGAAAAACATTTTCCAATTTGATTATTCTCAAAAGGAGAAGAAGAAGCTTTAGTTACCTGCAAAAGCTGTTGGCTTCCGTCGCTTCCGTCCTGGAGCTGCTGGAAAAAAACGCAAACAGAATACATAGAAATCAATTATATGGTTTTCATTCGGGTATTTATTCTAAGATGAATGTAAATTGTGTACAACAGCAATGCGTGGGGATGAAGGAAATGCTAAGTGGCTTTTCCGTGGAGATGTTCGCCTTGCGCTTGTGCCGTGCAAGGCAGCAGACACAAGACACAAGGCGCACGGATAACGAGACAGGATTACGTTGATGAATGCCACTGCCGCAGCAACTCGAGTGGGGGGCAGCTGGCAGCTACGTGGGCGTAGCAGTGGCAATGGCGATGGCGATGGCAATGGCAACTACAAAAGCAATTGCAGCTGCATTTTAATGCATTTTCATTGCAGTTGGAGAAAGGCAACAGAAAACAACGACGACGACTACGACGGACCTGAGCTCTGACTGACGCCCCGCGTGCGTCCAGTGGGCGTGGCCCGGCAAGAAAGTACATCGCAGCGACTGCAGCTGCAAACGTTCGAATCCCATTTTGGCAATGGCCTCTCGGGCAAACGAGGGATTGCACTTCTGAATGCTGAATGGAGCCGGCTCCCCGATCGATCTGCAGTTAGTTCAATGACAATTGCAAATGAGCGAAGGGAGGCGCCAAACACGAGACGTCCTGTGGGAAATGCGAATCACATTAGCTGAATGTGTGAGAAGTTCCTCTTAAATGTTTGCATTAATTGCAGTAGAAAACTTAAGGAAATATAAGAATTATTAAATAATAAACAAATAAATATCGATAACTCGAGCTCATTCCCTGGCAATTTAATGTATCCATTACAGTTAGCTGCTGGCATGGCCTGGAGCTAAGTAAATCAGCTCGTTATATCAGATGCAATCCGTATTATGGCTGCTGCTTGTTGTTGTCTCAGTCGCAAGTGAAGCGAGTGCAGGAGCTGGAGCCTGGAGTCTGGTGACAGACGCGGCCGTGAGCATAGATAAATCGTTGGTAAATTTTATATAATCTAATAACGAATTTATGGCTTTAGAGGGCGCATTGAGGCTGCCAACTGGCAATAAATACCAACAGGCGCTGGCTGCCCTCAGACTCCGACTCCGACTCCGACTCCGTCTCGGCTCCACCCGGTTCACGGTTCCAGTTCCAGTCTCAGCGTCAACATGCAACTCTGCGTCGAGCAAAGTCTGCTGCTGCCTGTAGCACTTTAAGCTGTGTGTGTGTGTGTGTTTAAATGTATCGGCGCGTATGCTGCTGCTGCTGCTGTTGTTGTTGTTGTTTTTGTTGCTGCTGCTGCTGCCTCTACTGCTGCTGCTGCCAGTCCGTTGAAAAGCGCTTGCCAATAAATGATGAGACATCGGCAATGGAGCAGCGAGCAACGAGCAACATTGCAGCTCGGCAGAGGCAGACGCAGAGGCAGCGACAGCGACAGAGGCGGTGGCAGCGCCAGGGCGTAACAGCAGAGCATTAGCTCGACTTTTTTTTTATGCAGCCCTGAGCTTAATGAAATGAGTTTGTCGAACTTATTGCGCACTGAGGCATGCAACATGCCTCGCATGGCACATGATATGGAAAGAGATACAGTGCAACTAATAGACGCCGGGAGTTGGGCCTGAACTGGAGGTGAGGTGAGTGAGGAGCAAGCCTGCAATTTATTTACTCCAGTTGGAGAGAGTTCAATCTCTATTTAATTTCCATTACAATTTGCAGTCAAAACAAGATTCTTGCAGCCAGATCTTATGGCATTTCAATATGTGTCCACAATTAAGTGGAGCCGCGGGCCATTTGGCAAGTCAATCAGCCAATCAGCCCATGGTCCAGGCCAAGTTTGCGCCTGGCCCGGGGCGAGTCAGTGGAAAACTTGGTTGCCATTGTTGCATGCAGAAAGTTTGCCGAGGCGTTGCCGCTTGTTATCTGGCGAAACTTACACAATTGGACAAGCGATTGCCCCAGCCATTAGCCAAGGCCGCAGACTCACGCAGATCCACCATCCCCCACCCAGACCCCTTTGAGCGAATGTAAACAGTAGAGCTGGGAAGCCATCGATAGTGGCGTTACTCGATGATTTGAAAACCATCGATATACTGTAGATGTTTCCATCGAAAATTTACAGTTTAAAAAAAGTAAATACATTTCTTTTTGATTGAAATATAAAAAAACAGTATCGTATATACATTTATATATATATATATATATATAAACTTCATGTCCTAAATCTAATAACAAAGTAAATAAAAAAGTCTTGTTCTTGAGATCCATCTTCTTGTAAAAGCCAATAATTTTTGTTAAATAACTGGAATTTATTTACATTTTGCTCCTTTAAAGCAGGCCGTCGGTCCGTAATAATTGCCCCTGTTTTACTAAAAATTCTCACGATAATCGCCGATATATCGACATCAAGAAATTTTCCTCGATATATCGCAAACCGAAAATTCCATCGATACTATCGATGGCATCCCAGCTCTAGTAAACAGTTTCAAATTACACGGCGCAACTTTCTACTATTAACAAATTGGCACGCTGGGCCGGAGCTGTTGCCGGATTGCGCATTGTTCGCGGATGGCTTAAATTGTTGGCCAAGGAAATATTTATTTATGAGTAAACTTGTGTGATCCCAAGCCCAGGCCCGACTCTCATGTGGGGGCTTGGATGACGTTAATGTTTTTATTAGCGCGAAAGTTGAAACCGAAAACTGAAACTGAAAACTGAAGTCGAGACCAAAGTCGTGAAAGAAGTGAACTTTATGCGCCATTTTATCGGAGTTCGCCCCCCAATGATGATGACTGTTTCGCCGATAATGATAAAGCTCGAATTGGGGCATGTGTGTGTGTGTGTGTGTGTGAGTGGGGCGTGGCCAGAGCTGAAGCAGTTTCGCCTGATTGCCTCGTTTCCTCTGATATTGACTTTAAAAAAATATATACTTATATGTGCCTCTCTCTCTCTCTCTCTCGCTCTCAGTGCTTTTTTAATGCGCTGCCTGTAGGCTGGCAAGGGGGCGTGACCGGGGCAGCAGCAGCTGCTCCACAAACCGTTTGGAGCTACCCGAAATGGGCAATCAAGCGAAATGTGCCAAGCGGTTTGGGGCAATATCTGTCGCTGGCTCCTTGCCGCTCCAGCTAAAAGCCTGGTGCCTGGTGCCTGGTGCCTGGATACCGCTGAGAGGCGACACAAATCAATGGCAAAGAACTCCAGCAATGAGCATTGAAAATGACATCGACAACGACAACGACGAGCACGACGCACGTCAGATTTAAGCAGTCACTCAGCCGCTGGGCGGGCTGTGGCTGGGGCATAGACAGACAGACAGACAGAGAGAGAGAGAGCGAGAGAGAGAGAGAGTGAGAGACTCTCGCACTCATATGAATTCTAGTCGAGCTAACGCCAGCTTTCCACACTCTCTAAGCCGACAGACCACTTGAGCCAAGCTGAAGGGGCACTCAGCCACGACAGAAGGCATGCTGCAACTGCATAGGATAAAAAAACATATACATACACACATACATATATATATATATATATTCTCCAAAGAGCCACAGAGTGTGTGCGTGTGTGTGTGCGAGCGAGACGACGCGACTCCAATAGCCACAATCGGGGCAAGCAAAATCGCTCAACAAAAACGTCTGGCACTAGAGAAATGCTTTAACTGCCAAAACGCTGATCGAAACCAAAACCCAAATGCCATGATGAAATTTTTAAAACTACTGCCATTTGCCAGTCACACACACACACACAGACACTCACTCTCACACACACACGCACCATGGCAGCCTCCAGCTGATAGTTGGCCGCCAAGTTAGTCAGCTCGTCGTGTGTCTGTGCCGTTGCTTGCTAGCTTGTTTTTTTTTCTTTTTAATTTCAATAAATTTTAAAATGTTTTTATGCCTCACGGGGCATGCGGTCGTGTGTATGTGTGTGTGTGTGTGTGTGTGTAAGTGTAAGTGTATGCTTGCCCTGCACTTTAACATTCAAGCTGAATGTTGGGTCAGCTGCGACGGCAAATGGACCTAACTATAGCAAAAATAAACAAGTTAGAGCGCTGCTCTAGTTGGGCAATGCCTGACTAAAAGTTGCTCAATAATATTGTAGACACTCTTCTCATTTAAGTCCCAAACTTAGTTTGTATATGTTTAATGTTATGCCTGAATTTCAAGGATTTTTTAGTGTATTTTAAGCAAATGATAAATACTTAACGTCTTATCTCTCACATTAATCTTTTTCCGCCTGTTGCACATCTACTCACACAACCAATATACCCCATTTGAGAATGCTGCATGAAGGAAAAAGGATTAAGCGCTTTTGTGCCAACGAAAATGAAACTTCAGCAGAATGCCCTAATGCGATGCCCTGTGTTTTAGCTTGAATATAGTTGTGGCAATTAGAGCTGTTACGACCGTTGAGCGCACATTTGAAAGTATCGATAAAAATCTTTTTTTTTGCGATAGATTGATAAATTTAGTTCTATGTGATATATCGTGTCAATTAGCAGAAAATAAGTTAACTAATCGGCTAGTGTACCAGAAAGTAATTTTATAATTTATTTATGTATATGTATTGCCGAAATTTTTTAAAGTTTAGTTAATTATAAATTAAATTATCGCTCTCAAGTTGCAAATAAAACTTAGTGTTTTATAAGTTTTGCAAAATAAATCGTTTACATTTTATTAATTAATTTAGAATTTTAGTTATAATGCGAAGTTGATTTTTAATTTAAATAATTCAATAATTAATTTAATTAAATCATGAAATTTTTTGGGAATTTTTCAATTTTTTTTTAAATCACATTTTAAATCTAAAAAATACTAGTTTTCCTCAAGCAACGATAATATCGATGATTACAGCCATTATTGGAAGAAGACGCTATCGATAGTTATGCAGCTCTCTTTGGCTCTCTTTGATCATCTCTAGTTGCTGACTGACTTAACAACTATTTAAACGTAATTCTCGTCAATTTATATTTTTTTTTTGCTTAAATCTGATTTCAATTATAATTTCTATTCACAACCAATCGATGTCTGTTTTTAGACAAAATGCACGCAATTAGACAAACTGAGATTGCTTAAGCTTAAGCTCTTGACAGTCGCCCAACAGGACACCAAACTACCCGTGGCCACCTTCAGGAGCAAAAAAAAAAAAAAGAAAAAGAGGAAAGGAAAACCCTCGAGGGAAACTTCCAAATTGTTCTGGTAAGTTATTACAAATGCAACGAAAACTTAACTAAAAAGTTTACTGTTTGGCATTTGCATAAAACGCAAAGCTACATCAAGTGCCAACAGCCGCATGCAGGATGTGGCATGCGGTATGCGGCATGCATAAACAGTCAGTCAGGCAGACGGACAGACAGACAGTCAGTTAGTCTGTCCGTCCGTCCGTCTGTCTATCTGTCAGTTAGTTAGTCTGTCTGTCTGTCAGTCGAGTCAATGAGCTAGTCATTGAGTTTGATTGTCGGGGTTGTTGATCTATTGACAGTCGCGTTGGTTTTGGTCATGCCAATGTCTATATCGAATGCATAGCACATGCTTTACATGTAGCCGCACACAATGCCACACACACACACGCACACACACACACACAGATACGCAGCCATCAATCGGTCAGGCACAACACAATCAGTGTCTGAAAATCAATGCGCAGGCAACAACAACAACAGCAGCAGCAGAAAGAAAAAACATCATATATGTATATGTTGAGGCAAGTTTGACGTTTACTGGTTGCTGGCTGCTGCCTGCTGGCTGCCACGCCCACTCGTGTGGCAAGCACGTCAACGATGGCGGGCAAAAAGTCAAATGGATTGAATACATATTGAGTTTATGATGTTGTCGCTGGCAATTTTCGTTGGCTTTAAGCGGTTTGCGCGTTCGCCTGTCGCTTTGTGCTGGTTGCGTATACGCAACGTTGCCGCCGCTGCCACGCATTGTATGAGTATGTGTGCGTGTGTGTGTGTGTGTGCGTGTATTGTCGATTATATGCTTCACAGAGCTGCCAACATACGCAGCTCGCACGCTTCAACGCAGCGGCCGCTTTTTGTTTGCAGCGTGCCTCCCGCCGCCTGCCTCCTGTCTCCTCCTGCTGTTGTTGTTATGCGCATGTGTTTATGGACTGAGGCAGTAAATTGAATTTTGCCCACAACAACGACATTAAGCATATCGCAGACGCTAGGGCTTTAGCCGTGCGGGGTTATAGGCATTCGCCGGGGCTTCACATCGAAGCTGTGTGGTTGGTTTGGGTCGCTCTGGGGATTTCGCAGCCAAACTTCACACGTTTTTCGTTTTTTTTTTTTTTTTTTTTTTTGCGATCGACAAATTTTTGTTTTCATGCTTCGGATTTAAGTCCTGAAATGCTGTGCCAAGCAAAGGGGAAAAAAACTTGTTTCAGGCTCAACTTCGAACTGTTTGATAAGGGTTGCCCGTATCAATATCGTTTTACCAGTGACGCCGTACAGGCGCTTAGATCGGTTTTCCTTGCCTTTTGTTGAAATGTGATTCATTTGGCAATGCTGAATCCTTTGACATTCCAGTCTGGATCTGCTCCAGACATTAGCCAATTGAGCTTATGTTATTAGTCTGGTTCTATTCTCGTTCCTATTGTCATTCCTTCCTTCTCCCTCTCCTTCTCTCTCTTTCTCTCTGTGCCACATTTGTCACACAATCTGGCAACTTTGGCCAAGTACTTTGCGCTTTTCACTTTTCAACAGCTTTGGTTAATGGAGCCGCTGCCCCCTGCAGTCGGCCCACTTTCTCTTCGCTCTTCTCTTCTCGGCGCTGTCTTCAGCGCTTAGGTAATTCGAGCCAAACTTTATGCAAAAGTTGCAAATTTACGCCACAATTTGTGCAAAGTTTTTGAGCAATTCCCGCTACCCACTTCGGCTCGACTTGCTATCCACAGCAGCACTCGCTGTATTTATGGTCCAGAGATCATAGTTAAAGAACTTCAAATCGATTTGACTGTTTGTGGCTGGAAAAGTATGTTATTAAATTAAGATGTGCTCAACTAAATCTGATTCAAACTCCGGACAAAAGGCCCTTAAATGAGAGCAAAACAAATGGTTAAAGGGAGGCCGATAAATAAGTGGATAAACAGAAATGCTACAGGTAGTTCAGTTGTCCAAGTGGTATTATGGATAAGAGTTGGGTTAAAACTCTACAATGGAGGTTGTTAAAAATAAGGAACCACAGCATACGACTCGACTTGCTAAGGTTTGGTTAGCGACTAAACAGATCGACGTTATACAATGGCTAGCTTAGTCCCCGGTTCTTAATACGATCGAGACCCTATGGAGTTATGTTAAACGAGCTGGGATAACTCTAAATCTAGCGACCAAGGTGGAACGATGGCAAATAGTTTAGAAGACGGTGCATTTCACAGACACCAAGCCATAATATCTGGATATTGAATAATGGATATCTGGATATTGAATGATGGATTCACAAAGTATTAGACAAAAACTATATGTTCTTCAGGCAGTCATGCTGGTATAGGAAAGCAATTGCGACTTTCACCCTCTGATATAGAGATTAATCAACATCGGAACCCTTTAAATAAGCGCCGTAAGCCAACACTTTAGGAACATTTATGTCAATATGGCGTAAGGTCAACACATGACTCTTAAGGGCACTTGGAATATTCCAAAGAATGCATGAATGGACGAAATGAATATCATCGAGCACATCTATGCAGAGTATGCCCATACTATATATATACTTAAATTTGCCAACCAGCCACACGGATCTAACCGCACTCGCACTCGCACTCACATCGACACTTGCTGAATCACATTTAAATTGTTCATTTTGCATGCGTGACGCGTTCGAAGTGCTCGCAATGCGACGTCACAAGCGTTTCGTTTTGGTTTTTTGTTTTAGCCACACTCACACACACACACACACACATGTCCTTGACTGACTAACTGCCTGCCTAACTGTCTGTCTGTCCGTCTGTCTGTCTGTCTGGGGCGTCGCCCGTTGAATTACGCGCTTTAAAAACAATTTTGTCGATTTTTTAATATTTTATTGCGCATATCAAATTCGCATTCAAGCGGAAATCCCTAAGCACAGACAAAACGCCTCTCACACACATGCTCACACCCATACACACACACACACACACACACATACATACGTGCCGAGATAGATAGATGGATGCACGTGCTGCTGCCAGTCGCTTGTTGGTTCCGGGATTTTAGTTCATGTCGCTTGCGATGTTTATGAATACATTTCACAGCTGCCACGCCGCCATTCGTTCGGGATGTGGAGGATGGCACCTTGAGACGGCGCCCGCCGCCCACTGCCATTTGGCCCCGGGCGCACCCAGAAATCAGCACGCAAAGTTATATTTTATTGATTCTAAACTGACTGTGATATATGTTTGCTCTGGCACTGCCCCTGGCCCCCAGCCCTGTTGCCCATCCCTGTTCCCCCACTCCTGCCGCAGCTTCGCTTTGCATTGCAGCTCCAGCTCCTGGGCCTCGCTGCGCTTCACTGGCCTGAATACCACCATGATGCTGATGTTTAAGTGCGCACGTGACGCTGCCGGAGCGGCGCTGCGATATGTGAAGAGGCTACTGCAAACCCAACAACAATAACAACAACAACAAGAGGCCCCACCGTCGTATGTGTAAACAGGCAGCCAAACGGGGAGCCATAGCGAAGCTGAGGCGCGTGGTCGCTCGCTGATTGAAGCCGCCGGCGACGGCTCACAGAAGCTCTGTCGAAGTGGAGCAATCAGTTCCTCATTTCTTGACTCTCTCCCTCTCTCTCTTTCTTTTCGATTCGAGTAAACAGCCCATATTTCGTCTGTGCATTTTTATTGTGCTCGCGGAATGTTTCGCTTTTCGTGCAGCGCGCAGGCAGATGAGTGGCATGCCTCATTGGAGCGCGAATGGGGGGAATGGGGCAGATCAGCCAGACTGCTGAATGTTTGAATTCATTATATATAGTAATATAGTAATTGTAGTTATTATATACTAACTAGTAAATATAAGTAATACGAGCAATATTTGAATTTGCAGAAGAAACATCGTTTAGCCTGTGCTCGTGCTCGTGCTCGTGCTCGATTACTGCAGCTGAGCAAATGACATAATAAAATGATTAAATTGATTGTATTTTATTTCGCTGACTCCGAGAATGAAGAAGCAGCTAATTGCAATTTAAATTATTTTAGACCTTAGCACTGACCATTGTTAATTCACTTAAATCCTCTAACAAATACAAGTTTCTTTTGCAGGTCAACAGCAACTAGAGATGGAGAGTTATCGGTACTTGCCGCAATCGATAGTCGACAGTAGGTATTTTAAAGACAGCGATAGTTAGTGTTAGTCACGTCGATAATTAGTGATACTTGCATCGATAGTTGCCGATAGTCCCAAATTAAAAGTGAGTCAAAAGGCGATATAATCGATAAAGATAAAACGTAGATAACAAATTAGATCATCCATAAATAAACAAGAATCAAGCCGCTCACAGTTCGCTCCGAAGTGGCTCACAGTGAACTGAACTGAATGAATCCGAGCTCTAAGCCGGCAACTGGCAGCAAGTGGGGCGATATTGTGTGGCGCACAACTGGACGATTGACAGTTTAATAGTTTTGCTAGTCAATCTATTCGCATATTTGGTGCAGCAGCCGCATTACTGAGCCACGCTGATGGGAGCTGCCGTGCACCGGCCGCTGTCAGTCAGTGGGCTGCCATTCAATTCGTGGCTCTTTGAAATTTGATTGCACATACGGTTGGCGGGCTTATGGGGCCGGGTCAGGTTGGGGCTGGCTGTCTGCTCCACACATAATATATGCAAATTTCGCATATAGAGTATAAATTTTCGTGCATTAAGTCCAGCTGCCCCCGCAGCCCTTAGCGCCCGATGCTTCGGCCGGGCAACGTTGCGTATGCGCTATATTTCAGGCCCCTCTGGTTGGAGAGTGTGTGTTTTTTTTTTTATTTTTGGCCCCATCAACTGATGGCCTAAAAGCTTTGTCAACAATGCATTTCAAATAGTTATGCGTGGCATTTTCTGGAATTAGTGAAACAGCGCCAATTTCAGTAATTGAAGTTGGATTAAGAATCGAAATTGTGATATTTGGCCAAAACAAATTTAAGTGAACCGATAAGAGCTCAATTTGGGAAAAGCTCTGACTAAATGCGGCCACCACAAGGAGTGGACGAAATGAGTGGAGAAATTAAGGCAATCGATGACAAATGAGGATAAATGGATGAGAATAACTGTGAAATGAATGGCGAAATGAATAAAATTTTGTGATATTTAATGTCGATATACAAAATATAATAAAAATCAAAATTGCATAAAATACTCATTAAACTAAATTAAAAATTTGGAGTTCTTAGCTCGAAAGATAAAGATATTAAATTAAAACTGAATGTCGATAACAATTTTTAGTCAATAACATTAAGACCAGTTATCGATTAATGCACACAAACTGAAGCTGACTTTGGATTGCGATACATATTCAGAGCTCTCATAAATTATAAGCCGACTCAGCTCTTCTGTCTGATTATGATGATATATATGTATATATCCCCCTCCTGCCTGTCTAAGACCATTAAAGATTATATTTCGTCTCACACATGAAAATATACATTTAATTGCTTTAATCTGTTCTTTTACCTATTGGCTAATGCCATGTGGCTTAAGAATACTTTTACAATTTCATTAATATGTCTGACAATGTCGCCCAAAGCAAAAGCATAACAAAGCAGATCAGATGTCTTGTACGAGTATGTCATAATGAAGACAGTTACATATATGTATGTATATGTATGTATGTATGTATGTACAATATGTCTGCTGTGTTATATATATATATAGCTCTGAGTCTGTGTGTCATTTCTATCAGCTCGGCTTATCCCTCGGTCTATTAAAGCCGCTTTGATGGACCGTTCGTTGATTTTGTCAAGCTGTGCGCGCCACAGTCAGCCCCCGCTAACGTCTATTCATTTGCAGCTGAGTGTGACACGGATATGTTATGCTCAAATGAGTATATTTTTTTTTGTAGCTAAAATGTGAGAACTTTAATGTGAGAACTTTATTTATATAGAGAGACAATCTTAACTAGAGCTTTGCCCATTGTCGAATCTAGTGACTGTTTGAAGACTTGCTAGAGGTTTTCCCCTTGTCTACTCTTAAGTCCTCTTTAAACTCTGCTCTTTTCTAGATCTGTGTATGTGTTGAGCTTTAATACAGCACAATTTTAGCTCTAAGTAAGATATCTATCAAGTCAATGACTGTAAAAGGTCGTTCAACACTTTGACTTTGCTCCTTCCGTTCAGCACTATATATACTCATTAATGTCTCTGTGTGCGTGCGTGTGTGTGTGTGCGTGTGTGTGTGACTGTTTTTGGCAACGACACGCAAAATGTTGAAATCGAGTTATGACAGCAGAACAAGCAAAGTTCTTCCTCTGTCCCTTTCTCACTCCCGTTGTGCAATGCCCAACCCCTAACTAGTCATTGTCACTCATACGCTCTGTTTGCCAACTTGTTTCTGCGTGTGTGTGTGTGTGTGTGTGTGTGTGTGTGCACGCATAAAATCAGATATCAAAAATTGTTTACAAATAATTTAATAGCCACAAAGCGCGCGCGCCATCCATTTGAAGGCCCACGGCGTACACACACGCACGAGCACACACACACACACACACATATGCACACGCAATCATAAATCGGCTTTGTTGACCAACACACACACACACACACACACACATTCATATTGGTGTATCGCTGGCTTATGGCACCAACTGCGGTCAGAGCAAAATCGCCGAAACAACAAAGGACCCGCTGACCACTCTCTCAGCGTGTGTGTGTGTGTGGCAGTGTGTGTGTGTGTGCTAGTTGGTCATAAATAAAATGTTAGTCCCGGGCACAGTTTTGGGCGACGGCGAGCGGGCGGCTGCGGATGCGACTACACGACATTAGGCCGAATTAATGCGCGCAAGGACTTAAGTCGCAAATTTATTTCTATTCAACATACAAGACAAAACGATGAACGGCCCCACAAAACAAGTAGAGCTCCAGCCCCGAACCATGTGCGTGCGTGTGCCTCTGTGTGTGTGTGTGTGTGTGTGTGTCCACATTTTGGCATGACAGTGGAAATCCGGCGATAAATGTTACCAGCAAATGTGCGTGCCTTCAAAATGGTCAGGCCGAGCAGGAATCAGCAGCCAGAAGTCAGAAGAGGCTGGCAGAGGCTGGCAGAGGCTGGCCAGGAGTCTGGGCGGGGCCCAGGCCTATATATGGTAACTAGGACAGTTTAGGTGCTGCTGTTAGCTGTGCTGTCCATCTGGCCATTGGCTGCTCTGCGTTAATTTGTGGACAAATTTGTGCGCCGCAACGGAAGTTGCCAAGTGGTTGGCGACGGAGTGGGCAGCGCCTTGTTGCCCATTGTCTGGCCTAATCCAATGGATCAGCAATCGATAATGAAGTTGCCGAAAAACACACGCGCCGGCGTCATAAGTTAGACCCATTCCCAGCACAAATCGACTTAGTTCGAGGTGGCTGCAGGGCACTGAACGGGCGGTCGGGCGTGGTTGGGTGCGTGGTGCGTGGCGTGTTCAAGTGTGCCGTCGATTTGTTTGCTGCAAATCCAGTTATCGACGAGCTTCGGGCCGATACGTATGTATGATGATGTTGTTGCTGCTGCTGCTCGTTGACGTTGGCCGGGCACAGTTTCAATTTATGTTAAGTGCTGGGCAAGAGGGCGGCGGCGAGAGAGCGGGGCGCGCACGTTGACGTAGCATACGCTCCACGCTTGGCCAACTCTCGGCCCGCAGCGCAGGACGAGCCAAAGATGTGAGGCGATGCGAGTATTAGCACATTTTGTGCATTGATTCATGCATTTGCTTGCGGATGCGGATGCGGATACGAATGCTGATTGGAAGCCAGGGCTGCAAATTGACTAATATATTGTATGCTTAGCCACAAAATGAAATTGGCAATAAGCCTAAGCACTGCCACAGACAAGAGCTTCGCCAAAGCCCCAACATAGCGCCGATAAGCACCTTGCCTAACACTGGCTCTGCCAGACCGTAAAAGAGCGCACCATAAAATAGGGTAATAGTTAAAGGACAAATTGAAGAGAAGCCAATTGTTGATTATGTCCGTTACGCTCCAATATGTACACATGTACAAAAACAAAATAGAGATGTTAGACAATAGATAGATAGTATCGTAAGAGATAAATGTTTGCGATAGATCGATCAGCATTGTACACTGGCGATACATCGTCACAAATAGCGGCTGGCTGAATACTTTAGAGCTGTTAAGTTGATCGATGGAGCCAAATGATGGCTTCAACTATCGATAGTACAATGGAGCATGGAGCAGATTCACTATCGACAGCTTTGCAGCTCTCTCTTTCCTCGTGATTTTCTTTGGATCAGTTGTTCAGTGATGTTAAAGTGAGTGGCGCTTGAAAGGCAACTGGAAATTTGATTAAGCTAGCAGCATATTTAATTCAACTGGCCTTTTGCGAACGGCAAAATGAATTTGCAAAACTCGCAAATGAAATTTTTTTATTTATATTCACTTGGATGAGCGGGCGAAGGCTGTTAATGCAATAACAAGGCCAAATGCTAGGCATGAACTGTTGATGTTGCTGATAAAGTTGGCAACGACTCTCTCGCTCTTTCTCCCTCTCTCTCTCTCTCTGTGTGTGTGTGTGGGCATGGCTTAACTTTCAATTCATTAGACCACAACAACGACGTGACAACTTTTGCAATGGCCAAACAAAAGCTAAATACAATCAACTGTAAACAAAAGCCGAAGTGACACACGAGCCTCGCACACAGCTCTTCCTCAAGGGGGCAGCAGGGCCCAGTGCTATCTAAGCAGCAAACGAAACTGAAACTGGAGACGGCACAAGTTGCATGGGGCATGCCACGCCCCAAAATGAAAAGCAAAGACAAATTAGTTGCAAGTTGGCAGCGACGACGACGACGACGGCGGCGGCGGCAGCGACGGCTTCTTTTCCAACTGCAAGTGGAAGCCGGTTGCAAAAAGTTTTCTAGGCGCTGCCAAACTTATTCGCTACCTCACCCAAACCTGTCTCCGTCTCCCTCTCCCTCTCTCGCTCGCTGCATCTCTGTCTTAGCAGCTGCTACGTCTCTTTCGCTCGCTTTATCTATTGCATTGTGCGCATTGTTTAAAGTTTGTGCAAATGTGAAATAGAATTGGACAGGCGAGCAAAAGGCGACGCTGCCAACGAACGGCACTTGGCCCAGCTAAAGTTTAGCCTGCCTCGCTCACTCTCAGCTTGCAGCTCAGAGCATTTTTTCTCTGCTACGCTTTAGTTTTATATTGTTATTGTTTGAAAGGCCACTTTGGCAACGCGCGAATTAGCCAAATAATAAATAAGTGCACGACAAAAGGCGGCAAAAGTATTTGAACTACAATGAAATTACTTGAGATGTGACAGCTCTTCAACGAGTTGTCGTTGGTGTTGATGATGATGTTGTTGTTGTTGTTGTTGTTGTTGTTGTCCTTTTGCCTACTTGGCAACTTGGCGATCTTGACTGTTAACGGTAATAGCTGCAACAGCAAACCGCAATTATTGTAGCACATGCGAAATAGATTTTGATCATACTCGAGAGTATATGCATATGTATATATATATATGTATTTATATAAAGCTAATGCCACGATTAAGTGATCTCTTCGCTAACATTTAAAGTAACTAAGGAACTATGCGTAACTTACTGAATCTTTTAACAGTGGCTAAAGCTCCTAGAAATCTAAATCTATAGATTAAAAATGAATATACATACATACATACTTACCTAAAGGGAACTTGGAACGTAGGCAATTCTCAGTTTATAGTATGTAAGCATGTACATATATTAATTTTAAGTATATTTAAATTTTGATTTAACGGGTTCCTCCATAATACCCTCTACTCTAAGCATTTAATAATTTTTCATCAATCTCAAGATACACTCTATACTTATTTTGATCCCACAATATATAATATATATAGAACTTAGTATAGTAATATATGTATGTACATACTCGCTTACTGGAAGCTTGGAAGTGCAAAGTATTTACTGTATATTGATTATGTGATGTGTTATGTTATAAGGTTCTTACTTCATTCATGTTGGTCAGAATACCACATATTCTTCAGTCTTTTTCTATTCAGTATTTTTATGGTTTATAGTGAATTGAGGTAAAAGATAAATCCATCGAATAATTTAAAAGTATTAGGCTATTATAAAGGTATACAATAGGTCAGAAAAATAGTAGTAGTTCAGTAAATAGAATGAAAACTTTATGAGCCATAATTGAAACAGAGTTTGCAACGTTCCCCGTTCAATGTTCCCCAGGAAATATGAACTAGGCATAGAAACTGGAACTAGTAACTGTTTTGACATCATTTTTGAATAAAGCTTTACACAGGGTATACCATATTCGACTACAACTCATATGCGCTTCGTCACTTGATAACTTGTATTTTATATGATTTTTTGTTGTTTTTTTTTTTGGCCATTTTGCGTTGTTTGCTTAGCGTTGTTCGCTTTTGTTGCGTTGTTGTTGGCCAGAAAGTTTGCTTATTGAACATGGGGAAAGAGGGTGGGGGAGGTGGGAGTTTTGTGGGTCGTCGAATTCGTCTGGCTGGCTAGGCTTACAAGTTTTTTGGCCCTGCCCAGCTTGAGCTGACCAAATGTGTGAGCCCTAATTATTTGCTTGGCCTGCAGCTAGGGCTTCATTATGAACTCGCCTGCAGCGAGCGTGACTGAGATAAGAGCTTCAAACTTTGCTCGGCAATGACTATGCCATAGAGAAGCAGAAGCAGAAGAAGAAGAAGAACTGAAGCTATAACAAGTAAACATTTTGGCTAAATGCACTTCACGTAAATGGCTGCAAATGGAGATAGAGAGAGGGAGAGGAAGAGACTAAGAGAGAGGGAGAAAGCAATGTGACATTAGCAAAGACAACAGCAATCACAGTCTGAGTTCATCTTTAGCTTTCTGGCAATTAAACTCAATGTGCTTCAAGAGTTTTCAGTTTGGGGACGGAATCAGCATATATAGAATTAACGAATTATATATAGCATTTACTTATATATATATATATATGATTGAAGCAATCAGATTAGATCTCTTATTAGTTTATATAGAATTAATGGAGTATATATATATATGATTGGAGCAGTTGGATTAGATCTCTTACCAGCATATATAGAAATAACGGAATATATATAGCATTTACATATATATATGTATGATTGAAGCAATCAGATTAGATCTCTTATTAGTTTATATAGAATTAATGGAGTATATGTATGATTGAAGCAGTCATTGAAGCAGTTAGATTAGATCTCTTATCAGCATATATAGAAATAACGGAATATATATATCATTTACTTATATATATGATTGAAGCACTCAGATTAGATCTCTTATCAACATATAGAGAATTAGCGGAATATATATAGAATTTACTTATATAAATGATTGAAGCACTCAGATTAGATCTCTTAAAGTCTCTCACTCATTTGCCTGTTCGTCTCGCGAGGCCCTCGTGGTTCCCCCACAGCTAAAGCGCCAACGCTTAAGGGCTTAGTGGAGCAATCTCTTGGTCAATCGCCCCTCGGGCAATCATTTCGCACCGCAAATCTATGCAGTTGTGTTTATCTCAGCTCGATTGCAAAATATTTCCACGCTTTTGCATGCAGCTGCAATGTCAACGTTGTTAGATTAAAGCCCCCCATCAAGCTGGGGCAAGCGCCAAGTCGAGGCAAACAGCTAAAGCCATTGTTATCCTGTCATTCACGCTGACCGCACACACATACGCACACGAAGACTCTGCGTGTGTGTGTGTGTGAGTGGGGGGGGGGAGACAAGTGCTTCAAATGGCGCTCTGGGCAGGTGGCGCTGGCAAATAATAAAAAAAAAAAACAGAACTAAAAGCGGATACACACAATGTTCTTAATGAATGTTTCATGAACATCCTGGGAGCCACGCTGAGCTTCACACGTTCACAGCCCGGCGAGTGGCCCGCGTGGCTGCGGATGCGTTTAAATGCGCCACTTGGCAGCCAAGTGCACAGCCGTCGCTGAAAGATGCTGCCAGACAGACAGACAGACAGACAGACAGGCAGACAGATGGACAGACACAAAGAGGGGGCGTCACCTAAGTGCAGCACTAACTTCATTTGCGCACGCAAAGCCGCAGCTGGCGGCGCGGCAAGCGTGGCGTATGCGTAATGCAAGCTCAAAAGGTTGCGTCTAAACAACTCGCAAGGCGGCGCATAGAAACCGCCGTGAAAAGCGAAACTCATCCGAACCAACCAACCCAACCAAACCGACCCGACCCGACCCACTCGACCCACCCAACCACTGGGGAACGCATAGCAAAGTAATTTGTATGCGTTTTGCTCTTTTACTCTCTCTCTCTCTCTCTATCTCCCTCTCTCTATTTCTCTCTAAGCTGCGCTGCGATGCGTTTTGTTGAGCGGAAGTTGAGTGCTTTGGTAATTTGTAGCAAATTGTGCGAGTTTTTTGTTATTGTTGTTGTAGCTAGTAGTTGTTTCAGTCATAGATCAGTTGTTGATAGGGCTGGCTGATCGAACTATTTGAGTTGTAATAGAAGGAGCAGAGAATAAGTAAGACTACGAGTATGTATGCCCAATATATATCAGAATGCATCTGAGACTATTCGAATATTTAGTGAATTGAAATATTGTTTAATGCATAAATGATGGAAGGAATGATGTATAATTGAAGTACTTACATAATCATATCAGAAGTCCTTTTTATATTGAAAAGAGATTAAATACATATATATAATAGCCGATAACTACCTATATTGAGTTAAGAGTACTCAAAAGTTCTACTAGACTATGCAAATTATTCAAGTATGATCATCTCCAACATACAAATGATCGAGTACGGAAAATATGATAAACACTAAGTTCCAAGTAGGTGCTGTGGTAGATCATGGCAATGGAAATAACTTAAGAAAAATTTCCTAGTAGATAAGAGTTCCAAAGAAAATATCATTTTAATCGGACGATCAGTGAAGCATAAATTGTTATTTCTCAAACAGCTTTAAATTTATGCATTTACTAAAAACTGGAATTTTTTATAAGAAAAACCAACGATCATTAATAATATATAGACTATATAGTGTGTATGTTGACATGTATAAACTTTCAGTAGAAAGACCTATAATAGATAGCTTTCACAGTGAAAGACTCATGCGAACTGCAGATATTTGATCTACTTCTCTCTCTCTCTCTCTCTCTCTCTCTCTCTCTCTCTCTCTCTCTCTCTCTCTCTCTCTCTCTCTCTCTCTGTTTTTCCCACTTTTTCGCATTCTTTACTTTCGTATCTCACTTCATATCCCTCTTCACTTCTCTCGCTCTCTCTCTCTATCTCTCTCTCTCTCTCTCTCTGTTTTTCTCACTTTTTCGCATTCTTATCTTCGTATCTCACTTTATATCTCTCTCTTTCTCACTCGCACTCTCTATATCCCCTTCGCACTCCCTGTATATCTTTCTCTCTATTTGACTATGTATCTCTTTCTCTCTCTCTATCTCTCTTTTTATTTCCAGCTCTTTCTCTTTGTCTCGCTCACTCTTTGTCTCTCGTTTTCGCTTTATGTCTCCCTCTTACTCTCATCTTCACTACTCTAAATCTTCCTTTGCCAAACAGTCCCTCTCGCTTTCTCCATCTCTCTCTCTTTCTTTCTTTCTCTCTTACAATACCTTTCTGATTCATTCACATTTTCAATTTCTAGCTGCAAAAGAATATCGTTTATATTTTCAATTTATAGTTGTATTATTTCCCTTCTTCCTTTAAGTTCTATTTATTTTTTTTTTTTTCAGCTGCGCATCTTATTTTTGCTTATGCGAAATGCTTGCTGCTTGTTGTGGAAATTAAGCTTTGAAAAATGGCTTGCAAGTTCTCCCTCTCTCTCTCTCTCTCTCTCTCTCTCTCTCTCTCTCTCATACACGCACACACAGATACATTGGCCATACATAAGTATTTAGAAAATTACTTTCATTCGTGCTTCGTTTGGCTCGTTACTGGGAATGCCCCGGCAACTGGTTGGCTGTCCGCTCCGCTCCGCCTCGTCCTGCTCTGCCGTACGAGCAGCATTTCTGCTGCGTAGTTTTTGTGGCATTACAAAAGCATTTTCATTTGTATTTAGCTGTCGCTCGCTCTGTCTCGCTCACTCTGCAGCTTTTAAGGCTAGCCCATTATCAACGTTCCCTTTGCAAGAACTCTTTCCTTTCCTTTTGCTTCTCTCTCATTCTCTCACTCTTCTTTTTTTGGCTGTCTTTTGTTGCTGTGGTTGTTGTGCTTGCTGTTGCTATTGTCGTTGTTGCATTTGTAAACTACAAAAATGAAATTAAGTTCACACTTTGTCATGTGGGGACATTTACGGTTTTTAATTGTTTTGAGCTGAGCAGCCGGAGCAACGCAGGCAACGGAGGCAACGGAGGCGACGGAGGCGACGGAGGCGACGCAGGCAGCAAGCGGCGTTGAATGTGAAGCCATCCCGACTAGAATGGAGTCCACATAAGTTGAGGAATGTTGCGCACTTTTTGGAACAAAGCAGTCTCTTGGCTCTGTCTGCCTCTGCCTTGCCTGTCCTGCCCCGTCCCACAGCTCCTGAAGTCCACCACACCCGAAGCTGAAGCCTCCTGCCTCCTGCCTCCCGCCTTCTTTACCCCTTTCGCAGGCGTCCTGTTTCGCCTTTCATCTTGGAAATTGAGTAATGAATGCTTTCATGTCTTCATCGTCATCATCAACGCTGAGTTTGTTATAAATTTCACTTGTGTACATTTATAATTTCGTTAAATATTTGTTGTGCCTGCATGTGCGTATGTACATACATACGTGTGCGTGTGTGTGTGTGGGATGAGTGTGTGTGTGCGGATGCTCGTTTGCTTTTCTAATTAGAAAGTATTTTCTGCACATTGTCTAAATGAAGGGCCCTGTCAGGGACCTCTTGAATGCCACTTCGGATTGCTCGGCCCCACTTGAATTATGCAATTCGAGTGCAGGAGCTGCATGTCATAAATGTTTTTGCGGTTAATTAACTGCATTAATTGCAAACTGTTACCAATTGTGCCAACTTTGGGATAATACTCGCAACCGACACGATAGAGATGATAAAACTATCGCTAATGCAGCAACACGAATAAGTACGCTAGATCCATAGACTGTACTCGTCGTTGCACCAGGAGTGACGGCGATAGTATTGTCGGTAGAAACTATCGATGGGAGAAACCAATCATCGATTGTTGTGTAGTTCAAGTACATCTGTGACTCCAGCAGCCTATATATGTATATAGATATTGTATCAATTACACCTTGCTGTAATATTGCAGCTATTTTAAAGCACATTCATTATCTCCGACTCAGATCTGTTGAACACTTAATGTTAATTGCCTCATAATGCTCAGCAGTTGATTAAAAGTCTTAACGCGAGTTCTGTTTGAGTTTTAAGCTTATTTTTCCCTCTTGTTTTCTTCTTTTTTTTTTTTTTGTTAAGGTAAAAATGGATGGAGCAGCGCATTTAATTCCTGCCGTCATTTATTTTTCTCTTGGCGGGAAATTTTGTAATTTTTTTCGGTCGCCTTTTCCTGATTCACTTTTGGCGGCCGCTGCTGATGCTGTCGGGCAGCTCATCGACTTGTAATCGCATTTCGGATGAAGAAACCAATTTCGCAGCAGATTTACATTCGCCTGGGCTTTTTGCTGGCCGCGACGAGATTTCGGCCCAGTAGCCATATAGCAGTCGTCGTCTGGCCGCTTATCTGACGCCTCTGACATAATATATAGCACAGTTTTTGTTTGGCTTTTGCCGCAGATGCCGACGCCCAGAAATGAGGTTTGCCCGCCCGGGCCGCAGCAGTTACCTAATTTTTTCGCCTCTGTCTTCTGCTGCTGCTGCTGCTGCTGCTGCTGCTGCTGCTGCTGCTCATCCACCTATCGCATCTCCCTTGGCCGTGTTTTGGGTTTTGTTCTTGCCAAAGAGCCAAACTGGCACGGACTAAGTGGAAAGCGGCCAGCGCATTGAGATCCGCAAACATGAAAAACTTATTTGCAAATCTAGCAAAGGATTTCGGACATGTTGTGGCCGGAGATGCGCAACTTGATCCAATTATCAAGTTGCGTGGATCTCAGATCCAAATGACATGGCAAATAATTAGATATGAAAAGTTGAATAAAACGTATACTCGACAATTTGCTTTAGGCGTAAAACGTAAAACAATAAAGATGCTGTTCTTGGTTAGTTTTCAGTCAATTCAATCAAGACACTTTGAGTTCACTATATAAGTAAATATAGCTATCGATGCAGTATCAAATAATAATTAAATTAATTTTAATCTTACAAAGTTTGTGCTAAGCGCGAGACTGCGACCTCCTCGTTCTGCATCTACTATTGAAATGAACAAATTCCGACAATTGTCAGAGACGTCAACACGCGAGCCTCTGCACGAAATAAAACGATGGTCAGTTTTCTTCTACACAAATACATATACAATGTACGCATGTATGCAAGTCTGCTCCAATCACGAACGATAGCTAAGCAGCTTGATCGAGCCGAAGTGCTGAGAGAACGGATAGGCATTAGGCGAATGACCGCAAAATCCTATACCTGCACATAAATCTCTTGCAGAGCTTTTCTATTGGTCTAACTACCGCTCTCAGCTCACATTGCAAGACGTGGCGATAGCTGAGCCCAACCGATGTATTCCGATTGGTTACTTCAAATGTGTGTGTGAGCAGCGCAGATGATCGAACAGCTCTAAGCTGTGAGCGTTCCTCATACACACACACATGCACATAAATAAATGCTCATTCGTATTATGAGCAAGGCAATTCGTGTAGGCTCGTCGCGAAAATGTATTTTTGATGCGCATCAATGCTTGCATGCTCTCTCCACAAATTACAGTAGAAGTGCTGCATGAGCAGGGCAAGCCCTTTCAAGAATTTGTTATACTCTGCTCTTAGCAGGTAAGAAACGGGACCTCTGCTGTTTGTACTTGCATACATATGAACATTTGAGAGAGCAGTGAGAGGGAGAGAGAGTGTAAGCAAAGAAAAGTGAGTACAACCATATCGGCTGAGCAGCCGAAGCGCAATGATGAGCTGTCAAATTATTGTTGATCGAAGCTTAAAGGAAACCGAGCAAATACGAAGCTAAGACGCAGAAGTTCAGCCAGAGAGGCAGAGAGAGAGAGTAAATGCACCAATATGGCGTGGTGAATAATTATATATGTATGTATGAATTGCTATGGTTTGTGGTATAATCAAAGCTAAATTGTATCACACTGGAGCTACCTCAACTAATCAAAAGTAAACAAAGGAAAGTCTTAATAAATTGCAACTTAATTTGATTTGAATTGAACAATCAAATCAATATTTTAATCAGTTTTATTAAAATGTTTACAGTAAATAATTTTAATCATTTTGCATATAGGCATTTAATGCTATCAAGATTGCCACACACACACACACACACACACTGACACACAAAGCAAATTCAATTAGTATAAGCCAGGAAAACAAATATAAAAATATCTCTTCATGTGCTGCCATTGAGGAGGCAAATTGATTTATTCACGTGTCGATGGATTTTCCATAAATATTTAAGCTTTGCATTAATAATAGGATTAAGTCGAACTTTGCAACTGAATTACGAACGGTAAATAATTTGATTGTGTGCATGAACCCTTTAATTGGTGTAAGCCAACCGCAGCAGGGCCATGCGAAGCACATTCCAAGTTGGCTATTAATATGGCCACAATCAATGTAACTAGCTGCAGTCAGTCGGCACATGGCATTTGGAATTTAAAGCCAATTTGCGGCACGGCTCATTTTGCTCCTTCGCTCCGTCGCTCTGTCGACAAGGATCGCAACATGGCCTACGCAACAGCTGTTGCTACATGGCACGACACGGCTTGGCATTGCTCCCATTCCACATTCCACATTCCCCATTCCCCAATGGCAAATGCCAAATGCCATTCCCCTCCCCCTCCCCCCCTCCTGCCACGCCCACTGAATGCGTAAACATTTGATTTCAAAACATTTAAAACTGTGTTGCTGCTTGAATGGAACTGGAGCTGACTGGAGGCTGGGGGCTGGTTGCCATCCCCCTCCGTCATAAAAACGAAAGCTGAATAAACCGCTTATTGTGCCGCAATGCCACGCCCCCCCCCCCTCGCGTACGGCGCAACGTCTTGCAATGATTAATTTATTGAAATTTGCGCTTATTGCGATTGCCAAATTTATGCTTTACGTTTTATTTGGACAAGCGATGCCGATAATTTGTCAAAAAGTCGTAAATTATAATATTACATTCAAGTACACAAGGGGGCGGCTTTGTAAAGTGGGCGTGGCAGCGCACCATATGCGAGGCAATTGAAGAGAGAGAGAGAGAGAGAGAGAGAGAAAGTTGGCTGAAGACAAAGCTGAAGCGAGAGGGCCTTAAGAGTTGGATAAGGGAAGGTTGCAGGTTGCATGTTGAATGTTGCATGTTGCATGTTGTTTAGCACACACACACACACATGCATACATACATACATACAGGACTCAGTCAATGCTCTTTAATTATGAATTGCTGCAGCCGCAAAGCCAAATGTAAAGGCTTAAATTTAAGTTTACATAAAGAGAGAGAGAGAGAGAGAGAGAAAGAATGACAGAGAGCGACACAGTTTTACCTGACTGTAAGCGTGCGTAATCAGTTTTTGCTTCATTCAATTCGATTGGCGCCCAGCAGCCCCAACTGGAGCCCGAGTCCTGCACTGATTTCGAGCGGAGCTGCCTTCATTTCTCTTTTTATGTCTTTTTAATGTTTAATGCAAGGCTTAATTTGTACTCACTAATGGATTTCGGAGTGGAGCGCAGTGCGTTGCATTCGATATTATCAATTACGAGACGCCGCCAATAACTCAGCTGCAATTGCCAGTTGCAGGCGCCGCGCTGCACGCTGCACGGTGCACGCTGCACGCTGCAAATGAAATAAAATAAAATTAATTATGACAAAAGGAGCAAACATTTGCCTGAGCTGGGCAATTGTTTGCCATTTAGTAAATGTCTCTGGCGCTTTTATTGATTCAATTTAATTAGGCTGGGCTGGGCTGGGACTGGGACGGGGCCTGGGCCGAAATGGCTGCCATAAATTTGGCAGCTAAACGGAGTTCATTTTTCATTGACAAATCGAACAACATGAAATTCAACTAATTTGCACACTTTTGCCGCCAACCAAATGCAGCGAAGCCAAAATGAAAAACGTGCCCCAAAAAAAAAAACTGGCTGAAAGCGAGCTGTCAATAAAATAAATGAGCGCCATTAGCTTCCTCACAATGATGAACACTTGAAAGTGTAGCCAGCAGAGCTTCACCCACACACACAGACAGAGTTAGCTGTGTCTGTGTGCGTGTGGGCAAAAGTATTGCGCGCTATTAACAAACTTGCTGGCAATCTAGTGTCGGCCTTAAGCAGTAACTAGCTTTAAGAGCAGTTAGAACTTAATGTCAAATCTCAAAGTCAGCATTTTCTCTTAAAGGCGGGAATTCTCTCTGCTTTAATCATTGCCCCTATTTAAATCTCAGTTTAATAAGCTCAGACTAGAGCTGGCAAAACAAACGATAGTGGCTCCACTTGCTGCTGTCTTACATTGATAGTCTCAACTATCGATACTATCGCGCACGCCTAGCTAAGCACGCGCTACAAAGAATATATGTACATATATTCATATTCAACACATATATATATTTGTTTGTATGTTTAAATTCATTAATCTATCAGATATATTACCGCATCTTATATAATTTGACCCTAGGGATCCATTTGAGTTACAAGCGTTGTTTCAGCTATTCATTAAGTCACGCGATATATCAACATCGCACAACAGTAATCGATGTATTGCAAACTAATTAATGTCCATCGATACTATTGTTGGTGTCTTCGGTATTTTCTAGCGTTCTAGCTCCCACTGCAATGACAAGTGACAATAAGCTATAAAAAAGATCAGCATTATGCTATGCACGTGGAACCGGTTAACCGGTTAATCTCTGCTCACTTTCACTATTTTACCCGTTTGCAGCTGGTTTTATGCAAAAATGAATTCGCATGCAGTTTTCTGACGTTCAAAGGGTTAATTGCACAAATGAGCACGGAAAAGAGCATGAATTTATGTGTGTGTGTGTGTGTGTGTGTGTGTGTGTGTGTGTGTGAGTCAGCAACTATTTGTAGCTGGTGGCAATGCGTCGGCGAGTCAGATACTCTAAGTGGGGCGCAATTATGCAGCACTTTTAAATATGTATAATTTTCTTGCAGTGCTTTTTACACTCGTCCTCAAAGCAAATGTGGGTGTGGGTGTGAGTGTGCGTGTATGTGTGACTGTGACTGTGTGTGCCGAGTGCTTAAATAAACAACACTTGAAATAAATTGCAGGAAATCAAGTTAAATAAATTGCGCGAATGAACGAAACATCAGCGCCGCAAAATTAGTAGCAGTCGCAAGGACAAGTCGACGCCAGCATCGTTATCACACACACACACACACGCACACACACGCACGCCCACTTACGCAGTTGTGGTAAAAGAAATGAAGCTGCTGTCTGCATAGAGCTCGCTTTAGTCTGTCTGCATGGCAAACGTTTTGCTGAATTCTTTTGATTTGCCACTGATGAAATGCACCAGCTACCACAGCACACACACACACACACACAGAGAGAGACAGCCAGACATACACACACCCTCTCTTTGACTCTCTTCTCTCTCTCTCTCTCTCTCTCTCTCTGTCTGTCTGTGTGTGACAGTTGCCAGTGTCGCGTGGCGCTACGTGCCTGCTATCAATTACATGCAACAATAGCAAAAAACAAATCACAACCGGCAACTGGCGACACCAGAGACCAAAGACCAACAACAACACAGCAACAATAACAACAACATCAACAACGACATTTCGTTCTTATAAATGTGTGTAATTAGTTGCGGGTGTCCGTGTAATTATTTCGATTGAATTCATTTGATTACCCAATTAAATGGTTCACCTACTGCCTACGCCTACGCCTACGCCAACGTCGACGTCGACGTAGACATTGACGTTGACGTCGAGGCGCTTACTTTTAACTTTGTTTCGTGCTAATGCGTCAAAAGATAAACAAAAATTGCTAGCTTAAGCATGTGCCAATATTTACATGGAAATACATACATACATACATATAAATGTATACATGTAAACTGTCTACATACATATATACATGCAGATGTAACTTCACTAATCAGCTGTTTGAGTGATTGTGCCACATATCGATAAAGAGGATCAACTGTCGGTTAAATTTAATAAGTTAATAGTAATCGAAATATCGATGGGAAAAAGAACAACAGCTTGAATATTTAATTGCAATTTCTCTTTACGTCTCATTATATTTTACACACATAAAAATATATATGTATATTTATATAAATATGTGTCTGTAAAATAAACAGACGTCACATGAAATCAATGGCAGATTTTTTTGAAATATTCATTTATAATAAAAATAAATAAAATATATTCTTTTAATTATTTTTAAATATTTTACACTACAGTTGTTAATGCTTATGCATATATATTACATATTATTATTCATTAATGTATATCAAATTGTAATTCGCTTTAAATTAGTTGTCAGATCGATAAATGGGGCGAATGAGTCGTAATCGGCGTGTGCAACAGTGGAAGTGAAGCTGCAATTAAATGGCCGTTAAAATGGCGATGTCCGAACTGGAAGCGCGTGTCAGGCGGCGGTTAATGCAAATATTTAGCAATGCTAAAGTCGTAAAACAAATGTTTGGATTAAACGACATGTTCTACGTGTAAATAAATGACCGCAAAAAGGATTGACAACTGACACACGCAGAGAACTTTCAGATTGTTTACAAAAATATTTCATAAATTTACAAATGTTATGCGAAACTCAGGGGTATCATAAAAACCAAAAGAGACGCAAATGGAACACATAATATTTAATTTTTTTGCTTTTGTTTTGAACATGATTTTTGATGGCTCCTTGGCCGAGTGGGCGGGGCGGGGCGGGGCGGCAATCTTCATTAGGTAATGCATTAACTGATGCCATTCGGGGATGCGAGCGAGAGAGAGAGAGGGAGAGAGAGAGAGCGTCTGCCGGCAGACGGATGACAACATATGCGCGCTTGGCATTCTATTTGTCTACTCGTCGTTTGTTTGCTTATTTGCATTTGCTTTATTGTTGGCTCGCTCTTAGCTTGTTTGCCGTTTGCTGTTAGCTGTTTGCGGCAGCAGTGGAAAAATCTTTGCCGTCTGCTCGCCTTTCATGCCCGCCCCAGCAAGGACAACAAATCGGCGACGCTAGCCGAAAAGTATGCTTTGATTAAGTGCGTGTCCTTCGGCACTCGGCTGGCTGTTGGTGCTTGTGATGGTGGTTGTGGCGGTGCTACTGCTGCTGCCGGGATTGACTCATTGCCCATTTTGATGAAATGTCGCCAACTAAAATGTTTGCCTACTCCACAGCTCACAGCCCACAACCCACAGCCCACAGCTCGCAGCTCGCAGCCCGCAATCAGTGTTGCGAGGTCTTGAGACATGAAAAAGCAAAATCGCCTCTAAACAAAAGCTAAAAATAGCCAAAAAAAGGACAAAAAAAGCTGAACTCTATGCATTATGCATTAACTTAATACTGCATTTGCAGTATATGTCATATGCCCGCATGCTGTCCGACTCGTCCTCTTTTATACAATCTTTAAATTCTGTGATTTTCGTCCACGAATCACGAAATATTTGCTTATATTTTTTTTTCATTTCTTAATACACTTTTTCACACAATTAATGCCGAGAAGCGCGCAATTAGTGATGGTGTAAATTCACCACTAGTGATGATATAAGTACGACAAAGTAATGGTGGTAGTATCACACAGATCATTACGTACAATTTTAGACCTAATCAAACATTTTTTTCTTTAAATATAAGCTAAAATAGCTAGATTTATAGCTTTAGGATTTTAAAACAGCTAGAAATGCTATTAAATAGCTAAACTGACAACACTGCCCACAGCCCGCAATCCGTTCGTGCCCCGCCCCCCGACAAGCGCCGCTGCCCGTCGTCGTGTTGTTTGCAGTCTTCGCTTTGTTTGCCTTTTCCGCTTTGTCAACACTGGCTGCGCTGTCTCCAGCACAAAAAAAAGGGTTGTAAAAACGTAATGGCGAGTTAAATAAAACAGCGAACGTGCTAAGCAAAAAAGCAGAGCACACGAAAAATATGCGGAGGCCAACAGAAATGTATAAAAATACACACACACACACAGACACACATATAAGCATATACATATATGTTTATGTATGTATATATATACATATTCAAAAGTGTCATAAATGTAATACAACTTTTCCTTTATGGCAATTGCATATGTATGTATGTATGTATGTATGTATGTGTGTGTGTGTGTGTATTTGTGTTGGCGCGCTGCTCAAGTGCTGCTCTAGAAAGTTTTGTCGTCGTGCGAGCCAATAAAAATAAAAATAGAGTTCAAACAAAATAAAAGAAGCAGCCAACGAAAAAGGCACAAAGATGCAGGCCAAAACTTTAACACACACTCACACACACATTCACACATATGTATGTGGACAAGGGGTGGGGGGCAGCCAAGTAATGCGTTTTCATATTTTGTTTCGGGCCAATTTACTGTTAGGTTAGTTCAGGTAGCCAGCGCAGGGGCCACGCCACAGTGCAGTGCAGCATGGCAGGGTTAAGTGTGTGTGTGTGCATGTGTGTGTGTGTGTGTCTCTCTCTCTCTCTTTTTCTGTGTATGTGTGCAGCTGCTGACCCACTCAGATTACACGAGGTGCATGCATGAAAATGGTTAAATTGAGTTCTAAGAGCTATTGACAAACACACACATATATATAGACACATACACACACACACACTCACACACACACACACACACACATTCGGCAACTCCATTTATTTGTTATTTAAATGATTTTCATATTGGTTAAAGGCTTTGGGGCAAAAACTAAAAACATTTGATCATTCGAAGAAAATGTTAAATTAAGTTTTATGCACAGTTTTCTGGTTGTTTAGTTTTTGGGGAAATATCACCGAAAACCGAAAATGCGAACAGCTGAGGCATAATAAATGTCACAGTTTAGAGTTTGTTTAAACATTGATTACAAATTACTGCCATATAGTAGTAGCTGTTGCAGCTAGAGCTTTTTTGCCATATTTGCTCAGGTTTTTGAAATTGGCTTAAGCTAGAGCTGTTCGCATTGACTTCTTAAAAGTATTGCTGAAACCCATTTCCCTGTCTGAGATAATTGAGTTTAAGCATCATTGAAATTGTGCAGTAAATACTATATATATATATATATATATTTATATTTATATTTTTATATATCAGAATATCAATATATCCGTATATCAATATTATTAACTCAATATATAAATATATCAGCATATCTGTATATCAACATCAGTATATAAATATAACAATATCAATATATCAATATGTCAGTATATCTGTATATCGATATCAATATATTAATCTATAAATATATCAGTATGTCACAATATCAATATATCTGTATATCAGTATATCAATATATCAGTATATCAGTAACAGTATATCAATATATCAGTATATCTGTATATCAATATCAGTATATAAATATAACAATATCAATATATCAATATGTCAGTATATCTGTATATCGATATCAGTATATCAATCTATAAATATATCAGTATATCACAATATCAATATATCTGTATATCAGTATATCAATATATCAGTATATCAGTAACAGTATATCAATATATCAATATATCTGTATATCAATATCAGTATATAAATATAACAATATCAATATATCAATATCAGCATATCTGTATATCGATATCAATATATCAATCTATAAATATATCAGTATGTCACAATATCAATATATCTGTATATCAGTATATCAATATATCAGTATATCAGTAACAGTATATCAATATATCAGTATATCTGTATATCAACATCAGTATATAAATATAACAATATCAATATATCAATTTGTCAGTATATCTGTATATCGATATCAATATATCAATCTATAAATATATCAGTATGTTGTCACAATATCAATATATCAGTAACAGTATATCAATATATCAGGATATCTGTATATCAATATCAGTACATACATATATCAATATCAATATATCAATATGTCAGTATATCTGTATATCAATATCAATATATCACTATATCTGTATATCAATATCAGTATATAAATATAACAATATCAATATATCAATATCAGCATATCTGTATATCGATATCAATATATCAATCTATAAATATATCAGTATGTCACAATATCAATATATCTGTATATCAGTATATCAATATATCAGTATATCAGTAACAGTATATCAATATATCAGTATATCAATATCAATATATCAATATATCAGTATATCTGTATATCAATATCAGTATATAAATATATCAATATCAATATATCAATATGTCAGTATATCTGTATATCGATATCAGTATATCAATATATAATCTATAACTATAATATATCAGTATTTCACAATATCAATATATCAATAGATTCACCATCGATTGCTGGTCAACTGTAGGCCGTCGTCAGGACGGTTTTTAGGCTGGCCAAAAACATTTGAAAATATCCCGAAGTGCACTTTGTATTTTATGATTGCTTTGTTTTTATACCCAAATCCGATTTTGTTTTGCATGTTTGAAAAATATTTCATGCTTTTGGCCATGGAGTTTTTGTTTGCCGCTTTTAAATATATTAATGCGTATTGCAAATCCAGTTGCAGGTGCTATAGGCCGCATAACTGGCATATGGATTCAGTTTTATGGCCAGCCAGAGGATCCACCATAACTATGTGTGTGTGTGTGTGTGTGTGTGTGTAAGCGATGTGGTAAGTGCTAAAGAGCACTTACTGAAAAGCTGAAAGAAATGCAGCTGCAAAAACCAAAATTCTGCACACACACACACACTAGAACTCTCCCTCTGTGTGTGTGTGTGTGTGTGTGTGTGTGTGTGTGTGTGCTGGCAAACATTTTGGCAAGTTGTTACAAAACTTAAAAATAAATTTAAAAACACGTTGCATAGCGAACAACAACAAGTTCCTGATGTGTTTTTGCTGGTTGCCTTATTTGTTTGCATTTTGCAGCAGTTGTTGTTGTAGTTGTTCATTGTTGTTGTTGTTGTTGTTGTTGCTTGTTGCATATTGCTGTTGCTGTTGCTGTTGCCTTTATCGAGTTGCAACAAAGAAGAAGAAGAAGAAGAACATTGGGGCAGCGCGCAGCGTAAGCAGGCAACTGCCTTGGCATGCAGATTGCCAATGCTCTCGTGACGTGCGCGATAATGAGGAGTATACGACTAGTGGATACCTTGTATATAAAAATAACACTTGGTATATGATACCTAACACTTGAGTCTTGTGCTGATCTATAACTAATTGGGTTAGCTCAGCAGACTGAATATGCTTAGGATGGAGTAGGAGTTGGAGTTGGAGTTGGATTTGGAGCTGGAACTGCTTTCGTCTGGCAGACTCCACTCTCTCTACACTCACTTCTCCTTTATTTTTTGTAAGCAGAAAAAAAGAGAAAACGGAAACCGGAAAACGCCGCTACTACAACTTCCTTCCCAATGCCTTCTCGACTGGCTGCACATGCACATCCACATCCACGTCCACATCCACAACTACAACTACATCCACATGCAGTCGAGCGGCCTCATACCTGTCCTCGCACATGCTCGAGCGACGTGGAGCGCTTGGAGTTGAGGAAAAAGCGCTGAGCAAATAAATTAAAACAAGTCCAAAACAAATTTGGAACATGGCAAAAAGAGCAGCTCGAAGCAAGGGCAAGGCCGGCTGTAACCGACTAGCTGATGCCCTGTAAACGAGTTTGTGCGGGATCAGTCAGGCATAGAGTATAATACTTATACTATATAGAAGATCTGTTGTTTTATTTTTTTTATTTTTGACAATCCTTCAACCAGATATGAGCTCTGTTTCATTATGTTCATTTCCCAGATCGAACTTAGTTCGGCTAATCAATAAGATTTCTAGAGTCTATACTAAACACATAGCCCTTCCACTTGCCTTGGCTAATGGGTATGAAAGGAAAGAGAAAATCGAAAAAAGAATATGGCGAATGAGAGAGGGAGGTGGGAGTAGGCAATAGGGAGAGTCGAGGATGGAGGGAGAGCGGGAACTAGCGCGAAACGTATGCAAGGCATTTGCGCCCAAAAAGTTGTCATCCTCCGGTTGTGATGATGCCCTGAAACTAACCAAAGACGCGAGACGGGCGCACGGGCGCACGGGTGCCGAGAGTCTGGCAGTGGGGGCGTGGCAGGGGGCAGTGGCTTGGCGGCAGAGGCGAGGACATCCGCTCCTTCACGCTCAAGCTGGAGAAGATTGCTTAAAGTTTTATTGGTTGTTGTTTGCAAAGCAAAAACTCTACTTCTGCGCGCTTTTCTAACGGTACACAAACTGCCAACAACTAAATGGCGAATGTGTGGCAAAGTTGCCCCTGGCTGCTGCCGCATGCCGCGTGCCCCATGCCCCGTGCCCCGTGCCGGCAGCCTCCTCCAGCGGGCTCCACGGCTCGCAGTTGATTCCTTTTGCTTTCGTTGATTTTTTCTTTAGTTTTGTTTCCCTCGCTTTTCTTTACTTTAAGCTTTCTTTTTGCTTCTACTGTTTAAGTGAACAATTTTGTGTTGTTGAAACTATAACTGAAACTGCCGTTAGTCAGTCAGTCCGTCCGTCCGTCAGAGATAGGGATAGCTTGGCAGACACGGACAGAGGAAGGGAGCCGGAACGGAAGTCATCGCAGTCCCAGAAATGGCGCTTTTCAACTTGAAGTCGCTGCTCGACGCTGGAGCTGGCTGAAATGGCAAATGCTGAAGTTGATTCTTTAGCCGCTTGAGTTGAGGTCATCTTCGACATTTATCGTTCGTCGCGTATAATTTCCATAAACAAAATAGTTAAACATTGCTACAGCTTGTCGTGTGTCCCACGCCCCCTCGCCGCCCTCGCCCACATTCACTTCAAGTGCCAAAGTTGTGTCCAGTCGGACTGCAGCAAAAAAAAAAAAAGAAAAAAAAAGTGCAGCCTGAAACTGGCAATCCGCTCAAATGGCTTAAAGCCAGCAAAGGGGCTTTAAAAACTTGACGACGGCCCATTGAATTAAGCTGCTTTTTGGCCAGTTTATGAGTTAGTGCTAAAGTTGCAACATTCTGTGCCAGAGCTGCACGGTCTTTAATTTAATTAAAGCATATGGAGTTGGCAATGCATAGGTAAGTATAGATATCTGTATATGTATATTTATATATGGATGTACATATATAGATATGTATTTGTGCAGTGGAGCGTCTATCTATATGAGCATAGCATGCAGAGAGTTCAGAGAGTTCATTGCCAAATACAACGATATTCGGTTTGTTCTACACATATAGATATGTATGTATGAATGTATGCAAGTCTGCTCCAATCACGAACGACAGCTAAGCAGCTTGATCGAGCCGAAGTGCTGAGAGAACGGATAGGCATTAGGCGAATGACCGCAAAATCCTATACCTGCACATAAATCTCTTGCAGAGCTTTTCTATTGGTCTAACTACCGCTCTCAGCTCACATTGCAAGACGTGGCGATAGCTGAGCCCAACCGATGTATTCCGATTGGTTACTTCAAATGTGTGCGTGAGAAGCGCCGATGATCGAACAGCTCTAAGCTGTGAGCGTTCCACATACACACACACATGCACATAAATAAATGCTCATTCGTATTATGAGCAAGGCAATTCGTCGCGAAAATGTATTTTTGATGCGCATCAATGCTTGCATGCTCTCTCCACAAATTACAGTAGAAGTGCTGCATGAGCAGGGCAAACCCTTTCAAGAGTTTGTTATACTCTGCTCTTAGCAGGTAAGCAACGGGACCTCTGCTGCTTGTACTTGCATACATATGAACATTTGAGAGAGCAGTGAGAGGGAGAGAGAGAGTGTAAGGAAAGAAAAAGTGAGTACAAAAGCAACCATTTTGGCTGAGCAGCCGAAGCATAGTGATGTTGAGCGCTCGAATTGTTGTTGATCGAAGCTTAAAGGAATCCGAGCAAATACGAAGCGAGGCCAAATGCACGACTATGGTGTGGTGAAAAAGTTGGTTTTAGGTGACACATCAATGTGCTGCACTGTTAGTGGTTAAGTTTAATTAAAAATCATATAGTTTAATTAAAAATCACATATATTTTTCAGCAGACAATAAGCTAAAGGGCAGACGCATAGTTTCTTTAAAGCTTTGCTCAATTTCAATTAAACACTGAGCTTTTCGATAATGCAATTTAATAATAGGAAATAAATCTTTAAAGTGCCTTTGCATCTGCTGCATTTTAATGCTCTGCGACATTTGCTTTTCATATTTTTTTTTCAATTCCAATTAAAACAATTTTTAATGGCTTTTAAATCAAGTTGCTGGCGATAATTTGCATTAATTTGTTAATCAGGCCTTTGTCATGTTGCATCAGTTGTTTCAGTTGTGCCGCATTGATATTGTGAATGAACTCTGTGCTTACATTCGATGGTTATGGATGTGGAAGTGTTTAACACGCACACACACACACACCGAATAACAGTTTATTATGCTTTTCATTAGTGGAGCGAAGCAAAGACAATGCCAGCACAAAGGCAGTCCAACCCACCACGTTCGCATTGCTCACGTTTGCCCACATGCACGCAGTTCGCTTTAGCGCCCATACATTGGCACTTAATGGCCACGCACACACACACACATACAGTCGCCCACACACACTCAAAACATGGTGAAACTTTGTGCAAACTTTTTACACAGCAACTGTGGCAGAGTGGTAGAGAGAGAGAGAGAGAGTGGGGGTCTGGTGTGTTTAGATAGAGTGTGCGTGCGTGTGTGTGTGTGTGTGTGGAATGTCATTGGCGGAAATTGAAACGCACATGACAATCCATTTCATCAGCAGTTTAGTTGCTTTTAGAAAATTTGCTGGCCAGTGGCCACGAGTGGAGCAGGAGGAGTGGACGCCCGCACGCCATGGCGCCACACACACACACACACCCACATATACAGAGAGAGCGAGCGAGTGAGAGTCATTGTGATGTGATGTGATGCGAGTGGCAGCCACTAAGCCAAATCAACAAAAATCAACATTTCAACAACAAAGTCCTTGACTGGTAAACTTAACCGGACAGGACACGAGCCGTGAGACATGGGAATCCATTGCCTGCGCCGTCTGCCGCCCAAAAAGACAACGAACCAGACGACGACGACGACGACGACGAAAACTCCTCTAACAGCTCTCAGCAGACCGAGTGGGGCGACAGGACTGGGACAGGACATGCCATAACAGAGCGTAATAGAAAAACTGTGTCTGATGGCGCGACGCGCAGAGCCCCCCCTCCCCCCTCCCCCTACAACCGCATTCAAATACTTATGTAGCACATATTCATGCATGTGTGTGTGTGTGTGTGTGTGTACACGGGGTATGCTCAGCGTCAGTCAATATTTTGCATGTGCTGTGCCAACAAGTGGGCGCTGCTCGACGCGCAGATACCCTAAGGCAGGCTGGAGTATGAAATGACATGCCCAAACAATATACCCTGTTGCAACAGTAAACTTAGGGTATGAAAAGGGGTGCAAGAAACCAAAGCAAAGCAAAGCGAATCAAATTGAATTGCAAAGAAAGCAAAAATAAAAGAAAATCAAAATCAAAATGGCAAAAATGAGGAAAATTGAGGATGTAGCTGGGGGGATGGAGGGGGTTGGGGGATGGGGGATGGCTAAATGGGAAAATGGCGTGCAATGAGCAGGCAGCAGCAATAACAACACAAATTACATATGCACACAAATACTTGGACGAGCTTCCATTGACTCCGTCCGGCTGTCTCTGTGGCAACAACAACAACAACAACAAGTTGTAGTAGCTGTTATAATAACAAGAAGAAGCACACATTTTCTGATTAGTTTCTGCGACAAATCAGGCGACATTGCTCTCAATCCCAATAGCTGCCGGAGCAGACCCATGCCACGGCCTCCGCCTCCGTCCGGGCCGTAACCATTCGAAATATCATTTTCAGCTCGCAATACGCAGTTTGCATGCTCGAGCTTGATACGTCAACAAAGCCCAAGCAACAGCAGCAACAACAACAACAACAACAACAACTGGAACAGTGTAGAAAATTTTGACAACAAAGCAAAGCCAAAGGTCGAGACTATTTACAAGAGCTGACAGCTGACACAGAGAGACGAACATATTAAAGGCACTGTCAGTTGATATCCCTCGCCAGATACATATGTATGTATATATGCCGACACACACACACACACACACACACACACACACATACATGTCGATGAATGGGTACAGTCGAGCCCTAAGCCCATATGCAATAATCCATCTAATGGTTATTTAATACTTTTTAATTGAAAATTCAATTACACTATTCGTACGCGCACACACACACACACGCACACCTTTACACTGCACATCAAAAATAATGATAAAATCGAAATAAATCGACAAAATGTTGCTTCATGTGATGCCGTCTCACTCCCTCCCTTTCTCTCTCTCTCTCACTCTTTCCCTCCCTCTCTCCCAACTTCAATCAAATATTGCACAGATCGAACAACTGCTTAAAGGACGGCAAGCAACTGGCTTATTGAGACCTGCATTGTCCGCATTGCATTGCAACAATGGCACGCAGCGGAGCAGAGACAGCGCCCTCAGCTCTCTTGGCCATAAACACAAAGCAAAAAAAAAATAAATCACATGAAAAGGCAGCAAAGAGCGAGGAGTTTTTAATGTGTTTCTAAACCATAGTTTGTGGTCAACCACAATATACAATTTCACAAATGAAATTGCTGTGGATAAGCAAAAAAAAGAAATCACGTTAGAGTACTCGAATAGGAGATACCCTGCAAGCTGCGAAGAGTCGATATTCACCTCATTCTATGCTTCTTTTATGCATGAATACATGCATATGCACACACACACACATGCTGTCGCTGCGAAGAGTCGATATTCACCTCATTCTATGCTTCTTTTATGCATGAATACATACATATGCACACAACACACATGGCTAACTCTGCTTGCTGCGCAGTTGACGCAGCGACTGCGCTGCGCTTGGACTATGCTAGGGCTACGCTTGAGCTGCGCTTGAGCTGCGCTGAGGCTGCGTTAGGGCTGCGCTAAGGCAGCGCTTGAGCTGCGCTAAGGCAGCGCTTGGGCAGCGCTTAGGCTGCGATAGGGCTGCGCTAGGGCAGCGCTTAGGCTGCGCTAAGGCAGCGCTTGGGCAGCGCCTGGGCTGCGTTAGGGCTGCACTAAGGCAGCGTTTGAGCTGTGCTAGAGCTGCGCTTGGACTACGCCAAGACAGCGTTTGGGCAGCAATTGGGCTGCGCTTGAGCTGTGCTAGGACTGCGCTTGCAGTACGCCAAGGCAGCGCTTAGGCAGCATTTGAGCTTAGGCTGCGTTCGGGCAGCGCCTCGGCTGCACTTCAGCTGCAATAGGCCTTTACTATGGGAACTTAGTTCTGGAACAACTTCAGTTCTAAATGCATTTAATATATAAAATTTTTGTTGCCATAAAGATATCATTTATATTGGAGAGAATGGAGGTAGGTATCCAAAAACCCGAATTATACCAAAATATGTATATTTATTATAGAGAACCAAACAGACAGCAGACAAAAAGTTACGTTTAACAAACGAAGGCAATCGATTATTATCGAAAATAAGAAAAACAAACAAGTTATCGATAAAATATAATAAAGTCGTACTGCGAGTATTCAATTGAATTTTGCTTTTTTTATAGTTTACACAGGAATGTAAGGAAAAAGCGCACCGCGCTATATCAATTGCAGAAATATCAAGGCTTTATGGGCTCTGCCACGCCCCCTTCTGCCAGTTGCATACAGTTTCACAAAAGCACTACACTCCGATTTCCCTTTATCAATGGGTGCAGGGTATAAAAGGGAATATGAAACAATTGACAGTCAGATATTTCGAGCTCAAAGCTAGCAAAAAGCGCCGTCGCTTGTGTAAAATATTCAATTTCATTTCTCTTCAGGCATAATAAAGTCCGTCCCCCCCCTTATAAAAAGTGGAGTATTTAAGGGCCATTAAAACTGAAGAAATCATTTGCCAGCAAGCCAAGCTTAAACTAAATATTATTTTTTGTACATTCTTCTTATTTTTTGTGAAATATGTGGAAAATCTGAAAAGTTTCATCAAAGTAAAGCGAAACCAATAAAATGTAAAAGAAGAAAACTTTTATTTTCCCATTTTTTGGCGAAAGTCTTTGGTAATATTTTAATAGCGGGATTAAAGAGCGAAGCCTCAATGGGCAATGTGATAGGTCGGGCATCGAGCTGCAGCTGCTTTGTTTATCTTTAAAATGCTTTAAGCCCCGGCTGTTGGGGCTGTTGGAGCTGTGGGGGACTGTTGGGGCGGCTGCCCGATTGTGGCCATTCAAGTGAAACATTTATGCGTGCCGCATGCCGGCCGCAACAAATGCGCCTCGAAATTGACGCCGGTCAGCCACGCCCACGCCCACGTCGACGCCCACTCGGCATCAGCTGATTTATAAATCATACACAAAACCCAACCGCGGGCGCACACACAGAGAGAGAGAGAGAGAGAGAGAGAGAGAGAGGGAGACACCTATGGCTACACCTATGGCAACAAACATATGTCAATTTGTCAAAGGCTGTCGACTTGGCTGGACATCGCAAAATGTGGCATGTGGCAGCAAGGTGGGGGCGGAGCGAGCTGGTGCGGGCGTCTATAGAAAAGAGTAGCAAATCCTTGCCAAAGAGCAGCACGCGCGAATGAATTTCTGCTGGCGTATGAAATTTTTACGCAAACACACAGTTATATATCTGTCTCCCTCTCTCTCTCACACTCTGTATTTGCAGACGTCAGCATTTGATAAAGAAACAACAACAGGCCACAGCGAGGTCAAAGCCAGCAGCTCTTTAAAGTTCCAGAGGTTAGCATCGAAGCATCCAGTGAAGCGCTCGGAGGTGGAATTACCTAATTGTTATGATGCGAATGTCGGCGCAGGCCAAAAGGCAAAGGAGTGAAATTCTGGACGCGTCTTGGCCAAGCTGCGGACGTGGCCAACAGGCGAAATGAAGCCAGCAAAAAAAAAAACAACACAACAAAAATGAAGTAAAACAAAAAAGGTTTTGAATAAAACGCAGCAAATTATTACGGAAACTAGGCGCAAAATAAGCAGCAAGAAACTTGGAATAAGTTGTTCAGCGCTGAGTGGAAAATGGCTGGCAATAAGCAAAACAACGGCGAGAGCTACACAAAAACAAATAAGAGTGCTCCAGTCGAGACTGCACGACTGGGAGATACCCTGAATCTTGTGAAGAGCTAATATTCAGTTGATGTATTAATAAAGGAACGTAATTGTTGAATAAGTTTTCTTAGAGATGGATTATCCACAGCAAAATTTGCCAAGCACAAATCTCTACTATTTGAAATAAGTTTTTTGCAAATTGGAGACGCATGGGACGTGGTATCGAAAATCTGAAAATTACATAACCTCCGAATTGATTACAAGCAACTATATATTAAATTTCAAATCTCTAGATGTAACGATGTACAAACTACGCTTAAAAAACGTTTTAAAACTATCGATAAAGCCGATAAAAACAAATGGGATGAGTTATCGAAAATTCATGATAAATTTGTAATGCGTATGGTATACACGAATATACGTGTAAAATTTCAAGTCTTTAGCTTTTGTACTTTCGAAGATCTCTGCGTTCGCACTGATGGATAGGACTATATCGACTCGTCTGATCAAGAATATATTTACTTTATAGGCTCTGTCGCGCCGCCTTCCACCTGTTACATACAATTTCACAAAACCATTATACTCAGTTTTCCCATTTTCAATGGGTTCAGGGTATAACAACAGAAGCAAGCGAGACACGTGGCAAGTGGCAAGTGGCAAGTGGCAAATGGCAAATGGCGGCGGCGGTGGCGGTGGCGGTAGCGGTGCTAAAACTTGGGACAAATTAAAATGGCGGCTTTAAGGCGGGGGAGGTTGGGTGACCCCGGACTAAGCCGCAAGTGTCTGGTCGAGGGCGTGGCAGGGGCTGGGACCGGAGCCGTACTAAAATGGGCCACTGAAAGTTTTTATCAGCGGCAAAAGCTGCGACGCATCGCGGCAAAATCAAGAAAGTTGCGCAAGGTGAAAACGACAACGCGGCTCCGCCAACTAATTCAAAAGCGTGTTAAAGACGAGCTCATTAATATGCCATAGAGCGAGATGGCAATCTGGCTGCGAGCGGGAAAAAAAACAAAACAAAAAAACAAAAAAGAAAAACTAAAAAGGAAAAAAAAATGGTAGCAAAAATGCAAAGAAGCAGAAAGAAAACAACTTTCACAAGGCAGGTGCAAAAAGGTGCTGCAAACAATTATTGCCTGCGACAGGCACAGAAGGCGAAGCGGCAAAACTGAAAATTAAAAACAAATTAGAAAGCTTGTCAAGTGTCCCCGCCCACACACACAGCCCCGCCCACTGCCAGCCATGATCAAGTTATGACCATGACGATAATAATGAGTGAGCGAATGGTAACCGCAAAAGCCCCAAACTAAGCGGCGCATACGAAATGAAAATGTCTGTCCGAAGTGAAGGCAAAGGCCAAGCGATGAAGAAGAAGAAGAAGAAGAAGAAGGAGAATGAGGAGAAAAGAAAACAAACTCAACTTTTGCAATTTACACTAATTCCGCCGAGCAGAGAGGAGCAAAGGGAACGGCGAAGGAACGGCGATGGAACCCTATGCTATGGGAAAGAGCTCTTAAAATCATAATGCGCCCGAAAGTAGACAAAAAGTAAACAGCGCGAGAGAGAACTTGAGTGACACGCCCTAATGCCGAAGATGATGTTGAATATTATCAATGGCCTACAGTTATCCGAGGTGAGATAAGCAGAGGGAGAAGCGAGGAAAGGGAGAGACGAAGGCGGAATAAGGGGAACCTAGGAAGTGAGATGTAGTAAAAAGAGGCAGAGAGGGCGAGAAAGGCAGAGCAGGAAATAAGAGAGAGAGAATGCGAGAAAAAAATATGAAGGTGAAGTTGAAATAGAAAGAGAGATGAAGCTGACAGAGAGATGGATAGAGGAGAATTAGAGAGAAACACACAGAGGACGGAGTGAGAGAGAGAATGAGAAGGAAAAAGAATGAGCAACAGGAGTTAAGAGAGACAAATTTAAAGAGTGAACAAGTAGAAGAGACAGAACAGGAAATAGAGAAAAGGGAGAGAATGACAGACTGAAAAACAAAGATGGAATAAAACAAAGAGAAAGAGAGAGAGGGAAAGACCGACAGAGATACATAGGGAGAGTAAAAAATATAGAATTAGATCTCTCTCTCCCACTTGGTTTATCTCTTTCTCTCTATTTCTTCCTCTCTTACTCGTTCTTTCTCTCTCAATCTCTCTCTGTCTTTCGTTCTCTTTCTCTCACTCTCTCTTCTTCTCACTCTCTCTATCTCTCATTCTCTCTCTATCTATCTCTCTCTCATTCTCTCTCTCTCACACTCTTCTCACTCGCTCTCTCTCTCTCTCTCACCAGCTGAAAGCATTAAATTTCTTGCATTTTTTTCGAGCTAAAACTTTCTGAAGTTTTTTCTAAATTTAATTATGTTATTATGTTGCCGCAATCATTATAAATGTGATTGTTGTTTTCTTTTGATTCATCTAGATTTCTGCTCGGGGGAACGTGGATCTCTGCAGAAGAGCTTAACCCGAGGACTGGTAGCCTGCCTGCGTCCTTGGGCAACTTCTGCTGTGCGTCGCCCCGAGCACACGGCGTAGATAAGTGCGTTATCAAAGATAACCAACTTGAAAGAGATCCGAACGGAGAGAGACAGAGAGAGAGAGAGAGAGAGAGAGAAACAAGGAAAATAAATACTCGACTCCAGCTGAAACATTAATCAAAATATGCTTAGGCCCTGGGCGAAATCAGAGCCTTTTGAGGAGCGACCGTCCTTAGTGCGCGCCACTACACGCAGCGGGAATGTGTGTGCTTGGCTGGTTTTTTTTTTTTGTATTCTTTTGTGAACGATATATTTATATATATATGTATATATATATATATTTGGGTATATATGAATATGGGCACCGGTCAGTTTTATTATGGCCGTCCGGGTTCGAGCAAATATGCCAAAAATGTTGAAACAAAGTCGAAAATGCGTTTGTACATAAAACGCGCCGGGCACAAAGCGAAACCCAGCAGCCAGAGGAGCCAAAGAATAATATTAAAGCAGCTAATAAAATAGCGCTCATTAAAGCAAAGCCAACTGCCTGTTGGCTAAAAAGTAATAAAGGTTAAAGAACAGAAGAAAAAAAAACGAAAGGAAAACAAAGCTTCTCTCTCATTTGCTTTGTTTGTGTAGTGTGTCTCTCTTTCTCTATCTCTGTCTCTGTCTAACCCTATTGCTGTCCATGTCTTGCTTGGCTGGGCTCGTTATGCGGCTCAGTTTATGGCCAGCGGCTGGGCCAGGCCAACAGAGCGCCAAAGAAAAGGCCGCACCGCAACAGCCGCCAACCAAAGCGCAAATCACGAGTGCAGACTATGTATGTGTGTGTTTACTCAGAGCCTACAATAAGTTGGCCAGAGCATAGCTGACCAGGCCAACAGCAGAGTGCATGTCCTTGCCACATGTTGCCACGCCACAAACGCCAAATGCAGGTGCAGCGGAGGCGGCCGGCGGAAAGTCAAGTTGAAAGACAAGGCCGAGGGTCAACGGCGACTGTGAGTGGCCCGAAGATGTGCAAGGACGCCAGCCAGCGGCAATGACCAGAGTCTTGCTGGGACTCACACACACACACACACACAAGCAGCCAAAGGGGACAGGGGGGCGGGCGGCGGGCGGCGGGCGGCGTGTGTGGGCATGGCCAAGCGAAATCTAGAGCCGAGCCAAGAGCAGCGCAAATAATACAAGCAACAACTTGGAGCACCAAATGCAAACCGAATACATAACAAGTAAGAACGTTGCATTCGGACGTAACCGAATGTGTGATACTCTGTTTCCATAGGGGCACCTGGTAAATGGTGGGCATGGCCAAGCGAAGGCTAAAGGCAAGCCAAGAGCAGCGCAAACAATATAAGCAACAACGAATCTACAACAAGTGAGAACATTGCATGCGGACGTAACCGACTGCGTAATACTCTGTATCCATTGGGGCATCAGGGACGTGGCCATTTCATATTTCTCAAGTTCTTAGCAGAAGTCTAGCGTAACGTAACTGTAGAATTTACATGCCTACATTTCAAAAAAGTGAAAATTACAGGGTATTTTGCGATATGCCATGCCTCAAAGAGATACATAAAATTATTCTATGATCATTAGAGGAGATCTCCAGTAACACAACTATTCCAGCTATAGGACTGTCGGAATTTAACACTTTTTCGATTTGCCACGCCCCTAATGGGCATCATATGTGGCCATGCGACGCCCAAAAGCAAATAAAAATTATTTTATGATCATCATTAGAAGAGGCCTCCGTAACGCAACTATTCCATTCTGAAGCTGCAAACGCCAGGCATGTTGGAGATAAAAAGTGTTCCGCTTTGCCACCTCCCTAGTGGGAGTATCGGGAAAGTCTTGACACTTTATAATTCAAGGGTATACACGAGTATATGTTCAGAATTTCAAATCTTTAGCTGTTTCCAAAGGAAACGGAGTATCGAAATTAAAGAGAAAAGTAAATTTAACACTTCAATTGACTATAGGGCAGCACTCCCCAGCACGGGCATGCCCCGAGGGTATATCAAAATGAAAAAACCCAAACGAGAAAACACATTAATGGTTAGATTGTCTGACAGCCTGTCTATGTGGCGCGCTCTCTCTCTCTCACTGTGTGTGTGTGCGTGTTTGCGCACACTTTTCAGAACTTTTAATAAACTGAAGGACAAAGCGCTGAAAATTAAGGCAATACGCAAAAGTATGCAAAAACATTGCGTGCTTGAAACAAAAATGAAAGCAGTCGAAAAACAAGCGACTGCCTACAACATAAAGCAGCCATAAATGCGAGAGTGTGTGTGAGTGAGTGTGTGTGAGTGAGTCTGTGTGTGTGTGTGTGTGTGTGAGCATTTTTGAGTGGAAAGTGTAAGTCAAAACAGGCGGAAGCGACGACTGCCAAAGTCAGGACAAGGCAAGCACCATGAAAGTAACAACATTGTGCCTAATGAGCGCAGTCAAGCATGTGTGTGTATGTGTGTGTGTGTGTGTGTTAGCTAATTTTTCACGCTCTGCCGCTCACACACACACAGGGAGAGAGAGAGAGAGAGAGAGAGTGGGAGAGGGAGAACAAGCTCTGAAGCCGTGTCCAACGAGTCAAACGGGCTGTTCATGTCAACCCTAGCCACAGCATGCAACATTTTTGGCATATTTATGCCCCACACACACTCACACACTCACACACACACAGACACCAGCAGAAGGGGGAGGAAATTATGTGTAATTAAATAAGGCAAAAAAACACAGAGAGAACAGCAAAGCGAACAACATTATGAAATGAATGCCAAAAATATTGTTCAGACTCGTGCATACATTGTGGCTACAGAATTTTAGACTCATAAATAAGTGCAAAACATGGGCGTGGCTGTGGGGGCGGCAAACGCAAGCGGCGCTGCAGCAGCAGCAGCAGCAACTGACAGGAGTCGAGTGTGTTGGGCGAGTGCCTGGAGGAGATGCCCCAAGAGGGCAGAGGTGGAGGTGAATATACAAAAACTGATAAATTATGATAGTAATGCCATGCATATCAAAGAAAATTTAATTAGATTAGGAATAGTTTCTTATAGTTAAACTAAGAAGAAGTTTCGTTTAGATTGGCTGAAAGAGCTAAGCAATGGTAAAGGAAAGTGGAAGTATATCGATCAATTACATGTATCGATAACTTATTGATAAACAGTTATCGATATCATTGGCAGTTGCCAAGGCCAGAGTATAGAAAGACAATTGAGGAGACGAAGGAGAGAATACTGATCTTGGGGGTTAAAAAACATGTAAGAGAGAGATTTAGCTAAGCTAAGTAATACAGAGAGATTTAGCTAAAGCTAAGATTGCTAAAGCAGGAGGTATTCCCACAAGTATATAACATATGCATGCACTTTAATCATTTTTTGTTAATAAAAAAAAAAAAAAAAAACAATGTTTAAACAAGTATAAGTGCTCTAGTCGAGACTGCTCGACTAGGAGTTACCCTATACCATACAAAATCTAAAGATTACGTAATCTCCGTATGCATTAACCTTTGATTATGTTTTATAGATAATGTATACAAATTATGTACCTAACTATAAATTACTAAAAACACAGTTATATTTAAACAACTTCAGAGTTAGAGGGGAAGTCGAAGTGCTAGTCGGACTTGCCTGACTAAAAAATCGCCTTAGCGCATATACGGACTGCTAAAGTGCTTGATATTTTTACATATGAAGAATTATAATAATATTTCAATTTAAAATATATTATGTTTACATTATAATAAATAATAAGCATTAAAAGTATAGCTTTTACATTTTCGCTTAACATACTTAACTATTTTAACACTTACCAACAGACAGAAGAAGAGGAGAAGCACCGCGCTGCACTGGACGACTGGACGACTGGACAACTGACCACTAGAAGATGAGGAATGCGACTGTTGTGCTGCATAAGGCTTGATTTTATATAGGGCAGCGACAGCTCCACTCAAGTCTAGCTCAACTCTTGAGCCGATCATTAGGCGACCGAGTGTGAAGACTGACTCAGAAAGGGGCTCAAGAGATGAGCTTGACTTGTCGTCGATGCCCTATATAAAGGCAAGCCTTATACAGCACAGCTTCAGCTTCGCATTCCTCATCCTCGTCAGTCATCCAGTGCAGCGCGGTGCTTCTCCGTCGAGTAATATGAATAAGAATAATAATTATTCTATTCTATCTATTTTATAGTATTAAATCGACTCGACCATCATTTCTGTTCTAACCATACATAAAGGGTTCAACCACGCCTCCTGCCGCCTGTTACTATCCTCACATGGATTCAGCGTGTATACAAAACTTGCTTAAACCAACAAAAATCTTCAAAAATGTCGAGCATGCTCAAAGGGAGAGTGATCGGATTTTTTGTATTTTTTATGTATTTGACGAATGCTTAAACCTAAATCAAAGTACCGAAAGTTTGCACTTAATATCCGTATTAAAAGGCAGTCGAGACTGCTTTCAACACTTAAAACAGACTGAGCTGGAAAAGATGCTCGATGGTATTTCAGTTATTTTTTTTTCGTTTTTTTTTTTTTTTTTTGGGTTTGCCAACACTCAAGTGCCAAGGTAAGCATCAGGCAATAAATAAGATAATATGTATGTCTGCTCTGTGTACAGATGGATAGAAGATGGCCATGTTAAGAGCATTCAAAGCATACAAACGCCCACGCACTTAAGATGACGCTCGACAACCTTATGCATATGTGTGTACGAGAATGTGTGTGTGTGTGTGTGTGTGTGTGTGTGTGTGTGTGTCTGTGTGTGTTTGTGCATGTTAACGGGAATAACATTTACTTACTGGCATAATAAATAGTGCTTACTATGAAAGTGGACTTAGGAAAAAGCACAGACATGGCAATCGATACACAGATATGCTCCACCTGCAGGCAGGTGTCCAATGTATGTGTGTGTGTGTGTGTGCACTCGAATGGCTGCTGTAGGCTTAGCCATTTGATTTTACCTGTAAGCTACCTATGCTATTTACTTAGACAACTCAATCAAATTGAAAAGTAAACTCAAGTTGAGTTTAAAAGCTACAAATCTTTGCTTTGAGTGTGTGAGAGAGAGGGTGAGGGAGAGAGAGAGAGAGAGAGAAGTGGTGGTGTGAGCTTAGCAACGTCACTGAAATATTGTCGTGAGTCTGTCAGAGTCGTGACAACTCAAAGGGCGCCATAATCAGCTGACAACTCGTAAGCAGATCGATAACATGCAATATATCGATAGTTAATCAGGCGTGCCTAAGCGAACTGCTCTAGCATTCATTCAATCAGCTGACACGTAGGAATTGAGCAGCCGCATTCGACGGCTTAAACGAGTTTGAGCTGGCCAAATCCAAATGTGGCCCACAGGTTGTGTGTGGATTGTTTTTTTTGAAATGTTGTAAATAGATTTACAATAGGGTTGATCATAAATATTAAGTGAGCTCGACCAAATAGCTTGGGCCGCCCATTCAGGCGAGCGCCCAAGCACATTCGCATGAATAGAAAATCGAGCATACTTAGCCATTCAAATAGGGCCAGCTGTGCACACCTGAGGGCGTGCTTCAATGAAGCCCCTCACACACACACACACGCACACGCACACAGAGACACTGAGACACGCACACAGGCAAATGGCAATCGGAATGACTGTCAGGGCCGAGAGTTGAGTGAGTCTTTGACTGTCGTGCTTAGGCAAATGACATTGACAAAATAAGCAGATACAAAGATATAAAGAAACAGATACAAAGAGACAGACAGACAGAGACTGAGAGAGAGAGAGGGGGCGCAGGAGAGACTGGAGACAAAGCCAAATTCAGAGAGCCAAGGACAATGGCATTAAGAAAGATGGGGCATAAAAGAAATCGTCTTAATTTCACTTTGTTTATGCTGAGTAATAACGAATTATGCAAATTATTTTATAATAAATTTATGCCAAAGCGGCAACGACAACAACAGAAACAGAAACGGCAACAACAGCAACAACAACAGCAGCAGCAATTACAACAACAAAGGCAAAGGCAAAGGCGACAACGGCGACAACAAGAACGAATCGAACGCCCGAAACGAGCACAGAACGAGGAAATAAAACACAAGGCAAAGCAATAGGCGATAGCCGACAGACGACAAACGACAAGCGACAGACGACGAGCGACAGAGGACAGAGCGACGAGCGACGTATAACGGACTAAAGATGATAGCGAATAAGGCAGATAACAACGTTTAGCACAAGGCGAGAAGAGTTGGCGCTGACGCTAACGCTGACGGCGACGCTGGCGTTGCCTTTCGCATTGCTTTACGTTTTGGCTGTGGCCAGGGGCGTGGCAGCTGGGAAATTGGCGCCAAGTTGGGCTAACGGTGAAATGTTGAGGCTACGTCCATGGCAGGCAGCCCTAGCTGAGGCATTTCCAAGGGGGGGCCCACGCGCGTGTGACCAAGTATGCATGAAAATCCAATTTGCCTGCATGCGATGCTGTTGCTGCTGAAGCCGTGCAGTGGATGGGGCGGATGGTGGCTGCAGGGGGCGGAGGCGTTGTTCAAAGTGCGGGCAACACGTAGCAATCAAAGTGAAAACAAGGCAACGGGACAGCAAAAATGTAGCACACGAAATGTTACAGTTATATTTATGTAACGTATTATTTTGTGCTTCTCTTTTCCTTTTTTTTTTAGCAGAGGGCGCATAAAGCACCATGCACAAAGAGAGTGAGAGAGGGAGGGCGAAAGAGCAAAGGGAGAGCCTGCCTGTGTCTGTGTGTGTGTGTGTGGCACATGCACTGACGCTAGGCTAATCTGGTTGTGTGTACAGTTAGTCACGCCGCTTAATGTGTTGTCTGTGCGGCAATGCCAAGACATGTGTTGGACTGTGGACTGTGGAATGGAACGGCGTGGAAAATGAGTGCTGGAATGGAACGTAGCCAAAGTCTGTATTGCAGCTGTTTGCTCTGAGGCAGCGACTTTTGTCGTGTCTTCAAAATGTGACCCAGAAATGAAATTTGAAATCGATAAGAAAGAGTTCTGATTCGGATTGTGATTGGAATAAATAGTAAATGAAGGTAGCCAAAGCTGTGAAACTTTGCTGAGCATTAAGTAGCTTGACTCACACTTGAAATCAGGTGTGCATAGTCTTCATAGGGCTATCAATTTTTATTCTGATTGGAATATATGTATTTATATTAGGTAGAGCTAAGCATTGACTCCCATTATAGAAGCTCCTTAAACACAATTTTCGAGTTACTTGTAGACAGGGAGTAAATTTAAGCTGAAGTTAAAGCTTCCTAAGGCCCCCCTCATTCAGATACCTACAATAAATGTCCCTTTCAAAGCCAAGTATACTTATAATATTTATTAATTAAGCTAAAGTACCTTTCAGCAAGTCGACATATTTACATTTGACTTTCAAAATTCTTTCTTTATTCTCAATTTACTGCGCGTAATAGCCGGAACTCTAGCTGTCTTATTAGAGACGCGCATTTCGCAGTCAATTGAAATTCTATGGAAAATATACGGAAAATCGTGAACTGCGCTAATTGCGTCAATATTTATTAGCCGGGCTATTGGCAAAGTTAGCCTTGAAACTTCGCAAAGAGTTTGCTTCTCGAAATAATTAATTATGTTCGACAGTGTGCAAACAGCAAGGTACAGCGAGAGTAAATTTTCAAGCTGATTCCAACAGCCGTCATATTCCAAATAATGGAATCAAGTTGAGTTTTTGTCTATTTTTACCCAGCACATGCTTGGAGTTTAGCAGCGGGTATGCTAGGCATCGAAAATCTATGTAAGTGTAATTTAAATTTGTTGTGATTTGTTACTGAGCTGCGTATATTAGAGATGTGCAACTATCGATAGTTGACAGTTTCAGCAATTAATACTATCGCGACTGTCACGTTAAACAGCTATCGGCTGATTGAGACGATATGTCAGCATCGAACAAAATTTAACGATCTATCGCAAAAATAAATGTCTATCGATATTGTCAATACCCATCGCTGATTTCAACTGCTCAACGCTCATTTAATTATTATTTATTAATATTTAAGCCCTGTTCTATGAAAGTTTTGTTCCCAAACACTGGCTGCCAGCTCACCTGACACTTGCCAAATTGGGCGCTTGTTTGGACCGGGGCGTGGCAGTTGTTTATCCGCGGGCCGCTCGCTTTGAAATGTGCGCATAATTGAGAGGGAGAGAGAGAGAGAGAGCTGCTGCCAGTCAAATGAATTAATAAATAAAATGTCTGACTGATTACGGCCATCGATGGGAATGTATATATAACTATGCGCACAGTATGTATTTGTATGTATATATATATTTATATATTTATTCACTTAAGCGCTTTGGCCCGCCCACTCTGTCTCTGTCTGGCACTCGTTGGCATTCATAAAACAATATTTTTTATGCGCATCAATGGCATATGCCATAAAAGCGGATCCAGCGGAAAATGAACCGCTTAAGGGCAACGGCAACGGCAACGGCAACGGCAACGGCGTTAAACGTACCAGAAAACTTAACTGGCCAGCCGGCCAAGCATTGAGTCAGTGAGTCCAAGTGTCCTGGCCAAGAGTGCGACTAGGACTTGGACTGCGCTTCTCGACTTCGCCATAAAAATACAACAACAAATGGAAATAAATAATAAAAATAAAAAAATCAACAACAACAAGGACAACAACAAGGACAACAAGCCGGGGCCAATCCTTTGGTGTCTATTTACATTTTTATTGTCGGCCGGTCGTAAAAAATCTGATTAAATACCACGTAATAGATCCCTTCGGTGGCAGGGATAACACACGCCACGGCCGCTAGCCGCCATTATGCATGTAGAGGCGGAGCTGGCGGTGCGGGCGGAGCTGGCGGTGCGTCCGCTGGTTGCCTTTTTACTGTGAGCGGGTTAACTGTTGTTAAATTACATTCAATAAACAAGCAATGAATATTTTATTGATGCCTTCAACAATTTTGTTAGCAACAAGGTAGGCGAAAATAATTTATGACTCAAAGAGTCAGGAGCTGGAGCTGGAGCTGGCCGAAAGCGAAAGACGAACAACGCTAACAAGGACAGCAGCAACATGAAAGCAGATTGATTTACGCATGAATGGCACAAATCTCATTTTAATAGAATCATTTGGTTTTATAACACTCATCGGCTTGGGGCACCACCAGCGAACACCCGCCCCATCAGCCCCGCCCGTCGCCGACCCAGCTGCCAGGCGCAATCAGAAAGTGGATCCCGCTCTCTATGTGCCAAGGGTCCTTCCTCCTCCAGTCGATTTTGTTTTTTTTCTTTTATTGAGTCTCAAAGTTATGTAGCCCCATAAATTGGGAAAATTGTTGTGTTGAATTTTAATCGCTGCGCTGCGGTTGCCGCTCGGCTTATTTAACTAACATCGATTGGGGAAGGGGAGGGGCTAGAGGGGGGGGGGGCAGGTGCGTGGGTGGGAGCTGTGCAGCGTGCGTGACATCTGAAACATTTGCCACTGATTTCTACAGCTTGTCCGGCGTAGTATTAAAATTTTATATCGTTGTGTTGTGATTCGATTGCAAGGAATTTAAGTTATGGAAACGATGCAGGAAGAGAGAGATAAGTTGAGAGAGAGAGAGAGAGAGGGGAGATAAGAAGAGAGAAAGGGAGAGGGAGAGAGAGATATATATACAGAGAGGGAGACAAAAAGAGAAAGAGAGAGATAGAGAAGGAACAGCGGGAGATAGAGAGAGGGAGAGTGAGAGGGAGATAGAGAGAGGGAGTTATATAGAGATAAAGGGAGATAGAGAGCGAGTTAAAGGGACAGAAGGAGGTAGAGAGAGAGGTGGAGAGAGAGATATCAAACCAAAGAGATAAAGGTACATAGAGAGGGAGAGAAAGAGAAAGAGAGACGGGGATGGAGAAAGAACGGAAGATAATACAAGAGAGAGAGAAAGAGAGAGAGACGGGGATGGAGAAAGAACGGAAGATAATACAAGAGAGAAAGAGAGAGAAAGGGAGACTAAGAAAGTGAAAGAGAGGGAAAAACATATGGAGAAAGAGAGATAGAGAGAGAGAGAGAGAGAGAGAGAGAGAGAGAGAGACAAATAATGAGAGCTTCTATTAAAATTATATCGTCATGAATATCAATATTAAGTATACGAATATTACGTATACGAAAATTACATATACGTATACGAATATTACGCATACAAATATTACGTATACGATTATTACGTATACAAATATTACGTATACGAATATTACGCATACAAATATTACGTATACGCCTGATCAGATAATATATCGAATACACATTATTTGTAGGTTACTAGTATTCTATATTTCTATACCCTTCTTTTGAAAATGTAACAGCTAAAAAGAGGCGTGGCAGACCCTAGAAAGCAAATCTGTTTTCTTGATCAGGAGGATGAGCTGAGTTGATCTTTCCATCACCGTCTATCCGTACGTGTGAAAAAAGATGAAGAATAAAGATTAAGAACAAAATAAAGAAGAACATGTATACCAAAAGGGCTTGACATTGTTTCGATAACTCAACCGATTTATCTTTATTATCGACAATCGATTAATTTCTTTCGTTTTTAAGAGGAATTTGAGAACAGTTAGAGCTATAGATAGTAAGTTCGCAGAGACTAACAATAAAATATTATATTACTATATAAAAATATATATTTTTTAATTTTCTAAATCTGTTCTACTTCCATACCATAGCCCATCAGCGCAGCCTGCGTTGCCTGTGTGTGTGTGTGTGTGTAAAGGAATCGCATAATGATTGGAATATCAGCACTTCCCAATGCTCCTGGCATTCCCCTGCCTCGACTGTGGGGCACTCTTACTTATCGAAGCCGTAATTAATACAAATGCATTAGCAAATTCCTACTCATCGTGCAACTCTCACGTGGAAACTTAATTAAATGCAGCAAGTTTTACGAGCTGCTGCAACAAGTTTGATGCGAGTCGATGTCGATGCAAGCGCCACTCGCATCTTGTGGGGCTGCAGCTTAAGAGCTTAGATATAAAAATTAACACAACATTTTACAGAGCTGTATTCCTGGGTTGCATTAAGCATATTATGAGATTTCGCACTTTTATCGCCGCTTAAGACGATCCACTGGGCAACACAGTTGCCCAAGTTAGAATGTTAGCTGTCAGCTGTGTGTGTGTGTGTGTGTGTGTGTGTGTTTGTGTGTCTGTCGCCAAATAAGCAATTCCTTATGGACAAGCCTGGGCGAGTGCAAGCTGCATTTTTATGTCCTTCGGCATTTGCCATTTTTAATTGCTGTTGGTTTTTCAAACATTTACTGCTGCAAATGAGCCGAGACTGAGGCGTTCAGATTTATAGCCCGCACACACACTCACACACACACACACACACTCGCACAGTGTGAGCCAAGTGCTGTTGCCTTGTTTCGTAATTTATTCGCACTACATTGTCGCTGGCAACACCACCAAAAACTACAGACTTTTTAATTTACGCTCACTCTGAGCAGCAACAAAACAAGGCGATGGCCGCAACAAACTTGATATGATTATGGTCTTTATATATGTATATATGCATGTACATATATGTATATGTATATGTATATGTGTATGTATAGCTATGCTTGAGGATAATTGAGCAAATATTTGCCGGAACTCTGCTCGTTTAACGATGATATATAAATGCTCTTTGGGGCGGAGTAGAGAAGCCAAGCGAGTGCATAGCTTAAAGAGGTTTTTAAAGGCTTGAGAGCATATGAAATCATTGAACTAAGAAGACAATGCAGAGAATGATGATGACATGAAAGTTTACCTAACTCAAGTTCATAAGATATCTCGAGAGATTTGGGAAAACGAATTTGTGATATCAAATGATATTGACTAGAGGTGGAGAACTATCGACGACACTATCGACAGTGCCGTCTAGCACTATCGCCACTATCGATGACTCTGAAAAACAATCGTCGAATATCGATGGCGCCCACTACCGATAGTTCTCCACCTCTATTATCAACGTTAGATCGTTAGGTAAATCTGTTAGAGTTTTTTTTTTTGTACATTTACAGGTTTTTTTTAGCTACTATAGCAGATCTGATTAAGAAATCTCGAGAAAAACGTATTTAGCTTCATCTCATCAATCACTTATATCACACGAGATAAATGTAATAACTCTTTAAATCCAAACTGTGAACCATTCAAAATAGTCAAAATTTTAAATGTAATCAAGTTGATGCCGTATCGAAATACAATTAACTTAAGCTGTGTAAATTCCGTTCGTTGTTTAAATAAAAAGTTCCACAAAACTTTAGCCAAATACACGCGCGCATTTCCAGCTACACACACACACACGCACATAGACACCCACACAAATGAAGTTTTCTTTCATTACTTTTAATTTTCATGTCTACTTTTCTCTTTTTTTTGCTCATCTTCCGTAGGAGTTGCTGCTGCTGCTGCTCCTGCTCCTGCTCCTGCTGTAGCTATTTAATTACTTCGCATTTGGCGCTGCCAGAGGACAGAGCCGCAGCGCGCGTCCTTGTTGCTATTATTATTATTATTATTACCATTATTACTATTATTATTTCTCTTATTGTTATTATATGGCATTTTAACGTATTTTGATGGCCAACTGTGATCCGGCCAGAGGCAGTGCAGTTCGTTGGGCGCGGTCAGTGCGAAAAGTTGCCAATGGGCAAAGTTTTATGCCAACTTAGCGCTGCGCTATTTATGTTAATGCACTCAATAAGGGAGACACGAAACTTATGAATTGTCAAAATGCGCAATTAAAAACAAGTTTCCACTGACAGCAGCAGCCCGAAGCACATGGCATGCATGGGCCGGAGCTTTGAGTGGCAAACTAATTAAAATGGCTATTAGGACACATAAAGAAACAGCTAAAAGCTTTAAGTGACATTAGCCGAAATGGCAAGTCTGGAGAGCTTTTAAAGCGCATTAAAGTCTCCAGAGGCTCAATAAGACACGCCAAACGTATGAATTGTCGAATTACGCAATTAAAAACAGCTTTCGAGTAAGTGAGGCAGCCTAAAGCGCATTAAGTGCATCAGGAAATGCTTAAGAAATGTGAGTGTGTGGTAAAGCTTTAAGTGACTTGGGATTTGAGCAATGCACAAATTAATTAAAATGGCTATTAAGCAACAGAGTACTTGGAGCATAAGAAGAGAAACTACTGCAAGCGTTCTTCTTGACTTTATTAAGGAATCGATTATCTAAAGAGCTTGAAAAGCACATCAAAGCTTTAAAGATTCAAGTGTCAAGAAATTTATGCGATTATTAAGCTATGTAAAATATACATAAAAACAATCATTTGAAATCTTTAAGTGACATTTAATGAAATTGGAGACTAATAAAGCTTTAATTGCACATTAAAGTCAATAAGACGCGCAAAACGTATGAATTGCTTTCAACAACTTTCGAGCAAATGTAGAAGCCTAATGCGCATTAAATACATATGGAAATGCTTAAGGAATGTGAGTGTGTGGTGAAGCTTTAAGTGACTTGGGATTTGAGCAATGAAGCTTGGAGCATCGAAAAGATAACTACTGAAAGCTTTCTTTTTTATTTTACTAAGGAATTGAAGATCTAAAGAGCTTGAAAGACATAGTTTGATTTTATTAAGGAATTGACGATCTAAAGAGCTTGAAAGACATAGTAAAGCTTTACAATGTCATTAAATTAATGTGAGGATTAGACTATGTCAAATCCATATGAAACAAAACCATTATACCTTAATATCCCATTGTCAGTGGGTTCAGGGAAGCTTTAAGTGATATTATATTAAATGGGAGCTCAGAAGAGCTTTAAAAGCACATTTAAACCTTTATAAGCTTTAAATAAGTGATACTTGAAGAAGATAATGCAATGTTGAAGCTATTATAAATGTTCCAAGTTCATGACTTAAAACCTTAATAAGCTTTAAATGAGTCATACTTGAAGAAGATAATGCAGAATTGAAGCTTTTCTAAAAGTTCCAAGTTTTTGACTTAATAAAAAAGCAAGTAAAGTCTTCAAGTAAACCCTTTAAGTAAGAATTGAATCTTGTATAGAATGCATAGCTCTTAAAACAAGCTTAAGAAAAACATCCTTAAAGCTTTATACGTTTTATTTGCATTCATTCAAGCTAAAGCTTTCTCGCACTTCATCAATCAATTTCGACACATTCTTGAAGCTTTTTTAGTTTCATTAGCTTGAAGGCATCCAAGCTAGTTGAGGGAGCTGGTTCGAGTCAATAAATCTAATTCAATTGTTCGATGCATTTGGTTGAACATTTTTGTGACTTAATTGCGAATGCGCTCTAAATACTTTCAGAGCAAAACCGATCCGTGCTGTGCGCCAGCTGTGCAGTGGATGCACTCGCGACAGCCGCTGGGACTGGCGTGGCTAAGTAGCGACAAGCTCACAGGGAGAGAGGGAGAGGGAGAGGGAGTGGGAGGGATATAGTGTGGCAAGAAAGAGACAGAGATAGAGACAGAGACGCAGCGTGGGCCGCAGCTGCTGCTGCTGCTGCAGCCGCCACTTGAGGCTGCTGTTTAAGGATGTCCATGGCACGACAATGAAGTGGCGCTGGAGAGACTCCGACTGAGACCGAGTCAGAGATTGCGACTGGGACACGGCCCGGGCGCAGACAGACGGCGTAGAGCGTCGCTCATATTTAAACTGACAGTTTATTGTGCTTTTCATTACGATTTTGTTTGTTAGTTTTATTTTGCCAAACAAACGCAGCGACGTCTGCGGCGGGTCGGCCGAACAATGGCGCAGGCGACGCACTCGAGCATGGAGTCAAAATGTTGAGCTGCAGTCGCCGCTGGGACTCCGCTTGGCCCCGGCCCCGGCCCCGTTCCCAGCCCCACTGCGGCATTTTAGCCAAACGGAAGTCATAAAAGACGCGCATCTCGCCCAGGCATGGCCCCCCACCCCCCCCCCCCCACTCCCATTCCGCGCCGCCCTGCTCCACTGGCCTTTTGATGGCATCGTGGCAGCGACAAGAACAACACCAATAACAATAACAATGCCACCATAATTTCTCGTTAAAAAGCAAAAGCCCACAATGCCAAGATGGTGTTGACAAGAACGAGCCGGAGAAGAGGACCAAAAGCGAAATGAAGAAGTGGATAACTGAGGAGACAGAGAGAGAGAGAGGGAGATAGAGACGGAACAAGTGCGATAGCTCCCAAAGGGGGCTGGGCGTGAGCTGGAGCAGATGTTGTCTGCGTTAGATTTTAATAACGCGCCGCAGATAACGCCGATAATTTAGATAAATTTATTTCGCGCCCGCTTAATTGAGTGGGGCGATGAGATGTTCAGGCAAATTGCAACGCCGGCGGCACGATGGGCACGACAGGCACGACGGGCATGCCGGGCGGACAGGCAGGCGGTTCCCAGTCGGGAAGACTGCGAAAACTAACCACATTTCCACATAGTTTTTCCATGGCCTCTTTATGGCACCGCCAGCGACGACATCGATCATTAATCAAAGGCCCCCAAAAAGCCTTCGGAGACCGTTCCGCATATGATGCAGGCAGCAGTGGGCGTGGTCATATCTAATAAGTATTTACTGAAGTACCGAGAGTAAAACTGAAGTGGTAAAAGCTGCCCAGCAGCAGACGTGAGATAGGCTGAAGTCAGGGAAGGAGAGTAAGAGAGAGAGAGAGAGAGCAGGATAAAAGAGTGAGCACTAGTATAAGATTCAGTTGAGTATATCTTGTATATATAATATAGTATATATTATATATATATAATACTATAGTATACATTGTATATATACAATACTATAGTATGTATTGCATACATACTCATACTATATATATCTTATAGAAGTTTGACTATATACTTTATAGTCCTGAAAAGGACATTTTTGAATTTGAAATGAAAAGCTGTCCATGATTTTATAGCTTAAGTAAATAAAAATGTCCTAAAGACCTTCTTTAATTCTGCAAAAATTCTGCACTTTATATATACCATGTTATTGGCATGCTAACTAACAGTTCTCTGACTGTTAATTGACTGTTAACTAATTGTTGATTGACTGACGAAGGACCTTTTAAGTGACTGTGAACTAACTGTTAACTGACTAAACTGAGCTGACAGTTAACTGAATGTAAATTGACTGTTAGCAGAATGTTAACTATATGTTTAGTGAGTGTTAGCAGACTGTTAAGTACATGTTTAGTAACTGTTAACTAAACAGTAACAAACTGTTAATTCAAGGAACTGAGCATAATGTTAATTGAGTGTTAACTAACTGTTGACTGACCGCTAATGAGATGATTACTGATTTTTAGCTAACTGTTAGCTGACTGTTAACCGACTGTGAACTGATTGGTTATTAATTGTGAACTGACTAATAATTGAAGGGTTCCTAAATGTAGACTGTCTTTTGACCGACTGTTAACAGACTGTTAACAGACTGTTAACTGACTGTTAACAGACTGTTAACAGACTGTGAACTGACTGTTCACTGAATAACTGAATAACAGACTGTTAACAGACTGTTAACTGACTGTTAACAGACTGTTAACAGACTGTGAACTGACTGTTCACTGAATTGTTACTGACTGTTAACTGATTGTAAACTAATTGTTAACTGAATGATTACTGACTGTTAAGTGAATTTTGATTGTCTTTTAACTGACTGTAAAATCTAATAGTTAAATATTTTAAAAACATTTCAAATACAATATAATGTCGACAACATTCAGCAAGAGTTCCTCATTTTAAAATATTCACACTCCAATCAGACTCATTTCAACTTCAATAAAAGCCATATTTCAGACTCAGAAAACTGAATTGAGCCACTTACACATAGCTTTTCATGTACTACAGGGTATGTCCAAGTGCGTTCCACAATCTCAGCTGGCGCTGGCATTTCGGCGCAACATTTTGTGGCAAGCATTAAAGCAGCAAGTGTCAAGCGAGCGCGCTGCGGTTTTTCTCTTGCTTTTTTCTTGCCTTTGCTTTGATGTTGAATAATGTTGGCCGGCAGCAAAAGGTGGCGCCATCTGTTGGGCGCACCGAAAATAGCTGAGCAGCACAGTGAAGCCTCCAATTTCGATAAGCTCTGTCTCTAGCTCTCTCTCCCCCCCCCCTCTCTCTCTCTCTCTCTCACTTGCTGTGGATAATGATGCGTTTGTGTATTGGGAGTTATCGCAGCATTTCAAGCGTTTTCAATGAAGCAACACAACACATATGCTGTCTGTGTGTGTGTGTGTGTGTGAGTGTGTGTACTCTCTGTGCGTATTTCTTTTTAGCTCTCGAACTACTCATCTTAGCACTTCCTTTGCCACTCATTATTTTTGAAGTTAAGTTGAAGTTGGATTTTCTTTCCTTCTTTTGCTGCTGCTGCTGCTGTTGTTGTTGTTGTATGTCTTTTTTAGCCGCTCTTTCAAACGGCACACAAAAGCAAATATATATATATATATGTATGGAGTGTCCTAAGTTGGGGCCATGCCCCCGCCGGGCCTCCCCGCTCCCACATGCCCGCCGGCTTGCTTTTAGGGAGTTTCCTTTGCAATTTTCTTTAAATTGTCAGTTTTTGGTCGCCTTTGTGCAGTTGCTCCAACACTTTAACAGCATCCGCTGAGTGTTGGGGCGGCTGGGAGTGGGGGAGGGGGAACTGTGCTGCTGCTGCGGCGGCTGTGGCAGCATTGGCGGCGTCTTTTGTGCTCAAGTTTACACGCTGCTGTCAAATCACAATAGTTGCTAAGAATTTCCATTAACTCATTTTCCTTTACTCATTTTCACACAGCAAAAGCGAGTGTGAGTGTGAGTGCGAGTGCGAGTGTGAGTGTGGGGGTGTGAATAAGTGTGTATTGATTGTGTTAAGTGTTTGCTGCAGTTAGGTGGAGCTCCATAGCTCCCCTAGCTCAGCTCGTCGTAGGCAACTGCTCAAAAACTTTACCATTGTTATAACAAAATAATGGCGTTCATACACTCACTTAGTCGCATTCACTACGCACTCACACTAATGGCGAGGCGGGCAGAGGGACAGTCGGACAGACAGACATGCAACAGCCGTCTCTTGAGTGGCAAGCCATTCACCCACTCACCCACTGAAGCATAAACAGTTTAAAAAGCCTCAAACTTGCTTGCACTTGTCGCGTAATTCAATATGCACGAGTCCTCTTCAGAGTTTTTGCCACATTTGCCTTTTGTTTCGCATTGTGTGCCACTTTTTCAGCTTTCTCTCTGCTCTCTCATTCTCATTCTCATTCCCGTTGTTCGTTGTCTCTGATAGCTAGGCTCTTGGTCAACAGGCAGCGCTTGAGCTCCGTTTGCTCCAGCTGCACCGAGACTGCACCCAACTCTGGAGCCTCCGTTTTTTTTCTGGCTCTCATCTGTGCAGCCAAACATGTATGAAATACCTCTAGTCCTTATTGTCGTTCACTTAGTCAATTACCTTAAACGGCCTGCAACGAAAGTGGAAAGAGAAGCAAATGAAAAACTTGTTACATCACTGCGTTTTTTATTGGGCTTTGGTTAGGCTGCAGCTAAGACTTTGCCTTTGCCTATAATATATTTATTAACTTTTATTTTTCGAATATAAATTTTGTATGTTATGGAATGAATGTAAATTCTAATACTAAATTTTGAATATTTTTTTTGACAGCAAATCAAACTGTGATGATTTTCGATGTTGCAAGCAAAAATATCGATATTTCAACAACGATGTTGCTATGCAATGAATATTGTCGTGTCAGCATCGATGTTTTTCTAATATCGCTCATCTCGATATTGCAAGCAAAAATATCAATATTTCAACAACGATGTTGCTATGCAATGAATATTGTCAGCATCGATGTTTTTCTAATGTCGATCATCTCTAACTTGTAACACATGTCAACTCAAGTAAATGAAGAGCAACAGTTAAAAACAATATACCCGCTCACTGCACTTCAACGAGGTATGTACGTAAATATGCATTGCATTTTCAGTCGCTCATTTCTTCTCCCCAAACTTGTGGCCCGCCTCCGCTTTTCTCTTTATTATTCATGTTGCTAGCTGTCTAACACCGTCCGTCTATGTTTCTATAATTATTTATTTATCTGTCTACCTTTTGCTGTATATTCTTGCTTTATCTGCCGCACCTTGGTTGGTTTTAAAAACCGTTTGAAACACTTCGCTTAAGACAACTTTAAAGTTGTTATATTTTTATTTTATCCTATTTGTTTCCTTTTTTTTTTGTTATGAATTAAATCTGTTTTTTTTTTTTTATCTTTTTTCAGCTCTCATTTTACGTTTGTTGCTGTGCAATTTTCGGTTCTGTGCACTCGCCTTTTGCAATTTGGCTAACGAAATTTTGGCCGTGTGGCCAAAGTGCTTAAAAATTCGAAATTCAATCAATCCGATGCTTTGTGTTTTTCAGTCTGCTTGCCTTATCCAGTTCCGAATGCCCGCCCGCCACGCCACGCCACGCCCAGTTTTCCATTCTGTTGTTATTAATATTGTTGTTTTTTTTTGTTGTTCTGCTCTTGTTGTTGTTGTGCTGCAATTGTATCAGCCACGTTCTTTGTTAAACAAAAACCAAGTCAAAAAACAAAGAGAGATGCAGAAGGGGGTGGGGCTGGGGCTGGGGGGCAGTGGGATGGGCCTGGCCACGGCGCAAAGGTAAATACATTGAGCCAAAAGCCAAGGGCCGCTTAACCTGTAGCAAGAAAATTAAAAACAAAAAAAAGCAGGCGGTAGAAGAAACAAAAAACAAAAAGAGAGAGACAGAGAGAGAGAGATAGAAGGAGGGAGGGAGAGCATAGAGGGCGAGCTATGGGCGCAGTGCACGGGAGAGGCTGCTGGTTGCGCTCGTCAGATCTAACGCCTTGCAGCCCTTAGCTGTTTGCGGTGTTCACTTTTCCATTTTCCATTTTGCGTTTTGCGTTTTTCTGTTGCCGGGCTTTTTGGCGCTTTGTGTGTGCAGCACGGCGTATGAGCGACACGAGCCATGAGCCAGCGGACCCTGAAAGAGGTACGGGCACGGCCCGCTAGCTTCGGTAGCTCCGGCAGCGGCAGAACCTTATGCTGCGCGCAAACGTGGCCGCAAACAAGGCGACGCGCAATTTGCATGCCGTGAGACGCTACACCACCGCCCTCGCCCTCGCCATCGCCCGGGGGCGTGGCAGGAGCCAGCGCCACTTGGTTGGCCCTGACAAAGGCAACGTGCAAATCTGCCAGCAGCGCTAAGCTTGGCCAGCGGCTGTCTGGCTGGGTAGATCCCAGCCGAAACCCGTGCTGCTCCAAGGCGAAGCAAAAATGTGGTAATAATTCTTGCTACGCATCTGACGTGCTGCTCGCCCTGCCGTGGCTGGAGCGACTTAGCCCTGGTAGCGCCTGGTAGCCAAAAGTGCTTAACTAAGAGCTGAGCAGCCTCAAGTGGGAACTGCACAGCGGACAGTAGGGTATTTTGAAGAGTAAGGAGATAGAAATACCTATAGGAATGGGCGTAGGGTATAAGTAGAGGTATGTGGGTACATATGAGAATAGTAATAGGCAGAGGTAAAGTTATTGGTAGAGCTAAAGGTGTAGTCGTTGGTACATGCATAGGTATAGGTGTAGGTATAGCTATAGATATGGATAGTTAGGTATAACTATAGGTATGCCTATATATAGGGATAAGTATGTATGTCGATAGGAATAGGAATAGACATAGTAATAGGATTAACTTTGTGAATATGTATACTCAGAAGTATGTAGATGTATTGATATAATATAGTATAACATATAATATATAATAATATATGGATGGATTGTGGGTGGGTATAATTAAAGCTGTATCTGTTGGGATAATAGTGGGTATAGGAGAGGGGTAGTAGAGGCTAGAGTATAGGAGATAGAGTAGCTTTGGGGATAGGTATAGCCAGAAGTATAGTTATTTGGTAGATTTTAATATTATATAATCTATTATTATTAGATTTTGGTGTACATATAAGTAGAGGTATAGGTAAAGGTATAGGGATGGCTGTAGGTATAGGTATAGTTTATATATATATATATATGGATATATTGATAGGTATATGTTTACGTATATGTAGGAATAGATATAAACATAAAAAATGGGATAGCTTTGAAGATATATAAAGGTATGCGGATATAGACATAGAAATGGTGACAGCTTTGGAGATATGTAAAGGTATGCATAGTTGTAGGGATAGGTAAAGGCAAGGATACAGTTAGTGGTAGAGATATAGAGATGGTTATAGGAATAGATATAGATATGAAGAGGTATAATTATAGATAGAGGTGTATATACAGATATATGACTAATATAAGGATAAATATGGGGATAGGAAGACGTATAGATTTAGATATATAGATAGGAATACCAAATTACAGAGTTTGCTTTGAACAAAACCTCTAACATCTGTAACTCAGATTCCGCTAACTGATATATCCAATCCATGACAAGCAACATGCCCACCCTTAAACAGCTGCAATGGATATAGGGTATCACAAGTCAAATGCTAGGTAAAACCAAGCAAAAATCAACAGCAACAACAACAACAACCATAACAACGGCAGCAACACTAATAAAACAGGGAAGCGCCAGCGCGTGTTAAGGATAACATGTTGTTAATCCCCGTGAGATAAAGAGCAGCAATATGCTTGACACGGAGCACAGAGCAGCAGACAAAAGAGCGCCACAAAATGTGGCAAGTTGCAGCTAAATATGTAAATGCAGCTGCAGAGTTGAATTGCTTAAATTATAGACTCTATAACGGGATTTTGGTCTAATTTAAAATTTAACTATGGTATACATGTATGTATGTATATATACACATATGTATATACATACACATATATCTTTCTCTCTCTCTCAGTGTATCTGTTATCTCTTTGGCTCTTGTTGCTGCTTATTTCAATTGCTGCCAGCATTTTTCCGACATTTTCTTTAATGGCATATCGGCCTGTCTCACTCACTCTCTCTCTCTCTCTTTGTTCACTCAGCTTTTCTTCATCGTCGTGGCATATTGGCCCAGTTCTTAGTCTACTTGTAAGCCCTGACTGAGCCACATGCGATTTGCCAACAGTTCGACAAGCAGCTCACAAGTCGCGATGAAGCCAAATTCAATTGCATTTGCACGGCTTGTGGATCGCTTGTGTTTCGCGCAAGCAAAAAAGAACTGTAACAACAACAATAACAAATAAAACAACAACAACAACAACAACAGCAGCAGCAGCAGCAGCCGGAGCAACATTAAACCGAGATTATGCAAATCAAAAGCTGCTTCGTGGGCTGCAGCGCTTGTTTGCAGGCGACAAATGCAATTGCAAAAGCCCAACCGCAAAACCCACCCCCAGCCGCACCACCTGCAGACCACCCGCACCACCCGCAGCGACGCACTTCACTTCACTTTCACTCACATATAACATCAACATTGACTTGCATGTGTGCTCATGCATATGCATGTCGCTCTCTCTCCCTCTCCCACTCTCTTTCTCTCTCTCTCTCTGTGTATTTGTTTATGCACCCGCCATCTTGTTTGATCAAACTCGAACACAAACACGCACAGTGCAATGTGGCGGTGTCGCTGTATATTTATGAGCTGCCTGCAATCGCTGAAAGTCCTTGCCTTGCTTTGCCCTCCCTCTCTCTCTCTCTCTCTCTCTCTCTTTCCCTCTGCAGCCAAAGCGCCGCAATCCGCTGCTTGCAGCAAAGCTCGAATTAACCGCGTCTACCAATGTTACGCCACTTCAAACATGTGTGTGTGCATGTGTGTGTGTAGGTTGGTTTATAGTAGAGCTGGGAAACCATCGATGGGACAATCGATAGTATCGATTGAATTATCGGTTCGAGATACATTTTGATTTTGATTTTGAAAATCATTAAAGCATATATTAAAATGAAATCTCCAACAAATAAAAATTGTTATTATGATATATATGTATATATGACATTGTTTTTTGTTTATATTCAATAAAAAACAAATGTATTTACTTCTTTTAAACTCTAGATTTTCGATGGAACCATCGATAGTACATCGATAGTTTTGACCATCGATGGTACAACCATCGAGTAACGCCACTATCGATGGTTTGCCAGCTCTAGTTTATACACTCATATGCTGCATTGCATATGCATGAATTTGTTAGTTTGTCCATGTATTTATGCAGGACCTTCAATGCATCCATTTCGATTTCCATTTCGACTCGAAATTTATGCGCAATTGTAATGCATCTTTATTGAATTTGATTAGAAATGGATCAAAGTTGCACGGCAGATGGCGCCGCGTGTCAAGGCCACTCGAGCAGGCCCCAAAACAATTGAAATCAAGAAATCAGACAAACAACTGCTAATTGGCAATGCAATGGATGCACGTACATATGTGCTGGGAAATGCACTTCTTGGCCACATCAATTACGAACTCTCGCCAGATCAAAGCAAACTCTCTCCTATTAATCACTCGAATTGTCCCAGCAGAAATAAACAGAATTTGCATTCGAGTCAATTTGGCAAAACTCGTATTATTTTTGCTATAATTCAATTAAATTTATAATTGAAAATATATAATATTGTATAAGAATGGAGTGGGCAGTGCCTTGGGCTTGCTTTGATCCCAAATTAATCAGTCAATCAGTCAGAAACAGCAGAGAAGAGCTCTTAAACTGATTATAATTACAGAGAACTGCATCTTTTGGCAGGCAAAATACTAACATACACACATACATACATATGTATGTACGTATTTTTTCATGCTACAGTGGGCGCCAAATGTATACACATAATTAACTGCAAATATGTGCGAAGGCATTTATAATTCATTCTCAGCTGGAGTAAAGACAACACGAAGTGCTTCAAGAATGCGCACATAATATTTACAGATAACTGTACCAAGACACACACACACACACACACACACTGGCTGTCAAAATATTCAACATTAGCATGCATGAAAAATGAAGAAATTCGCAATGTTGCCAAATTAGGTAGGAAACAGGCAGTCGCTTTTTATGCACACATGTGGAGGGCGTTGATGCTCAGTGTCATACAATAAGTTTTGTCAAACACTGACACACACACACACACGCACACACGCACACATTTACAGTTGCTTACACATGTTTATGCCTGCGTTTTTTTTTTGTTGCTGTGTGCGCGTCATATAATAAAGCACATAAAGCATATAATGGGCGCGTGTGCCACAGACACGCATACACACTTCAACTACACACACACACACACACACACACGCACACACACACACCAGGGCGTTGCTGGTGTTGGGAGGACTTCACAAGCACTCAGCGTCACTTGCAACTACTTGAGCAAACACTGTGTTTATTTGGCTGCCTCTGCTGCTGCTGTTGCTGCTGCTCTGAGTTAACTTTACGCGCTAAAAATGAACTTGCCAAACACGTAACGAAGGTCACACACAACAACGAAGCAACACACACACACACTCGCATAGCAGCAGTAGCTGCACACTTGAACACAACATTAGGGCAGACGAGAAAGAAAGCTGAAAAAAACGGTAAAAATGCCTTCTTCACACATATGAAATATTAAATACTCTAACTAATCAGACGAATGACAAAATGTTGTAGATAATCTGCCGCCGCATATGATCATCGCCATTAATATTATCATTGTCATTTGTATTATTGTGACATTCAATCTATGAGCTTGTCTACTCTGTCAACTGTGGCTGTGACTGATGTTAACTGGGCTTAGAGCGCGCTGCTCATTGTTCCAATTACCTTGAGTTTTGTTCGACAAGCTGATTTTCCAGCTCAGTGAACTCGGATTTAAAATGTATTTAATAGCGTAGCATATCTACAGTGGGTCTGTTGAGCAATCGATAGTGGCTCCACGCGATACTATCGATGGTTGTGTCGATCGATGATTGTGCCAAAAAGCGATATATACTTTTCAGTGAGACGATATGTTAATATCGAACAAATTCCATCGATATATCCTTTGCTACTATCGATAACAGCTCTAATCTACAGACAATAGTAAAATAAATATGACTTATTTGGACTTCAGTAACGGGACTCGCAAAGGCGACTTTCCAGTTTTGTTTTATTTGCCATCAAACTGCATTGACAGCAACAACAACAGTCTCTTGAAGCTCAACTGCAAACAGAGAGACTCCGACTAGCTATTTGGCCAGACTTGTTATAGTATTAGTGTCATTTGTGAGTTGTCTCTTCAAACTGAAGAAGTTTTAGCGATATGCAAAGACGCAGCCCAGCAGCATGAGCAACAGCAAAATAACATGTGCCAAGTCAAACACACTGGAAACAAGAGTGAAAAACTATAAAGGCATTGCAAATAGTCCTGGCAAATAGACGACGTCAGGACCAGCACTGCAGAGCAATATAAACATAGCAAGACAACAACAAAAATATGATGGAAAACAAAACAAAAATGTGTGAGCTGAGCTGGCTATGAAAACTGCTTTTTACCCATGCAAATTGATGATTTGACACACGAAGAGAGGAAGAGAACGGAACGAGAGAGAGAAAGAGAGTCGGCGAGAGCACATAGTGCGTCGCACAAGTCTATGTTCCAGCGGATAAAAAGCACGTTTCACACATTTAAAAATGCAAATAAAAAGATTTATGTGAACAATCCGAATATATATTTTCTTTTAGCCCGTTTAACTAGTGACAACTGCGGCACAGTGCGCGCTAAAAGTATGTGCTTGAGTGTATGTATGTACGTAATTAATGCATTGTTAATATAAATTCTGCATATCTATTATAGACAGTGGAATTAGGTGTTACACTGTCTATACATTAACTTTTTGTATACACTGTGCTGACTGTCATTTGTGCATCTTCTACAAGCGAAGTCTTTGTCTCGTTTCTCGCTGCCTTTGTACATATGTATGTCGATTGGTTTCTTTTTATTGAACTTCTAATATGCCAGAGCTCAGTTTCACACGGTGTGCGTGTGTGTGTAAGAGACACTGTGTGTGTACTTGTGTGTGTCACTGTGAATACGAATATGAGTATTGCTGCTGACTAAGCCAAAGGAAAGTCAGTGTCCGGTGGCTGTTCGTCAGTCTGCTGCCCCTCTTCCTTCGTCCCGCTGTCCGTCTTTCCGGTCTTCCGTCCATCCATTTAACTGTCTGCGCCTCTGTACTCTTGTTTATCAAGCCTTGCTGCCCATATCGTTTGCTTCAATTCGGAATTCCAGTTTTATTTTGATGCGTGAATCCTTGTTTGTGCCTCTGCAGCCGAGTGTCCTTGTGCCCCGCCTCTGTACAAGTATCGATGCCTTAGTTAGGCATTTGCTGCACGTCCTCGGCCTCGAATTTCAAAGGCTCTAAAACTTGGCCAACAACAACAAAATGAAATGAAAATCTATTTGTGCCAATGAGCCAACAATCTGCCTCCATTGACACGCCCCCCTCTGGCTGGCAATCACGCACATTGCGGCACGTATCAGCTCCAGCTGCCGTTGGCATTGCCACAGCCAGTGACCGTGCTCGTGCCCGTGCCCGTGTCCGTGGCCCATCCTCTGCCTCGTTCGTGGTTGCCAGCGCCGATTGTCACCTGTGAGTGCGCGCGCGTTCCTCCACCTGTGCCCGGCTACAGCAATTGCCATCTTAGCTAACCGCACCCACAGGCATGCCCGCTCGCCGGCCGGGATGGAGTCGTGCTAAACTGTTGCTTCCACAAATAGTTTGCATAGCGGCGCGTTCGTGTCAACCTGGCAGCCAGCCGCCGCTTGGTCAGGTGCAAATGAATGCCTAGATTTATGCGTAATAAATTTCAATCTGTTGCCAACAAGACGCAGATTAGGAGCACAAGGCACGAGGCACGAGGCAATGCCAATGGCAACCCTCGCTCCAGGCACTGCGGTCGACTTGGGGTTTTGGCTCGCTCCATAGACCCTTGCCTGATAAATTGCTAGACAGCTGCTCCACTGACCAGCACGATGAAGTGGCAAAACAGATGAGCCGCGCCAGACAGCCGAAAGGAAAAGAAGAAGAGGAGGAAGAAGAAGAACAACAACAACAACGTGAGAAGAGCGAAAGCGTTTTCTGAAGCGCGCTCATTTAATGAAGTCGAATATTCAAATTGCTGCTGTGTGCGTGTGTGTGTGTGTGTGTGTGTGTGTGTGTGTGTGTGTCTCCTCTCTTCTCCCTCTCTTCAATTCTATATCTCTTTGTGCGGCCACAAGCAGTGTTGCCAGATTAGCTATTTAATAGCAGCATTTCTAGCTATTTTAAAACCTATACGTATAAAAAATGCTATTAGCTATAAATCTACCTACTTTACAAAATAATATTGTTAATCTTTTTTTAGTATTAAAAGAAAAAAAAGTTCGATAGAGTCTAAAATTGTACGTAATGATCTGTGCGATACTACCACCACCACTTTATCGTACTTAATCATTAATGGTGAATTTAATTGCGCGCTTCTCGACATTAATTGTGTGAAAGAGTGAGAAGATGAAATGGAGAAAAAATATAAGGAAAAGTTCATGATTCGTAGACAAAAATCATAGAATTTAAAAATTGGATAAGAGAAGACGAGTCCGACAATATGCGGGCATATGTCATATACTGCCAATGCAGTATTAAGTTAATGCATAATGCATCAGAGTTCAGCTATTTTGTAAGCTATTTAAAAAAAATTTTATTCGAGCTATTTTCAGCTATTTTTGAGAGGCGATTTTGCTAGTTTCATTCTTTAAATCTGGCAGCACTGCGTGTGTGTGTGTGTTTCTTCCTCTCTTCTCTCTCTCTCTCTCTCTCTCTTCTTTTCCCACTCTCTTTGTGCGGCCACAAGCTGCTGCCAGCGCTTGGCTCATTGTCGTCATCATCGTTGGGGCTTGCGGTTAATGTGCTTTTCTTTCAGCCGCTGTTTTTTTTTCAGCTTTCGGCAATGCCTTGTTAAATGAGTTGTAAAAATGCCTGATGGCTGCTGGGCTGCTGTCTGGAGTGCCGTTAGTTGTTGCCCCGCCCACACGCAACGTGCGCTGGTCTAGTTCGTTATTAAACAATCATTTCGTTCCGTTCGTTTCGTTCGTTCACTTTCACCTGCTCCGATCAGCGCCAATTTCGATTCCAGGAACTCTCGAAGTCGTCTTCGAAAACATTTGCAGCTGTCGCAACTTTTCGTCGCATTTCACTTTGAAAATTGCCATTTCCGTTCAATTTCGCTTGCAAATTAGAATTCCAGTGATATGCTCTCTGCACTCGCCATGCATATGGTATGAATATTCCACACACACACACACACACACATACGCGCATGCACACACACACACACACACACATGCACATTCACATATAGATTCTGTTGCCGCTGTTTTGACATTTGTGCACATTTCGCTTTTTTTCTACTTTTTAAACTGTTGCATTTTCCTCACTGGCTGCAAAAGAGCACGTATACCCTGTAAAGTAAGAGTGTATGGTATACACTCTATGAGTGTGAACTAATCTCAGCAATAAATTTGATTTAAATAGTTAAATTAATAATTATACAAAAAATAAATATTTTATTAAATAAAATATAAAAATTAAATATGTATGAGATCCGCAAAATCTATAAAATATAAAACAACTAAATTCAAGCAAGAAATATACGATTCAAACTAATAAATATTTTATTATTAATTTTTTATTTATAAATAAGATATTTATTTTAATTTGATTATTTCATTATATAATATCTATGATATGATATTTAAATAATTTATTTATCATTTATTTTATTTAATTAAAATTATTATTATTTAATATTAAAGCCATTCATATTTTAATTTTAATTTCTTGTTTATTACTTATACAATTTGATTAAGAAGCTTTGTATTTAATTTATATATTTTTTTATTTTTTTTTTATTTTATTTATATTATTTTATATAATAATATTATCAAAAATTTAACTTTCACTCCTCTCCACTCTCCACCATCTATTCAAGTTATAAAATTATATTCAAACCATTAATATTTTATTACTAATTTTTTATTTATTATTTATATTTTATTATTATTATTTGATGTATTTTTTATTTATTATATATATATTTTATTTTTTATATATATATTAGTATTAATTTGTCTTATTATTTATAGCTTAATTTTAATATTTTATTTATTATTTATATTTTTATTTTATTATTTATATTTTGTTGATCATATTTTATTTAATTTTTATATTTGAGTATTAATTTTTTATTTATTATATATTTTTTATTTTTTTTATATTATTATTAATTTTTGTCTTTTTATTTATAGCTTAATTTTAATATCTTATTTATTATTTATATTTTTATTTTATTATTTATTATTTAATTTTATTTTTATATTTGAATATTAATTTTTTATTTATTACTTAAATTGTTATTTATTTTCCATATTTTCTTATTAATAATTTCATTTTCACTCCTCTCCAACTATGCACAGGGTATTTAATAGTGCAGCTGCTCATGCTCATCATGCATTTTTTTTTGTTCATTTTTTCTTTTCTATAAAACTTTGCGAGTTTTGCCAGTTTTGGCTCCCCAGGCTAAAATTACATTCCAAAACGTCAACGATGTCGTCGGCCTGGCACGAGATCTGGCTTCTGGTTTTGGTTTTGGTTTTGGTTTAGCTTCTATCGGGATGTCTTTGTGTTCGCTTTGTTCTTTCGGCTTATGGGCCGAAATAAATACACATGTAATTTGAAGATTTGCATTTAGTGTGTGCAAACGGCAACGGGACAACGGGACAACGGGACAAAGGGCATTAAGTTAGCCACTCGCATGGGCCGCAATGAATTATTAAGTGTGTGGCATATTCTGACACAATTACGCAAAGATGTTGTCATATGGGCCGAAAGCTGAAATGTGATAGAACAAATCACGAATGCCTCTAAAGGCTGGCACTGAATAGTCTGCTGCGTCTCTGCTGCGAAAATTTGCCTTTCACGAACGAAATAGCTTCAATTATTCAATATGCCTGATTCAATATGTCAGTGGGCGCCTCGGTCGCAATCTTTACGTTCTCATTCATGTTTTGGCCCGAAGAAACTTTGTAATAGAAATTCACATGGTTCGTTTACAATTCAAATGGCTGTAAACAATGCCAGCGGGCAATAAGCCCACAGATGCGAATTCGATTATCTCAAGCGAATGAATTGTCTTATTCGATTTGGCAGCCGAGCAAAGTTTTGACTCAATATGTAAATAAATGTATACATATGTGCACACATACATATCTAGGTATGTAAATATGTATTCATATATCTATATATATGTAGATAGATTGTATTTTGCCTGTGCGCTGCGTTGTCATCGATAGCTATTTGCATGAGTTGATTGCAAAACCTTGAAACTTGCCAAGACTCATGTGTGTGTGTGTGTGTTGCACTAACGAACTTATCCTGATCGAATTTAAACATCGACACTGCATTAGTATATCGATGGCACCAGAGTATCGATGGACATTAGTCTTAGCGATACATCGCTTGCTCGCTGTTCATATATATCGTCTCAGCTAACATAATGAAAGTAACTAGTGTAGTGATATGCAAGTATCGATAGTTAAAAATATCGATGATATTGCATCCCTATCACGCGCATAATTAGCGTTTAAAAGGAGCTAATAAGGCGCACTCCATGTTTAGATCGAGTGAAACATAGCGAAAGTCTGTTTTTTAAATTGAAAGAGTAAACTCAAATCGAATACTAATGCAGCTGGTGTCATTGGCACATGTGCGTCGCCTCAATCGGAGTTGCAGACAGCGCAACGTGCGCTCCCGCCCCTGCAGCCAGCGTGACACCCACGCGCCATTTGCTGTTTGCTAAAAATGGCAAATTGAAATGGTAGCTGGTTGCTGGTTGCCGGCTCGATGCTAAATGGCAAATGTGTGCGCATCTAATGACGACGACTCCAACTGGGTGGCAGCATTGCGTGTCTGGAGCAGCCTATTTATGCCAGCGAATCATCGACTAGGCCGTTCCGTTGGGCTATTTTTGGGTGCCGCAGCCAGACGAAACATTTGTGAAAGTGTGCGTGTCCAGGGACAGACCGAACCGAACCGAACCGAGCAGCCAGCAGCTAAGTGCAGGCCAAATGGAAGCGAAAATAATGGTCAGACGCAGAGCCGGCAGCGAGTAACATGCAACGTGCGACGTGCGACGTGCAACGTGCAGCAAAATGAACTGATTAAATTTGTTGCACAAATATAAGGCGGGCGCTTTCTGTGGCCAACGCCAGCCGGAGCAAGACGACAGAGCGAGGCCATGAACTCATTGATTCAAGCCATTAAACTGATAGCCGATCATAAACATGGCCAGTCACGTGACCAGGCACGTCCTGCCACCCACTTCCCCAGTCGCCCACTCGCCCAGTCGCCTGCATCTTTGCCAGCAATCAGTGATAATTTGATTTTTCATAATAATGCCCATTAACGTGGGCGTGTGGGTGGCTTCGGTGTGTGTGTGTGTGTGTGCCGGAGTCTCTCTGTGTCTCTGTGTGTGTGAGTGCTGAGCCATAAATCACAGCGCTGTGACATAATGTCGATATTAGGCGGCACATCTGGCAATGATTCAAAACGAACAGCAATGCTGTGCTAAAAGAATCAACTTTAAATGGAATTGCGAATCGCCTGGCTAAGCGCTACGAGTTGACTTTTAATGAATAAATAAGTGCCCAGGTGGAATGTAAATGACTGCCACTTAAAATCACATCAAATTATAATTTAATAATTGCCATTGACAGCAGACAGAGCAGTAAGACAGAGTGGACATGTGAGGGAAGAGCTGGGAGGAGCTCGAATTAAAGTTGGGTAAATTATGACTGTCAGGTGAAAAATAAGAGATATCTGTATTAGTATAATATAAAGATAGGCAATCTATTACATCTGTGTTAGTATACGTAGTATCTATTAGCAGAAGAATCTTTCACGTCCATTTAGTATATCTATCACAGCTTTGCATCTGGTGTTATCTCAAGGTTCGAAAGTTTAGTATCCAAATAAGGAATCTATTACATCTGTTAGTATATTATATTAGAAAGAAGAATGTTTATTTCCATATACCTATCGCATATAAATATCTCTTACACAGCTATACATCTGCAGCCAAATTAAACTAATTGAGAATTGCAAGACAATAATGATGTTGACATATAATAATCTTAAATATCTATTTTAGTATAATATAAAGATAAGGAATCTATTATATGTCAGTATATATAGTAATATATACTATATATACTGACATGTAATAGATTCCTTATCTTAAGAATATTATGAATAGTGGTAGAATAATATTTTACGTTCATGTACGAAACATTTAGTATATCAATCATAGCTTTGCACCTGTAGATATATCGAGTTTCTCAAGCCTAAGCTAGTTAAGAATTGCAAGCCAATTGTGTTGATATATAAGAATTTATGATTATAAAGATAAGGAATTTATTACATATATGTTAGTATATATTTTATGAATAGTAGATTAGTAGAGAAGAATCCTTCACTTCCTCATTAGTTCCGCATCTACTATATTGCAAGCTAATAATGTTACAGATGACAGCCTGAGATATTTATATTAGTATATTATAAACATAAGGAATCTATTACATCTATGTTAGTATATGTAGTATATATTTTCTGAATAATAGCTAAGGAATCCTTCACTTCCATATTAGTTCCGCATCTATTACATCTATCACACAACTCAGCACCTGCATCCAGCTTAAACTAGTTGAGAATTGCAAGCCAATAATGTTGTTGACATATGCTAGTTGACATATAACATACACAGAGGAGGTTATCTAATAGTTATCTTAGCATAAGAGAGCTCTCTCCCTCTCTCTCTCTCTCTCTCTCTCTCTCTCTCTCTGACCCTGGAGCATCTGCTGCATCTTCTAGCCTTATTTGATGGCAATTTCATCAAGTTGGCCAATTGAGTTATCTTATGCAATGTTTTTGTTTTCCGTTGCTTTTTTCGCCCAACCTACGTCTGCTATCTCGCTCTTTTTTTTTGCCTTGCTTAACATACACTTTACACATAATTTCAATGTCAAATTAGTTTGCGCAAGTGGGCGGTGGGCGGTGGGCTGGGGGAAGGTTAGTTTGAAAAATAACACAAGCTGCTTGTGCAAATAATTTTTTCTTTGTGTTCCGCGCTCGCGGCTTGGAAACTTCAATTTGCATAATAAATGAAAATGCATTGAAAAGTGGCAGCGACAGCTGCAACAGCAGCGCCAGCGCCCGCGCCAGCGTCAGCGTCAGCGACAACAGCGGCAGCAATAAGTGCAAAAGCAGCGGCGCAAACAAATAAAACAATGAAGCGGGAATGAAAAAAAAAACACAGAGAGAAGAGAGAGCGAGAGAGAGAGAAGGGGAGGTGTGCGAGGAGGGGTCGGGGGTGGGCGCGAAAGTTGCGAGAAAATGGCCACAAAGCCGAGAACACGCTGAGAACGTGCAGAGCTTCAAAAATCGCTTCCGCATTGCTATCGACAAGCGGAATGTGGGCATGGCGGGGAGAGGAGGGGCTGTTCGGGCAATGGGGCTAATAGTCGACACATTTGAGCCACTTAGATTTACACTCTGTCATTTGGCAAGGCGCCGACGTGGCGCAAAAAACTTAGCATACTTACGAGGGCCTACAGGCTGATCAGCCAAGGCGTAAGACAGAGAGAGAGAGAGAGAGTGAGAGTGAGTGAGTGAGTGAGTGTGTGTGTGTGTGTGTGTAAGTGGAGTCGGGGTGGCACAGTTAGGCGACAAACTTATTGGAAAATGGCTGTGGCAAAGCACTTGATGTTCCACATACTTGAAGCTCTTTTACTACCACTGAAGGAAGACTGTCTGACTGCCTGGCTGACTGGCTGGCCAGACTGTCTCTGCTTAAGTGTTGTAGTTGATTTTCATTTAAAAATTATGCAAGGAATTTTATCGGAAGAGGTTTAAAAGCCACAACTCACACTTGGCACCGACAACTGCCAGCTGCAATTGCAGCTGCATTGCTGCCGCGTCAATGGCATCAACTGCCAGTTGACACACATATTTGCCAGGCTCCTAACCCAGGGCAACGACACGACATGTTAGACAGCAGCAGCAGCAGCAGCAGCAATAGCAACCCTCAATTTCTGCTGATTGACAGGCATCAGAAGTTGGGCTTCATCAACAGCAACATTACAGCATCGACGTGACATTTTAGCGTTTTGAGCCGGAAATGTTTGCATCGATACATACACACACACACACACACACACATACATTCATATATGCATAGCAAGTGCCTGCGCCTGCTGCACTGTTTGTGTTTGGGGCGTGGCATTTGGGCATAGACATTTCAATAATTTAATCTCTCTGATGCACAGCCATTGTATCAGCTGCAACTTGTGCTCAATTGCGAGCGCAACTGCATCTAGTTAATTTCTACAGAAAATTGAGTTGGGCTCTAAAAAGAAGCAAAAATACAAAAAAAAAAAAAAAATCGAAAAAAAAATCAACAAGAAATAGCAAAAAAGAAATAATCTATGAAAGTGCTTTCAACTGCAGCTGAATAAAGCTTTTTCTAACCAAATCCAAATGCGTTTCCTTTTATGCCTGCTCAAGCATTCAGCGTATTGGTTCACTGCGCTTCTAACCGTTGCAAACTATTCCAAATTTTAAGTTTACAAAATTCACCAGCAGGCACTTTAATTGTGCATGAATTTCAACTCTGCCCTCTTGCAATTTATTTTGTTTGGCCTGCAAATGTGGCACTTGAGTATATTTAATTTGTTTAGCTCAGCTGAGTTGATTTGTATTGGTTCTTAAGATATGCATATTCTTTTTTAGGGCTGATCAAACCGGCCGATAGTATAAATGGCTACAACTATCGAAAACACTGCTATCGATGATTTTGCTGATCTAATTAAAGTATGCTGGCAACTATCGTAGCTTGTAGCAACTATCGATATATGCACACTCACATATTAGTGGTTCAGTATTATTTGCATTTGAATACGAAAAATACCAAAAGCTTTTATCATCGATATATGAGTAGTTACTCAGTAGTAGTAGAGTAGTTGAACAGTTGCTTCAGTTGATCTTTTCATTTCCAATTAACTATCATCACGTCACTCGTCTTATCAATACTTCAACTTAAAGTCAACGTTTGCTGTCCACATATCAGCTTCGCACACTTTGTTCAATTGCTTAATTATGAATAACACTTAGCTGACCAGATGAGCAGATAAACAATCCATTTGCATTGGCAGCTGTCCAATCATATTGTTATTAACCTCAAAGGCAACATTTCCACCTTACAATTTGCTAGCACAAATTGCGCAAATCCCAAGCATTTGCATTAGGCATCTTCACTTTGATAATGCGAATCACTTCATATTAAGCCCGAGATTTGCTTTGATGCCAGCCGAGGCAATGGCAATGGCAATGGCAAAGGCAAAGGCAAATAAATGAATAATTGAGAGCCCAAAATGATGGCCAACAAATGCGATTGAACAAATGGCCAATGAATTGTTGTTGCTCTTGTTATAAACTTGGCATAAATCGCCTGTCAATTATATGGCATTATCGTGTGTTTCATTTATTTGTTGCATATGTAATGCATATTTTATTTATTTACATAAAAGTGAGCATGTAGTTGGCATGTGTATGTGTATGTGTGTGTGTATGTGTATATACATGTGTGTGTGTGTGTTTATGACAGTTGGTTTGGGCCTCACTGTTGCCTAGGTTTAAGTTAAACAATTTGCTTGTCGCATTTGCGCATTTAATAATTACAATGTTCTAAACATAATTTGACCGCAAATCGCTGCAGCAAATACACACACATATGTGTACATATGTATATACATTCACACACACACACACACTCATAAACATATTGCGTACTTTTTCCAACTTATATTATATTTAAGCTGCTTACTCTACGCTGATTAGCAATAGTGGCCAAATAGTCGCATGGACTAAGCCCCTAGACCCCACCCTTAATGCTCATGCTCTCTCTCTCTCTCTCTCTCTCTCTCTCCAGCACATCTGTACATCGCCATATAACCGCAATGAAACCGCCCACATCTAATTGTTTTAGGCATTGGCTGCAGTTTGATAGCACATAATAGACATGTTATTTATTTATTTATTTTAATACCCCAAACGAATTGATAGTGTGCCCTAAATGGGCTATATTAGTTATATGCTTCTAACAGGCTAACTGTTGCAGTTCAGCTATAAACGTTACGAGTTGAATGAATCCTGTGTAACTTTCTATTGCGCTAAGATGTAATACAAGCGATAGCACGAATTATTATCGATATATTCAGTAAGTGGGATCACGAACTGTTAACGATATATTAAATAGCTTGGAGCACGAACTATTATCAATATACTCAGTAGCTGGGATCACGAGCTGTTAACGATATATTAAATAACGAATTGTTATCGATGTACTTAGTTGCTGCGATCACGAGCTGTTAGCGATATATTAAATAACTGAGAGCACGAACTGTTATCGATATACTCAGTAACTGAGATCACGAGCTGTTAACGATATGTTCAATATGCGGAAGCTCTAACTCTTATCGATATACCATATATTTCAACGTTTTTTTTAAACTAGCTTTTGAAGTTCTTCAGTCCATTAGACCTTATTTAATAGCTGAGGGCATCTGTTAGTCGTGCATAGCCAATGGCGTTATTTGTCTGTGTGTATGTTCGCCATTTTGTTGCATTGTTTGCATTTAAACCGTTATCTTCTAATTATTTACAACTAGCCGTATTTACGTCATCCCCTGCCCATGGCCCAAAACCATCGACCCCCACTTGCCCCTCGCCCCTCGCGCCACGCCCCCTACGTACACAATGGCCGAGCGTGCGCAAATATTTGGAAATTCGCATTTCAAATTGCAATTGCCAAATGAAAGGGAATCGAAGCGCGTGCAGAAATTTCTTTCATTTGATAAAATATGAGAATTCAATCAATGTCAAATAAATATTTTGTCGAGAATGCAGCAGAATGCAGAGTATCAAGTTATTATTACTTTTCTGCAATGAATTGATTGAGTTTCAATTTGGACGAGATTATTAATAATATCGTCCAGTCAATTGAAGCGATTTGCAGCTTACAGATTGTGGTGTGGCTCAATTTTCTGTTCTTATCTGTGGGAAATCCCTAAATATAACTTTAATATCTATATTGTTGCACTAGTTTATTAGGGTGCATCGGAGCTAGTTTAATACTCTTGATCACAATTCGCAACTGTAGATATATGTAAATATATATACAATACAATATATTGAAAGCACTTGCGCGGCCAACTCATGTGTAAGCTCGATAAAATTGTATTTATTTAATTGTGCGACTCGCTCTTTAGATCCAGATTGCATCCGCATTTGCAGTCAAGTGGAGCGCGAGCGGCAAACATTAGCGAATTAGTACGAAAATGCAATAACAAAGTACTTACATCCATAAATGATGAGCGATAAACGAGTCGTTGCTATGGCGAAGTAGACAAGGAATAAATACAACTAGTCGAGACTGCTCGACTAGGGGATACCCTAAGCCCTCTGAAGATCCAAATATCAAATCATTCTACGCTTTTTTTATGCATACATACAAACAACACATACACACATACACATACACGCACCCATAAGATCGCGCTCTGCCAACTGCGCAGTTGACGCAGCGACTGCGCTTGGGCTACAATGTGGGCATTACTATAGGAAACTTAATGTTTAATAACTTTTCTTAGCGATGGACCAACTGCATCAAACTTTTACAACTTATTAATGGCATTCATATGTGTGTATTTGCAAAAGCACAAGTCTCTAGTATTTGATTTGTGCTTGTTACATATAGGGGACTATTGGGGACGAATGGGGCGTGGCATCCAAAATCTAAAGATAAGGTAATCTCCGAATTCATTAGACGTAACTACACAGCAAATTTGAAGTCTCTAGCTCAAACGATGTACAAACCAGGCCTTAAAAACACATTAAAATTATCGATAAATGCTCATAAAATCGAAATTGAATGAGTAATCGGAAAAATGTTATAAACTTGTGCAGCGTATGGTATTATCGAGTATTCATGTAAAATTTCAAGTTTCTACGTTGCGTACTTAAAATATCTCAGCGTTCACACGGACAGACGGACGGATATCGACTCGTCTTGTCGCGCTGAGCAAGAATATATATACTTTATGGGGTGTTTCACGCCTCCTTCTACCTGTTACATACATATTCACAAAACCATTATACCCTGATATCCCATTTTCAATGGGCTCAGGGTATAAAAACAGGTAAGAAGAGGGCAATGTCTGACTCGCAAATACCCTGCACATGCAGAGTAAATGGCAGAGGCTTAGATATGTGTGGAATATGTGTTGCCTAAATGCAATGCAATCGGAGATGGACTCTCGCATAACTTAGAGATGCGCCATTTATGGCAATATATCGCTTACAAATATTGAGTCATTTCACTTGCACGAACCCATCACTTGTCAAATGGCATTCCCTTCACTGGCCAGCGTCCAATTAGCAAGCGGGTATTGTGCGCTGCCAATTAGGAAATCAATTGTTATCGACGCAGTTCAATGAGTTATCAATGATTTGAAAACTACTTGAGTTGCACTTGCAGTGCTTATGCAAGGTATTATATATATAAAGCTGGCATTGCTATGAAAAGGTTTCTGGAATTTGACTTGCATGGAAGTATAGTTATATACAAATTATTGCTTATATAATACGTGCAATTAGGCATAATTAAATGCAAATTTTAAATAAAAATTAAAAAATAAAACAAAACTAAATAACTGAAATATTTTATGTAATTTAATTATTTATGCATGATTATATATCTGTTTTTTTTTTTTTTTTTTTAACTTTTTTATTTAATTTAGAAATTCTGCTGCAAAACTGGACGGAATTAATCAAGCGAGTGGCAAAGGATGAAGCGAGCAACTGTATAACAACTGATAAGCGCATTTGATGTGCTCCATGCGACATATGTTCGAGTCCTTTTTCACGTGTGTGTGTGTGTGTGTGTGTGTGTGTGTGTGTGCCATGTCCCTTTGCCTTGTTGTGCAAATGAAAGGAATGTTGTTTTTCTTTATCCTCTGTGTGTTTTTTTTTTAAAGGTTGCCAGCCATGCCTTGGGTTTTGTTTTATTATATTAAACCTAGCCGCACAAAGGAGCTCATTAATTTGCGCAAAGCACAACACACACACACAGACATACATATATATGTATATATGTACATTCGCATATTTGTTTACTTAACTGAGCTATGTGTAGTTTTATGAACAAGCGGAGCAAAAAAGGTTGCATGAGATGCGTTTTATGTTAAGCATTTTGTAAGCCAGCCCCAAACGGATGGCCCAGCACTTGTTTAGCATTGTGTAATATCTATTATGAAGCTGGACACACACACACATACACTCACACAGACAGAATGATAGATAGATAGATAGTAACGGCTGCTGTTACGATCTACGGCTTTGATCTGGCATATGGCTGATCCCTTGATCCCACTGTGCACAGTGGTTAAGTGATTTGCTAATTTCACTGAAGGACACACACACACACACACACACACACACACATGCAGGCTCAACGACAAGATTGGCGTGCAAAGATTTTTCATCAAGGAACCTCCCCCCACACATGCTTCACTGATTGCCAGCAAAATGGGTTCCATGTCGTTCCGAGCCGTTCCACGGCCTGCCCATCGACAAAGGGAAGCATCCATAAATAATTAAACAGTTTTGTGCTGTTTAAGCATATCATAATGCGAGGCGCCTCAAAGAGCAGCCTTATCCATAAAGCAGATGCTTGGGCGCCTTTGCCAAGGCAGCCGCAGCGTGTCCTGCTCGCATCCTGTTTACCCCTACGCACATGTGTGTGTGTGTGAATGTTTGTATTTTGCCATTTTCAACAAAAGCCCCAAAGCTTTTTCTATGCCCCTCCAGCAGCTCTGTCATCCTGGTCCTTTTTGGCACACCCACCGGCCGCCCTCCACCCGCCCCCTCACCTCCTCGCCCCCAATCCCCATTTGCCGCGCAGACCGTCGCGCGTCTTTTATTTATGATTATGCATGCCAGCCTCCGCCTTAGCCTGCTCCTCACCCTGCCCCGCCTCCTGCTCCTACTCCTCCTCTGTGGGCTGGCCGTGTATTGTTGTTGTTGTTGTTGCTGTAGTTGTGCCTGGCGCAGAGCCACAGAAATGATGCCACAAAATAATTTAAAAGTAATCAGGCAACAAATGTTTGCCCTGTTTTAGGCGCAACACATGAGTTGGGCTCTTTGCATACATACATGCGTATATGTATATGTATGTATATATGTATATATTTGAATACACATATATCTGAGGCATTGTAAACTTTTGGGTCTCTGTCCCCACACACACACACACACACACACACACACACACACACACATGTGGTACGACACACTAATTGCTATACACAATAAATTTATTAAAGACATTCGGCTGGCAGCAGTTGCTGCAAAGGGCCCGAAAGGCGCTTAGCTGAGCTCGCCAAGGAATTTTTCTAATTAATTATTTGGCTAATTTGTGGGGCCGAGAGCTAGGCCAAACCAGGTCAGGTCAAGTGGAAAATCATTTGATTTGCATGCTGCAAATGCAATGCGAGGCATGCAACAAGTGGCAAGTGGTAGAGATAGAGATAGAGATAGAGATAGATATAGAGATAGATATAGAGATAGAGATAGAGATAGAGATAGAGATAGAGATAGAGATAGAGATAGATATAGAGATAGATATAGAGATAGAGATAGAGATAGAGATAGAGATAGAGATAGAGATAGAGATAGAGATAGAGATAGAGATAGAGATAGAGATAGAAATAGAGATAGAGATAGAGATAGAGATAGAGATAGAGATAGAGATAGAGATAGAGATAGAGATAGAGATAGAGATAGAGATAGAGATAGAGATAGAGATAGAGATAGAGATAGAGATAGAGATAGAGATAGAGATAGAGATAGAGATAGAGATAGAGATAGAGATAGAGATAGAGATAGAGATAGAGATAGAGATAGAGATAGAGATAGAGATAGAGATAGAGATAGAGATAGAGATAGAGATAGAGATAGAGATAGAGATAGAGATAGAGATAGAGATAGAGATAGAGATAGAGATAGAGATAGAGATAGAGATAGAGATAGAGATAGAGATAGAGATAGAGATAGAGATAGAGATAGAGATAGAAATAGAGATAGAAATAGAGATAGAAATAGAGATAGAAATAGAGATAGAGATAGAGATAGAGATAGAGATAGAGATAGAGATAGAGATAGAGATAGAGATAGAGATAGAGATAGAGATAGAGATAGAGATAGAGATAGAGATAGAGATAGAGATAGAGATAGAGATAGAGATAGAGATAGAGATAGAGATAGAGATAGAGATAGAGATAGAGATAGAGATAGAGATAGAGATAGAGATAGAGATAGAGATAGAGATAGAGATAGAGATAGAGATAGAGATAGAGATAGAGATAGAGATAGAGATAGAGATAGAGATAGAGATAGAGATAGAGATATAGAGAGAGAAAGAGAAAGAGAAAGTGAAAGTGAGTGAGAGAGAGAGAAATGGAAGGAGAAAGAGGTAAAAAGAGGAAGAAAAGGAGAGAGAGACAGTCTGGGAGCGTGGGTGCGTGTGCTCAAGTGTCTGGGTGTGTGTGTGTATTAGTGTGTGTAGTGTCTCTTGTATGTGTGTGTGTGTGCTTAATGGCATTGAAAGAGAAACTTTCTAAGGCAGCCCTGACTTTTTGGGGTCATTGGGGTTAAAATGATTGCATGTCATGTCCAGGCACGTACATGTGTGGCCCCTATCTCCCTCTCCCTCTCTCGCTCCCACTCTCCCATTCGCAGTGTGTGCGAGCTATTCATTATCCAATGCATTAATGTGCGTCCAGAGACGCATTAATATGCAGACTGATTCGTCGCAGACAACAAAAAAGAGAGAGAAGAAGCGAAAAAAGCGAACAAAACAAAAAGAAACGGAACAAAAAAGAAAAAGATAAATAAAAGGCGAATTATAATAACATTTTGCGCCGGGCGGATGCAGACGATGCGGCATTTAAGTGTCTATTTATTTGCGGTCTGACAAATTGAATTAAAACAAGAGCAAGCAGCAACTTTTTTACAGCAGCAACTGTTGTTGCTGGGGCAGCAGCAACTGTTGTTGCTGGGGCACTTAACATTTGCAAGATTTACACAAGCGCATGGCAATTGGAAATTGCTCTGGCAAATTGAGCAGCAACAACAACGGGGTTAATATGAATGGGCTACTCGAGACAATGGCAAAGGCGGCCACAATGTGGGGGCGTGGCACTGATGGGGGCGAGAGTGGGGTAAGCAAAAGCAATTAGTTTTACTTTGGAAGCACTCAAATGATTTAAATTTAATTGGGGTCAAGAATATAGTGTGTGTGTGTGTGTGTGTGTGTGTGTGTGTGTGTGTGTGTGTGTGTGTGTGTGCGTGGGTGGCTGCAAAAGACGCCAGAAGCCAGAAGCCAGCGTAGGCCCAGATCCTGTGCAGGAAATGACGCGCTGCGTGCTGCTGACATTATCTAATTAGGCAGAGGCTGCAGCTCGCATGATTTATTTCTGCTGGACAGCAGAGAGAGAGAGAGAGAGAGAGAGAGGGAGAGGGGGAGAAAGAGGGAGAGGAAGAGACAGAGTCTGTTATGTGGGCTTAGGGCCCGGCAAGGAGTGGAGGACTGGAGGATTGGAGGAGTGGAGGAGCAGTGCCCCTAGCCGTGCAGCTGGAATGCCAATGTCACGCTAGCTGGGAGTTGACACGCCCACACGCCCTTACGCCCACACGCACACAAATTGGACAGCTGAGGTGAGGCACGTTGCACGTTGCACGTCGCATGCTGCATGCAGCCTGCTGTGCTCTTTGCTGCACGGCTCGACTCGCAGCCAGCTGGAAATGTAAACTGCAATCGACATTTAAGCGGATTCCGATGTTGTCAAGGTAATTGAGCGCTGCAGATTAGATGCGAGCAGGAGCAGGACAGGTGAGACCCGACCCAACCCGACCCAAGCCGACCAGGTCTGCACCTTCCATAACTCATTTATTCAAATCAATCAGAACGCTAACGGTAAACATGCTTAGAGTATTTTGTTTTTGGTGATGCGATCCAGGAATGCCTCCGCGTTGCCCAGTCGGTCCATGTAGGTGATAAAGTCGACGGGGTTGCACATGTACATCTTGCCCATGTTGCTGTATTGGCACTCCGGGTCGGTGATCCAGCAGCGATGTCGTGTCTCCATCTCACCACCCATGGTCTGGCTCAGCGCGGATTGCTGCTGGAAGAGCATCGCCTTGTGCAGAAACGGAAACAGATCGTCGGCCACGCGCGACGGCAGCTCGTGCAGTCGGACGGACATGTTGAGCAGAAATATTGGTGGGAACTGCACGAAGCGCACCGTTTCCAGCAATTCCTGTAGCCACTGCTTGCGCTCATCGAAGTCCACAAGGACCCAGTAGAGGACCGCGTACAGCACCTCTATCTCGTGCTGCACGGCCAGGTTGTCGGAGCAGAACAGGCTCTTCACGCACTTCAAGCTCATCGTCTGATACTCCGTCGTGCAGATGAGCACCAGGAAGTACTTGTGCACAAAGGTCAGCATCAGCTTGGCGATGCCCAACTTCTTCGCCTCCACTGCTTCGAAGTACATGCACAGGGCGTCCAGTTCGGTGAAAGTGTTCCGATCGCCGAGGTAATCGAATATGCGGCCCACCAGGTTCGGCATGAACAGGTAGTGGGCAGCCTGGAGCAGCTGCAGCAACTTGCCGCGCTCGCAATAGACCTCTGGGATCAGCATGGACTCGCAGACAGCGTAAAGGGCCTCCAGCGGTATCTCCTTGGGCAGACCGATGATCATGCCCGTGGGCAGAGATTTCCTGTATAGATCGCTGAAGTGGCGCAGCAGCACGCCATGGGAGCCGAAGGACTTGTCGCCCGCCACGAAAATCACATCCGGCTCGGCCTTCGAGAGGAACTTCTGCATTATCAGCTTGGCAAGCGGCGTCTTTTCTGGCTTATAAGAGGTCGGAAAGTCGTCCTTATCACCGAGGAAACGGGTCAGCAAAGCTCTATGCTCAACCTTTTTTACACGCTTTGGCTTTGGCATGATGTCGATGGCTTCCAGATGACCCAACAGGAGAGATCTATTTGTATGCCAATTGCAGCAACTGGCTCGAATATTCACCGTTAAGAACCGAAAACTAGGTATTCCGAAAATATTTTTTTATTTTTTATTTGTATTTGTTTACGGAGAGTAGTTTCTGTTGATACTGAATGAAAAATACAATTCTCTCCAGGCTCATTGCAGGTATAATGAGCTACCAGGCCTACTTTGAGCTGAGCTACTGTGATAATATATTTTTTGTACACTGAACTCTTTGAATATGGGAAATCTAGGTGGCTGGGCAAAGGTAGTATATAGATATATTTTTGATCAGGGCGACAAGCTGAGTCGGACGTCTGTTTGTTCACATGTTTAAACGCGTCAATCTTCGAAACTATAAGAGTTAGACACTTGAAATTTATTTTGTAGGTTCCTGTATAGCACGCGCAGTTCAAATCTGTTTCAAAAATTCCATAACTATTTTTGTTTAAATATTATCGATTAAAAATCGGATCGAAAATTGATTTTAAAACCATATCTCACATATCTTTAGCGCTTGAGTCTCAAAATTTTGCATATAGATTTATGTGAATATTATATAATTTTGATTTTTGTTAAAAATGGAATATCAGCTCAAAATACAGGGCATCTCCTTGTCAGCCGCCCCAGACGGAGTGGAATACCCCAATTCCAAAGTCAAATATTTATCTGTTGTATGTTACTCTTAACACACACCTATGCCACATCATCACAATGAATTGCATTGGCGGCCAAGAGACATCAACAAATCATCGCTAGAGCAAAGTCATCGCAATCTTCTACCTCTATGAATCTTCACCACGAACAGAAATTGAACGATTTCAATCAATCAAATTCGATTAGGCCCATCAAAATTGCATGATTTATTTATCTAGTGCATATTAAAGCCGCATGCACATAAATCAAATGAAATGCAATTTAATTTGTTAATTGGGTAATTTAGGCAGCTAAAGTTGCAGCAGAATGCACACTTGGGCGACTTTTGATGGCTTTAAATATTAAGTGAGCTGCCAGAGAAAACATAACGAGCATACTCATAAAACACAGAGAGAGAGAGAGAGGGACACACACACACACACACACACATACGCAAATGCGGTAAGCAAATGAAAATGGAGGTAACCGCAACATTTTAGTTGCATTTGCAACGTTCGCCACAAGAGGCAGCACCACAAGGACCAAGGACATTTACCTAAATTAAAGCTAATGAATTGCCTCTTCGCGTTGGCAAGGACTTGCTACCGTGCCTCCACCACGCCCATGCACCCACTGCCACCCATCTGCCCTCCCCATTCGCCTCGCTCCATCACCCACAATCCCTTCTGCTTTGCTCATTGTTTCCATCTAACTTTCGCCGTGGCATCAGTCGGCGTTGGCCACATTTGCCCCACTGCCAGACCCCACCCATCGCCCCACCGCCCCACTGCCCCGCCGACTGCGCCACTTGTCCTGCACGAGCGTACAGGAGCAGCCACTTTGCTGTCTGCTTTAATTTGCATTGCACTTGTGTATGTTTACATTTTTTATTTCATTCATTTTCACTCTTGTTTCGCAATGGCCACGCCCCCCCCCCCCTTCTGCTGCTGCTGCGCCTATTTTCCTTTTCTGTATTTTAATGAATAAGTGCACTAAATGGCAACGGACACTGCAAATGACTGAATGAATGCTGCGCCTTAGACGAAAACTCTGCACAACCACACACAGACACAGATACACTCACACACACACACACACACACACACACGAGCACAAATTAATATGAATAAATATGCTCAGCTGCAAGTTGTGGGCGGCAGACTGCCACGCCCAGCAAAATAGGGCTTGGGCCAAGTTAAGCAAAACAAGCGATTATGCTTCAAGTTCTTGAAAAGTCTAAAGGCGAGAAAGAGAGAGACAGAGACAGAGACAGCGACACTCTGACTGACTTTTGCTAGATATAATTCTATTATGGCCAAAGTAAACAACAAAACTAAACTGAATTAGCTCAAACTCTTGTTTGATTTAATATTTAAATTTAAATATAAAATAACACATGGAATAAATCTTTAAGCTACATCAAGAAATTGATTGAAAAATAAATATGTGCAAAATTATTAGCAAATTATGAAAGAAAATAAAAGTCTGAAAAAGAGAAAAATCATTAAAAAAAAATGTTGAAAAATGAAAAAGAAAATATTTTCAAATATTTATTGATGAAAATTATTGATTATATTTAAAGTTTGACAAGCCTAAAACATGATTTAAGTTAACTTCAAAATGTGAAAGAAGCAATTTCTGTAATATTATTTAATAATAAATATCATACACAAGCTTTAATTTATGGCAATAAAGTTAAGTCCTTTGTGATATATAATATGCCTTAAAGAACTTTAGGCAAGCTTTAAACGCCAATATATCGAATATATTTCAACAGCTACAATTGCAAATTGACAAAAAGGATTCCTTTCCTTTTTAAAATATTTACAAAATATTTTGTAGTTAAATCAAAGTCAGAAAAGGCGAAAAATCATTTTGATAAATATTGAGAATAATAATTCTCAAATAAAACTAAATACTATCATATTTAGTTTATCACAATAAAGATAATTCTTTTGAGAAATAATATAACTCACATGGAAATTAAGGGCAAAAAAAAGTGAAAAATATCTTTAGGCAAAAACTGTAAATTTGTCAAGGAACAAAGCAAATTCCGTTGACAATAGAACAAGGAAAATTTGTTGAAAGAAAATTGATACAAATTCACATAAAAAATAAAAATCAGACAAAAAACTTTTTTAAAATATAAAAAAATAATTCCGAGATATTTTTAAATAAATATTCTTTTTAAATAGAAATTTTTTGTAATAATATTTTAATACTTTTTTAAAAATAAAAAATAAAATCATGGCAGAAAAAAAGCAAAATTTCTTGAAAAAATTGATAAAAATGTATATAAAAGTAAAAATCAGAAAAAAAACAATATTAAAAATACAATACGATAATTTTGAGTTAGTTATCAATAAATATTCTTGCTGAGGGATTTTTTTGTAATAATATTATAATCATGGCGGAAAAGTAAGGAAAATTTGTAGCAAAAATGAATGGATAAACATATATGTATATTAAAATTAGTGTAAAAAAATGTAATAAAATAATTCTCAGATATTTATAAATAAATATTCTTGTTAAAGGACTTTTTGTGATAGCATTTAAACACGTTTTTTTTTTAAATAATAAATTTTAAAAATAAAATTATATAAAAAATGTAAGCTGTGGAATTTCATTGCATTTGGAATTATATATAATATAATAAAAATAAAAAAATATATTTAAATATTTATATATAATTTATAACAATAATTCTTATTATTATTATTTATTTTTATTGTATTTAATCTATTAATCTTGCTCTAAATTCTTGTTAAAGTTAAGAGCTTAAAAAGGAACAGCACCCATAGGTATCATATATATATGTATATACATACATAAATATATAGGTATCATGGAAACATTTTATCCTTTTTTTTCCGTCTTTCAGGCTCACTGTGCAGCGGCAGCGGGTGGCACAAATAATTGCCTTAAATTAGTTCAGCGCCTGGGCTCAGCGCTCGGCAACAAAGTGACCCTCTATAGAGAGGGAGAGGGAGAGGGAGATGGAGGGCGAGTAACGGGAACAGCCTAGTGCCAGTTGGCAGTTGGCAGTAACGGCATCAGCTTCAGCTACAACTCTGCAGCATCTGCAGCAACTGCAGCATCAGTAGCGCTGGCTCGTTACAAGTACCTTATGCAGTAATTGCACTACTTGTCTCTCGAAAGCTGCTGCTGCTGCTGCTGCTGCTGCTGCTGCCTTCAAGTACAATTCTTATTTTTCCCTTAAATTATATATGTATATATATATATATTTTATGTATATATTTGCGTATACATAAATAGATGCATGCAGCCGGACTTCAAGTATGCAGCTGCATTTAGCCTTTGTTTCAAGTGACTGACTAATTTAATGAGGGACTAACTAGACTAAGCTGACTCCATGGGGATGGTCGTGGGAGTCTCATTGGCCTCAAATCTGGCAACTGATTGACTGATGGATCTGCTGATGGACTGACTAATAGACTATTCGATTTATTGACTGACAAGCTGATTGAAAGAATGAGTGACTGATCGATAAACTGACAGATAAATTAACCAATAAACTAACCGATAACTGATCGTTAAGGTGAATGATAAACTGACCGATAAACTGACTGTTGGACTCAAGAACTGACTGATGACCAATATCGTACAGATTGATTGATTAACTCGATCGATCGATTCATTAACTAACTAATTAAATTTACTAATTGTCTTATAGAGTAACTTATTGATAAGCTGATTTAGCAGCTCATGGTAAATCATATATCATAATCTGTCATAATAATGACAGGCTGACTGATTGATTGACTGATGGATCTGCTGATGGACTGTCTTCGATTTATTGACTGACAAGCTGATTGAAAGAATGAGTGACTGATCGATAAACTGACAGAAATATTAACCGATAAACTGGTCGTTAAAGTGAATGATAATCTGACTGTTGGACTCAAGAACTGACTGTTGAACAATATCTTATAGACTGATTGATTAACTAGATATCGATTAATTAACTAACTAATTAAATTTACTAATTGTCTCATAGAGTAACTTATTGTTAAGCTGATTTACCAGCTCATGGTAAAACATAAATCATCATCTGTCATAATAATGATTGATTGACTGACTGATGGACTTAACTTAACTAATTAACGAATTGTTTGATAATTGATTGAGTGACTGATTGATTGACTGACTGATGAACTGCTTAATCGATTAACTGATTGGTGGAATAGTTGAGTGGTAAATTAATTTATTGACTGATCTGATAGACGGACTGTATGAGTAAGTTACCAATTGACTGATTGAGTGATTGATGGACGTATGGACTGCATGACTTATTGATGGCTGACAGATTGATTAATGATTTGATTAAATATCTAATTGACTGACAGATCAGTTTACTTATTGATATTAATTTTGATTGACTGATTGATGGGCTGTGTGTAATACACATAGTGATTAGTAGAACGATTGATAGATGTATAGATTGATTGATTAATTTATATTTTAGCTGACTGACATATTATAAAATCTATAGATCACTTGTAATAATAATAATTTCATTATAATGAATAGACTGATTGACCAACTGATGTCTGTCTGATTGAATGACTGACTTAGTGACTGATCAACGCACTGTTGATTGCAACTGATTCTCATAATTATATGGCATGGGATAAGAAAGGCAATGACTCTTGGCCAAGAGGGGCCATTCAGGTATGCTAAAGTCTCTTAAATAGGTAAAAAGTAAACGAAAGTTGTAATAAGAGATGCAAGAAATGAGAGCAGCGCATTGCTGGCAGTAATGAAATTTGCTTGTCTGAGCAGCAAGCAGCAGCAGCAGCAGCAGCAGCAGCTGCGAGTGTTTAGCACATTATTCATATACTCATTTCTTGTGCTTCAGAGTAAGCTCTGATTTGGCCACGTTCTCCATGGGCCCACCCGCAGCAGCAGGAGCAGGAGCAGGAGCAGCAGTGCCTTGGCCATTACTTTGCCAGCGGCTACACAATTTCCGGAATATTTATGTGCCAAAGGCAAACAAAAACTAAAAGAAATGATACCCAACTAAAGCAGGCGCAACAGAAAAATTGTAAACATTTATTTACTGTCCATTTCCGCTGGCTTTTGATGCTGCTGTTGCTGCTGCTGCTGCTGCACTTTCTGCATTTCCATTTGTATATCCATTTGTAGTCATTTTTTGCCTGCTTTTTAGCCCGAGTGCTTATTTTTTGTTTCCTTTCCTTTTTTTTTATATACATAGTAGATATATTTTTTGTTTAGCTCCAGCTCTGCGTGGCTGAGTTCCCACTTCGGGCGCCAGCATTTTTTGAAGGCCAACGCAACACGCAGCGGCTGTGGCGTTGGGTGTTGGGAATAGAATCAGAAATCAGAAATCAGAAATCAGAAATAACGCCTCCACTGTGAACTCCGATTAGGCTTTAGCTTCGGCAAGTAACTGAGATCTGCGAGAGTTTAGCGGGAAGTTACTCAGGTTAAAGCAACAGATCAGTTAAAAAAAAATGAAGGTTAGAACTTCGCAAAGAGAAGTTTTTAAGCAAAAGAGTGAAGTACACTTATTTATTTAATGATTTTTATAGAAGTTATGCCCTAGTTGTAATCAGTTGATCAACTAAATTAGTTTCAGATTTCTTTGCTATTTATTAAGTAAATTGATTTTAATTTAAAATATTTTTTTTTGTTTTTATTTGACAAAATTTGAATAGAGTTTGTAATTAAAATGAAATAATGTTCGCTTTACTTTAAATTCAATTTTATTGAAAGTATTTGCAGGGCAAAAAATAAAACATTTTTTATTTTTTTAGCATTGATTGCTTAACATAATTGAATAAAAACAAATTTACTAAAGACCCAATAATTATTAGCAAACATATTTGTAAATATTTCTGCTCTTTTGTTGTTGTTGTTGTTGTTGTTGTTGTGTTTTAACAAGTGAAAGTAAAATGTTAATTGAATCAATAAAGGGAAACAATGGCAATAAATTTGCATAATTAACTAAACATATATATGTATATATATATAGAGTATATATGGAGTGGTCATCTGAACAATATTGATGTGATTTACATGTTCTATTCAATTTCTATGCAGCTTTACGGCTGATTATTTCGCATTATCAGCAAATGTTAGAACTTAATTGATATAATTTCTGCGGTTCTTGGGCTCGTTAAGATTTGCGGAACTCAAGGCTTACCCGCACGAATGTCACCAGTTTGTGGTCGCTGTTGTTGTTGTTGTTGCTGTTGTTGTTATTGTTGTTGTTATTTGTGTTTATTTGGGGCACTTGATAACTGTTTACGTTCGCAGTTCACTCACTGGGCAATGCGCAACGTGCGCCAAAAAGCGCGCTTCGAAATCTTACCACACGCGGCGTCACACGGACAAAAAAAACTTAAAAAAAAAAAAAAAAAAACAAGATAGAAAACCTAAGAAAATCGAGCCGAAAAACTATGCCAATGATTATTGAGCAGTCGCCGCCTCGCACACATGCACTGCTAAAGAGTTTTGTATCGCAGAGTTACGCGCGGACTAGCAACACGTTGAACGGTAAATGGCCTGCGCCTGCACTGGCTCTGCTCTGTGGCTGGACCGCAGCAGCTGAAATACGCGCAAAGACTGAAGCTGAAGAATTGAGACGGCAATCGGCCGGCCCCAGACCGAACGCGTACAGCATCCACGAGCAGACGAACGAACACGAGGCGAGGCGAGGCGAGGCGACGAGACACGAGCGCTGGCGCCGCTTCGTGTCGCTGCTTGTTGCAGCAACATCGCCAGCCGACAGACAGACAGACAGACAGAATGTTGCCGACTGGGAAATTTGAAATTCACGCTGCGGGGGCAGCTTTTTGCTTTGGCTATTTCTGTTGCTGTTGCTGTTGTTGCTGCTGCTGTTGTTGCTGTTGCTGTTGTTGTTGCTGTTGCTGCTGTTGCTCACGTGTGCGCGTAGGTCAGTGACGCTTCGCTGGGCTGTTCAATTTATTTTCACGCTGCGTCTGCGTCTGTTTGCTGTTTGTTTAACAATTTCCCCTCGCTTTTGACATGTGCCACGCGCGCGTCGCCTTGTCTTTTTTTAGCTTGTTGCCGGCCACGCTGCCGGCTTTAGGCCATCGGCTTCACCAGCAGCTCGTAGCTGCATTTATTGTTAACAGATGACAAGGCAGCAACAGCAACAGCAGGAGCAACAGCAGCGGCAGCAACAACATTTGCATATTCCATGAAACTCGGGCATATTCAGCAAAACGTCAAGTAAAACAATCTTTATCAACATTTCGCCTTTGACACATTGACCAGCTCCCACAGCGCGCTGCCTGTCATAGGAATTAACGCATCTGAAACTCACTGACCTGACCTCTATAAGATAGCAATCCCAGCCATGTATGCTTTACATATTAGATATTTATATGTAATAGATATTTATACATGTATGTATATCAGATATTTTTATATATATCAGATATTTATAGAAGTGCATAGATGTTTATGGAGTTTTTTGTTCACATATTTTTATTTCCTTTTGTTTACTCGTTTATTAAGTTATTTAATAAATTAATATAAAATAAATTTTTAGTAAAATTAAATATACATTATTTTATTTTTTAGATATTCAAATATATGTATGCATATTGAATTAATGTGCATGAAGTATTTTGAATATCTTGGTGATTTTTCTTAATAAAATATGAATATTTTTATATATCTTACTTTTAAATTAAATATTGTTTGAAATATTCTTAAAATATATTTCTATATAGGTCCACATATTTGCTCCTTAAAGCTGCATCTTCTTTATATAAAATTCAAATTTATTTTATTACTTTAAAATTATACCAAATTTAATGGAAATTTTTCTAGTTAAGTATAGCTATATTCCTAAAAAAATATTATTGTATTCTGATATAATGGGTATCTTTTTCTTTATAATATATACCTACCCATATCTATATTTATTCGCTAAGCTCTATCTATATCCATGCTAAATCTAATGGAAATTTTGATAATTCTTCTCAATAAGATACGTATATTTATTTATTTCCAAATCTTATATTCATAGAAAATATGATACATTTGAAATATACAATATGTAATTGAAATACAAGTGGTTCTTCTTATAAGATATGCCTATCCAGAGATTTTTGTTCTTCTTCTCTATTACACATTATCACCTCATCAATATATCCATAAGAAATCTAACATGATCTGGATCTGGTGCCATTTACCACATAGGTATTTATCTATATCTTCTTCCTATAGTTCATATTCATACAAAATCTAATCCAAATCTGCGCTCTTCTTCTTCATCCCATCACAATGCCTCGCCTCAGTGTCAGCACTCTGTTTTTTTTTTGTATCGCATATATACATTTTTAGTTTTCATGGAATAACTAAATCTAGTTACTAATGCAGCATGAATATATTAACCACATAGAACTGACAGAGCTTCGGAATCAATTTCCGCTTATCCTTGGGCCGGCCGGCAGCCTACACGTGTCCCCAGACAAAGAATTGTTGTGGCATTCATTTGCCTGCTCATGAATAGTGAATGAATGGTTTTACCTGCAGGCATCGTAGATGAACGGCACAAGTTTTGGCCAGCCACACACACTCACACACACACACACACCCATTGGCCGGCATCGATGCGACGCTGCCTCACTGTACTACAGTGCGCACTGCTGGGAGACGAGCGCTGCGCGCCGGCTAATGATATTTTGTCCCTAAGCTGGCGCGGGCTGCACTTGATGCTGCTGCTGCTGCTGCAGAAACTTAATTATGGCCGGCATTAAAAATGCAACTGTCAAACCAGGACGACAGTGCCACTACGCACACAACCACCCACACACACTCACACACACACTGCTTAACGGACATGTGTGTGTGTGTGTGGCTCAGCTCAGTTCCTTTCTTCTTCTCAATGAACTACGCGCTGGCAGTGGGTTGGCCTCGCGCACCACTCGACCACAGCTGCGGCTGCACCACCGCCAGCTCCAGTGGCTGCTTATAGCGAAACATTCGGGTAACTGGGTCACAAGGATAGCCATTAATTTATAATAATTTCAACTAAGATTTCACAATTTCTTTTGCACCACTCTCCCCCCCTCTATCTCTCTCTCTCTCTTTCGCCGCCTTACAAATTTTCGCATTTTCCATTCATCATTCGCGCAGCTGCCAAGCAGCCAACCAACAATCCCAACCATCTCAACCAGGACGCAGCCGGCAATGCCACTGTCAGCGCCCGCAAAAGCAAAGTCAATTTCGCGCACTTTGCATGCCCCGCCAGGCCGCAGCGCAACTGTTTGAGTTGGCAAATGCAGCGAGCGGAGCCGCCGTCGCTGCTGCTGCTGCTGCTGCTGCTGCTGCCGGACCAGGCAGCACACAATTCTGGACCATGACTTGCTGCCGGCCCGAAAAACCGACGACCTGCTTCATCCGCAAACCAACGCGCCATCAAATTTACAAGCGCAATGCATCAATCACTTGACGCTCAAGCGGTTTCACGATGAATCAGAGCGAGGGGGCGGGCGTCGAGGGAGCGTCAAGGGGGCTCTGCTGGCTGTTGGCTGAGCTTTTCGCTGGCACAAAAGAAGGCACAAGTAAACGAGAGACAGAGAGAGAGAGAGAGAGAGAGCGAGAGTGAAGCATAAAAAATAAACGAGAACCTATCCCGTTGGCCAATTTGACGTTAAGATGGAATTTGTGAAAAATTCATCAAATTGACTGCGGCGCATTGCTCATTGAAAAGGCAAAGACAAAGACAAAGAAAAAGGCAGCGAGCAGCACGGCACGGCACGGCGGCACGGTACGGCCAAGCGTTGAAAAGGACTCCGGGCAAAGAAAGAAAGTGCAGCTGCCAAGAATGGATGCCGTAGCATACAGCTAACGATAATTCAGTTAGCCGCACTTTGCATAATGCAAACAAATTACTAAAGATGATTTCGCCATTTCGTTGCCCTTTGCAATAATTTCCCACGCGCACAGATTCAGCTGAGAGAGAAATGCCCGCCCAGCGCATGGCGAGGGAAATTTACCTATACATGTGCAAGTATTTCAGGCTCAGCGCTGTGCACACGGACACACACTTGACCTTTAAATGGCGATCGAAGCAGACGCACGCACACAGACACAGAGCTGCCACAGCTGTTTGATCATGGACTGACGAAAGCTGACTGATATGTGATAGTGATGCTTAACAATAGCAACTAGCTTTTTCTACTAATGCTTAGCTATGGCAGTTAGCTTTTAACTTGCAAATAATATACAATATTTGTGTTGGATTCAGCATTCAGCGAGTGATTGAATGAGACTGGTTGAGTGATTGACAGATTGTTTGATAGACTGTTAAGCTGAATAATTAACTGGTGATTGTTTGCTCCATAATGTGATAAGGTGACTGACTTATGGTATATTAAGCTAATATATAGTCATATTACTAGCTGAATGTCTAACTGACAGGCTTATATGTACATGCATATATATTATGTATATTTGCAGACTGTTTGACGGATTAACTAAATGATTGATTGTTTAATTGACCAACATACTGATTGAGTAATTGATAATTGATTAATAGTGATGATTGACTGACTGGCACACTTATATGTATTATCTGATTGTTTCATCGATGATTGACCGTTTGATGGATTGCTTGATTGCTTGATGATTGATTAATGTTGGTGATTGATGATACCAACTGACTGATTGGCAGGTTTACAAGAATAGTTCTGACTGTTTGACTGATTAGCTTTGTGATTGATTTCTTCTTGATCGATAAATGCACTGATTAGCTGATGAGTGATGATACTATCTGATTGACTAGTAGACTTTTTTGTATATCGTCTGACTGATTAACAGATTGCCCGATTAATTGATTGTGTGATTGACCTATAAGCTGACTGATTAACTGAGAATTTTTGATTGATGATACGAACTGACTGACTGACAGAGTTATATGTATACTCTCTTGACTGTTTGACTAATTATTGTTTGAGTGCTCGGTAAACTAAATGATTAACTCGTGATTTATTATTACTAATGTTTGATGATATGAACGAACTGAAAGATTTATAGATATGTTGTCCGACTGCTTGAGTGATTACCCGATTAATTTATTGATTGATTGACCTGTAAGCGGACTGAATAGCTTATGATTCTAATAATACAAATGATTGATGATATTAACTGACTGACTGACAGGCATATAAATTGTCTCGCTGTTTACCTGGTAAAGCAACTTGACATGACCCTTAAGCTCTAATTAACATACAAAATGTTTGACTACTTAACTAATTAAAGGATTAACATGTTAGTTAACATATGATAACACATAGCTCAAACTGTGAAATGTAGGAGACAAGGAAAGTCTAACTGCACAGACACACATATTTATATACATATTTCACATATTCTATATTCTACTTTATAAAATATTGAATATATGCTTCAGCGAATTTAAAAAGTCTCATATCAGTAGGATAAACTATATATGTATGTCGAACTTTCCTTTATGATATATTTATAGTTTAAAATCATATTAGTTTCGATAGACTTAAACAGTTTATTAATATATCTATTTATCTGTTAAGATTTCAATATTTCACAAACACAATTCCATTTAGTTGCAGACTTAGAGCTAACTCATTGTAGAGAGCGTGTTCCTTAGTCAACCCCACGCCACGTTCCATGTTATTTGGCCGCAAGCAACAATGGCTTAAGCTAACAAACTTGAGAAACTTTCGTTTTACTTGCATTTTTGTAGCCAGCCAAAGAATGGAGCCAAGAGCCAAGATTTACAATTTGCATACATATACATATCTATATATATCTGTACTATATATGTATATATTGAAAATACTATTAAAATTAGCTAATTAAAAACTTGTTCTGAAATTAGTTTCTAACTTCTGGCCTCGTGTTGCTGGCCTCAAATGTTGCTCAGCGTGCAGAGAGCAAAAGCGCTGACAAACGAGATAAATGCGGAGAGAATTTCCCTAACTTGGGTGGTTGGGTGGTTGGGTGGTTGGAGCTAACCAATGCTGGGGATGCTGTTGCTTGTGCTCAGCACAGTCGTCTGTTATTGCTGTTGTTGTTGTTGTTGTTGTTGTCATTAACCAACTGACTTATTGACTTACTTATGAACCTGACCTCACACGTCGCGAGTGACGTCGTGCCCAGTAGGCAAGTATTGTCTAGGGGTTGCTCTGGCCTCCACACTAAGCAGCTAGTTTGTGGGAGGGGGCTGGGGCAATGGGGCTGGGATGCTACTGTGTCCTCGTTTATGGGTCGTATATCACGCGAACACCACGCAAATGGTGCTTAAGATAGACTAAAGCCCAATTGCATTTTCATTGCCTTCCCCCTTTTTTGGCGCTAGTTAAAGTATTTGAGTTAAATAAAATGTTGCATACTTCATGGCGCTGCCGAAGCGATAAACAACAAATGTCGGCGGAAGGGGACACAAGTCCTGCCTCTCCCTCTCTCTCTCTCTGTCTTTCTCTCTCTGTCTTTCTCTCTCTGTCTCTCTCATTCTCCACTTGCCATGTGTGTGTTACCAACACTTTGTGGCTTTGTTTTGACTTTTATACTTAGTTTGTGTTTACTGCGGCAATTTTTTGTTGCTGCTGCTGCTGCTGTTGCTGCTGTTATTGTTGTTGTTGTTGCTCCAGCCACAAGCTCTGCTTAAGTGTGTTTACATTCGTGGTGTGCGTGTGTGTGTGTTGCCCACACTTTAACCGGATTATTAATGCTTGTCTAGCTGCCTCAAATTAATCAAGTTGACCATTCATTCATTCAACGAGCAAACTGACGACGAACTTAACAGGGGCTGACCAAAGCAGCGCCCAGGACTCATGGCCATGAAAACTTAATTAGTCTTTAGTGCAAGAATACACACACTTAACGCACAAACAAACACACTCACACACACACACACAGGAGCAGAGACAAGTTGCGCTCGTTTTGCTGGCATTTTGGCCCTTAAGAGAGATGGGGGAGAGGGAAAAAATTGCGTCTGACGCTATTTAGTTTTATTACTTCATTCATTTAGTTATATGTATGTATAGCTTTGTTTTTTTTATATATATTGCTCCGTTTCTCTGTTACTCTCGGTTATTCTCAGTTCTCAGTGCCCTCTCAGCAACATGTTGCCCCCACGGCCAGCAGCAATAATAATAATAACAAAATGAATATTTATGGTTGCGGCCGATGTCGATTGATTCGATTTGATTGATGTCGCCTGCAGAACGGATCATGGCCGCAAGTGGTGCCATTAAGCAGTCCTTTGTTTGCCCCAGGCAGCGCTGAGGCCACATTCGATTGTCGGCCAATTAGCGGTTGGCTTAGCCCCCGCCTTCCCCTGCACAAATACATAAAGACGTCCACAGACTTTCGGCCGGCTGCAGTCGATTTATAATTGAATTAAACACTGGCCAAAGCCAACGTAAACATAATTTCTTAATTAAATGATAACATTAACTAAGGTCCTTCAACTAGGCTCAATATTTATCTAGGCATAGAAAAGAGAGTGAGAGGGAGATAGAGATAGAGAGAGAGAGGGAGAGAGAGAGAGAGAGAGAGAGAGAGAGAGAGAGAGGAGAGAGAGGACTTCATTGCTGGCAATATGAATATAACAACTGAAAAGCTGTTTTCTCTCTTTCTCCCTCACCGCATCTCTTCCTCTTCTCTATCTTACTGTCTTCCTTTAACTTTCTATCTTACTGTATCTCTATTTTTCATCTCTCACTCTCTCTTCTTTTCTGTCTCCTTCTCTTGCAATATATATGTCTTGCTCTATCCATCTTGATCACACACCCTCTCTGCGTTATGGTAGCTCTACTACACTTTCTTTGTCTCCAACGTTGTCTTATTTTAATTCTCACTCTCTTTAGACTCTGCTGCATTTTCTAGCTCTGTCTCCCATTTATCTCTTACTTCCTTCATCTGATATGATACGATATATATATGATATCCTTAACACTCTAGGTCTATCTCACTCTATCTCTCTCATTAAATCTCTCTCTCTCAGTAACTTTCTCCTTATCATTGTCTTTTTCAAAAATTTTTCCGTTCTTCTTTGTTATCTCTCTCTTTTTCACTCTCTCAATTCTTCTTTATCTTTCTCTAACTCAATCGCTTTTGATCTCTCTCTTTCTTTCTATCTCTTACTCTTAACTCTCTATCTCTATCCTTTTCTCGCATTACTGCCTCATTTTCTTTCGCTATCTTATTTTTATCTCTATCTTTTATACTCTCCATGTCTTACATAGTTAAAATTTGAAGACATTTAATTTTCTGTCTTACATTAACTCAATTTTTCGCCGTTTTCTTCTCTCTTTATATCTCTCTTCCTCTATCTATCTCTCCCACCTCAACTTCTTCATCTCCCTCTCTCTCTCTCTCTCTCTCTCTCTCTCTCCGTCCCCCTGTTTGTCATTATCACACCTTAGATAATCTCTCAATAATATTATGCTTCGATACACACTCAACTATGTTGGTTGCCGAGGGAAGTGTGACGTCATAGTTTGAGCATCTGCTTGCTGTCCAAAAAGGGTTTAAGCAGTCAGCCAGATGAGCCAGAAGGACGAAGCTGCCGAGGATCCGAGCCATTGAAGGTAAGTCAGTTGTTTGCTTTGATAATCCGCATACAGCTTAACATGGGCGAGGGAGATGGTGAGGCGAGAGCGAGGGCGAGGATGGGGGCGAGGGAGAGGGCGAGGGCTAGGGCAGCAATGGCGACGGCGACGGTGACGGCCACGGCATAAAGGCTGGCAACTTACTTTGTTTCAGAGGTAAATATTTGCTTACAAGCAAGGTAAGCTTCGGTTCCATTAGTTGCTGGGCGTGGCGCTGCCTGAATTTGACGTGCAGGCGCGTTTGGCGGCAAAATGAAATTTTGGCCAATTTTCTGAGCATTAGTCAAAGCAGAACGCAACGGAACGGAGCGAAGCGGACGCGTCCTCGGCCAGACGACACTGACACCGCGTGGGTGGTGGCCGTGGACGAAGTGCTCGAAGCGCCAAGCGTAACAATATTTGTTGTCACTTTTTATTTAATTCACTTGCCGTCGCCCCCAAAAATTGAGCAAACAATAATGGCGCTTTAAAGACACCTCAGCTCCAGAGCACCAGAGGAGCGAGGCAGCATGTCCTCAAAATGAAATCATTTCAGGTGTAAAACGCTTCAAGTCATTTGCTTCCGCCGCCTCCCACTGGAGCTGCCCCTGGTCAGCGGAGGCATTCAATAAATAGATGCGAAAGGCCATTTTCATCTTGTGTTCGTTTCTCCAGGCAAGCACAGCGGAAACACGCTCCCCAGTCCCCAGTCCCCAACTGCCAACTCAGCCACGACTGCAACTCCATCCATCTAGAGCCGAGCTTCGCTTGGCCAATGATTGGCATTGTCCGAAAGGTCCGGCCGCTAGACGGGCCTCGACTCGACTCGGCTCGGCTCAACTTTGGCCCTCACTCATTGCCACGTCGAGTGCCGTTAAATTTACGCGCCCAACAATAAATTTATGCTCCCCAAACCGAATCATATCCATGCACCTGCTGCCCCCAGCTAAAGTGAATTATATGGCCGAACAAAACACCAAAATAAATCGAAAAACTTTTTATTTGTATTAAATAATTTATTTTGAATACGAAAATGTTTTCTTTTTTTTTTTACACATTTTTTTTCGAATTTAATTATAAGTGGCCAGCGGAAAGTGCGCAGCAAACTGAAGAAGCGAAGTCCACTCCGTATTTCAATGTAGTCAAAGTGGAAAAGCAATTCCAATGAAAAAAATTAAATATTCAAATATTTTATTATATATTTATATATATTATATATTATACTATAGCAATAAAAAGGTCTGCTTCGCTAAGTTTTAGAATTCTTTTCAATTTAGTTGCGACTGTTGCCACGATTGTCTTTTGCATTAGTATTAGTGTGAGTCAGAGAATTGTACAAATGTTATCCGTGTGGGTTTGAGTCTTAGCTGCGCGCTTCTAATTCTTACTTTGTGTGTGAGCGAGAGCGGGAGACAAATAAAGTTGTTGCTGAACGCAGGCCGTTTTACTGTCGCTGAGTGAGAACGAGATGGCATGTGTGCAGTCCAATCGTCGAAGATCAGTGAACGCATAGAAGAGACTAGAAATTATCACTCTGCTTATGCAATTGTGAAAGGCAGCGCAGCGGCAATTCGTTATATGCAGCAGTTATTAAATGAGTGTAATTTGTGCAATTTTAAATATGCATATATGTAATGCACATTTTATATAGTTGCAGTTTTGTTAATAATGTGCCTAATTCTTTATTTTATTTAAATTAACTACACAAATATATTGTTGCTCACTCTCGTTTCGCCTTGATAACATTCGAGTTAAATATCGATAGTATTGCAGTTAAATATCGATGGTATTTTAGTTAACTATCGATAGCTAGACAGAGCACTCTAGCTGCTCCTCCTCTAAATCTTATTAGTATTTTGCACTATCTAGCACAAATTGCCAATTGATAGCCAATTTTCAAAGGATATGCAGCTGTTCAATATACCCCAATCTGCCCAGCATTTGCAGCTGCAAATTTATCTGCCAATTGGCTGTGCGTGTGCTTATGCAGACTTTTAATGGATGCAAATAAAGCAGTTCGCCTGCTGCCATGTCCGCCTTGCCAGCCATAAATCTATGGCGGAGATGCGCCGGAGAAGACGCAGGAGCAGCAAACGAAATGCGAGCAGGGAGCGCAGGTAAACGCGGCCTTGTGTCCATCATGCGCGCAATGCGCATTTCATGATCACTGTTATTGTTGGCAGTTCTTTTCACTTCAGTTCGGGTTCGGCCACCTGGCCGCAAACAAACAGCCAACAGCCAAACACGGCAACACCCACACACACACACACACACACGTGTGCATGGCAGGACAATTTGGAGAATGATTCGGTTACGGACTTGGTTTCAGTTACGGGCCGCACTTTCGGCCAGACAATCGAATGGACACAAAAGGCCTGTAATTGAGTGAAGCAGGAAAATGGCAGTTGGAATTTGCAGCTACTGCTCTGTGCAGTTGGCAAAGTTGCTGCGAACGCTTCCGAGCCGGGGTCTGGTCTGGTCACTGGGCTGCCATGTATTATTTGAGCCGCCAGCGCGCCATCATCGGACGCAACCCCGCCGCCGCCAATGCCGCCCCCATCGCCCGCCACCGGCCCCTAACGAAGCAATCTTCCATTTGCGGACCCTAACCTCCGTCGTGCGCCGCGTCAATTGAAAATTGAAATTGGAATTTCGTGCAAATATTTCCAATCCAATTTCAATTTTACAACACGCAACATGGCCACTGGCCACCAATGCACCAATGGCTGCCCAACCGCTCGCGAAATTCGTCATAATTAATGTGCCTGATTTGCCAGAATTTACGCCCGTAACATTCAAATCCGCTGGCAGCATTGCAATTTGAGCTGCTCTTGTTTAGTTGTTCTTCTTGTTGTTGTTTTTTCTTAGTCAATTGTTGTTGTTGTTGTTCTATTTTTATTCGCCGCATATTGTTTGCTGGTCGCTGCATTCGCCGGGGTCGGCGCTTCAATTTCATTTCGATTTGCATGCCAAAATGTGAGCCTTGCTTTTATTTTAATTCCCATTCTATCTCACAATTGCAGCCCGGTTGCCCATTATCCGCTCGCCCGCCTGCTCGTTCGGCCAACATCCTGCTAATCACAACTCATCCATCACCTGCCTATCAAAACAGCATTTCCTTCCATAACCTGCCCACGCCTCAATCGCGTTCAACGCCGTCAAAACCAATTACAAATATTGTACTTTTAAAGCGCATTTCCACAAATTTATTTCAATATAAAAATTACATCGGATATTAAAAATGTCCACATATGGCAGGCGAAAGAGAAAACGTTAAAAGAGTGAAGGATGCTTGGTTCATATATCAGATAATACTGAAAGTAAGAACAAACTTGGATCAATTATGTATTAGCCAAGCTCAAGCAATTTGATAAAGATAGACAGGGATGTATAGAGAGATAAACATATAGACAGATGGATGACAGGCTGAAGAATGGATAGATAGATATATATATTGACAAATTTATAGATAGGTAGGCAGATATATAGATAGAAAGATAAATGATGTATAGAAGGATGGCTAGATAGACAGATTTAAAGATAGTTATATAGGTAGATATATGTCCGATTTGTAGATAGGTAGGTAGATATATAGATGAAAGATAGATGATAGATTGAAGGATGGATAGATAGACAGATCAAAAGATAGTTATATAGATATACAGATGAATATGTATATGTTCGATTTATAGATAGGTTGGTAGATATATAGATAGATAAATAGATCGATAGATAGTAATATAGATATATTGATAGATATATTGACAGAATTATTGATATGTAGGTAGATATATAGATAGATAACAAACTGAAGAATGGATTGATAGATAGTTATATAGATAGATATATTCACAGATATATTGACATTTTATAGATAGGTAGGTAACTTATAGATAAGTAGATGATAGACTGAAGGATGGATAAATAGACAAATCGAAAGATAGATATATTGACAGATTTGTTATTAGGTAGGTACATAGATATATATTGGGTTGTCCGGAAAGAAATGGTAATTTCTTAAAAGAAAGATAGATAGTTGGCAAATTGATGGAGGGATATATAGACATATCTATAGATAGGTGTACACATATATTGACAGATTTATAGATATATGTAGGTAGACTGAAGTGTGTATAGATAAATAGATCAATAGATATTTAGTTAGTAAGATTTTCACTCCAAATTTTCAGAAATGCCCCGAATTTCGCAGCAACAGCAATTTCCGCCCCCAAATCGCATTCAGATTTGCAATTATATTCAAATATTGCGTTGTTCGCGCTGGGCGTGCGGCTCTGCCTATCCATTAATGGGCTGACATAACTTTTGCTCAGATTTGCCGGTCGTCGCTGGCTTATTAATCGGATATGTCCTCTGCGGCTGCAGACAAAAGGCCAAAATCACTGGAAAATTGAATAAGTGTTAATTGAAAATGTCCCAGCCACAGTGAGTGCTTACCATGGGCATCAACAACAGCAGCGGGAGCAGTGGGAGCAGTGGGAGGGACGGCGGGTGCCTCTTTCATGCTGTTGTGGCAGCAGCTCAAAGAGTCACGTGGCCATGCCCCATGTCCATTCTAGTGTCGGGTGAGTGTAGTCAGCCCGGTTGTCAGTTGCCAGTTGCCAGTTGCCAGTCGGCAGTCGGCAGTTGGCAGTCGGTCGAGGGACATGCGATGTCCTTTCAGCTGCTTTTAATTTCCATGTCCGCTCACTTGCGTTTTTGCTCGCCTTTGTCATTTCATTTCTTTTTGTTTAAGTGCGCTCATCCATCACAAATGCCGCCCCCCAACACCAGCCCACGCCCCCTCCACAACCTGTGCCATTGCCATATTGTGTTGCCAACTATGCGCGTCGCTCTTGTTGTTGTTGCCGCGTTCATATAAACAAAACTATGAAATGCCTTTGTCAGTCAAATCGTTAAATTCTCTGACAAATTTTCATTTATCATCGGCCGCGAATGCTCCAACTTTTACAAGTTTGAGCTAACCAAGCACTCACATATATATGGAGTACATATATATATATATATATATACATATATACTCCTTCAACTAACCCACCCACCCAGTCCGTCCGTCAGTCCTTCACTCAGTCAGTGAGTCAGTCAAGCATCTGGCACCTGGCTCGGTATCTGGCCCACTCGTGCAATAGATAGATTTGCATACAATTCTCAACTTTTATTTCACTTTATTTTCTCTCCTTTTTTTCGCATTCTCTTGATTTCCTACAAAGCTCATAGATCTTTTATGCCATGCAGTAAAAGTTCTCTCCACTATTTCTCTGCTTCTTCCGTTCTCTACGTTTTTTTCTCTTCTGTTTATTTTGTCTCCAGTTTTCTTTTTACACTTTTTGGTTTTTTTAATTTTTTTTTTTTTTTTTGGGAGGGGGGTGCGTAAAACTTTCCCTGCAGTCGGCGTCGCTGCTGCTGTGGATGATAAAGACGCAGCTTTTGTGGTGAATTTAATTAAATTTATGAAAAATTTACATATTTATTGGTTTAAATGCCCAAAAATTTTGTGCTCGGCATATGCATGCGTGCTGGGCCCGTGCTGTGCTCTGCTGCTGCTGTCTGTCTGCAGTCAAATAAATATATGAATATTCATGTAAACCAAAAAAAAAAAAAGTATAAAAGAAGATATATATCTATATATATATATTTATATATAGTTAAAAAACAAAATACCCAACTATACAAACAGTCCGTGGAGGCTTGCAGTTGGCAAGCGTCAAACTTTCATTTAGTTTTTGGACAAGTATATACATATACATATATATGGCTTGTATATATCTATAACTAAACATATACATATGTATATATATGTATATAGCATATCAGCTTTGTTTAGTTATATAGGCTTTAGTCGCAATCAAAGTGGACATTGGATGCCGGACTGCTGTCTGCGCGTTTATCCATTTATTTAATGCAGTCGAGTTGAGGCTCTGATTGAATTCGATAGTCGCGTTGTTTGAACTTATGCGTTTCGGTTCATTGATCGCACGGGCTTACCAATAAATATTAAAACAATAACATTGCCAATTCTCGACTCGACTCGTTCAATTTCAAATTTCAAATGCTTTTGCAAAAAAATGCAAAAAAAAAACTCTATGTTGAAGAAAAATATCAAATACAAAAATAAACAGACACACGCCGAGATTATTCATCGAAAAAACAAAACACATATATTATATTGATGGAGGAGGACAAATAAAGCAACAACAACAACAACAGCAACAAACAACAATAACAACTTATACGAATATAATAAATGAAATAAGCCCGCAGAGAATTTGTTGCCGCCTGATAAACGTGCAGACTTCATTCGTATTCACATACAGCTTGGCATAGAGCTTCATGTATAAATCCACACACACACACATGTGTGTATATATATTTCGTATTTTAAATTTAAATGAATGAGCAGACATCACAAATATTAAACATGCACACAGCGAAATGAACTAAAACAAGATAACATCAATTAATGCCAAATGAAACAAAACCCCATCGAATCAAAGCAAAATATAAATAAAATAAAAAAAGAGCAGATAGAGATCAACACACACACACACACACACACACACACACACATGTGTAGAGTAGGCAAAAAACAACTTCAAAATTAATTCAAGTTCTATTGACATTTCCAAGAAAATCGAAAGCGTTTTAGCTTCATCAAAGTTGAGCTCTGCATTCGTGTTGACCAGTTCCACGACTAGTTAGGCTATGGATTAGCCGTGCCTTGGGTGACATCATGAGTGCCATGCGGTTCCTGATATCGTATCGGAAGTATATATGAGTGTTGGCAGCAGAAGTTGGCGTGATTACTTTAGAGCCGGTAAATCTACCGAAGGGAGTCTCTAATAATATAAAACATTAATATTTTTCACATACTTCAAATAAAATTTTGTTTAAAATAGAATATCTACCTTTATTATAAAGTATAAAATCTTTAGTCCTCAACAAAAGTTAATGAATCAAGAGCAATCATAGCATACAGGGCATTCCCTAATCAGTCAATCTACTCTAGAACTCTGATACTTGTTTTTGGTGATTTATCACTTCTTAGTTTTCGCACCTTCAGACATTTGACTATGTTTTTAGTATTTGCTTTTTAAAATTTTACTTCTACATTTAACTTTTTAATTTATTTTATAATTCTCTCTCGATTTCAGCTCTGAAGTTTTTACTATGTTTTTGTTTTTATATTTTATTAAAATATGTTATTACTATTATTTAATTAAGTCAAATTTTAGAATTTCTATGTGATTTCAGCTTTTTGGAAGATTCACATTGACTTGTGATTCATTGTATATATTGTATATTTATTTGACTCTATTGTAAATTAAATGTACAAAAGAGGCAGCTCAATAAGCCAACTCAACTTCATTGCCAACTCATGTAAACTTGAATGCACTCGAGCTGGAAACTTCGAACATGCAGTCAACGTTTCCATAAATTATGCAATCAGCTGCATAAATTCTTTGGCCAATGTAACGATTCGGGCTTTATGCAACGCTTTGTATGCAGCCCGCATCGGAATACAGTTGTAGAACTCTCTAGTGCTAACTGTAATATGTACTTAAAGCCGATTTTATTGCCATGCGGGTCAAGAGCTGAGCACTGGAAGAAGTCGTGCGGGACACGCCCTGGGAATATCAATTGATTGATATTATGACAGAGTTCTGGCTGGGAACAACAAAGGGAAACTATTTTGATAGACACACGTTTGAGTGTCTGTATATATGTATGTATGTACATATATAATGCGATCTGATCTGTGGTCTGAGCCGGTCGATTAGGGCTCTGGGCTGCGGCTCATTGAAATGCGCGCGCATGCGGCTCAGCTCGGCTCAGCTCGGCTCAGCTCGCCTCGGTTCGGCGCGACGCCGCTCAAACCGGCTGTTCGACTCTTTTGGCCGTCATTGCCGAACCAGTTGAAATGAAAGTGAATTGAGAATAAGTTAAGTCAAGCTCGCTGCTCGAAGAGCCCAGCTCCCAGCTCGCAGCTCCCAGTTGTTCGAACCGCTTCCCCGTCGCTGATCGCTGATCGTTGATCGTTGATCGTCGCTCGGCAGCCCGCCGTACGAGACTTGAACTTAACTTGGCTTCTTGCAATTTCTTTGGCGCTGTCTGCGTTCAGTTGGCGGTTTGCATTTGCGCGTTGCGGACGTCTCTCTCCTTCGTTGCTCTGCCTCTCTCTGTCTCAGTGTATCGTATCGCATCGTATCGCATCGCATCGCATCGTATCGGTCTATTCGGTGTGGAGACTTAAAGATGCTGCAACAGTGCCTGATCGCAGCGCTGCTGATCGCCGTTGGCGTTCATGGTAAGTAGGCTTCTCGCTGGCCAACCCAATAACACTCAGCGACTGCAGCAACAAATGTGACACGCAACATGCGACAACACGCTTCCGCATTCGTGTTTGCTATAAATGTTAATAGTTGTTTTCTCGCTCTTTTCAAATTGTTTTTTTTTTTTAATATTTTTTTTTTTTGATTTTTGTTTCTGTGCATTGGAGTAAAAGTGTTGACGTTGCCAATTGCAAGTGGTCTTGGTCTTCCTCAGTGCTGTGTCTCTGCCTTTGTCTTGGTCTTTGTCTTCCTGGCACTCGTCGTCGTCGTCGTCGTCGTACTCGTATTTCTTGTTTAATTTTGGCTCGACGGCGAATTAGGTAACATAGCTGGCATTTCATTGACTTTTGCTCTTATCATAAATGGGTTTTCCAACTGGTTTTGGGACTCTGTCACCTGAAAGGCCCGCAAGGTCAGCTGTCCTGGATGCCTGGCCTGCAGCTTGACGACGTAAGCCTCTAAAGCATATATATAGATGAAAATATATTTATATATAAATATATATATAAAGAGATGTATGTGCCACAAAAAAAAAAAAAAAAACTGGAAATTTAGCCGGTTTCACTTTTCTTGGCATCTGTCTCCACAGCTTGCTCTCACTAGCTCTCTCCCTCGCTCTCCCGCTCTCTCTCTCGCTCTCTCTCTGACGATCCTTACGTAATATGCGTGCTCCAATGCTGACCTCCAACTTGATTAGCGGCTGCTTTTGCTCACTCGCTTGACTTCAACTGGGTTTCCAGTTGGTTTAATTAACATTTCGCCAACGGCACACATTAACAGCATCGACTGCTGGCGCTGGCTGAAGCTGTGCTTATGAATATGCAAATGGAAGCGTAGATATACATATGTATGCATATATACATCCACATCTACATATATCCGCACTGGCTTTGGGCAATTTGGCTTTGAGCATTTTCATGGTCAACTTCAGCTGTTTTCCATATTTTTGCCCCGTCATCCAGCAGCATTCCCGTCAGCAGCTGCTGTTAATCTCTCCGCAGTTGATGATGCCGCGCGATGGATTAGCCATATCACCTTTCTTCTACACGTCCATATATATTCCATAGGAAATTTCTTCTAGCGATTTCACTTTTGTGCGATAGCAAAACCCGTTCCCCAAACGGCATATTACATTAATTATGTACTTTTGAATGTAAATGGGCGCCATTACACCGGAATCCGAAATCCGACAACAATCGGCCATCGACAATGGCTCCACAATGGGTCCAGTGCATAACGGCCAACAGCAGCTACATTTATGCAATCCGATTGTGACATTGATTTCATATCATAGCATTGAATTGGCTGTCAATCGTAACCGAAACCTCAGACTCCGTTCATTCGACCGTTACATAATGAATTCGATAATATTGAAAAGAAAAAATAACAAAAAAAAAAAAAAATGACAAATTCAACAAAAATCATTTCAACAACTTGAGGCAGATGCAAGCCAAAGATTGGAACCAGCTGCTTTCAACTGTGACAACTTCTAGCTTGATGGAGATTCACTAGAGTAGAAACTTAAAGCTAAGCATATTTTGAATTGAGATAAATATGGTGGGGAGTCGAGAAACTAGGAGAGCTTCAATAATCAATGTGGAGGAAAGATATTAGTGATTCTGTATGTGTCTCGGAGATTAGATCTCTTAGTAGTAGTAGATATATATCTATATACAATGTTGGGAAAAGGTATTAGTGATTCTGTATGTGTCTCGAAGATTAGATCTTCTAGTATTAGATATATATATCTATATACAATGTTGGGGAGAGTTATTAAGACTCTGTATATGTCTAGGAGATTAGATCTCTTAATAGTAATACATATATTTCTATATACAGTATAGTAGATATATATCTATATAAAGAAGAAATCTATATCTACCACTACTAAGAGATCTAATCTCTTTGTATATACAGTATAGACATATAACTACTACTACTAAGAGATCTAATCTCCGAGACATATACAGAATCACTAAGATCTTTCCCCGGCATTGCCATACACACAGCTCTTTATACGGTCTTTAAATGTATATATTCGTATATCCATATCTCCGATATATGCCCATACATGCATAATGAAAGACAGCAAACAATATTCAATAAAGGAAATATTTTCAGCGCACATTAACGCTTCGAGTATTAAAAAAATAAATCTGTCAGACATTCGAGTCGAGTCTGATTGGTATGCAATATGCTAAGAGGCACGCCAAATGGCTAAGAGCGTTAATCCCATTAACGTATTTGCCGAAGCCAGCGGGCCGAATCTCTTTAATGAAGCTTTATGCCAAGAATAATGTTAGTATGTTAATAAGAAGCTGCGCGAACTTTTCACTAGTCTGTCAATTTGCTGAGCTCCTCTGTCTGTCTTCGTCTCTCTCTCTCTCTCTCTCTCTGTGTCCCATTTAATGCGTTAAAAAAATAAACATAATTTAAAAATACATTAAAACGAATTGCAAAGGCTGCGTCAACAAACAAGACAACCGAGATGAGCCGACAAACCGACTGTCAAACCGGCTGACAAACGGACGCACGGACGGACGGACGGGCGGACGGATGTACAGACGGACGGATGGCTGGTTGGGCGGACGGCTTGCGGCACATGAGCCATTTAAACGCAAATTTGTTGACAAAGGCAAGTGGCTTTGGCCATTACACACTGGAGCGCAGCCTGGCGAGGACTCAAAGGACTGAGGTTTCGGCTCTCCTCCAGTGTGGGCAACCAAATCGGAATTATTTACAATTTAAGTGTTGTAAATGCAGCAACAACAACAACAACAACAGCAACAATAGAGCAAAAGAAAAACGATGACAACAAAAAAAGACAATGCTGCAAAAAGAAGTGGCAAAAACATTTAAGCAGCTTAACACACACACACACACAGACACAGAGATATACACACTCAAACACACACACACACACACATGCGCGTGGTGAAAAATGAGGCGCAAAGCAGCCACAGAAATGCGTGAAAAATTACTTGAAAATGCCAACGGATAAAAAGCAGAAAACGTTTTACCAAATACAAACAGTTGGCATACCCCAGGCAAAAAAAGACAGTCCAAGACGCGCAGAGAAAGTGACGCAGAGAAAGGGCCCAAGCGAGGCAGGTAGAGTGGGAGGGAGAGCGGGCGAGAGAGGGAGACAGATGTATGTTGTGAGTGGGCTGCTGTGTGCGGACATATAAAGCATTTCTTTAAGTGAATATATATTAAAAAAACATGCACATATATAAACGTATATATACACAGCCCGTTTATATGTTAACTTATCGAACGCACCTCGCGCACAGCTAATTGCGACTGCGACTGCGACTGCATTGCAATTTTCATTCATATTCATATATCAGTTGTGCAATTTATTGCCTTCTCGTCCGTTTCGTACACACACGGCGCGTGCGGGCGCGAGGGAGACGGACATATACTTAAAATGTTAAAATTTCAGTGATTGTTGTTATTATTGTTTTTTGTTTTTTGTTTTTTCGTCTTCCTTCTTTTTGTGGCTGGCGATAAATGAAAATATTAAAAAGAGTAAAACACAACGAAACAGCGGATACTCTATACTCGGCTGAGGCAATAAAATGTGTGCAAAATGTAAAAATTAATACGAAATATTTTCCAAACATTAATTGAAATTTTTAAATGAAATTTTTGTTAATCAGCAAAATAACGGCACACATTTGCTAATTGTTTTTACATTTTTTAACACAACTTGTTGTTGTTGTTGTTGTTGTTGTAGAAATTATTGAACGGCAACTTGAGGGCAAATTGAATTTCATTGCGCGTCCAGCGTCCGGTGTCCTGTCGTCCTGCCGTCCTGGCTTTAAATTCCCGCAAAATGTTAAATAAATTATGTGCATCAGCGAAAAATCAACATCAACAGGCGCCGCACTATGGCAACAACAATAAAACAGCGCGCAGGCATATAAATATATATATTTATTTTCATTTATGTGTGCGTGTGTGTGTGCGTAACTATATGTTTGTGCAGGCACAGTTGTGTGCGTATGTATGCGCACAAGTTAAAGTGGAATACCATTATCGAGGCGTACATAAAATAAAGTTTGCCCATATTTCAACTGTTTGCCAGGTTTCTTTTCTTTTTTTTTTTGATGCTCTTTAAGTTAAGAAAACAGGACTATAAATTTAGCAAAAAGAAAAATACCCTGTAATTATGCGCATATATTCAACTGAGTAGTGTGAGTTGTCTGCATACATCAAAATTATAATTATAAATTCTAAAATCAGATATCAGATTTCTTTCTATTATTTGCCTGCCTAGCTCCATTACAGGGTATTTGCCAGTCGACTTCTAGCTGCCTGCGAACAATTCGTGTTTTTCTTTATAATTCGCCTCAACTAATAAGTAGAAGGCAGCGCCCGCTCGGGGTCAACATCGAGCAGCGATCCTTTGGCCGCCGCTCCCGGTGCGGGCTTATTTTTAATTATTATTTTTCGCATTGGCAATTTCTTAATTAAAGGTAAAACGCGTCCAGCGTAATTGGCCTTATGCCGTTTTTAATAAATTTACAATAATTTGCTTGCTGTTGTCGTCAGCAGCAACCACTGCCGCATGTTGCACGGCCAATGAACAAGCCCAGTGACAGCGCTACGAGAATATAAAGGGCAAAAAAAAGTAGGGGTATCTCTTCATTATCGAAACTGTGTTCAATCATTGTATCATTCCAAAGTCACAAAAAGAAATCCGATTAACTGTCTTCTGCTTTGTCTCATGTTTTTTTTTTTTTTTGCTACAAATATATTTAAATATTTAAAAAAAATTCTTTTATTATGCAGTCGTCAAGTGCTTCTTGCCTTTGGCAACAGCGACGCCCCTGAGCTGGTTAATAAATATTAATTAGCTATAATAACTATATGGAAATGTGTTTCCTTCTTCTGGTCAGGTTTCGCATTCAGTGTATTCATATGTGAATACAAACGATCAAGATGAATATCTACAGCTCTAGTGACCTTCGGCAGATCTATAAATATGTATATCTATAAATATGTATAGTGTATAGAGTATTAAGCAGTCAGTCATACTCGGCGGGTTTGCTGCCTGATGCATTTAAATTAAATGTTTTGGTTTGATTATCTTAGATTTTAGATTTCTTTTCTTCTTTTTTTGAGTTTTCGACTTCATTCTCTGCTCACACTAGGCCAGAATTTAAGCTGGCCTTTAAGGCACACCTATGTATACATATGTATATATATATGTATATACATTCATATGTGTGTTATATTTACTTAAATAATACATTCAGTGTTTTATTTCGCTTTTGTTTTTATTGCGCCTTTATGTTTTGTTTGCACTTATAACGAAATTCATACAAAATCAATATCGAATGCATTCGAATGGGCGCTGAAGCGCGAGGCCGCTGCGGCTGCAACATTTTGTTGCATGCAAATAAAAAGATGTGTAAAAAAGTGAAACAACAAATTTTGTATGCCTGGCAAACAAAGAACTGTGAAAGCCGAATAAAATATGTGCGAAATGAATTCGTAATAGACGCGAACGTCAGGTGGCTAAGGAGGCAGGAGGCAGGAGTCCGCGCCGCACAGCCTGCCCAGCCCTATCCCGCCCCCATCCCGCTGCACTTCACACACACGCATCGCATCGCTCATTAACGCATCAAAAGAGCCTAATTTATAATTTACACAAAGGGAGAGAGGGGGGAGAGAGGGAGAGAGAGGGAGAGCGCGCTAATCGCTAATCGCTCATCGGGCCACAATCTTTGCATACTTGCAGGCGCAGGGCTCTGGGTTTTGGGCTCTGGGCTTATGCACGTCAATTGCATAAATCGAGCGGCGCTTGGCTAACAAATAATTGGCAATTGGCGCGACGGCCAGTGCCATTAATCGAAATATCGCGCTCGCCGGACAATGCGTTTGCAACAAAAGCCATAATGCGGCTAATTATAATTATAATCGGGCGCACGCGGCGTATGCGCAACAAAGCTCAAAAATACAGCGCGCATTTAATTAGTATAAGTCCTAAATAGATGGGCTTTATTAATAATCGCCGAGACAGGCCGATGCACAAGCTCTCCCTCTCTGTCTCACATTCTCTCTCTCTCTCTCTCTCTGTCTCTCTCCCTGTCTCTGTCTATTGTTTGCTGTTGTTTAGGCGCATTGCATTAATCTAATGCTGTTAGCAAATTTATATTCATTACATGCAACACTCCACACTGCCACGCCCCTTTGTGTGCAGTGGGCGTTGGGAGTTAGGCTGCGGCTGTTGTTTAATTCCATGCAGTTTAAGTTAATCAAATGAATGCCGCCATTTAATTATAATTTATGTATCGCATATTTATTTATTTAAAGCGCTTTTTGCTATTGTTTCACATCTGTTTTTTTTTTTATATCTCCCTCTCTTTCTGTCTTTTTTGTGGTTTTGATTGTTTTTTTTTTGTTTTTTTTTTTTGCAAAATGTCAAACCGTCAAACAGCTTTTGAAGCATTGATTCCAATTTTCGCCAACAAAAAAAGCATTGAAAATAATTACAAAACAAACAACAAGTTAAAAAGCCAAACACAAAAACAGCGCACATAATTATACAATAAACGATTATCATTTATTGTTGTTCCATTCAGACTGTTTGCCGTTTCCATTCCGGTTAGCATTTGACAATTAATAGGCGCCTATTTAAATCCAGCTAGCTCTTTAACTACGTTACGGCCGTACAGTCAATTAGCCAACTGAAATAGGGGTAAAAAACGAGTGTAAGCTGAACTGTACTGAACTGGTTCACTGGAACTAAGATAACAAATTATTTACTGAGAAGTGATCAGAGTGCAGAAAGGTTCGATCTCTGTCAAACATCCTTCTCTTTGAGAATTTACTTGTTAGTCTAAAAACTAAATTGCTAAATCAAGATGTTTGCGGCAAAATTTAAAGATTTTTTTTTCATAAAAGATGACTGAGATGAGAAAACTATTATTTAACGGGGTTACGTCCATAGGCGAAAGGAAAACCGAGTGTAAACTGAACTGTACTGCACTGGTTCATTGGAACCGCCATAACAAATGATTTTGTTATTGTTCATTACTGAGCTTAGTAATACTCGAAATGATCAGAGTATTAGAAAGGTTCGATTTCTGTGCAATATCATTCTCTTTGAGAATTTACTTACTATATGAAGATTTATAGCTGTATATTGGGGGAACATTCAAAGATTTCTTACTTTGATTAAAAAAACTGACAGAGATGAGAAAAATATAAGTTATTTTCTTGGCAATCAAGAAAATCTAAATTAGCAGTAATAGGTAGGATAGATAAGGAAATCATGCTGAGAAATGTATCTACTTTGCATTCTTTGTTCTCAGGAATTCAGCAAAGTCTTATGTGGTAGTAGGATAAAAATGAAAAAAATATTTTTATTACATTTTTTTTATCATTTATTTGTTAAATTTTAGAAAATATTATATATATATTTATATTTTTATTTCTTTTTTATTATTTTTATTTTCATTTATTTAATTTAATTTGATGTATATATATATACAAACACTTTTCAGCTTAACAACTTGTAATTCCTGCTTATATTTCGTGTATTAAAGCAAACCTCTGTGTAAAATATGAATTCAAATCTCAGACCTAAGGAAACACAAGAATGTTTCCCATATTTCGCATTGACCAATGATAAATTTACATTTATTTTCTCTGGCAGCAAAAGTGCAACCACAGGCAGCTTAGGCTAAGTCGCTGCAACATATTAGACAATTATTTAAATCAATATATTTTATTTAATTTTCTTCTGTCATTGTTGCGTAGGCCGATTCGAACCTTGTCTCGTGCCCAAGGCAACGCACACAAATGCCAAAAATAAAGAAAACATTTCCAATCAAATTCAATTTGATGTGTTTTTCTAATCTGTCAACGAGTGACTGAAAGAGTTAAAGTCGGAGAAATTCTGTTGCCAGTTGAAGAGAAATTTGTGTATTTATTTTTACTTAATTACTGCTTGCAGCTCAGAACAAGGAGAAGGAAGAGTTCACGTGCCCCTCGCACATTGCCAATGGCAACTACGCGGATCCAGCGACCTGTCGCCGCTTCTACCAGGTAAACTAAACTCAGTTGGCCAATGCCGCAGATCAGCGCTTCAACTTGACTTTCATTTCATGGCAGTGCGTCGATGGATTTCCCTATCTGAATCGCTGCCCCTCGGGCCTCTACTTCGATGATCTGCAAAAGTTCTGCACGTTCAAGGACGAGGCCAAGTGCGGACCGCTGCCCACAAGTAAGTGATGAAACAGTGTCTGAAGAAGGACAGACTGGACGATAGACCGATAGACTGACTCCGATAGTTTACAATGTCAATGTAATGTTTGAACGTCCCGATGTTGTCCACAAATAGCCAGGGGAATGTTTTTAGCTAAGGAAACAATTGAAAGTGCGCCATAAATCAGGCAGCCCAGAAAGTTGTAAGTGCACTCAGAGCACATATGCAGAGGGGGAATGAAAGAGATGGAGAGTGAGTGAGAGAGAGAGAGGGAGAGTGAGTGTGTGTGTGCAGGTTTTGTGGCAAATGCCAAGCGGTTTGTTAAACGATTTGAAGTTTGCAAAACCAAAGTTGTTAACTTAAATAAAAGCCGAACTTCGACTCACAGGCCCAGACACAAAGCAAAGAGAGAGAGAGAGAGAGAGAGAGAGAGAGAGAGAGAGAGGGAGAGGGCGAGAGCTAGAAAAAAATTACATAGCTAAAACTGCAGAGCAGCAGCAAATTTATTAGAAGCTCAAAATAGAATTGGGCATTCTATTAGAAATACCAAGCAGCAGCAGCAGCAGCCGCATGCGAAGCCATTTGGGATAAGCTACTGAATGTGACAGGCTTACCAAAGAGAGAGAGAGAGAGAGACAAATAGAGAGAGAGAGAGAGAGAGAGAGAGCTGGCGAGTGAGCATTGGAATGGAATGCACGGCATTCGACCACCGGATGTGTTGTGCATTAGGAAACAATTTTGAGTAAATGTCGCATAATTCATTTATGGCCCAATGGCAGAAAATGAAACATTTACCAAAAGATCGCAGCGCAGCGCAGGGCTCGATGACAATGCATGCGACGGCGACAAAGGTGAATGCTGCCATCTTGGCCAAGCAGACAAACGGACGGACGGACGGACAGACGGACTGACAGACGGAGAGTCTGGCTCACTGCTCGTTCGCATGATAAATGCCAAGGGCCTGGCTTGCCGCACCCAGCCATCGAGGGCACTTCAAATGGAGCACAAACGCGACCGTTTAAGAATAACCAAGTGCCAGAGCAGTTAGTGTGTGTGTGTGAGTGTGTGTGTGTGTGAGACAGAAGAGCTTACAGTTCAGATTTAGCTACCATTCTTATATATATATATATATATATGTATGTATGTGGGGTGCTTGACTACCTAACCTACGGGCGAGAGACAATGCATGTGCATTACGACAAACACTGTAAAAAACAAGTAAGAGTGCTCCAGGCGGAGCTGCCCGACTAGGCGATACCCTGAACCCTAAGACGAGTTGTTATTGCAATTATTATACATATGCATGCAATTTGGGCAAAAGGTGAAGATTTCTTAAATCTAAAAAATATATATGTATAAATAATAAACAAATCTCTGTATTCATTACGCAGGATAATACTGCGTTTCTACTTTGAAAATTCTGCCAATTTATAGACTGTTGTCGATAATAGGAAATTTGGATGAACTATATAAAACTTAAAAGAGTTAGAGAGATGGACAGAGAGACGGGTAGGCGGAGGGATAGACGGAAAGACAGACAAACGGACGGACGGACAGACGGATAGATAGACGGGCGAACAGGCGGACAGATAGACGGCCGTACAGATAGACGGAAGGACGGACTGGCAGACGGGCAGACGGGCGGACAGATGAACAGATGGATACAGGACTTAACGCACAGACAGATAGACAGAGGGACGGACTGACGTACGTTCATGGCTAGACCAACTCAGCTTGTAGTCCTGATCAGAAATATATACTCTTTATGGTATTTGACACAAGTTCTATTGCCAGTTACATACATTATCACGCAGTCAATATACCCTAACTACCCATTTGCAATAGGTTCAGCCATAGAGACTATTAAGTGCTCTAGAGAAATAATGAATAAATGCTAGACATTTACTACTACATAGTTTAGCCATTTCAAACAACTTAATTCTATTGGAAAGCATATAATTTATATTTATATACTATAAATTAAAACAGCATTAGAATAGAATTTCGAAAGTTATGTGAATTTTTAGATTAGTGCATAAAAAAAAGAATAAATTCAAAATTTTGTCAAAACTAGTAAAGAATTTAATGCACTCCACACTCAGCCTGAGACTCAGACTAAGACTCAGAGACTCCCTAGCTCTGTCTCGCTCTAACTCAGACGCACACACAGCCAGAGACTTAGACTCAGCCTCAGACTCTCTAGCTCTGTCTCCCTCTACCTCACACACACACAATGAGATATCGCTCAAATGCAAGCACGCACTTTTGCACTAGTAAGCAACGCCGTTGCTGCCGCTGCCGCTGTCGACGCCGCCGTCGCAGTTAGCCGTCGTTGTCGGAAGGAAACCGCTTGGAAGAAAGCTACGACAGCTAAAGCATTTGGGATTTGCGTAATACCAACTGGAATGTTGTCTCATATAAATAGCTCTTTGCTCTGACTGTGACGGCGACAGCGAGTCAGCGCTAGAGTGTGTGTGTGTGAGTGAGTGTGTGTGTGTGTGTGTGTATATATATGTTGGAGTAGAAAAGTAATAACATAAATGACACACACACACACATGCATACACGCACACAGTTAGCTCTTGGCCCTACCCTGCCCCGCCCCATCCCTATCCCCATCGCTTGAAAGCCGCAATGCTTAAGCCAAAGTCTAGCAAGGCACGAGGAAAAATATTGCAGCAGAGATTAGGTCAAAGCTCTGTGCGCTTTTTGCTGACGCCACAGCAGAGTGTGGGTGTGAGAGAGAGGGAGAGAGAGAGACTGAGAGAGGGAGCGCGCAACAAAGCGTGGCATATACTAATATAACGTTTGTAAACTATAATAATATATGATTACTCACTATGCCTGCTGCTTCTTGCTGCTGCTTCCTCTTCTTGTTCATCAATTTTAGCATTCAGCTGGAACGATTTTCGGCCCAGTTCGTTAGCCATTTGCTGCATGTATGCGTATCTTTGCTCATGTTAGACTGAAAAAGTTCCCTTTAGCAGTTAATAGTTGAAAAGAATTTTAATTAATGTAGCGCCCAAAGGAGCATACACACAAAACATGGTGAGAGCGAGAGTGGGAGAGAGAGTGAGAGGGTGGGAGGGGTGTAGAATTGCAGAAGTTAGCTGAACTTGACAGCTCAATAGAGTGTAATGAATATTAAACACACTAACTACAATATATATGTATGATATGTGGAATAAAGGAATTGCAGCATATATATAATGTAATATAATATAATATAATATATCAAAATTTCACAATAATGCCAGTTAGCTTTTAGTTAGGGCCAAGTTTGTAATAGGCATTTTTAAGCAGTTTCCATTTATGCTGTAAATTGTATGCGACTCTCTCGAGCTAACCTCGGAGCAGATCTGACTGATTGTCTCTAATCGTCTAGCACTTTAATTTGCAAACCAGCTGCCAGCTACGTAAGCCAACCCGGGGATTATGAGCTCCAAACTAAGCAGCAGCAGCAGCAGCAGCAGCAGCAGCAGCAGAGCTGCCCCAAAAAACCAAAAGCTCCCCAACCCCTCACTTAAACCAACGCACCGCAGCCAGTCTTCAGTCTACCATGTCCTCTCGCCCCCCACCCCCTTCATCCCCCCGCTGCGCCCGCCACGTCCTTGTCAAAAGTCTCAGCTGACGAATTGCTTACGACGCATTGCAAGACCCAAAATGAATTTGAAATTGTGACAGCAAATGTCCCAAATAAATAAGCAAAAAGTGGCTGCTTTTCATTACAGAGAGAGAGAGAGAGAGAAGGGGGGAGGGGGAGAGGGATAGATGTGTGTGTGTGTGTGTGTGCATAGCCAGAGCCTGGCTGGGGCTAAGAACGTGTGCAATACAATGTGCATATAAATGCGATTTTATTCCATTTTATTTGGATTTGATACACTGTTTTGTTATTGCCAGACACAAATTAAAATATCTAAGCCACTTTTCGGGGGGGTGGGGGGCTCGGCTCAAATTCAATAAAATTTGCTTACCAAATTCCATTTTGGCCAAGCAGCTGCCGTGCCCAGCCACTGGCCAAAGGAGTATTTGACTAGGAGCTGACTCGTTGACTGTCTGACTGCCTGTTCGCCGCCGCCAGCTTGGCCCCAACGATTGACGGAGCGCGTCCAAGCAGCTGACTGAAAAAACACATATATACCATATATACATGAACATACTATATGTATATATATACATTTATTTATTCGCTTTAGTGTTGTGTGCAGAAAACTCACACGAGCTGGTAAAATTCGAAGCAATTTTGCACTGAATAGTTTTCAATTTCATAATTCAGTGAGCACGCTCAATGACAGCATTTCAATATTGCTTACACAACAGCAACGACAACATCAGCAGCAGCAGCAGCGGCAGCAGCAACAAAGACAACCAAGCAACAGCTACACAAATATGCCCCAAACTGTACCGCATTACGTATACGCAACGTCTGCGCTCAGCCCCAGCCCAGCCCCCAATGCATAAGACAAAGTTACTAAAAGTGTTTATTACATTTTATTGAATAACTGTGTCCAAGGCAGACTCTCACACACACACACACACACTCTCTCTCTCTCTCTCTCTCACACACACACACACATGCTCGAGTGCGCAAATTTGGCAAATAACGTTTTTTGAAATAATAAAATTGTCTGCATTTATTTTTTGGATAGGTGTTGGACAGCAGACGCATCTGCATCTGTGTGCATTTGTCAGAATTTATGTTGATTGCACAGTGTGCAATTGAGTGCGCCGCTCTCTCTCTCTCTCTCTCTCTCTCTCTCTGGTCCCACTGTGCCGTCCGGGCCAATTAATTGCCAAGCATTTCATTTGGCAGTGCTGTTATTTATGATGTGACCGCAAAATGCATATTTTCCAGCATTGATAGCATCGATGCATTTATATTAGTTTTCCATGCAGTTGTGGGCGTGGCACCAGCTGCACACTAGCCCAAATTGCATACTTCAAGGCGCCACCGGAAACGGATTCGCCTTAAGTGTCTGTCGCCAGCTGCACGTGTGTGTGTGTGAGTGTGTGTGAATTAAATTTTAATATATGCAGCTCACACACACACATGCATACACTCTCACACGCATCAATATTCAGGCCTCAATTTAAACTCATTCATATTTATGGCATATGCTAGTATTACAGTGTTTATTATTTTGTGACTATTAACATTGATGCTGTTTGTTTTGCACTGGCTTCAATCGCCCGCTGCTGTTATTGTTGTTTTTGCATTTATTTGCTGTTATCCCATGCTCCAGATAAGCCATACAAAAAAAATAAAATAGCAATGCCAAATCAGAGTCAAATCAAAAACATGAACTGCAGCTCGTCGGTCAATTGCTACGATTGGATAGTCAGCATTTGCATTTGCAAATGCCCTTTAAGCGGGGTAATACAAACTTGGCTTTAAGTGTGCGACACACAGAAGATATATAAATATATATAAATATAAATATTGCTTGAGTTAATTTGCTCACCTTCCATTTAATTTGCTTTTGCCAATTGATAATTTCTAGTCGCTTTGCTTCGTCAAAGCAACCCTGCGCGAGTGGCTTGCACAGCTAGCTATCACGCTCTCACTCGGCAAGATCAAGCGGCTCTGCTCACTGTTAAAAGACTATCACTCAATCGTGGGCTGTGCTTAGTGAGTGCTGTCTGTGTGCGTGTCCCTTTCTCTCTCCCTCTTCAAGTCGCAGCAGGTAGCCAAGACACAAACCATCACTCATTTAACAAGCTGCACACTAATACTACTGCAACAGTTGCAGGCATTTACGACCAAATTTAACAGAATTAGAAAATTTAACAGACTTTCACTCTTCATTGAAGAATATCAGAATATCGTAGTGTGATTGTGTTGTAGAATTATTTGTAATAATTGTCGTATATTTTGGACTATAATTTAGTAAAATTTAGCTCATTTCGAGTTAGGTATTTCTTGTCTTTGCTTGCATTCAGTATACATATACATACATATATATATATATGTAGAATTGACATGATTGAATAAATATATGTAGAATATGATACAGGCAATATGTGAAGCTCTCCAATCATATATGTGAATCTCTCTCACTCTCTCTCCACTCATATATGTGAATCTCTCTCACTCTCTCTCCACTCATATGTGAATCTCTCTCACTCTCTCTCCACTCATATGTGAATCTCTCTCACTCTCTCTCCACTCATATATGTGAATCTCTCTCACTATCTTTCTCCCTCTCTTTTTTTCTGTCTCTGACTCCCTGCTTCTCACCTCTCTCTCTCTCTCTCTCTCTCTCTCTCTCTCTCTCTCTCTCCCTCTCTCTATCTCCCTCTCTCTCTTTCTCTTATCTCTCTCTCTCTCTTTTTGTCTTCTCTCTGTCTTTTCTCATTTTCTCTCTCTCTCTCACTCTCTCAGTGCATCTACTCGTCGGCCACTCACAAATTTTCATTTTGACTCGTTTTATTTGATTTCCTTTCCTTTCCATTTCTGTTCTTTTTTTATCTGCTCCAGAACGAACTGTTATGCAGCTGGTGATTATTTTGTTGTCAGCTTAAGCGTGGGCGTGGCAGCGTAGTCAACTATTGTAATTAAATCGAATTGTTTGTTGCTCGATTTTCGCTTAGCAACTGAAGCTCGAATACTTAACGAATACGAAAACGAATGCGAATAGGAATACTCGCAGCGTTTGAGCTGAATGTAAATTGGCTGACAGCAGCAAATACATACATATATAGTATATATATGTATATATATATATATAGAGAGAGAGAGAGAGTGGAACTCCATTCGCATTCGGGTTGGGGGCTGCTTGTGCGAAAATTCGTCAAAATACTGAAAGTGGAAAAAGTTTTTGACATCATTAGTTTGTTTTGCATTTGGCACTGCGAGCCGGCATTAGTCCACTTTAAATTGATTGATGATGTTGCCAATGGACCCGGCCAACTTGACGAACGCCTAAAGCCAGGCCAGTGCTACAGTTACAGTTACAGTTATAGCCCGAGCTGCTAGCTAAGCCAAAGTTCTGCCCAAGAGACAATAAATAATTATTTTTAATTTAGCTAAATTTATGGTGAATGACACAGAGCTGATGAGGCTGAGGCTGAGGCTGAGCCTGTCCTAGCTGCCATATTGATTACAGTTGGACGTCACTCGATCCTCAAGGCTGGCCAAATCAAGGACTCAATTTGTGTGGATTCAAAATGTTGCTGGCAATAACTGGCCCATGGGCGTGGCAGCGCTGACCCAGTGCATGACTAATGCTGGTTTTACCTGTTGGCTGCGTGCCTGGCTTTGTTTTATAAACACATCTGCATGGGCAACCTTTTGTTTTGTGGACTTTAAGCGAATTTGTTTACTCGATCACAATACAATAACAGCAGCAACAACAGCAACAGCAGCAGCAACAACAGCAGCAAAGAGAAAAAGAAATGCCAATTGAATTCTATTGAGTTCTAGCCAAACACACACACACACACACACACACACACACACACTAGTCCATGCAGCCACAAAGCTGTCACGCCCAACGCCCACATATGCAAATAACTGTGCCAAAAACTGGCTCTAACGGGTTTTACTCCTCGTATTTCTTTTTTTTCTGTTGGCTGTTTTTGGGGCTGGGCAGGATTTAACCTTTGGCTATTTGTATTGCCAGCTCGCTCGCACTCGCACACGCCCCGGTTCGGGCCCTGGCCCCGTTGTTAACTTTCTTTTAACTTGTTTCTTGCACACTTTGTACGTTGTTTGGCTGCTGCTGCTGCTGCTGCTGCCTTATTGATATTTGTATTGCATTGTGTTATTTTGTTGACTTTTAACTTTCGACATGCTGCTCTCGGTGATTGTCTTGCCAGGTGGGCGCTGGGCGTGGTCCATCGATTGTCAGCTGTAACCAAATCGACTTTAAATAATTTCCGAAGTAATTTGCGCAACAGGCCAGTAGTGCTCTGTCTCTGTCTCTGTCTCTCTCTCTCTCCATCTATCTCTCTCTCCCCTTTTAGTAATCAGTTTCGATTTCTCGACTTCTCTTTGCAGCCCCAGCGCCGGCAACGGATGCGCCCGCAGATACCGCCCAGCGCTGCGACACCGAGGCCTGCCAGCTGCCCTACTGCTTCTGCTCCAAGGATGGCACCCAAATACCCGGCGGCCTGGAGGCCGAAAAGGTAGGTCCCCCACACACTATTGAAGGCTATTGGACAGCACTTAGCTCAGCCTGCCATAAGACATATATAGTATATATTGGATGTATATATATATAGATCGTCGTCCTGGCTTTCTTTCTGTTTTGTTACCCTTAAGTGTTAATTTGCAAGGTGATAAATTTCAAGTGCATTGACAGCTTTTATTTTTACGGCACACAGCAGCAGCAGCAGGAGGTGGGCAGGTGTAGTAGTTGTGTGTGTATGTGTGTGTGTGTGTGTGTGTGTTGTTAAGTTTGGCTTCGGCTTGGCCATAAATCTGTGTATTTGCATTCGGCTGCCTGTTATCGCTGCTTTGCATAAGGAAATTGTTCTGCTGTCTTTGCCGTTTGCTGCTGTTGCTGTTGTTGCTGTTGCTGTTGCTATTGTTGTCCCATTCGCTGCTCATTGTTGTCACAGTCTCGCCCTTGCTACGCCCGCTGCTGCTGCTGCTCCCCTTGATTCGAATATCCTGTTTAATAACTTCGGTTTGTTTATTTGCCCAAGAGTTATGTGCTTTACGCTTGCAAGCATACAAAAAATACATGAAAATAAAAAACAAAAGCAAAAAAACAAATGCAAAAAAAAAAAAACAAATAAACCGAAGAGCTCATAAAACTACATGAAAATTAAAGTTTTTTGCTTGCACTCTGCGCGTCCAACAGGGCGTATGCGTTACGTGTGCATAAATCGCTTAATATGCAATGGCGAAGGGAGAATGAAACGAGAGTGATTTGGGCGAGTCTGCACGACTGGGAGATACTCTGGAGACAGCGCTGGGATGATACTCCAATACATACATAGGTATGCATTAAACACACACAAAAAATAGCACGCGCTCTGCTTACTGCGCAGCGACTGCGATTATGGACTATCCTATGTTAAATATTCCTCTAGCTGGACTTCCTTGATCAAATTTTCAGAGACTAGAACTAATATTCATACATGTAGGTTCCTTTAAGTACAAGTATCTTGTATTTGAAATACGTTTTTTTTACCGAACTTTAAGGGGAAATAAGGAGATATATTAAATCGCAGGTGCACTAAATCTCAGTTCATAACAGTAGCACCCACAGTACATTTAATGCTCACATAATTTGTGGTATTCCCGCGATGCTTAAAAAACGAAATCGAACTATCGGTATTTTATCGATAATAACGAACTAGGATTAAATATCGAAAAACTAAATACTAATATTGATTATAAAATAGAGAAATATATGTGTTTAAAACTTCAAATCTCTAGCTTAACGAGATGTAAAGAAGTTATTTGAACGATAAATCGGACGGATGAACAGACAGACAGAGTTACATCGACTCAGCTTCACATCTTCATCAAGAATCTATATTTTTTATGGCCATTGCCACGCCTCCTTCTGTCTGCCAATATACCTCAAATTCAAAATTTCCAAAGGGTTCGGTATATAAAAAAAAGGCAAAAATATATATATGAATACAAGTTCATTGTTAATTTGAAAAGATAGTTTCAGCAGATCGAATCTCTCGCTTACATCACAAGCGAATCCTTCACTGGCAGCTGCTATGTACATTTGCCTAATGGTAACTAAATAAACTGATTGATACGAGGCTAAATAAAAAGATTCTTGTGTGCATAAATCAAAGATTAATAGCGAAACAAACAACGAGAGATACAATAAAAGTTTATTTGATTACCAAATGGATAGTATGGTAACTTGAGATGGTAAAACATATATGTACATATGTGTGTATATACATATATGGGTCATTATAGTATAGTTCTGTTTATTAAACATTAGATTTACTTGGGGTTTAGTACAAATTTGATTGCATTGCGCTGTTTAAAGCCGATTTCGTATATGCATAATCAGTTTTAGACAACATGAATAAAAATGATGCCAGCTCCTTTGTGTGACTGTCTGTGTGTGTGTATTTGATTTAGTGCTCCAATATGTGCATGTGTGTGTCAGTGTGTGCCTGTGTGTGCGTGCGGGCTACCAATTGACAGACAGTTTGAAGTGCACATTAGTTGTGGTTTCGCATACACGATAAAAGCAATGCCAGAAAACAACAAAACCGCGCACATAAATATGCTCATTTACAAAAACTGCACATATAAACAAATACCCTATAGCATAGCCATATGTGATAATATAAGCAGCTAGTAATTGAGTGTATATATATATATATATATATATATATATATGAATATATATTATACAACTTTAGCTACGTTGGAAAATATGAAGGCAAGTCGAGGGCTGAAAATCTTACAGTTTAAATCTAACCTGAACATCTTTAACTTGGCTCAACTGAGCTGAAACTGAAATAGGGAAATCTTAAGTTTCAATTCATATTATTATATTCATACTGACTAAGAGCAATAGCTAAATAAACTGCAATAAAACAAAAACAGCTAAAGCTATACAAATAATTTTAACTTTATTTCACAGCTAAAGCCTTGCCTTTGCATATATTTAAAAAACACTTTCACATAACATTTACATATCTGCAACATCACAGCTAATGAGCATCACGATTATTTTAAAATTTCTCAAACAAGAAATCAGAAATAACCGAGCTGATTTGCGAGCCTGCCTCGACCGTTGCCAAGTGGCTGACAAAGGCTGTGCTGTCGACATGGGCAGAGTGTGGCATAAGTCAAATACTGGCGGAAGTTTATGTGGCGACAGCGATGCCAGCGCTGGCAGCGACAGCGACAGCGACGTCGACATAGTCGGCCGATTTTCAACATAAATGCAAAACGCAGAACGCAGAACGCAAAACGCAAATATACAAATACAGAAACACAAACGCAAACACAAACAAATCGCAAGTGAGCCACTTAATTTCGAAATTGAAATGTGTCGGTGTGGGTGTGCGTGTGTGTGCGTGTGTGTGCGTGTGTGTGTGCGTGTCGGTGTGGGTGAGTGTCGCTATGTCTAACCCACACTGCATAACGCACCATGTTGTCCTTTGTTTAAGGGGTTGTGCGAGTGATCCGGATGCTTATTTAAGTGTTATTAGCGCTTACATGTGTTTCCACAGCCGCCCAACAAAACGATTTCAATTTCTGACAGCCTATTTGTGCCCAGCGAGTGTGCGTGTGTGTGTGTGCGTGTGTGTGGGCGTGTGTGCACATAATTATAATTAATACCATCTCAATTAACCGCAAACAGGCGGTTAATTTGTGCGCACATTTAGCCTATATCTTTTGCAAATCGTTTGAGCTACGCTGGATATTACACATACGCCGCATTGGCATCGCTTTCAGCACCCACGCGGAGCGCGTTGCGCTCCATTTCACAGTGCGTCCAATTTCCGCCAAAGGCAGGCACAATGGAAATCGCTTCAAATGCTTCAAGTTGCCTCAGCTCGACCATCGGCAACTGGGCAAATGTCTACCTACAGCAAATCAACTGCTGACAAGATAAAAGAACTCAAATGATAAAGAATGAGTGAGAGAGAGAGCGAGCGAGTTCTAGTGAGAGCTCGAGTTGCAAGTCAAAATTCATATGTAGTTTTCGGTGCTAGACAAATTGGATTAGTTCTTAGTTCTAATAACATGTACTTTTGGTTGAACTAGTTCTAAATTTAGTTCCAGTTCCAGTTCCAGTTCCATTTTTAGTTCAAATTTTGTTGTTATTCTAGTTATAGTTTTAGTACCAGTTGTAGTTATAGTTCCAGTTCCAGTCTTAGTTTCGCTTCTAGTTCCACTTCTAGTTCCAGTTTTTGCTCCAATTTAAGTTCCATTTTCAGTTGCATAGCATATATAATAATGAAATGTTTTAATTCATTTTGTTTTGATTACACACATTTCTATAGGCCTCATTTCCAGTTCCACTCTTAGCTTCAATTCCAGTTCAAGTTCTTTGACTCCTTCAATATCTAACAACAGAGGTTAATGTATTCTGATAAAAATAAATTTGTATAAATCTACTAATATTTCGAATTTTAGTTCCAATTCTAACTCCAGTTCCAATTCTAGTTTCAACTCCAGTTCCAGATCAGTTTAATTTTATATGTCTTATTCCATAATGAACTGGTTCAATTCGTTTCGTTTTCCTAAAACGTATTTCTATTCATCCTGTTGCAGATCAAATAGTAGCTGCAGTTCCAGTTCGAGCTTCAGTTCAAGTTCTAGTTGCATGTCTCTTTCAATGCCTAATGGACAGTGTGAATGTGTTCATTAGATAACACTCAAATTCTTGGAATCTAACAATATTTCGAGTGTTAGTTCCAATTCCTGTTCCAGTTCTAGTTGCAGTTCCAGTTCCTGTTCCAGTTCGAGTTTCAGTACCAATTTCATTATATGTCCCATTAAATAATGAACTAGTTCACATCTATTCGTTTTCCCCCAGTTCCAGTTCCACTGATATCTGCAGTTACAATTTCAGCTCCAGTTCCGATTCAATTTATTTATGTATAATTTCATGTCTAATACATTGAACTGGTTCGTTCTTCCGATAACACGTTATTCTCCGAAATCTACTCTAATAGTTCGAGTTTCAGTTTCAGTTGCAGTTCAAGTTCCAGGAACTAGACATTCGCCGCATTGGCAACACTTTCAGCGCCCACGCAGAGCGCGTTGCGCTCCATTTCACAGCGCGTCCAATTTCCGCCCAGGGAAAGCGAAATGGAAAATGTTTTAAATACTCAAAGTTGACTGAGCTCGACCAACGCACAAACTCTGTCTAAGTCCTCAGTCAGGACAACTCACGCAGTTAATTTTCGGTTAATATTATAAATAGGAAATGAATCCACACTTTCGGCTAATATTATATACAGGAAATGAATCCACACTTGAGGTAGTCTTCCTCTAACCATAGACAGTAACCGATGCAGCAACCCCACTGCAGAGACTCGCTGTTTAGAGGGCATAAAAATGCCAAGAAGCTGCCAAGCCTATGGCGGGGCTGAGGCGGGGGCGCGTCGTGGGGGCGTAGTTGGGGCGTGGGGGAGCGTTGCGTTAAATAAAACGCTTTGCTCAATTTGAATGCGAATCCAATTTGATTTGAGCTCGCAAAGTAAATGAAAAAGAAAACTGAAAAGATGGCACACAGTGTCAACAAAAACTTTGCAGTGAGGGAGGCAGGGGAGCTGGGGAGGGGTGTGTGGGGGGTTTGGGGCTGCAGGGCTCGGTTGCTGCTCTGTTTAAGGGTGCTGCATTTATGCGCAGCTGCAATCACTCAATCAATGAGCCGTTCAATTGTCGCCGCGATTGAGCAACTAAGCTATGCAAATTCGCAGCCCAAGCCCAGTTTCTCTACCTCTCTCCCTCCGTCTCCCTCTCTCTCTGTCTCTGTCCCCCTCTGAGACACTTGAACAGCATGAAAAACCCATCTATCATCCATTTGGTAGCGCTCAACGAGCTGGCGCTGGCAAACTTCTGTCTCTCTGGCAAAGCAAAGGTGCTTGTCAACTGCCGTCTGTCTGCCATATTTGCTCAAAGACTGAAGTGCAAACTTGAGTCGCATTAAGCAGAAATTATCAACGTACACATCGAGTGGCAGTGCCAGAGTCACAGACGTCTGTGCCTCATATGAATATATATAAATATATCTATATATATATATACATATATATCTGCCACACTTAAGCGCAAAGCGGAATTCTTAAAGGCAAATTGCGTATACGCCGCGTGGCACACGCCCAAAGTTGGCTGTCTGGTAATAGATAGATAAACATGAACTGCAATCTCTATTTATATATCAATTTCTTTCGCGGCAATATTTTCCAGCTGCAACAATGAGAAAAACTTTAAAATTGTTTTTTTTTCTCCTTTCATTTTTTTCATATTTTTTGTGCGCATTTTGGTCGTTCTCTGGCGCTATCATCGCTGCGCACATTCATTATATTTGCAATAATATTTTTACTTTATAATTCAATGAAAAGAGAGAGAGAGAGGGGGGGGGAGAGAGATGGAGGGAGATAGCTGCAAACTGCAGTTGATTTGCACTCATTTTAGCGGAAACGGCTTTTGAAATATGCCTTTCAATAAGCGCACGAACGCTGGAGCTGGGGCAAAGGCAATAAAAGGACCCTACGCAACGCTGTCAAATCAAAGAGCAAATTTCAATTCCAATGGCAGCCGTTGCCATCATCATCATCATCATCGTCGTCATCCTAATAATCATCTGTTATCCTTGCCGCACTTAAGCTGACCACCGTTCGATGCTTACGAGTGTTTCACGCCTCTGCATAATTTTGCCAGCTCAGCTGCAGACGCAGGCAAAGGTCGGAGCTGGAGCTGGAGCTGGAGCTGGAGGTGGATGCAGAGGTGTGTAGCTGAAGCTGGCGCTGGCGCTGCAGCTGGCATAGGGACAGGTTCAAATATGATGGCAGCTGCTGGGCGAGATAAAGCTGGGGTCAATTGCCGACTGTTGCACTCGTTGGCTGAGGTTAAGACTTGGTTAGTCGCCGGACCCCACATTAATATTGAATTTGTACAATAATCCTTTTTATGTGTTCAACAATGAGCGTTAAGTGCCGCTGCCCGTGCCACACCTCTTTATGGGCAGCTCAGGCGAAATGCATTTCGGCTGCCACCTCGTCAGCATTGCCATTCACATGCTGCTTTATGCTGATCGCATTCGATTTTCATTTCATTATTCGCTGGCCACGGGGTATATGGGCTATGACGAACAGTTGGCAAGGGAGTTGTGAGAGGGAGAGGGGGGGGGGAGCGAGAGAGAGAGATATAGAGGGAGGGAGAGAGAGATAAATAGATAGATAGATAGACAGATAGAAGATAGATAGATAGATGATAGATAGATGATAGATAGATAGATAGATGATTGATAGGTAGATAGATAGATAGATAGATAGATGATAGATAGATATATAGATAGATAGATAGTTAGTTAGATAGATAGACAGATAGATAGATAGATAGATAGATACATAAATGATAGATAGTTAGATAGATAGATAGATAGATAGATAGGTTTATAGATAGATAGATAGATAGATAGATAGATATATAGATAGATAGACAGACATATAGATAGATAGATAGATAGATAGATAGATAGAAAGATCAAGCACAATTTTCGAATCACTTCTGCATTAAGAAATTGATATCTTTGCCATTTTAAATAGTTTTTACTAAGTAATGTAAGCTCGCTTATAAATTAAGAAGGGTATATTGGCTTTGAGCAATATCTGGCTATTCGATTCTCCGTTCGCTTGATAACAAATCACCAGATCTGTTAATTTTTCCATTTGAATGGAAATTCAAAATGGGTTTTACCTTTTGAAAGCCCATTTTGCATTTCCATTCAAATGGAAAAATTAACAGCTCTGCAAATCACACAAGACTGGAAGTTTAAAATGACCAGCAGCAGAATACATATAAAGATAGGATAGGACCTGTGTAGCTTTGACCTATACTTTTGACCTATAGTTATATATCCATATCCACCCTACTAGTTAATGGAGTCTCAAGAGTCCCATGCATTTGGTTGCGTCCGTTCTAATCTCTCTCTCTTAATTCTATAGTATTTCAGATTCGAGTCAATTCCACCATATCAATACTTCCCCAACTCCATTGCAGTGTATTTCATATTCGTTGCATGCGTGCAACTAGTTTCGTGTCTGCTGCCTGCTTTTATGGCGCGTCATTTCTTTTGGGTTAGCACTTGCATTGGTCTTTGATTATGGAATTGCACTTAAAGTGTTGCAAGCTTCTTTCGGGCGACGACGACAAACAGAGCGCCGTCGCCCATCGGGATTTCAATACGGCTGTGGGGTGGCAATTTTTGTAATGGAATTGCTGTGCTTTAGCACTCGTTAAACTTATTGCTGCTGCTGCTGTTGCTGCTGCTGCTGTTGCTGTTGACGTTACTTTATTGATAGTCGTTGCGAATGATTTGAAATTAATTTGATTTTCGCCAGCGCAGCCGAAAGATCGTGTAGCTGCAAATCTGGTTAACCGATTGCCCACTAATTATGTTAAATGCCCAAGTTGCAAGTCTTCAGCCTAAGCAGCAGCAGCAACGTCAGCAACCAGGGCAGACGCCTAGTCAAGAGTCAGCCAAGCGCAACGCAGACAGGAAAAAACAAACTCAAAATGCAAAACCTTCAATTAGAGTAGTTACTGCTGCTGCTACGGCTGTTGCTGCTGCTGCTGCTGTGGCTGATGTTGCTTCGAATGCTAAGGCTGCTGCTACGGCTCCTGCTATTGCTGTTGTTGCTGCTGCTGCTACTGTGGCTGAGGTTGTTGCTGTTAATGATGTTATTGCTGTTGCTGATGTTGTTGCTGTTGTTGCAACAGCAGCTAAGACTGCTGATACGGCTCCTGCTATTGCTGTTGTTGCTAATGTTGTTGCTGCTGCTATGACTGCTGCTACTACGACTGATGTTGTTGCTGTAGCTGCTGCTGCTGCTACGACTGATGTTGTTGCTGCTGTTGTTGCTGCTGTTGTTGCTGTTGCTGTTGTTGCTGCTGCTGCTGATGCTGATGCTAAAGCTGCTGCTACTACAGTTGTTGCTGCTGCTACGATTCCTGCTGGTGTTGTTGGTGCTGCTGCTATGGCTGCTGTTGGTTGTTGCTCTTGTTGTTGGTGCTGCTGTTGCTGAAGCTGTTGCTGATGGTAAGGCTGCCTCTACAGCTGCTGATGCTGCTCCAATGATTCCTGCTGGTGTTGTTGCTGCTGCTGCTGCTGCTGCCACTACGAATGCAGTTGTTGCTGCTGCTGCGACTACGCCTGCTATAGCTGCTGTTGTTTTTGTTGTTGCTGTTGTTGTTGCTGCTGATGCTAAGGCTGCTACTATAGTTGTTGCTGCTACTACGATTCCTGCTGGTGTTGTTGTTGTTGTTGCTGCTACTACCACTAATGTTGTTGTTGTTGCTGCTGCTGCTACGACTGCTGCTGTTTTTGTTGTTGCTGCTGAAGTTTGTTGTTGTTGTTGTTGTTGTTGCTTGTGCTGCTACTTCTAAAACTGACGCTGCTACGTCTGCTGCTGCTGCCTCTGCTATTGCTGCTGCTGCCTCTGCCGCTGCCTCTGCTGCTGCTGCCGCTGCTATTGCTGCTGCTGCCACTGCTGCATCTGACGCATTCAATGCCAATACATGCGCGGCTGATTTTGAGGTTAGCGGTGCTCTAATTGGACCGCATACTTACACAAGCCACGCCCACTCATATGAGGTCGCCACAGATAGCAGCAGCCGCAAGCGAGTGAGAACTTTTTGCTCATTCAGCGAACTGTCTATATTCAGTTTTGGGTTCAACAGAATTCTATCTATGCAGTCTGACTTTAGTCAGGTTTATTCTTAAGATATCATCTGCTCTTCTATATATTCATTCATCAATCTGAACCACTTATCTCTCTACATTTCAGATACCGCAAATGATCATGCTGACCTTCGATGGTGCCGTCAATCTGAACAACTACGATCACTATCAGAAGATATTCAATGGCAAGCGCAAGAATCCCAATGGCTGCAACATTCGTGGCACCTTCTTCCTCTCGCACGAGTACAGGTAACTAAAGACATCTCATCTCAGCTCGCATTTGGGCCCTATAGATGACGGCAGTTGGCGTTCGGCACTTGGCACTTGGCAGTTGACACTTGACACTTGGCCCCGAGACTTCTACTAAATCACTTATAAATTATTATTTTTGGCAATATTACGCATACGCCGCATGGGCTGCAGCAATGTTGCTAATGCTGCAATGGCTGCGTCAGCGCGCCGGCGGGGCGGCGGCGGGAAGGCGAGGCCAACCGACACGTTGCAAGTCAAGTCGCCTTTTTGCCGCACATACGGGCAAAGTTTTGTGCATCGTTGTGGAAAATACTTGTCACATACTTACCACGCCCCAAAAACCCAGCTCTTGCCAGACGTCAGTCTGTCAGCCCGTCAACTCAGTCAGTCCGTCAGGCAGTCAGTCCGTCAGCCTCTGCTCTACTAATTGTTGTTGATAAATTGGGGCTGACAAAGTTATGTCAACTGCAAAACGAATTTTCGCCAAAATATATGAACTACATTTTGGCAGACTTATAAAAACGGCACAGCGCACACACACACACACACGCACACACACACACACAGAGCACATACAACAAAGTAAAGTCCCAACAAGAAGCAGATGCAGATGCAGTTGCTATAGAATATGAAGCGGCAGTTGTAGATAAAGACACAACAGCCAAAAATGGCATTGCACAGTGGGGCAATTGGCTCAATTATTGGGCACAAATATAATGAGTAAAATAAATATGGCTAAGGTTAAATTTGAAATGCAGTAAGGAATTTTGTGTAGCATTAGGGTGACCATTTCCAAAACAAACAAAAAATTATATTGCAATTATAATTGAGTTGATCTTGTAAAGCATTTGGCAGTCAGCCTTAGCTAGTGGATGGACCTGTAAACAGCAATACAGAAAAACACAAATAATAGATCTAGAACTATTTGATTCTTATTCAGTTCTATAGTATTTAATGTTCTAAAGATTCTACTACACATGCACATAATACATAATTACAAATTCAACTAAAAACTGTCATAAAATTAAACTGAAAACTCTGCATTTTGAACCACTGTGCCAAGCACGCTGAAGAACTAAGTAAGCGGCAACAGTCAAAAAATTTGCGAACCGAGCGTGAACAGCAAAAATCTTGAGTGAAGTTTAAAAGCTTTTTTCTACTTTGCCACAGTAAAAGACGGGGAAGAAGAAGACGCAGCAGAGCATACAAACATACAGATAGGTGTACATGTTTATTTATATATATATATATACATATATATAACTATGCGATATGGCGGCAGTTTCGAAGTTGAATTGAAATGCGCTGAATGGCAGTAATTGCCTGAATATGTTACACATGCACTCACATGAATGCGTGTGTGTGAGTGTATGCGTGTGTGTGTATTTATGCATACATATGCACACACACACAGCTGCACACTTATGTACTTTTGGGGCAAATCATTTTTATGCTTTTGCTGGCAAAAGAAAAAGAGACACACTTATCATTCATTCCACATTCATTTTATTTTTTTCGTTTTTTGGGCTTGCAACAAAAAGCAGCAGCAGCAGCAGCAGCAGCAGCAGCAGCAGCACATAAATAGTGGTAAGCTGCAACAGTCGCACTCACAACTTGCCACAAGAAGAGACGCCCCCGCCAGTCAGCAACTCCTCCTGCTGCTGCTGCTGAGCTCTTTAGTGCGGAAATGATTTAATGCGCTTCGCAACTCTTCAGCTTATTTTGTTAAGATTTTTTACCAGCGGCTGCGGGCTGCCTGACGATGATGATGATCATAATAATGATGATGATGATGATTTTGATTTGGCATGCAGAACTCCAAGCTTCCAGTCAGTTGGCATTTGCAGCGCCGCAAAGTATGCAGCGCCTTTTTTGTTTACGTCTATTGAGGCAATTAGTTTTGTGTGCAACCATCTTCCACTTTCTATATATGTCTCTTAATATCTGCCTGTGTGTGGCATATAAAGGACAAAAAAAAAAAAAAAAATAATTATAACTGACAAGAATTTATGCTCAACTATTTATGAATGACAGAAACGATTTTCTGCCATTTCCTGCTTTAATAGAACTCCAAGCAGATCAAAGCAAATATTTAATGAAAAATATTTTTAATTTTATTAAAGCTCTTTGAGCATGCACAAAGTCAGGGCTTAGCAAAGAAATAACTTTATTTTACATTCATCTGGTCACAGAGCTCGGACAAGTCACAGTTCGCCTTTTGGCATAGGTCCGATTGCTTAAAGCTTCATTAATTAAATACTTACTTATTTATACAAATTTAATATATGAACGCGCTTTAAGGCAATTTAGCATTATGATTATCATAGGTTTCTAATAAGTTCATACATATATCTATGTATATATTTATGATTTTATTTACATGATCTAGCATGGCGTAACTAGCATATGTATAGTTCCAAGAGATATTTAATAGATGTTTAATAGATAGTACTACTGAGAGAGCTAGCATATCTTTAAACTGCAGAACCTATAAGTTAAGCTTGACTGTGTTTTGGATTAGAATCTAGGCGGTTGATGTATTTCTTGACCATATTTTCGATACTGCCTCTTTAGTAATCATGTACCAAAGTCACCCTACCGAGCATCCACATTTTCATTCATTTATTTAGACTCCTTTTAATTAGCTACGTCTTGACTGCAATTGCATATACCTGGAGGATAGCAAACTTAAACAGATTTGCTTTGCATATAATTCAGTCAAATATCTTTTACTTCTTTTATAAGCTTGCCATTCAGTTTATTCTTTATAATTGCACTTAAGACTGTGTCAAAGGCATAAAGATTTTTATATATAAAAAAAAAATCATTTCATATACATAATGTATAGATTTGATAGGTAAGAGCTCCACTTGGCAGCTGCTCTCTAGCCACTTAATTAGCCATTCCTAATCCGTTTTCGCGCAATAAACTCAAAAGGCAAAGAGCTTTGCGCTCAGCTTGAATCTCTTTGGTGGCCCGGAGTTGGCTTGGCATATGCATTCGAGTTGTCATGGCAGCCACGTGCATGGCTGGGAAAGAGCTGCCAGCTGAGAGCTGAGAGCTGAGAGCTGTCGGCTGAGCATTGAAAGCTGCAAACTGTGAGCTGTTTGCTATTTGTTCGCCAAAATGTCACTGATAACGAACTTTCTTGCTATGCGAGGTTGACTCTGCCGCCTCTGCTGCTGCGGCTAAGGAAACAATCAGGCAATTGCCAGAGGACTTGTACACTTTTCGACTGCGACTGCGACGGCGACTAACAGACAGCTGGAAGAAACACATACACACTCACACGCACACCCTCACTCACACACACACACACACACACATGTATATATATATAGCAAAAGGCGCCGCAGATGGAGACAATTCTGTTCATTTGTATTTAGCTTTGGCAAATTGCAAAAAAGCAAAAAACCAAAAAAAAAAAAAAAAACACAAGCCAAGAAAAAATTAAGAACAATGTTGAAGCAAACTTTTTGCGCAGCATTTTAATTGCACGCAAAAACTTTTAACTAACTAACAAGCCACAAACTAGGCAACACCTCAGTGCACACACAGCAACTAATACACACACACACACACACTCACACAGGGAGAATATAGTTGTGTGCTGGCCAGGCCAACTCGGAACAGCTCTAAACAAAAGCGTCTCGGGCCAAATCTAATTTTCAAACATTTACGTTTTCATTTGACTTGTTAACAATATACTAAAAACTCGTTCCAGCCGCAAATCTTTAAGCCAATTCCTAACCGCGTGCGTGTGTGTGTGTGCAGTAGGTGTGATCTGGCAGACAGTTGCTGCATTCGCTGAATAAACATGAGCGACTTCTGTGGGCGCTTACACATAACCGCTTCCATTTCCATTTCCGTTTCCGTTTCCGCTGAAATTGAGTCGCGCACTAAGCGAATTTGCCGAATGCAAAACTTTTCGTGACTGACTTGGCCAGCAGTTGCATCTCTCGACCGTTTTTGCATGCAGCTTATTGCGTGCGAACAATACAACTGATTGTCGAGCCGAGTGCAAGCGAACGCGTTGGCGGTGGGCCGACTACAAAATATGCTGTAATTGAAGCTGTAGCGAGAGAAAGAAAAACACAGAATCGAGTTCACTTTCATGCACTTTAGAGCTGCAAGACGATCGATAGCACCGCCACTCAATAGTTTTTCTCTTTGTTGGTTTCAATGATCGATACTATCGACATAACAGCTATCGACATAACAGCTCTGCCAAAGAGACAGAATTGCCATCGAGACGATATATCAACGTTGAAATGAATGTCAATCGATACTATCGATGGCTTCAAGTGCTCTAATGCACATCCCTAGCAGCAGTTCCCGCGCAAACCAACATCAATAAGATAACAAGAACTCATCCATCCTCGCTGAGCAAGGCCACGCTCTTAAGCACTCTTCATCCGACCCAAAACAAGATTATCTGCCAAAATTATTAGCCCAATAAGCACTGTCTCTGCTTTTCCAATGGACCCAAGGCTAGGCTCTCCAAGCAGCAATAATTCTTGCAATAATTTGATACTCACGGCATAACCAAGCCAAGTTTAATCTAATAAACCTGCACAAACCCAATACACAGATTGTTAGGCAGTTTTTCAGATTGCGTATAACCAGCAGGTGGGAACTCGCATTTCTTGTTGGCCAAATGGAATCAAGTTAATTGATTGGACTTGAGGCAAGAGCAGTCCATTAACCGCACACACACACACATGCAACTGCAAGGCAAGGAGAGCAGAGGATTTAAATCATTTGTTTATTGCATATTTGATGCCTGCGAAGAACTCTATGAAACAGAGCTTGGGCCCACAGCTTAACCTCACAGCCGTGGCTAGTTTGGCCACAGCAACGAGGCGAAAGCCAGGGCCGAAACGGGCACAACTTGACCCACTTTGCACTGGTGTTAAACCACAGGCCACAGATCACTCTGAGTGCCATTTGTAATGGCTGTGAATGCGTGTACGTGTGTGTGTGTGTGTGCGTGTGTGTGTGTGAGTATAGATTTGTGCTTGCTGCCTTCGAGATTCCTTTTGATTAGCTGGCTAAAACCGCTTGACCTCATAATCCGCACGATACGCAACTGGAGCCGCAAGCAATTAAATAACGAGCACTGTCACCAAAATGAACTTAACCCAGGTGAACTCGGCTGCAGCTGGAGCTGGAGGTGTGGCTGGTGTAATCAACACATTCGAAATTTCCTTAATGCCCTGCATCGATAATGCCTCAGAGTGGCCGCAGCCAAAATCTGTTTAATATCCAAGCAAGTTCGCAACAGCGTGGGCTAAGCTCTGCCCTGCCACGCCCAACATTGTGGCACTGCCCACCTGCTTGCCAGCTTGCCAGCTCTGGCCTGTCATGAGTAGCTGCGGGCACAACACACGCGCGTGCTGCCTGTTTAGAACTTTTTGTGGCCCACCCACACAGACACACACACACACACACACACACACACACACACACAGGCACATGACACACACACATATACATACATATATAGAGCCTGCATGCCGTCTTCACAAAAGTTAATTTTTATTTACCTTGACGCTTGATGTTAATATCGCTGAGCAGCGGTTGGCCAGCTTTTGCCTAACCAGGGTAGACCTGAGCCTACGGTATGGCTAGATGCTGCAGCAAAGTTTGCGCACAGTGGGCAAAGGTATGCAAGAAATGATGGCGTTTTGTATAAGTATATAGTCTATATATATATTATATATTTTCAAACAATTTCTCAATATATATCAGGAGAAATTAGTTGACCAAGCAAGAGTGATACTATTTCCAATAATTGTATTGAGTTAATTTATAATGAATAACTCTTGAAATATTCAAAAAGATTTGCCATTTAATAATCAATTATTTTCTGCAAGCAAACATTATTTTCTGTCTCTCGATAAACTCCACAGGCTAAGAACTTATTAATCAAAATAAATCACTTTTAGTTCCATTGTTCGCTGCACTTGCCCCACTGTGCAGAACTCTCGTTTTTATGCGCCGCGACTTCGTCCAGCTGGTAGGCAGATTTCCACTTCTAACAAGCGCCGCCGACGCGCAAAACGTCAGCGACAGACACGTTGCCATTTTTAATGCTAATACTGCCGCCAGTTTTAGCTTTAAACTTTTTAAATGACCCGAACAACTTTTGAGCAGCTGCCAGTCCCCCAAACCCCAAACGCCAAGCCCCAAGCACAAGTCTCGACCTTCGCCCACACACAAATGCTGTAGCGTAATACTTACTGGCAGCAGCAGCAACAACAACAAAAACAACAACAACAAAAGCAGCGGCAGCAGCAGCAGCAACGGCGGCCACACGACGCGCGCTGCAAGTTTCAAGTTTCCATCAAGAGGCAGCTGTAAAGAAATTGCTTTGCTCGTAACGCAACCGAGCTGCAGCAGCGAGGAAATGCGGCTGCATAACTTTTCATTTCCATTTATGCATATTTTTGCTTTAATTTGCTTAAACTGTTTTCTTTTGTCCCTGCGGCACACGCTGCGTACACGCAACGGACTTAATTATTACACGCTCGCAGCGAAAGGGCGAGTAGCCATGGGCTAATTATTTAACATTTATTAGCGGCTAACTAGCAGCAAACTTGTGGCAGTTGGTCAAGCGCTTGAAGTTGAAGTTTGAGAGCATATAAGAGTTTACGATGTTATCAATTTAAATTTCTGTTTTGTTATTTCCTTATTTAATTAGTACAAAATTTCTTAGGGCTAAAATAGTGAGGAGTGCAGAGCTGCTAAGTCGATCGATGTCACTGCCAATATTATCGATAATTGAATGCATCGATGGTCGAAACCAGCGAGTGGAGTCTCTATCGATAGTTTTGCAGCTCCAATATCCTCTCAAATTAAAATTTAAATTGTTTATTGATGGATTCTGCTGAAGCAAACAGCAGTTATCAATTTCTAGCATTGCTCCGAGATGTCACATCATATTTTTCATCTTATATAAAGTTAAAAAGAAATCATTAAATGAATATCTGACAACTTACAAACAAACTTCGTCTTCCCTGTGCACGCATGAATTGATCTCTTCTGCATGCAATATTAACTTTCTTCACAAACTTCAACTGAGCAGCTAACAATTTGGCCAAGACCGAGTTTAACAGTCGATAGCATTGCATTGCATATCGTACATCACGTGTCTTTATCAATCCAAATGCGACACATTTTTAGTGTAATTGCTGAGCTTTCAATACAAATTCTGTTGCCCTCTGCTAAGTGTACTAGAATTTTGTTGCAAAATACCCGTAACATTAATATCCGAAATTCTCAAATTTCAAGCGCTGTTCGTCGAATGGTAGTGTGTGTGTGTGTGTATGGGTGTGGGTGTGCACACCTATACAGCATTCAGTTTGTGCGAGTGTGTGTTAAAGTGTTTTTTGTGTGTTGCGTTTTCAACTCCTGCCTGTTTTTCCTTTCATTCTTTTTCTTTTCTCTTTTTTTTTTTTGTTGTTGCTGTTGCTGCAAATTGTTGATGAAGGCATTGATGTTGCTGTTGGTGCTACGGCAATTGCTGCTGTTGTTGTTGTTGTTGTTGTAGTTGTTGTTGCTGCAATAGCTGTTGCCGACAATGATGATGAGGCTTGGTCCTGGCCTGATCTGGTTTGGTTTTGCCTTGCCTTGGCTTGGCTTGGCCTGCTGCTGATGATGATGATGACAATGTCGTTGATGCGAAATAAAGATAACGACAACGTTGACAATGACTATGACAACAACCCAACGACACTTTAACAGCTCTTGCAGGTGCCCATTCCTTGTGTGTGTGTGTGTGTGTGGGTGGGTGGGTGGTGATGGTGCTGAATGTGAGTGTGTGTGTGGGTCTTAGATATCACACATGCACAGCTTCAGCTGGTCCACATTCGCAATTAGTTCTATATTTATCAACTAATAGATTTGACAATTAGACAAACTGAAATAGGTTATGTATGTAAAAGTTATGTAATATAGACTGTCTGTGTCCCTATATATATTCTAGATTCTAGAGTATCTCTGGGTCGCCTTTACATGCTGTTTGCGTATACATTTCGAGTAGCTGCCCAGGAGCAGCTCTCGACAAACCTAAGCACTCTGCACTAGACCTTGTTTTTTACCAAGTGTGCGCACTCGCATGCGTGTGTGTGTGTGTGTGTGCGGGTGTGGGTGTGTGTACTTTCTGTTTTTAGTTGTCTACTTTTATTAGTCGTTCTTGTAATAACTACCGCACCCAGCGAAGCACACAAAACAACAAACGAACGACCGTTCGTTCGCCCCTCCAGCCGGCGTCTTAATGCTGCTGCTGTTGTTGTTGTTGTTGCTGCTGTCACTGGCCAACAACTGGTGTTGATAACAACAACGATCATGGCTCGGCAGTTGAGCAGAGCCCAGCGAAGCCAAGTCGAGGCCAGCAAGCTAGCCATAACTTTGCCCATGCGAACAGGCGAGAGCGCATCCTGCGCCCTTTTGCCTTGTGTATTTTCACTTTTGTCTTGTTGTCTTTGCCTCTGCCTTCACATCTGCCGCTGCCTCTGCCTTTGCCTCTGCCTTTACCGTTGCCTTTGCCGTTGCTTCTACCGTTGCCTCTGCCTTTGCCTTTGCCTCTGTCTCTGCCTTTGCTTTAGCCTCTGCCTTTGCCCGTGCCTCTGCCGTTACCTCTGCCTTTGCTTTTGCCTCTACCGTTGTCTCTCCTTCTGCCTTTGCCTTCGCTTTTGCTTTCTTTTCCTTTTTCTTTTCATTTGTATTTTTTTCTTATGCGTGTGCGGCTCGGCTGGGCTCGACCTGAGAGCTTTATTGAAAACGAGAGACTTAAGCTTCCAGCCAGCTGCTTGTTGTTTTGAAGGGCGTTTCTGAATCTGAATCTCGTGCTGCTGCTGCCTCTGCGTTGCTTCTTGTTTTTTGTTCATATATTTTTATGCCTGCTGCAAGCTGAAACAAACTCGTTAGGCACACAGCCATTGCAGTACAAACAGTGCCACCCACACACACACACACACACTGACGCACACACACACACACTCACACTGCACGCACAATATGCTGCATGCAAATTAAGTTAGTTTTTGGTGCAAGGCATAATAAAAACAAAAGCTCATTGCTACGAAAAATGTGTCCAATGGTTGGGCGGGGGAGTGGGAGGGCTGGAAGTGGTTTTTTGGATAAACTGCAGCAGCAACAGCAGCAGCAGCAGCAGCAGCAGCAACAACAACGAGCTGCACTCGGGCTCGGTTGGGAACCTGTAGATTTGGCTTTTAAAAGCACATTAAAAGAAATTGCTGCATGCGGTCATTGCACACATTTTGGGCCCAGGGCTGAGCCGCACTAAGCTGCCAACTACCAGGCACAAATTGAAGAAAAATATGCATGTGTGTGCGTGCGTGAGTGTGTGTGTGAGAGTGAAATAGAAACAAGCAAATAGAATGCAGCCAGCGCGGGCTGCTCATAGAGTTGGCGCAAGTGAGGGAAGAGAATATTAGAAGAGTAAAAGATTGAGAAGAGAGAGAGAGAGAGAGTGTGAGAGAAAGAGAGAGAGAGAGAGAGAGAGAAGAGAGAGAGAGAGAGAGAGAAGAAGAGAGAAAGAGAGAGAGAGAGAAGGGGAGAAAGTGAGAGAAGGAGAGAGAGAGACAAATTTTTTTTAGATATTTTTAGACTCTGTCTGTATTTATATTTTATAATTTTTTATTTATATATTTTTTTATTTATAAATTTTTAAAATTATATTAAATATAATTTGATTTTTTCATTTAACTTAAACATTGTATATCTTTTTCTCTGCCAAATCTTTGAGGACATCTCTAGACTTATACGATATTTATGTTGATTTTATAGCTCTATTATTTCTGCTATAAATCATACGCTATATATATATCATATTACTGTAAATAATTCGCTTTTAAAATTATATACAATTTTATTTACAAAACGTATTTACGTTGACAAAGGCAGTTTTTACAAATGGCCAAAAGGGCAAACACGGAGGTTATGTGTTTAATTAACATCTTTAAGTATTTTCTATAACAATAAGATTTGCTAATATATCAAATCACATCATGTGAAACAAATAATAAATTAAATTAAATTCGATAAATTCGATTTGATTTGCCTTTAATAAATTTCTAACAGCATAAAGATTCTATATACTTTTGATAAATTCATGCATAAATGTACATAGATTGAAAATTCAGTTTCATTTTATTTAGCTGTAATTAATTAACAGCTTAGAAATGAAGTTGCATCATGTGAAGCAAAAACTTTTAATAAAAATTTATTTTATTTTCATTTCAATTATTTAAAAAAAAAAAAAAATACTAAAATAAAAATACATACATATGTGAGAAAATACAAATTCTTTATTCAATTAAAAATATAAAAGAATATATCTAAATAATTAATAATTGTATCTAGTACAAATACATGCATCAATTTCCGTCCTGATAAGATTTGAGTCCTCATAAGTTTTAAGACCTCGAAGCTTCAGCTAAGCCAACTGCGCTACATCTGAGTCTTGTGAGCAGCCTATATACCGTATTGTAATAAATAGTGTTTTTTTTAACTATTTTTTTTTTAACACATATTTACATATATATAAAGTTGAATTACTAAATATAATATAAAGCATATACTTCATTTAACTGTTCTTTCTTTTTTTTTCCTTCTCAATTTTTGTGTTTATTTGGTAATTTTATTTTTACAAATTTCTAATAAATCCAATGAATGCTAATTTAAAGCTTATATTTAAAATAATATTTATTTTACTTGGGCAAAAATTTCAAAAGATTTTTCGCACCACCCTCAAGCAGCTGGTGGCAAAAACATTTTGGTGCACAAACGTTATTCATTTATTCACTATATCTGTGTGCATATATGCTCAGACATGTGTGTGTGTGTGTGTGTGGGTGTGTGTGTGTGTGTGTATGGGTGCGTGCTTGTGCTGCTCAATGCTAACAATTTCTAATCGTTGAGATTACATGTGTTTCTCCCTTTTTAAATGCAAATTGAACTTGTTAGCAGCCGCAGCAGAGCAGAGGCCAAACCACTCAACACACACACACACACACACACAGATCTGTATACATATATAAAGAGTATGTGTGTGTGTGTGTGTGAGCTGTTGTATGGGCTATTAAAGAAAAATGAGTTGACTGGCGTACCAAATTTAAAAAAGAAAGAAGAAGCAGCAGAAGAAAATGAACAAAAATAAAGGCAAAAGAGAGAAAACTAAAAGCCACTGCAAAGGGGCGAAGGTGGGGGGGGGGGTGTGCAATAAAAACCCATTCACACACACACACACACACGGGCACACTCAAGCGGCTGGGCGTGACTCGTTTGGCATTTGGTCCGGTGCAACGTGGCGTATGAGCATTGTCATAAACAATGGTCACAGGAACGAGGGCCAGTGCCGAGGCCAACTGCATTTGTCTCCTGACACTCGCGACAAGGCCAAAAGGAAATTCATCAAATGTCACACAGCATGTGTGGGTGTGTGTGTGGGTGTGTGTGGGTGGTTGGTGGTGCTGCTACCATTTCCATGCCAAGCCAGTTATTTTGAGCACTTGCCTTGCATCTTTTACTCTCTCTCTCTCTCTCTCTGTGTGCTCGTTTCTTCCTTCACAGCGTTAATTGCTGGCCAACATTTCGTGCCTCTCACCTACGCCTACGCAACTGTAAAAGAAATAGAAGATTTGGGGCACTGCCACGCCCCGACTGCACTTGTGTGTGTGTGTGTGTGTGTGTTGACTCTTGTTGTTCTTGCTTTGCTTTTATTTTGTCAGCGTCTTTCGGCCTTGACGACAAGTGCAGCTTCTGGCTGTAGTTATAGCCCAGCTCAGTTCTCGTCCAGCTGTTTGTCTAACAATTGAAATGTCATGCAATAAATCTACCTCACGCCACACACTCTCACTGTCTCTTTCTCTCCATACACACAACATGCAACGCTCATTGTCAACACCAACCGAGCTGCCCGCCTTCTCCGCCCATTCAAGTGTTTCCCCCACTCTCTCTCTCTCTCTCCCTCTCTCTCTGTGCCCGTGCTTTTCAACAACTTTTCACATTTCCACATTTTTGCATGAACTTTTTGACGATGTCAGATAGTAGTTTGGCCCAGCATTGTCGGCGCCTCCCACACACCCACCCACACACACACAAACACACACACACACACACGCACACACACACGCACGCAAAAAGAGTAGCAGGCAGTCGCCCGCTGCCGTCTGTGTGAAATGTTGTAATAAATATACATGCTATTTTTTTTTTACTCAACATTCGTTGTTAAATACACACACATATATATATAAATATATATATATATATATATATATATATACATATTCGTAATTCCCTTTTTTGTTTTATCGCTGCATGCGAAACAAGCTAACAAAGAACGGCTCACAAAAAACATTCATAATTTTATTTACATTTTTGTTGTTGTTGTTGTTGTTATATTTTTACTTTTATCCAAAAACTATTTGTGCACAGTAAATTTCTTGTCTGCCTACTGCCCCGCCCCGTTAAGAAATTTATTTCACACACACACCCATGGACACACATACATATGTATGTATATGTGTGCAATTATATTTGTTGCTTGTGCTACGTAGAACTGACGCATTTTACGTTGCTCCACACATAGTTTCAGTCTCAACTTTTCTCCGTCTCAGTTGCTGTTTGCCGAAATACTCTTTGCGAGCGCAGTGCATAGCGCATTCTTGAGGAGTTCAACGAGAAGTTCTTTTGCTGTCATCCATATCCATTGCACAAGTATTTATTAGCATTTTGGTATATCGAAAAGAAGTGGCAATTAAAATAGTAGTATTTTAGATATGAGATAGTAGTAGTTGGAGTAATAGTTATAGAATTGATGGTAAGAATAGTTGAATTAGTATTTGGAGAAATAGTAGTAGTAATTGGAGTAATAATAGTAGTATTTCTAAAAGTAGTAGTAGTAGTAGTTGGAGTAATAATAGTAGTATTTCCAATATTAGTAGTAGTTGGAGTAATAATAGTAGCATTTTCAATAGTAGTAGTAGTAGTTGGAGTAATAATAGCAGTATTTCCAATAGTAGTAGTAATTGGAGTAATAATAGTAGTATTTCCAATAGTAGTAGTAGTAGTAGTTGGAGTAATAATAGTAGTATCTCCAATAGTAGTAGTAATTAGAGTAATAATAGTAGTATTTCCAATAGTAGTAGTAGTTGGAGTAACAATAGTAGAATGTCTAATAGTAGTAGTAGAAGTTGTAGTAAGTATATCTAGTAATAGTAGTATGAGTTATGTAACAGTAGCATTATTTCTAATAGTGGTAGTACTTGGAGTAATAGTAGTAGTACTTCTTATAATAGTTTTAGTAGTTGTAGTAAAAGTAGTAGTATTACTAATAGTAATAGTAGAAGTTATTACAATAGTAGTAGTATTTCTCATAGTAATAGTAGTAGTATTTCTCATAGTAGTAGTAGTAATAGTGTTAGTAGCATTTAATCAAATAGTAATAGCACTTAGTTTCCACAGATGCCCGCCAATTGTAGTTCTAGTCAAATAGTAGTATTAATAGCGAGGGTCAATTCGATTCCCTTTATCCTTTTACTCCCCTTTTCAGTGTTGACAAGTATTGCAAATGTTCAGTGGCTGTGAAAGAAGCATAAAATTCGGTGCTGCTTTCCAAAGGGAATGCTATAGAGCTGCTCCTTTTTTGTTTGTTCGACTGTTTGTGCAGTTGCAGTTTTTGTTGTTTTCTTCTTCTTCTCCATTTTTTTTTTTTTCAGTTGCTTTCGACGCTTTGTGTTTTGTTTGGGCGCTACAATTGTAAAATTTGTTCTAATTGGCAAGAGCTGAAGTGTGTGCCAGCCACACAGCCGTCGGACGGCTTTGAAATTCAAAAAACTGCTTGCAGCCCATTGTGGCAACTTCTGCAGCACCAGCACCTGAGCAACAGCAACTGAGAGTCCACCTACCCTCGCCCCAGGCCCCTTCTCAAAGCCCCTCCTCCCGCTCTATCCACAGTCGGCTTTGTGTTTGTTCATCAAGTGTGAGCATTTCTTTTTTATTAACATTTCGTGTGTAATTCTAAAAATGTTGCACATGGCCAAACAAAGCAACCAACTGCTGGATACCCTGTAAATGTGGGTGTGGGGTATATGGAGTGTGAAGTTGAGAATGGAATGAGATATCAAGCAAAACTCTAAATGAAGTGAAGCTTTCTGGTCCAGGGTATTTAAAGACCAAGACTTTCATCAACTAAAAATCATATTTCAATTCATATAAATGAATATATTTAGTTACGTTTCGTTCAACTTATTACGCATATCCTGCAGGCAGAGTTTCCTAAGAGACAAGAGAATTTAAATAAACTTCTAGGAATCTGTTAACAAATGAAATGCTTAAAAAAAGAGAGATGAAACTGAAATTGAAAGGAATATAAAACGAGAGAGAGAGAGAGATGGAGATAAAGGGAGATATAGGAAGAAACTGATAATATTGATTGAGGACTCGACTGGGCCATTGACCCTTCATTAAGTGCTCCCTTTATGGGTTCTATTTGATTTAATTGTTTGCCCTCTTTTGCTAGCCGAACTGGAACAGGAACAGAAACAGGAACAGGAACAGCAACAGGAGCTGGAACATCACTTAATTGCCATTCACATATCTGCTCTCTATTTGTTTTTGCAGCAACTATCAACAGATCCAACATCTGGGCTTTGCCGGCCACGAAATTGCCACCGAGAGCGTATCCCAGCAGTTGGGGCTCCAGGACAAGGGCTACGAGGAGTGGGTGGGCGAAATGATTGGCATGCGTGAAATTCTACGTCATTTTGCGAATGTGTCCGTGGACGATGTGGTTGGCATGCGTGCGCCGTTCCTCAAGCCGGGCCGCAATACGCAATACAAGGTGAGTGCAATACACACACACACATGCACACAGAGATGCAGAGACACACAGATACACACACACATACTCACACAGATACTCGCCTGTATACTAAATACATTTTGCCAGCAACCACAGCAGATAAATGCACATAATTGATTGGCAATTATCGTCTGTAGCTCGAGAGCTGTTCGAGTTTTATAGAGCACATATTGTCTTGGCTTTGAATTGAATGAACGCCAAGGTCTAGACTTAAAGCAAATTGGGTTCCATTTTAAATGCACTCGATAAGCCCCAACGAGCTATGCAGGACATGGCCGCAGCATAATTAACTGCAACGCACACACACACACACTTGACACTTGACACGCCGACAAGACACATCAATGTCATAACAGGCTCACCCCATCACCAACACCATCATCATCATCATCGAATCTAGTTGTATTTTAAATCATATCAATATCAGATCACTGAATGGGCTAAAATGACTCTGACAAGCACCTGACGTTTTCGCGTTGGGCGTGGCAGTGTCAAAGGCATATAATGATGGGTATGCGTGTGTGTGCGTGTGTGTGGGTGTGTAGGCCCCAACAATGCTGATGAATGGATAATGACGACATTGCCGCTGAGGCCTGAATGAAATAATCAAGATAAGCGAGCATGAAGCGCGCTTTTATTATATTAAGATAGTAATCCAAATCTGGCAAATGTGTGTCATTAGCCACACGCACACACACACACACACACACACACACACACACACACACACACACATACATACACATATATACACATATATCCTTAAACTATTGAAAAAGTATCTTTAACACCAGTTATATCCTGAATATCCTACAAACATAAATCCATATATCAACCCATACAATTTTTTTCCTCAAAGTAGATCAATTTTTTGACATACAAAAAATAATTTGGTAACCCTAGTTGTCAAATTTAGTGAGATATTCAAAATTGAATTTGAGTGCGATATCCTAACCTTTTTTTCATAATATTTTTAAAAATATATATACAGAGAATAATTATAAGATCTCGTTAACAGGTCTTGGAGGACTTTGGCTATATCTACGACAGTTCGATAACCGTGCCCCCAGTACCGGTGCCCGTCTGGCCGTATACGCTGGACTTTAAGATCTCGCACGAGTGCAAGAGCGGCACCTGTCCGTCGCGCAGATTCCCCGGCGTGTGGGAGGTGCCATTGAATACGCACTATGTGGAGGGCTTCGAGGGCGGCCACTGCCCCTATATGGATCAGTGTGTGCTCCACAATCTGGACGAGAACGAGGTGTTCGAGTGGCTGCAGGAGGACTTTTCGCGCTACTACGAACAGAACAAGGCGCCGTACATGATGCCCTTCCATACCAATTGGTTCCAGACCAAGCCGCTGGAGAATGGACTGCATAAATTCTTGGACTGGGCGCTGGAATTGTAAGTAGAGCCATGAGAATGTGTAATTTTCCTGAATATAAATAATAGTTCGGCTATATCTGTCAGCATTTATAGCCGTTTTTGGTGGGAAATTAAAGTAAGCTGCAATCTTTGATTTTTCCTACAAACATAATACCTTATATCAACCTATAATATTTTTTTCCTCAAAATAGATAAGTTTTCGGGTATATAAAAAAATTTGGTAACCCTAATATGAAGTATGGAACAGCCAGAGGAAGGCATGGCATACCACACAAAGAATAAACATTCTTGATCAGAAAGACAAACTGAGTCGATTTACCCCCGTCCGTCTGTCCGTCCGTCCCACCTTCCGTCCGTAGTTCGATATTGCATCGAATGTTGTGAGCTTTGAGTCTTGGCTCAACTTCTTAATGCTGCGCTGAAGTGGCCAAGAGAAGGTTCTAAGACTGCTGGCAAGTTTTGTTAGCCATTGCTTCCTCTTTCGATTTTGATAGCTTTAAAATGCCGAAGTTTTATTTGGGCCAGATGCATGGAGTGGGTGGGATGGGATGGAATGGGATGGGATGGGGTCGACTCGTGTGCGATTTTGTTATCTACGCACGAGGCTTTTAATTTTTCATAAATGTATTTCTCAGCTCTGGCTTTTTGTTGTTGGTGTTTTCTTAATTGAAAGCCAACTTTGGCAGGCATACACACCCACACACAGACACACACACACACACACACACACACACACACACATGGGCAGCTGGCGTTTCCTGCAGTGAGCTTCCGATTGCCGCTGGCAAGTTTTATATTCAATTAAAAAAAAAAGCAGAAAAAAAACGAGAAAAGCGAGAAAATCGAGAGAAGCGAAACAAAACGAGTAGATGGAAAACGCAAAAGCAACAGCACCACCAGCACCACCACCACCACCACCACTAGCACCACCAGCGCCAACAACAGCAACAACAATATTGGCAATCGCTATAAAAATTGCTTGAACAAGCGGCATATGCTGCTAGTCCGGGGCGCCCAATGGAGGGCACATGTTGGTGGCCACATTGATGGCCCGACACGGACAGCGGTCGCGTCTATCTGGAACAGGTTGATGCCGGCATCGCAGTCGCACTCGCACTCGCACTCGCACTCCACATCACGGCAGCCAGCCGGGCAGGCAGTCAGTCAACCATATGCACAGCTCTCGACGGTCTCCCGAATCTCAGCCAATGTCCAACAATGGCGACGCTGTGGTCAGAGCAGCAAGAAGAGCCGCAAAAGCAGCGCAAAAAAAAAGAAGCAGAAGAAAAAATCGCACGTTTTAATGAGAAAAGTTTAATTTTGTTAAACTTTCATTTTGAAAAATATCTGCGCAGGCACAACAACAGCAGCAGCAGCAGCAGCAGCAGTGGCAGTGGCAGATCTGAGCTCTTAGGGCTTCCCGAGGACCGAGGGAGTTAGGAGGAGCTGGCAAAGAAAACAATAAGCAGGCAGAGCGGGGCCAAAGCGCCTGGACCGTAGCTAACTAAAAGCCATGTTAAAACGCACAAAAACAACATGAGAGACACAGAGTGTTACATGCGACCAAAGCGTGGCGTTCAGGTTGCAGTGGGCGGGGCCTGGGCGGGACGTGGGCTGGGCCTGGGCTGGGGCAGGATGCGGCATCAAAGTGCCAACAGCATAGACTATATATACTGGCGGCAGGGGCACAAAACTTCCATAATGAAGTTATGTGCTGATAGCATCGCACTTTGTCAGCATTGCCCCACGCATTCGGGTTGGCATCGGGTTGGCTACAGCTGGCCACAGTCGCTACAGTCGCTGCATGCGCCACTGAGCGCCACTGAGCGCCGCCCATGGGACCAGCGGCCATCAAGCGTGCACCATTATAATTCCCATTTTATATCAGCATTATTTTTTATGTCGTTTTTAATGAAATCAAAATACAAGCTCTCATAATTTCAGACCTAATTGAGCCCAGCAAATGCTTTTCACATACCACATTGGTAAAGGGAGAGAGATAGAGAGGGAAAGGGAAAGTGAGAGACTGAGAGTGAGGCCGGATAATGAGAGTTATTAGCCGAGTTTTTCTACAATGACAATAATAATGACTTGGCTTTAAGTCGAGTTCATAAATCATGGCCTAGGACTAAGGGCTTTGAGACTGTGCTCAGTATTCAGTTGAAGGATATGACGGGATGATTCAAAAGCTATAGAAAATATATCATAACAGGCTGATATCATTGCTTATTGCTGTTCTGCTGAAATATAGAGCTAGAGAAAGAAAAACAGGGAGACTGAGAGAGACTCAGAGTAAGGTCAGATAATGAGAGTTATTATGAGAGAGTAAAGGTTTAGGATAGTAATGAAAGCTATTTGCTAAGTCTAAAGAGTCTTTAAGACACTGCTCAATTTTCAGTTAAACAACATTACAAATCTATCGAAAAGCTATAGAAAATAATATATATTATATATATACCTCTTCCATCGCTCCTCTCTCACACAAACTAAACACTTTAGGTTCTAATCTGGCCAAGTTCAAAGTTCACGTCTAACAATTTTGTTCCACTTGGCTATAAAGTTTGCAGTCAAGTGTTGAATTCACTTTAAATGGACTGAAATTAATAAATAAATAAAAGCGAATTGCTTAATAAAAACTTAATCTTAAGTTGTTGATGAACTCAACCCCATAAAGCAGACTAAGCCTGGGACAACTTGGCTAATCGCCTCGACTAGGGAGAGCGCAAACAAAGCAAACGGAAACTTAAACTGGCAACATGTGCTTGGAGTGAATTAAAGTTGCAAATGGAATATCACTTGGCAAGGGAGTGGGCATAATGGAGCAGGTGGGCAGGTGGACAGGTGGACAGGTGGACAGGTGGATAGGTTGGGTGGTTTGGTTTTGAACTCTTTCGCACTTGCATTCGCTTAACTCTCTCAATAACTCATCTGCATGTTGTGGAACTGAGACAGAAGTTGGTCGTATGCAGTTCGCTGCCATTATGATCGCACCTCGGACCATGCGTAGGTGTGAGCCAATTGCTAAATAAGATTGAAGACTAGAGCGGGGCGCAGCTGAGCGGGTTGAGCCGAAGCTAAACTGAATAGCAGCTGCTGCAAAACTATTTCTCGCACAATGGTACGAAGTTTTTAATTAGTGTGAATGACTTTCAACATTGAGCTCACAGCTGTAGATGTGGCAGAAAGCCAGAGCAGGAGCAGGAGCAGGAGACGGGGCAGGAGACGGAGCAGGAACAGGCGCAGGCACGGCACAGCACGGCACGGCATGGTTCGGCACGGCACCGGAAACAGAAGCCTGGCCCAGGCGTTAAACTGTTTGCATGAGATGCTTGAAAATGCGTGCCAGAATGATGAAACGCCGCCTGCCGAGCTGCCAAACAGAAACCAGCTGCGCTGGAATGAGTGAGAGTGGCAAGCGTTTGACTATGCACCAGTTGAAATCCGTAAAATTTTCTTTTGCCATCATCCAATTGTTCGACACCTGCGAAAGGCTATTTAGTGCGAATGTGAAACTGTGTGCATTGTGTGAACGATTCCCAGTTGAAGAAGTTTCAGACTGTTCCACAAAGCATGCGAGGCAATTGCGAGTCATATTTGCAAAGGCTGAACATAGTTCACATAGGTGAATGGCAGGCAATTGGATTTGCAATCGATTAGTAGATGAGTTATCGTAACAATTCCAACTCAAAATAAATCGATATGAGTTGGGGCAATCAGTACTTTGGATTTTATTGATTTTAGGCATCAAACAGTTAATATCATAAGTTGTTATCGATTGAGTTATCGATCTGCTTATTGAAAAAATATCCAATATATCTGAAAAGAAATCGAAAAATCATTAATCAGTAACATTTTCTACAATTTAATTGAAAACCTATTAATTGATACCAGTTATCGACTAAGTAATCGAACAACTTTCTGCAATTGAATTGAAAAACTCTTTAAAAAAAAAAAACATATAATTAAATTATCTGCAATTTAAACAAAGAACACTAAAGCAATTATATTTATCCAACAATTATCTGCAATTTACTCAAAAAATAATCTGTCGATAACATATATGAATTCAATTATAGCAGAAATCTCTGCAAATGTTGTCATAAAACTCTATCTCTGTCTCTTTCCTGAATTTAAACTTTTTTCCTTTTCTATCCACTTACAGACCCGACGTCTACATCCTGACCGTCACCCAGATGCTGCAGTACATGACGGATCCAAAGGAGCTGCGCGATGTCAACCAGATCGAGTCGTGGAAGTGTGACAAGAGCGTGGCCGTTGCGCCCAAGCCGTGCAACATTTGGCAAACCTGCGCGCTGCCCTTCAAGATACCCGAGCAGAATCTGACTGATACTCGCTACATGGAGACGTGCCGCGAGTGCCCCAATGTTTATCCCTGGCTCGGCGATGCCGGCGGCACGGGCATCTCGGGGCGCGACAACTACAACTACCCCGATAACAAAAACGGGAAGGAAGAGGAAGAGGACGCAGAGCAGAGAAAGTAGAGAGCGAAAGAGAGAGAGAGAGAGTGAGAGAGCCGTTGGTCAACCCATTTATCTAAAATGATCCCCTCTCCGCGCTCCGACTCCCCACACAATTCCTATAGGGTCTTCCATCTATTCTTAACTGTTCATTATCTGTTCCAAACTCTCATTAATTTCGTGCACAAATGCACGTCACGATGATGCAATAGTGAGCAATGCTTTTATTTCCTCCTGTTTTTTTTTTTTATCCCTCTTCATTTCGACAACTTTTGTAGACCGTAAGCAAAATTGTAACAAATTGTTCTTAGCGTTAGAATACATATACTATTATCTCTGTATTAATAAATACACTATTTTTTTTTTTAAACAAACGATATTTATTGAAATTTAAGTCGAATTAAAGTGGGGGCCATCGAGAGCATCGCCGCGGCTCCTCGAGGCGACACAGCATTCATTACTCAGTCGAGTAGCTGGAAAAGCGCAATCCCAACTTTTGCCAGCGGAATCAACTACACGGCTATGACCATGTATTTAAAACCGAAATTAGACGCGACGGCACCGAAGGCAGCGCCCAAAGGTCGGCGGGTAACAAACAAACAAAACAAAAAAACACAGAAAAAAGAGAATAAAAAATAAAAATAAAACAAAAAGTAAAAAAATCCGACAAAACTTTTACAATTTCAACCGGGAGAAAAACACGTGCAAAGCGTCAAAGAGAAGATGCCGCGCGGATGATGAGGGCGACATCGCAGGTGAGTGTGTAATGCCACACTGCACCACACAACCACCCAGCCACACACTCACACACACACCCTCACACACACAACATTATGTGTGTTACACACAGAGAAAAGTTTTTGATTTTAATTACGTATTTTGCGAATTGACAAAGCAAGTGGAGCTACAATAATGACGTCTAATTTGACAAATATGCGTATTTAATGTTGCGTTCAGTTATTGCATCGGGTCATAGCAACACATTCGTTTAATTACAGGGTAACTTGCAGTGGGGCAAACATTTGTTAGAGAGTCCACGTATGCGTTCGCTACGCTTTGCGAAAGTTTTGTTTTTTGAAACGAAACTACAAACACAAGCAAACACGCGCATTTCACACACTGAAATACATAAGCCACACACACACACACGCACACTCATACATACATGTATATGTATATGTATATGTATGTATGTGTGAATATAAAAATGGGACATGAAAGCGCATTCATTGCTGCTGTTTGCTTGGAACAAGTGCGAGTGTATTTGCGTGTGTGTGTGTGTGTGTGCGAGTGTGTGTATGTGTGTGTGTGTGTTTTTTCGCCAACTTCAGCTCAAAATGAATGAATAAAGTTAGTCGGACAAATTGCATTTTCCGAAAATATTATCCCAAACAAGTAATTGAAAATTTGTTGGTGGTATTTATGCTCGCATCGCAGACACGAGCTGTCCAGCTGCTCAAAGATAAGGTTAGATAGATATTTAGATAAAGATAAAGATATAAGCACAGATATATATAGATATATAAACAAATATATAAACAGATAGTTATAGATATAGATATAGATATAGATATAGATATAGATATAGATATAGATATAGATATAGATATAGATATAGATATAGATATAGATATAGATATAGATATAGATATAGATATAGATATAGATATAGATATAGATATAGATATAGATATAGATATAGATATAGATATAGATATAGATATAGATATAGATATAGATATAGATATAGATATAGATATAGATATAGATATAGATATAGATATAGATATAGATATAGATATAGATATAGATATAGATATAGATATAGATATAGATATAGATATAGATATAGATATAGATATAGATATAGATATAGATATAGATATAGATATAGATATAGATATAGATATAGATATAGATATAGATATAGATATAGATATAGATATAGATATAGATATAGATATAGATATAGATATAGATATAGATATAGATATAGATATAGATATAGATATAGATATAGATATAGATATAGATATAGATATAGATATAGATATAGATATAGATATAGATATAGATATAGATATAGATATAGATATAGATATAGATATAGATATAGATATAGATATAGATATAGATATAGATATAGATATAGATATAGATATAGATATAGATATAGATATAGATATAGATATAGATATAGATATAGATATAGATATAGATATAGATATAGATATAGATATAGATATAGATATAGATATAGATATAGATATAGATATAGATATAGATATAGATATAGATATAGATATAGATATAGATATAGATATAGATATAGATATAGATATAGATATAGA